>JAVGWX010000001.1:96935535-97565535 GCA_036924085.1 Ariolimax columbianus
ATAATCCCACACGCTTAAAAAAACGAATCATATTTTATTTAGAACCTGTGCAGGTGTGGCCGTTCCTGCGTGTTAATTTGTCGACAATTGCCTGCCTTTAATGGGAGTAGACGTGCGTGCTACTTCTGTCATCGCTTGTACGTATCTGATCATCTATTCTATCGATTATTTGTTTCGTAATTTCCTGTTTGTCGTTCTCTTATTTGAAGTTACATCTTTAAGAGCGCATCGCTGCCGTTGTAGTAGATATTAGTCGGTCTTCATAAGAGAGGTACGGGGATCAACTTCACCATTGGTACGCTTGCGTTAACTCAGCTGTAAATATGCACGTAGATTATTGTTGGGGAAGGAAAGATAGCGATCAAGGGAACGAGACCTCCTACCCTATGAACTAGATGTGATCTCGTACACTGAGGTCTCTTACACTTCATCCCTCGAAAGCCATGTCTGCTATGATACTACTTTTACATTGCCTGAATGTCTGACAGTGAGTCTTTGGGAACCCTTTATACTATTTTCTATATACGTACCATCAGTCCACTTGCGTTGTTAGACGTCGAGTGGAGGTGTAACCTCCAAAGTGTCATATTTTATGGCAGGCACATATCCGCTGGTGACTTGCCAGATCAATCCTAATATATGTTACCAACCTAACGGTTGGTAGTCCTTAGAATATACGATCTTCTATTTTTGGGACGGAGGGTGGAGGAAGCGTAAATTAGAGAAAGATAGACTGACAACCGTTTAGGGGGCATCTATGCCGCTCAGCTAGCCGCATAACCAAGGCATGATGTTATATTCACACAGTCCCCTTATTTGCTACGTATTCTCTTTCGGGCTAGAATTCCTAAAATAATTTGAATAGATTTTTAACTTAACTTTGCCCAAGCGGTGACCTACTTGTTTCGATTTCTACTGGAACATCCATAGGACGATTCTCGAGACCACTGAGTCCCCCAAATATATGACCCGCAACTCGTTTTTGTGGAGCTCGAAGAAATCATTGAACAATCAACGAACGTGCCCGATAAACAAACAGCATTGGTTTTCATAACACTAAAAATAGTCTTTTCTACTTTTCCTAAACTCGTTGTTCGACTATTGTCATTGAGGGAAGTGGACATTTATTTATAATCCTGGAAAGCGGACACACATACCTCGAAGTGTAATATTTTACATTAAACATATGTACTGTTCTAGCCTTGCTGGAGTTTGCACGTATATAATAGCTACACGACTTACACACAGTATGGACATAAGCAAGACATGGATGAGGCATTAGGAAGTTGATCAACGACCACGTTTAGGATGACGACACTGCAATCGTTGAAACATGAATGAAAAGTGCGCAAAACTTTAAAATTCTCCATTTGTCCAACACAGATAGGGTCGCCTGAGAGGACGAATCATGAGTGTGCATGTCAAGCGAGCTGCAGGTGCAATCAATATTTACAATCTTCGATATTTTCTAAGTGAGACATCACCTATGGGGCTATATGAAGTGCAGTGATGTCGATTCTTAACTGAACATAGTATTTTTGTGTTTTATAGTTTCTATAATCTGGGACAGCCTATCACAATGGCCAAATTAAACAACAGTTCACACACACTTACATATACCACAATATAGCATTGGGCCAAAGGGAATAGTTCGATATCTCACCATTCAGACCATCGTAGCACACCGCCGACGCATGTTTCGTATATAACATAATTATTTTTATGTACACGCATGGTATAACTTGGAGACATTGACTTTCCTGCCCTGGAAGACTTCTTGTACATGTTAGTCACAGCAGCTAACTAGTATTCGTCGTCACATACTTAAATGTTCTAACTGACATCATGTGTAGGCACCGTCGTCTACGTTAATTTTCTAACTGACATCATTTGTAGGCACCGTCGTCTACGTTAATGTTCTAACTAACATCATGTGGAGGAACCGTGGCATACTTTAAAGTTCTAACTAACATCATGTGGAGGAACCGTGGCATACTTTAAAGTTCTAACTAACATCATGTGGAGGAACCGTGGCATACTTTAGTGTTCTAACTGACATCATGCGAAGGAGCCGTCGCATACTTTAGTGTTGTAACTGGCATACTATGCAGGAACATTCGCATACTTTAATGTTCTGACATCATATGGAGGAACCGTCGCATACTTGAATATCCTAGCTGCCATCATGGTGAGAAACCATCGCATACTTGAATGTCCTAGCTGTCATAATGGGGAGAAACCGTCGCATACTTGAATGTTCTAACTGTCATCATGAGGAGAAAGCGTTGTATACTTGAATGTCCTAGTTGCCATCATGAGGAGAAATTGTCGCATACTTGAATGTCTGTAACTGGCATCCTGGGGAGAAACCGTCGCATACTTAATATCCTAGCTGCCATCATGTGGAGCGTCGCATACTTGAATGTCCCCAACTGGCATCATGGGGAGAAACCGTCGCATACTTGAATGTCCTAGTTGCCATTATGAGGAGAAACCGTCGCATACTTTAATGTCCTAACTGCCATCATGTGGAAAAACCATTACTTCTTTATATAAACAAAAAAGAACTATCGTTTCACAATATATATCCGAAATACCGGAGTGCTACTTTAGATGCAACGAATAGAACCACTGTAACTATCCTGCCATGGTTTACAAGGCGACTTAAACATATTGTACATGGAGCTAGTAATCTGATAATGCAAATAAACATTGCTGCAATCATCAACATCCGCATGTTGCTTAGATACAATCTTTAATTATTGGAGTAACTGTTTTATTTTGAAGCCAACATTTACACAATCATGATTTCACTCCATCGATAAGCTAGGACGGAAATAAGGTGGAAGACGTAGAACAGAACAATGCATAGTGTCGGTAAAAATAGGTGAAGGCTGCGTGGTGTGTAGACTTGGCTTATTATACTCCCTGCTGTCTTTCGATAAAAAAAAAACACATTAGTACCCATCTGTGTTCGAACCTGTTCCCGTATGGTAAGAAGGTTAGCATCATAACAGCTTCATTAAAACACCCGTGTTATCTTAAATATTACCAATAACTTAACGTAACTTAACGATTTATACTAGTTTAGATGACTGCATAGTTTTTATACTACCAGTTTCTTTTACATGTGCTTGATCTAAAAATATTTATGCCCATCTAATTTTATTCTTAAATGCATTAATTTACCCTGACTGAACTCTTTCCTGCGGCATTGCATTCCAAGCATTCAGCACTCTCTGGCTAAAATACAATAGTTCCTGGTTTTTATTCTAGTTCTTTCTTAAATTAACTTGTGACTGAGTCCTCTTGTTCTTGTAGTAGACTGCATTTTAAAGAAACATAAATTGTCATAGTCGAATTTATCTTTTCCGTAGATTATCTTATAAACCTATATTATATCACCTCGAATTCTTCTCTTTTCTAGACATTGTGGGCCCGTTTTATTGAGGCTTTCCTCATAACTGTAATTCTGGAATCCCACTATCTGGCTTGTAACTATTCTTTGTATCCTTTCCAGCATGTTTATATCCCCTCTAAGTTAAGGAGTCCACACCTAAATAGCATCATCTATCAAACTCTGTAACGGACGCGAGTCTATATACCAATTAACATACATTTTTATCAGGATTTGCATGTAAGGACACAACCGAGATTGTTCAATAAACCGTTCTACAAATTACAATCATGTACCAATTTTGATTAGAAAAAAATTAGCCAAACAGTAGGACGTGTTCTTCAGGTATGTAGGTCCCATGAGAGAAGCATAGTGATACATGTCCCTCCACAGCCCAATTAATGGATACACTGTATAAATCAATAATCAATAATGGTTATAGGGATGTCATGGTGTAAACATCAACACACAGTCCTCCATAGTTCTCTATACTTAGCCAGGCGAACGAGTGTTGAACAATTATTTCCTGGTCTTTCATTTATATTCTCAGTCCATGACTTTATTTGCCCTTCCTTTTTCCACCTTCAACTATACAGCGATATGGGAAATATGGGATAGCCCGTAATGTTTAGAATGGGAACATGAGAGATCATACGTCGGTAACAAAAAAGAAGAAGAAATAGAAAATGACACATTTCATGATTACTCCTACACAGGAATGATTCTACTTTGTCTCGGTACTCCCTACCCGAGAACGTGAAAGTCCAGTGATTCTCAAACTATTTTAGTCTTCCGCACCCTTAATGTACTATAATTTCTCCACGGCACACCAAGTCAGAAAATAATACTTAACATATACAGTTCGCAGTTGATGAAAATATGTGAATGTTTACACAGATGGGCGCAGTGCTCCTGACATGTTAAGAAGGATTGGGCTTGCAGCATCCGCTATGAATGACCTTCGCCGCGTGTGGAATAACGGTATACTCTATCTGTGATCCAACATACGAATCTATCATGCCTATGTAATTAATTCCCTCCTGTGTGGTTCGGAAACTTGGACTCTACTTAAACAGGACATATCGAGACTCGATGCTTTTCACATGCGCAACCAGCGACGCATCATCGGTATCCGGTGGTTTGATCTTGTTTCCAATGTCGAGGTCTTCCTTCCATTTCGGATACTCTGATCCGCCGCCGTCGCCGCCTGTCTGTGCTCGGACATATGATTTGACTGAATCAGGAAGTTCAAGCTCACTAGATCATGCTTCAATGAGTTACATGCACTAACGCGTTTCCACCGACCGGCTGAAGGCGTGGGAGGGACTGTCCCCGTAAGTTCAATCTCACTAGATCATGCTTCAATGAGTTACGTGCACTAACGGGCTTCCACCGGCCGGCTGAAGGCGTGAGAGGGATGTCCCCGTAAGTTCAAGCTCACTAGATCATGCTCAATGAATTACATGCACTAACGGGCTTCCACCGGCCGGCTGAAGGCGTGGGAGGGACTGTCCCCGTAAGTTCAAACTCACTAGATCATGCTGAAATCAGTAACGTGTATTGATGGTCACCTACCGACCATCTTGAGACCTGGGAGAGGCCACCCCCGTTCATCACAGCTCTGGCAGAAAGTAATTTCTCCTTCAGCACTGGACGAGGTTTGGCTTCAAGCATTATCAGCTGGACATGGTAATGGTCAACCGATGCAATTCGCAATATATGCCTTGGCTAACGTTATAATAATAATAATTATTATTATTAATCTTATTGGTTCTATGTAAACTATCATTTGCGCTCTAGGGTACAGCGACACATAGTTTGGTAACCAAAGTGATAGTTTATTCTACAGCTCAGGGCTCATACATTTACACACACCCCGTTCCATACGATGCATTAACAGAGATCGTTGATATATCTTGTTTTTTAACTGATGCATAAAAGGTTGGCTCAATATATCTAGAGCATGCAAACGTATTGCGTCTGCTTTTGCGCTTCTTGGATAGCTTGCATTATTGCTGTGGTAGCCTGTCAAATCATTTTCAAGCTGGTGCTCCTTGTAAGTAGAGGTCGTCACTAGTGTGTTTGCGTTTCATGTAGTGCTGTTTAGCTCGTCATTAAAAAGTAATCTCCAGTCGTCTCGACTGGTCGTCTTGCCAGTGGTTGAACCAAAGTAGCTCGAGACGACAGAGTGAGGTTGATGACCAGCGCAGTTACTTGATCACTATAATCCAAATACAGTGCAAGTTACATTGAAAAGGGAAAACCGTCTGATGATGTCAACATCATCGCTTGCGATGGGCAACTAAGAGCATACGAAAATATTAACCATCATCCACTTGGAATACATGGAATTCTGGTATTCAAACAGACATGTTAATGTAAGCTGCCTAAACGTAGTAGGTATTGTAAACGTTCTGAGGCTTACTAGGCCTGGATGAAGGTTCACATAAATTGGTTTTATTTGTAACTATATTTTAAAACATTTTTGCCCGGGCATCGACCGTTAAGCCTACTCTTTTCCACTGCTAACTGTCAAGTAATTGTTAACGTGCTGGACACTGAACAGGAGAGTCCGATCTCATTACCCAGAGATCAGGGAAATTGTTACCAGAAGACCCACTTGACAAGATCCCGATCTCCACCGTGATTCCAAAACGTGACCTTCCCACAGTCGAGGCGGACACCTTACCTCGCTACCACCGAGTCCCACCATCATCCACATGGAGTAGAAATCGTATTATTATAACATTTCCAACATGTCGTAAAATGCGAAATTGAATAATATTGCATGATGCTACCAACATCATCATTTAAACTGGGTTAAACGTAGACACATTACTGCAATAGCGTAAGATCGTACTTCGTAGCATGCAATCTATAAGGAAACCAGTTAGAGTAAACGTCTAACGATTCATTTGAACGATATAGACAAGCAGAAATTGTAGGAGTTGACATAATGGCTCAAGAGACGAAGCTCCGCATTTTCAATCTGTACGGACCACCAAATAGAGACCTATCGCTCTCGAGTATGGAGGTCAGAGACTCCAACTGCATAGTAGTTGGAGATTTCAACAGCCACTCGGAGAGATGAGGATACTCTGACACAGACAGCAGAGGTGACGAAGTGGAAGATTGGGAGATAGATGCAAATCTCTCCCTAATCAATAGGCCGGAGGATAGCCCTAGCTTCTATTCAAGAACATGGCATACCACCTCGACTCCAGATTTGGCCTTCTCCACACAGGACATACACCATAAAATAGACCGCCAGGTGCTAAACCAACTGGCAGGTAGCGACCACAGGCCGATCAGGCTAACCATTGACATGGAAGTAGGCCCACAGGAAACACAACCGCTCCTACGTTGGAATTACAAACGAGCCGACTGGGACAGATTTGCAATCCTGACAGATGGGCTGTGTGAAACCATCAACACACGAAACAACAAAATGAAGCCCATGGTGGAAAGCCTAAGCAAGGCAATAATGCAAGCCGCCACTGAAACCATCCCCAGAGGAGCTAGGAAAAACTATAAGCCCTACTGGAATGATGAGTTGCAGAAAGCGGAAGATGCAGTAACAAATGCTAGGAACATGGCAGAGCGAGAACAATCCATGGAGGCAAACATCGCCCTCAAAGCCGCCACGGCGAAATACAAACACACTCTCAAGCAAACAGCAAGAGAAAGCTGGAAAAATAAAACGGAAAGCCTAAACCTGGACAAAGACGGGAACAAGCTATGGAAGCTAGTCAGAGCCATGAACGACGAAACCCCGTCAACCAAACAAATTACCATCAAGCAGGGCGAGAACTTGATCACAGGTAAGAAAGCCGCAAACGCTTTTGTCGATCACTATGCCAGAGCAAACCACATCGAGATCCCTGCAGATAAGCACACAGACATTAGCGAAGAGCTAAAGGGGCACGACAACATGAATACGGCACCTGAAGAGCACATGATGGCTAAATTAACAATGCGCGAAATGGAAGAGGCTATGAGAACATTAAAGAAAAGGAAATCTCCCGGAAAAGACGGGATAACAAACGAAATGCTGATGGGGCTGTGCCAAACAGCGAAGAGGAAACTGCTATCGGTCCTGAACCAAAGCTGGAAAAGGGGTATTGTACCCCAGGCATGGAAAGACGCAATACTGGTACCAGTACCAAAAACAGGAAAGGACAAAACAGATCCAAATGGATACAGGCCCATCAGCCTACTGAGCTGTGTCGGCAAGCTGATGGAACGGATGATAAACACCAGACTGATGTGGCATCTGGAAGAAAAACGAATACTAATTTCACAGCAAGCCGGCTTTAGACAGCACAGATCCACTGAGGACCAGGTCATCCTCATAGCCCAGGAGATAGAAGATGCCTACCAGGCACAGAAACACACAGTAGCTGTTTGGGTGGATCTGGAAAAGGCATTTGATAAAGTCTGGAAAGACGGACTTAGAGTCAAGCTAAGAAAAAGTGATGTTTGTGGGAAAATGTACAAGTGGATCAACCACTACCTCAAACAAAGAACGGCCAGAGTCCAAGTACAAGGGCAGATGAGCAAAAAGGTGACACTCGAGCAGGGAGTACCCCAAGGGGGAGTACTGTCACCCACACTCTTCCTGGTATATATAAACGACATTACAGAGAATATACCAAGGAGAGTCCATAGCTCAATGTTTGCAGACGATCTGGCTATGTGGACCTCTGAAAAGAATCTCACCATAGCAAGAAATCGGATGCAGCAGGCCCTAACATCGCTGGAAGAGTGGGCGAACTCATGGCTGGTCAAAATAAACGAGGAGAAAACCACATGCACAATATTGTCGCTTTCATTAAAACTCCAAAATACCAAATTAAGTCTAAATGGCAAATTCCTCCAGCCAAACGACAACCCAACCTATCTGGGAGTCACATTTGATCAGCGCATGACATGGAAAAGTCAGATTGAGAGAAACCGAATGAGAGCCAGGAAAAGAATGGCAATCATGAGGAAACTTGATGGCACAAGCTGGGGAGCAGACGAAGGCATACTAAAGAAACTGTACACTGGAAGAGTGAGACCAGTTCTCGAGTATGGCCTTGCGGCATGGACAACAGCAGCAAAGGCGAACTTCGATAAAGTTAGCAAACTTCAAAACCAAGCCATGAGAGTTATAACAGGAGGCATGAAGTCAACGCCAATTGTAGAACTTGAAAAGATTACAAAACTGCAATCCATGACCGATAGAAGAGACTGCAGAGCCCAGCTGCAGTCAGAGAAACTCCGAAGACTGACGGACCACCCAATGTACCAGAGACTAAACAATTTGGGAACTGGGAAACTAAAGCGGAGAAACTTTGCAGAAATAGCCAAAGCAAAGATGCACGAAGATCCCATAAACGCACTAACAAAACCAAAACCCATCACTACTGTACAAAAACCTACCTGTAGGCAGGATATATTTCCAGAGGTGGTAGAAAATATACCAGGTATTGGAAACAAAAACTGCCAGACTGAAAAAGAAAGGAGAGATACTACCCTAAGCTTCATATCGAAAAGCTACCCAAGCATGGACTGGACCCATGCATACACCGACGGTTCTGTAACAAACACTACACAGAACGGAGGGGCAGGAGCATTCCTGAACCTATCAAATGGCAGAAAAATAACACTGTCATTCGCAACTGGTAAGTACACAAGCAATTTCAGAGCGGAGGCAGAGGCACTGAGGGCGGCAGTAGAAGAAATGGTGACACACAGTGAAAATGAAAGCCATATAGTCCTGCTTTCAGATGCTCTCGCAGTAGTCACAGCGCTAAAAAGCCAGAAAAACACTGAGCTTAATGACTTAAGAGCAGCACTCTGCAAACTGTGCCAGCAGTCCGCACCAAAAAGGGTAGTTGTACAGTGGGTCCCATCACACTGCAACATCCTAGGCAACGAGGAGGCAGACAGACTGGCAAAAGAAGGTGCAAGACTACCACAAACAGATACTATTATGACGTACGAAGAGTCAAAACGGCTTATCAAAGCCAGATACATGACCAAATGGGAAACCGAACATACTGGTTACACCAAAAACGATGCCTATTACCAGTTGAACCGAAGAGAGCAGGTCGTTGTCTTCAGACTTCGCACTGGCCACAATAGACTGAGGTACCACCTATTCAACAAATTGAAGATAGGGTGTACCGACGAATACCCGTGCGGTACTGGTAAAATGACCGCTGAACATCTGCTGCAGAACTGCCCGACATACGAGGATCAGAGAGAGCAGATGTGGCCATCACCAGTGGAACTGCAAGACAAGCTCTATGGCAGTGGCGACAGCCTCAGGATGACCGCCGCTTTTTTCGAAAAAATAATGGTTACTGTCTGACTGCGTACGAAGAAGAAGAAGAAAGAAGAACGATATAGAGACAGGCGACTCCAGACAAGCGCAAAGAACCAGCTCTTTTCAATTTTAAACTTACTTACTTTCCATGTCCGGCAAAGTTATAAGGGAATGGACCAGAAAACATCAGCAATTGAGACTATTTTGCTCACCGTTTCGATATTCCCCAAAGTGCATTGTTCTTGAATAGTTATAGAGATGTTCGTGGTCTTCGATGACACTGTATTCCCATTGTAGAACGCATATTCCATACTTTTAATGATTTATTTAGGAGCTCACCGTGTGCTTAGCAACCTACGAGTGTATCGTCCATCTCTGAATAGACTAGACTCTAGATCTCACCTTTGTTGAGACAAAGGGTCGCTTGAAACCTGCTTATTTTGAACTCCCGCTGTTTCGTGTTTTCCTTCGTTTATTAAAAGACGAGCGCCTTACCTCCCTGCTAAAGCGGCCCACTGTAGTTCCCTTTACTTAGTATGTTTACCGAAATTTCGCGGGATAAAACAGAAATCAGGCTCATGTGAAAAATACTCATCAAGATCTCACTTCACGACCATGTTCGAGCTCCAGAGAACATGATCTGCCACCGCAATCTGGCGAACCTTATGTAGATCGCCACTACATTAGCCACTTTGGAAAAAAAGCTGATGATTCTCGCATTGCACTACAACCGAAAGAGTCCTGATGCACCGCCTCAACTATCACTCGGGATATAAGGAGAACAAACGTAACACGATGTCATAGGCGCGACGCCAAGAGTTAACCACTTTAGTACAAGAAGCTTCAAACAAAAACACATAATTCTTGGCACATTTTTATGGCGTTGAGCCTTCTAGTGTCAAGGCACACCATGTAAACCGTTGAGGATCATGTAGTTTCTCGCAGCGGCTAGGGTAACAGTTTGGTTGGCTGCTTCTTTTCCTTCTTCTCGTTTTACATGTTCTTCTTGTTCATCATATTCTTCTTCTTCTTTCTATTCTTTCTCTTCTTGCTGTTCTTCTTTCGTTTTCTGTATCTTCGACTTCCTCTTCTTGCTCTTCCTCTACTTCTTCTTTTTCTTCTTCTTTTTCCTCTTTTTCTTCCTCTTCTTCTTCTTCTTCTTCTTCTTCTTCTTCTTCTTCGTCCACTTTCTTCTCTGCCTCCTCTTCTTCTCACTTTTGTTCTTATTCTTCTCATTTGTTTCTTTTACTGGTTCTTATTTTCTTCTTCTTCTTCTTTTTCTTTTGCTTCTTCTTCGTACTTTTCTTTTTTTTCTTCTTCTTTGTCTTCTTCTTCGTCTTCTTCTTCTTCTCTTCCACCACTTTTTCTTCCTTGATTTCTTCTTTCTTGTCTTCTTTTCAATCTGCTTCTTCTTCTTCTTCTTCTTCTTCTTCTTCTTTTTCTTCTTTTTCCACTTCCTTCTCCTCCTCCTATGTTTCTCGCTTTTTTTTTCGTTTTCTTCTTCTTGTTCTTCCTCCTCTTCTACTTTTTCTTCTTCTGCTTTTGATTCTTCATCTTAGTGTTTCGCTTTCAGAAGTCAAGTTGAATATATCTGAAGAAAGCGTTGGTTAGCCTGAGGTTATTGGTATCTCCGTAGAGCTTGACCAGTATAGTATTGGTGATGGTCACACGGCCTGTCTCTGTTCTTCGCTTGTGGGACATCTTCGTTGGGTGTCTGAACTCAAAGACATGCTTTCGCACCTCGATGAAACATTTGTTTCTGAGGTTAAATATGAGTCGTGTTCAAATGAAACAGGACCTAACTGCACCAAGTGAACATACGTACGATGCGCATGATGACGTCATTTCTGGTCAAAAACAGCACATACCAACCGTGAAGTTTGCAAAATTGTATTATCCTCCTACTTATAGTTTCTTCACAATGACAAATCCTCAGGAAACAAAAGATAAGTTTTATGAGGACCTTGAGGCGCTCATCGCTGCAGTCCCCAAATCGGACAAACTGGTCATCCTCGGTGATTTTAACGCTAGGGTTGGCACAGACCATACAGCCTGGGAGGGGGCCATTGGCAGACATGGTATCGCAAAATGCAATAGTAACGGACTGCTCCTTCAGAGGACATGTGCCGCAAATGAACTACTCATTACAAACACGGTTTTCTGTCTACCTGTCCGAAATAGAACCACATGGATGCACCCAAGGTCCCGCCACTGGCACCTCATTGACTATATTATCATCAGACGTAGAGATCGAGCGGATGCTATGGTAACGAAGAGCATGTGTGGTGCAGAATGTTGGACCGACCATCGACTTGTCATTGCCAAGCTAAACTTCAAGATCCAGCCCAAAATGCGCCCCCAGGGAAAGAAACCACCGAGGAGGCTAAATGTCTCTCAGCTGAAATACGAACCCACGAGAGGAGGCTTCCAGGAAGAACTTGAGGGTAGACTGTCTGACGTTCGTTTTGAAAAGAACGACATCGAAGAGAACTGGGCATCATTGAGAAACACACTCTACGATACAGCTGTTAAACACATTGGCCCACTCACGCGCAAGCATAAGGACTGGTTTGATGAGAACGATCTAGAAATACAGAGCCTTCTCGATGCAAAACATGAAGCGCACAGAGAATACAAGGGGGACACACCATCTCCGGCAGCAAAAGCTGCCTTCAATACTGCTCGCAAAGCTGTCCAGACCAGGCTTAGAGAGATGCAAGACTCCTGGCTCAGCAAAAGAGCTGACGAAATTGAGATGTTCGCTGAGTGTCATGACACCAAACGGTTTTACGAGGCACTGAAAGCTCTCTACGGCCCGCAGCCCTCTAATAATACTCTAGTTCGCAGTGTGGATGGGGTACTGCTAACAGATAAGGTTCAGATTCTAGACAGATGGGCAGACCACTTCTGCAAAATACTAAACCACCCATCGTCCATAAATGAAGAGGCCATCCGGCGAATTCCGCAGGTGGAACTGAACCTGGCGTTGGATGAAGTAATTACTGAGGAGGAAGTCGACAGGGCAATCAGTTCACTATCTATAGGAAAAGCTCCAGGAGCTGATGCAATACCAGCATAGGTATATAAGATAGCTGGCCCATCCCTCACCAGAAGGATCACTGAACTCTTCTGTCACATGTGGGCTGAAGGTAAAATTCCGCAGGAGCTAAAGGACGCCTCAATCGTTCACCTATACAAAAGAAAAGGCAATCGTCAGGAATGCGACAATCATCGTAGAATATCGCTACTCTCCGTAGCAGGCAAGATCCTAGCGCGCTTACTGCTAAACAGGCTCAACAAACACCTTGATCAAAGCCACCACCTCCCAGAAAGCCAATGTGGATTCAGAGCCGGAAGAGGAACAGTGGACATGATTTTTGCCGCTCGCCAAGTACAAGAGATGTGTCGAGAGCAAAATCAGGCCTTGTACACCACATTTATTGATTTGACAAAGGCATTTGATACAGTAAACAGAGGAGGGCTGTGGATGATAATGTCTAAGTTTGGCTACCCCAACAAGTTCATAACAATGGTGAAACAGCTACACGAAGGCATGTGTGCTCGTGTACTGGACAGCGGTGCAATCTCTAAAACGTTTCTAGTATCAAACAGAGTAAAACAAGGATGTGTACTCGCCTCGACTTTGTTCAGCATGATGTTCGCGGCCACTATGACAGACACTTTCAGATCATTGGAGCTTGGAATACCCATAAAGTACCGCACAGATGGCAAGTTACTCAATTCCAGTAGAATGAAGGCCAAAACCAAAGTGGCTGGTGACATAATCAGAGAACTTGTATTTGCTGACGACTGCGCTCTAATGAGCAACTCATAACTGAACATGCAGGTTGGAATGGACCAGTTCTCTGCTGCATGCGAAAATTTTGGCCTGACCATAAATGCCAAAAAAACAGGTCATGTACCAACCAGCACCAGGCATGCCGTACACAAAACCAGAGACTACAGTCAGCGGGCAGACGTTGAATGCCGTAGACAAATTCACATATCTGAGCAGCACGCTGTCGAGATCTGTCAGCCTAGACGATGAGGTGGCAAGCAGAATAGCAAAGGCCAGCACAGCCTTTGGTAGAATGCGCTCGATGGTCTGGGCACGTCGTGGCATCCGCGTCAAGACCAAACTCAAAGTCTACCGTGCAACGATCATTACTGCCCTACTATACGCTTGCGAAAGCTGGACTGTATACTCTGGACATGCAAGGAGGTTAAACCACTTCCACACAGGTTGCCTGAGGCGAATATTCCACATCCGATGGCAAGATCGTGTCACTGACATCGAGGTTCTCTCGAGGGCTAACATGCCCATCATCCATGCACTGCTAGAAAAAGCACGACTAGGATGGGCCGCATGTCAGACGAGCGGCTCCCAAAGAAGCTTCTCTACGGCGAGCTGAGAGAGGGATGGCGCAGAGAGGGCGCCCAAAAAACGTTTTAAAGACGGTCTGAAGGACTCACTAAAAAGTTGCCAGATAGACATCGACACCTGGGAATGTCTTGCGAAAAACAGATCTGACTGGAGAAGCGCAGTCAAATCGAGTGTAGCTGCCGGTGAAGATGACCGTGTTGTGAAAGCCCAGAACAGATGCGAGACGCGGAAATCCCGAGCAGCGGGAACACCATCCCATTCTACAAACCTCGTATGCCCGATATGTAGCAGATGTTTTCGTGCTCGCATTGGCCTGTTTAGCCACATGCGCACCCACACCCAACAGGGAAATCTATGACAAGGATGATGTCGGCGGTTCTCATCGACAACGATGGACAGCTATTATTATAGTTTCCTCAGCAGAATGTTGAAAACATGGGTAGTGTGATATGGAATACTTCCAGAGTTGATCTGCGAGTGGTGATTCGGTTTCTAACATCTGAAGGATATCGACCAGTTTAGATTCATCGCAGAATGCAAGCAGTGTATGGTGACAAGAGTGTGTTGAAGACAACAGTTAAGAACTGGACAACGATGTTTAAAGAAGGACGTGACTTAACGAAAGATCTTCCAAGACCAGGTCAGGCGCATATTGTTGCTTCAGAGGATGTCTTCGCCAAATTGATGCAGAAATTCTGGTAGACCGTCACCGGAGCTTACGTTCGCTACACTTCTGTCACCATACACTGCCTGCATTCTGCAATGAATGTCAATTGGGCGACATCCTTCAGCTGTTAGAAAGCTAATCACGGCTCGCTTATCAACTGGCTGGATTCCATATCATAGCCGCTATGTATTCAACGATCTGCTGAGAAAACGATGAGTCGGAGGATAATGCAATTTTGCAAACTTAACGGTTTGTATTTGCCGTTTCAAAAGAAGGTGCAAGACTACCACAACCAGATCTAGTGTGACCTACGTAGAGTCCCATGGCCAAATGGGAAACAGAACATACTGGCTACATAAAAAATGATGCCTATTACCAGTTGAACAGAATAGAGCAGATCGTGGTCTTCAGACTCCGCACAGGCCACAACAGACTGAGGTACCACCTATTCAATAAACTGAAGATAGGTGGCGCTGACGAATGCACCTGTTGCACTGGGAAAATGTCCGCTGAACATCTGCTGCAAAATTGCCCAACATACGAGGACCCGAGAAAGCACATGTGGCCATCACCAGTGCCAACACTAGACAAGCTCTATTGCAGTGTCGACAGCCTCAGGATGACCGCTGCTTTCTTCGAACAAATTCAAGTTGATGTCAGACAGCGTACGAAGAAGAAGAAGAAAAAGAAGAAGAAGAAGAAGAAGAAGAAGAATGTGCCGTTTACATCAGACGTGACGTCATCATGCGAGTCGCACGTTTGTTCACTTGGTGCAGTTAGGTCCGGTTTCATTTGAACACACCTCGTACAAATCTAATCTGTGTAGAACGGGGCGACTTCAGACAAAAACTGCCTTTTTTCCACAGTTCTAAAATACATCACTGGGAACGATACCACATATGAAATTTGTGATACGCCCCTGATGAAGACAGTTTTCCTCGTGCGGTTCGCCGATCTGCTTTACTCGGCATGAAAGAACAGGACCCCTGCATCATACTAGACATGTAATAAAAGGTGACTAATCAAGGGTGTATATGGTGCTGGCAACTTCACCATGCAAATTGTATAACCAGAGACACGAACTTCAGAATAGTTTGTTTTATCGATTAAGCAATGGTAATGGAAACATACTTAGCAAGCCTGAACCTTACGCCCACACCATGCATCTTGGAATATCGTGTATTACAGCAACATGTCCATCAAGGAGGGGTCGTAGTTTGATCCAGGAAGGGGTTAGCTAGCTAAGAATCATTGTATTTTACGACATCGTGAACGCCCAAACCTACCTTTTTTCAGTACATTCAGAGATATGTAGAGTCATTGCAGTGTTTAATCCGTCAGAATTCAGTGGAAGAAGATAATGAACAACAACAAAAACATGTTAAATGTTGATGCAGTCTTCCTGCAAACATACAGAATGTACTGTTAACCCAACGATCTTCATTGCAATGGGATATAATCTCTTCATAACGTAGTCTTCATTTATTGAATCTTAGAACATTTCTCAGCTTACAGCAAATCGGAATGCGTCTTACAAGGACTATTTTGAACTGACCACAGTAGCCTGAATCGTCTTCTTCGAAGTTGTCCTATTCCACTCAACCTTGACACAGTGCCCTCCACTACCCTAACTAGTGTTGTCTTTTGATATGACAGAAATGTCTTAGCTCTTTTCCTTGTGATGTCGTTATAATTAGAATAAATAAGAACATACTGATGATACTATTGAAGATCATTTGATGGTAACTTATATTGTTGTTTCCGTGTGTGTGCCATTGAAATTGTACTTTCATCTGTTCGTTTAAATGTATTTCAAGATGTGCTAATAATGTAGAGGTATTGATAAATGGGTACGTAGCTAGGTCGGTAGAAGGTAAGTAGAAATGTACATTAGAGACTGTTAGGTAAGTATGTAGACATGAAGACAAGTAGGAAGATACAAAGGTAGATAGGTCGACAGGTAGACAAAGGAAGATAGGTAGATAGAAAGGTAGGTAGGGAGATAGATATAATGCTAGGAAGGTGTGTAGCTAAATAGGAAGGTTGTTGTTGTTGTTGTTGTTGTTGTTGTTGTTGATGAATGTCCACAACGAGTAAGGTTACTCTTATGTGCGCCCTAAAAATGGCGTGGAGTGGCGGGTTGTCATAGCTTTCCTCACAACTCTAGCGTGCTGATGAAGGTAGACCGGGAATCCGAGGCAGTTGTGCTATGCTTGGTTTCATCTGCGTGTCGCTAAAGGCTATCACGCCGATCCCTCACCTTGTCAGCCAGACTGTCATGAAAACAGCCCGTTTCCAGGAAGTTCTACGAGGATGCCAAGGTGTGGGTCTTGTTTAGTATGTTTTGCCTGAAACTGATTAACATGTCTGATCAGTATGTTTTATCTCACCAGACGTTAGTGTTCCTTTCTAAATACGAAGGTTGATTGGTATGTAGGTAGATTGATAGGTAGGTTGGTAGGTAAATATGTAGGTAGGTAGGTATGTAGTCCACTTAACCGACGAGGGCTCGTCGTTCCACTGTCCGTGAGAACGATGAATGAGTGCGTCCTACCCCGAATGCATAGAGGACGGTGTCCTTCCGATTTGACCAAACCAGGTGAGGCCCGATCAGCCGCGGGTCCGAACCTTGACGTAGTGGGTCACTTCCCATCTCTGATTTTCATGGAAGAGCTGTAGGAGCTGGTGGGCGACGATATCCTCGTCAAGACGGGTCACACGCCCCAATATGAACAATCAGCAACAGTTTAGCACGGTAAGTGTTCTTTCGAGATCTTTCTGTTAGGTGGTTTTGGTTGGTTGAAACCGGACCATACGTGTGGATCGCAAGAATTCGCCTCTGGCTGCGCATATGGATGCATTTAATGATGTTTTGATCGCCCTGCAGACTTAAGCAGTTATCGAAACCGCGGAGCTGGATAGGAACGACACATGCTAAGTAAATTTGTAGATTGGTTTTCAATGTTGGCTCCAGACCTAATACAAGGCATATATAAAGCAGCAGCAGTCAAGCCGAATATTCGAATGATGTCCCGCTGGCTTTAGGTATCTTAGTTTTGTTTACAGCCCAGGTAAATTAAATCCTCAACAGAATTAACATGGTTGTTAAAGACAGTAGTTTCTTTTGTCGTGGGATTACATTCAAGGCTCTGTATATGTGAGTAACGAAACCATCATAAAGAGTTTGAGTACCAATTCCTTGCCTGCTAACTGCATATCAAGAGAAATAATACCATGATCAGTGTTCGCCTGTTATATGATCTGATCAACTATCACTGCGTACCTATAACATTATAAGTTTTGGTTCAACGGAACAAATACGACAACGCTAACTTACAAAGGCCAACGCAACATATATAATTATTGAGATACTTCAGCATCGCTTAGCAACACAAGTGGGTACACAAAAGGAAGTAAGTATTAATGTGCACTTCCTTCAAAATACCCTAAGACGGTAATACGGTAAATATTGAAACATTTACAAACCAGAAATTGCAAATAAATGCTGTTACGCGTACATTACTACGTCCTTTTTTTTACCACTGGCTTAATTTTTCCTGAACACATGTAAATGTTGTGTTAATTGATTCAGTTGACCTTGGATTCGGATTACATTACGTTTATTGGGGTAATTAATCTTCAACAAGTCATTGCAGAAAGGTGACATAGATGTCAGAACTGTTGTACAGTAGTGATGTTATGTTCACATTTTCCGAATTATGTGTCGAATATTATGATAAATATACGAATAGCTCCTTACACAAAATGTTATGAATAATAAATGAAGAACTTTCTTACTCATTTAAAGAGTACCTTCTGACCTATCTGAACTATCTAACATCTGACCTATCTGACTCTCTAACATCTGACTTATCTGACCTACCTGACCTATCTAGCATCTAACCTATCTGACATATCTAACATCTGACCTATCTGACCTATTTGGCTATCTGACCTATCTGGCCTCTCTGACCTATCTAACATATCTGACCTATCTAACATCTGACCTATCTGACCTATCTGACCTATCTGACCTATCTAACATCTGACCTATCTGACCTATTTAACATCTGACCTATCTGACCTATCCGACCTATCTGACCTGTCTAACAGCTGACCTATCTGACCTATCTAGCCTATCTGACGTATCTGACATATCTGACCTATCTAACATATGGTTATAACACTTTCCGACCTATCTCACCTATGTATGTATATCCTTCTGAGCTATTTATGCAGAACTGTATGACTTATATACGAGGTGTGTTCATAACGTATCCGACTATTGGGTCGGAAAATATAAATGCTCAACTGGAAGTTTGGAATCTTAATCCTCACCATGTGCTCTTCTTCCGTCCCACCATACGTCTCACAGAAGTCTCACCACTGTTCGAAACATTTCAGGAACGCCTCTTTGTGAATAGTGTAAAGCTGTATCGTTGCATTCTTGTGACTCAAATCGGGTCTTTTTCAGCGGAATATTCAGCTTGGGGAACTGTCAAAAATCTGGTGGAGTTGTTCATTACGAGTACGAACCACAAGGCACTAAAGAGTATCACATGGACGCACACGACCGGGCCTGTGGACAACGAAAACATGACACACCCACCCATTTTTCGCATCTGATTAAGAAAATCATCGTCAAACAAATGATTTCTCTGGTTTGCCAGGATCTATATTCTCACGATACGGTCCTAGCGCATTGTTGCATTATTTATGTAGATACGCATATATGTGTGTTTATCACCTCGAGGACATCGAGATATAATCAGTCATATGGGACGGTGTGGTCTAGTGGTTAAGTGACACGGCTCACAACCAGAAGATGCTGGGTTCGATCCCTATCACAGAACCAGCCGTTGCCCAGTGGAAGCAAACCCTTAAAAAATGCAGAAGGAAACAGACCCTTACATAAAATGCATGTTGAATTCGGATACACTGGGCCGACAGGTGCAAAATAACAACCACCTTGGGGATTGAAGAAATAAGGCGAAAGCAAAATAAAAAAAACAAATCAGTCATGACTGAACAGAGCCAATCCTACAGCTGCTATTACTATTACTACTACTACTACTACTACTACTACTATTACTACTACTACTCTTACTACTAGTACTAGTACTACTACCACTACCACTACTACTAGAAACATTTGCAGAACCATCTAATTTACATATGAAGGGTTTTCTTAACTGTGAATGCAGAACCACATGGCACTTACCAAATATTATGTTTAAGTTTACAGGTCCTTCACAATGAAGTATACCACATCTTCAGATTATGTTTGTAGCTTCTTCACAATGAAGTATACCACATCTTCAGATTATGTTTGTAGCTACTTCCCAATGATGTATACCACATCTTCAGATTATGTTTGTAGCTTCTTAACAATGAAGTATACCACATCTTCAGATTATGTTTGTAGCTTCTTCACAATGAAGTATACCACATCTTCAGATTATGTTTGTAGCTTCTACAAAATGAAGTATACCACATCTTCAGATTGTGTTTGAAGCTTCTTCACAATGAAGTATACCACATCTTCAGATTATGTTTGTAGCTTCTGAAAAATGATGTATACTACATCTTCAGATTATGTTTGTAGCTTCTTCACAATGAAGTATACCACATCTTCAGAGTATGTTTTTAGCTACTTCCCAATGATGTATACCACACCTTTAGATTATGTTTGTAGCTTCTTAACAATGAAGTATACGACATCTTCAGATTATGTTTGTAGCTTCTTTACAATGAAGTATACCACATCTTCAGATTATGTTTGTAGCTTCTACAAAATGAAGTATACGACATCTTCAGATTATGTTTGTAGCTCCTTCACAATGATGTATACCACATCTTCTGATTATGTTTGTAGCTTCTTCACAATGAAGTATACCACATCTTCAGATTATATTTGTAGCTTCTTCACAATGAAGTATACCACATCTTCATATTATATTTGTAGCTTCTTCACAATGAAGTATACCACATCTTCAGATTAAATTTGTAGCTACTTCGCAATGATGTATACCACATCTTTAGATTATGTTTGTAGCTTCTTCACAATGAAGTATACCACATCTTCAGATTATGTTTGTAGCTACTTCTGAATTATTTATGTCGAATATTCAGATTAAGTTTGTAGAACTTTATAACATACGTATGTAGAACTGTGTTGTTTAGATACGTAGAACCTGCTGTTTACGCTTAGTCGAACCGTGTTATTTATGTATGCAGAACCTTTTCAGTACTTTTGAAATATATATATATATATATTTATATATATATGTATATATATATATATATATATATATATATATATATATATATATATGTAGAACATTCTGTTTAAATGTATAGAACCTTCTGAATTATGTATGTAGAACTTACTGAATTATGTATGTAGAACTTACTGAATTATTTAGTGTAGAACTTGCTGAATTATGTATGTAGGATCTACTGAATTATGTATGTAGAATATTCCGAATGGAGGCCATGTCTAATACTTGAGTTACGTTGTTTTCTTAAGAAAAGGTCGTGGAAAGAAGAGAAGGAATAATGTAAATATTTATAACGATACATGGATGAACGGAATGACAGGTTAATTATTACATGGATGAATTTGTGGATATAACAGATAGTTTAATGAATATATAGATGACTAGAAAATGGATTGGATCAAAATGAGAATTGATAACATGGCGAAACCTAGATGAATTGATAAATTACTTAATCTCAACGTTTTTGTGGCACACGGGGCTTCTATAAGAACTGCCTTTGCCCCAATGTACTAAACATATCTAATCGCAATACTCCATGCCAAGATCGCGACACCTAGTTCGTCTCTCCTCGCGATGCTCCATGCCAAGATCGCGACACCTAGTTCGTCTCTCCTCGCGATGCTCCATGCCAAGATCGCGACACCTAGTTCGTCTCTCCTCGCGATGCTCCATGCCAAGATCGCGACATCTAGTTCGTCTCTCCTCGCAATACTCCATGCTAAGATCGCGACATCTAGTTCGTCTCTCCTCGCGATGCTCCATGCCAAGATCGCGACACCTAGTTCGTCTCTCCTCGCAATACTGCATGCCAAGATCGCGACTCCTAAATCGTCTTTCATTGACTGCTTCCATCCAGTTTTTGGTCGACCTTTTTATTCTCCCCCCTCGTCCCATTTTCGTCCATCCGGTACCCAGGCGAATGCTGGATTTGCTGGGAAACCATGGCTAAATTTCATGACATATCCGTACCATATCCGAATTATATGTATATCATATGTTTTAATATGCTACCCCCACTAACTTGCCTCGTTTCTTAAAAAGGAATGCTATTATTGCTATACGAAAAACGTTTTTCATTCTACAAAGATACAGAGACACTATAATGATTGAAAATAACAGTTATATTGATAGGTGGAATTGGAAATAGTTTTTAATAATGGACGGGTTATTATCTGGATTGATACAGACAAATTGATGGAAAAACTCCCAAAATGCCCACTTGCCATGATGATGTGATGATACGTGACACTCCATCAATCAAATGTTAAATCCGACATCATAAAAAAAAGCTTATTTATCCAGCAACTGAAAACAAGTACAAAAAAACTGGTCCGCATAATAGTTAGTTGACGTCCTCACTCTCTCGTCCAACAAAGAAACAGTCATATAACTGCATCCATTGTAATGGAGGGAATTGTTTTTGTCGTCTCGAGGGTTTAATTACTTAAAAGTCTCTGTCTCTGTCAATTTTACTGTTAGGTAATAGCTTGTCTCTGTCAACTTTACTGTGTTAGGTAATAGCTTGTCCCTGTCAACTTCATTTTGTTAGGTAATAGCCTGTCTCTGTCAACTTTACTGTTAGGTAATAGTATGTCCCTGTCAACTTTACTGTGTCATGGTAGTAGCCTGGCTTTGTCAATTGTTCCGCGTTTGGTAGTAGTATTTCTTTATCGTGCGAGACTGTTCCCCCATTGTGGCCCAGTCATCGTCGACAACAAAAACTTGGGATAGATCAAAGAATGCTGCCATTTTGAAGTATATGGTCCAGCCGACAGTGAGCTGTTTTGCTAAACTGGGATTACATCATGTCAGAGTTCGAATTCGCAAACGTATAGAAACAAAAATCCTGGCGTTGGTTCGCTCCTGCTACAACCTCTCTTCCAGTAGACCAAGCTGTAAATTATTCCCGACGAATGGTTTGGAAAAGGTAAAAGCAGCAAGGAAGAGAATTGGCCACCCCACCTCACATAGGCTGTGGCTTAGTACATGCAGAGCTATCTTCATCCCCGACGGCAATTGTTGTCATGGGGTTCACATTTACTTTTCTTCATGCATGATATATTGAACTATAACGAACTAGCCGTCACCACTGGGGCTGGACGGCCTTCTTGTCTATCCAGACACCCCTGGAAGGTATCCGGGATCGGACCCTAAGAGCTTCTCCACAGTGCTACCTGCAATGTGCTATACCGCCGAAACATGGACACTTACAAAAGCAATGTGAGTGACAAACTGTGACAACCTGTGAGTGACCTAGGCTTATCTTGAAAGACACATGGTCGAACTTACTCTCCGCAACCAGCGAATGTAGAACGTCCGCGATTGTCACTGGCAAGTGATGATTTTCTTCACTTAATCAAGGCAAAACATGGGTAAAAAGGCAAAGGCAAAGGTCGCCTTCCATCGTAGACGAGGATGGCATAATTAATTTTGCTAGCGCTATTTTAAGCAAGGATTAACTGCGCTATTTTTTATCTTCACTCTCTCGTCTCGAGCCGCCCGACCTCAGTGGCAAGTCAAGGACAAGACGACTAGGGGGCGACTACGAGATGCAGGGGACTCCGCATCAAGCACCCGTAAAAAAGACGGCGGATTCCGGAATCGAACCCACACCACCTAATCACGAGGCCAACGGCTTAACCACTTCGCCACGGAATCCCCAAAACATGGGTAAGCAGACCACATACCTCAGAAGAAAGGATACCCTTTGTAGCACGTCGACAGCAGTCTGGCAACCTCGATGCGGAAAAACAAAAGCCTTAGGAGTAAACTTCCAAAACGTTGGTCGGGCAACTTGCACTTCACTACAATATTCCAGAAGCATTAAAAGAAAAGAGCTTTAACCACTGGACCTCGACATCCCAGTATAGAGATCGTTGGATAAGAAGTTGCGACTCACATCGGTGTGCAACCGCCTCCTGACGAACGGTAAGAGGTAATGGGAGACCTTCAACAGGAATGACCGCCACTTGTCAAGATTGAAGTGTTAGAAGCTTCAGCATACTAAACATCAGCTTGTGAGATGGTATGTCCAGTTCCCTCCCTCGCTGCCATTTCCTTCCCTAAACGTAAATCAGGTGCACATTAACAGCTGGGTTAACTGGAGTTACAGGTTGTGGGAGTAAAATCTCCTAACTTTACCATGAAACGCCGGTGCTCATTTAGTCATATAATCAAGAAATCAAGTAAATGTAACTGCACAACTGCAATAACTGATTTGACACCCTGCATCTGCTCCTCAGCTTGATTTATTTCGCTGTAGTTAACATGTGTGACATTCAGTTTAACTATAGATTTGCCGTTGGTAAGACAATATTACAATCGAGTGAAGAAGACAACGTAAAAGGTGTTGATGTTTCGAATGCCCACAATGAGAAAGTTTACTCTTTTGTGCGCCCTGAAAAGGCCGTTAAGTGGCGGGTTGCAGTAGCTTTCCTTACATCCCGAAGGTGCTGATGAAGGTAGACCTTGGACCTCCAGGCAGTTGTACTATGCTTGGCTTCATTTTGCGTGTCGCTCACTACTACGGAGATCACTTTGATTCCTCACTCCGTAAGCCAGGTTGCTATGAAAACATCCCGTTTCCATGGAGGGCTACCCAGCTGACGGTCTTTTGTCTGACCTTGACTTACCTGGTGCGATCAGTATGTTGTGCCTGGCCAGACGTTAGTCTTCCTCCCTCCGTGAGAAGGTAAGAGACAACAAAGGAGTGACAGAGGGTGTTGGGGGGGGGGGGGAGGTGGGATGGTGGAGGGGACAAGTTATTGGAATGCATATTCATTTATACAATTAACACGTCAGCCTCCTAAAACAAAGATAAAATAAATCTTTATATTTCGCATGTTGAACAATCGAAACATTATCACCTCAATCTGACAAAACATCGGTCGTGCAACAATAACAAGATCGAGGGCTAAATTACAAGTAAAGTAACCCATAGCATTACTGCAGTAAGGGTGTGAGGTGTAAGCGATCTTACATTTCAAAGGCTCGGCTATATGAGGGCAGTAGTCATCACCTCTCTCTCGCCGCTTTTACTTCCCGGACTGAACCGGTACCCATTTAAGGCTGGGTCTACCCGGGGCCGTTGCGGTCGAAAAAAAACATTTCCGCCTCAACTGGGGAATGAACCCAGGACCACTCAAATGGGAAGCCAAGGCGCTAACCGCTGCGCTACGCGGCTCCCACAAGATTGAAGGCTAAATCACAAGATTTAATGCTAAAACACAAGATTGAAGTCTAAATCACAAGATTGAAGGCTAAATCACAAGATTTAAGACTAAATCACAAGATTGAGGGCTAAATCACAAGATTGAAGGCTAAATCACAAGATTGAAGTCTAAATCACAAGACTGATTGGTAAATCACAAGATTGCGGGCTAAATCACAAGATTCTGACTTCAATATTAATGTATTCGGCAACAGGAGATGACAATTCGGTTTGACGACCACCATTTATTTGTCATGAAGATACAATCTCGAAAATTGTTAAACGAGCCGAAATATTTCAGACGAATAGATTTCCAATTGTTACAGTCATCTAACTCGACTTCCATCCAGTTTTTGGTCGACCTTTTTATTCTCCCCCCTCGTCCCATTTTCGTCCATCCGGTACCCAGGCGAATGCTGGATTTGCTGGGAAACCATGGCTAAATTTCATGACATATCCGTACCATATCCGAATTATATGTATATCATATGTTTTAATATGCTACCCCCACTAACTTGCCTCGTTTCTTAAAAAGGAATGCTATTATTGCTATACGAAAAACGTTTTTCATTCTACAAAGATACAGAGACACTATAATGATTGAAAATAACAGTTATATTGATAGGTGGAATTGGAAATAGTTTTTAATAATGGACGGGTTATTATCTGGATTGATACAGACAAATTGATGGAAAAACTCCCAAAATGCCCACTTGCCATGATGATGTGATGATACGTGACACTCCATCAATCAAATGTTAAATCCGACATCATAAAAAAAAGCTTATTTATCCAGCAACTGAAAACAAGTACAAAAAAACTGGTCCGCATAATAGTTAGTTGACGTCCTCACTCTCTCGTCCAACAAAGAAACAGTCATATAACTGCATCCATTGTAATGGAGGGAATTGTTTTTGTCGTCTCGAGGGTTTAATTACTTAAAAGTCACACATTGCTAACTTTTTTGAATGCGCACGAAGCGGACGTCTCTTTTTGAGCAGAACAGATCAAGTGTTCTCTCGGTGTTGCGTGTAATTGGTCCTTAGCAATTGTTGCTGCATCGTATCGTGATGTTGTAGGGAGGAAGACTAACGTTTGATCAAGCAGAACTTACTAATCAGACATGTTAGTCAGGGTCAGGCAAAACATACGGGTCAAGAATCCAACCTCGACTGCCATTCAGTACTTCCTGTAAACGTGCTGTCCTTCTTCGCAGTCTGGCTAACGAGGTGGGGAATCGACGTGATCCCTGTAGTAGTCAGTATCGCAGAGATGAAGCCAAGCATAGTACAACCGCCTGAAGGGCAACAGAGACCGTCTTCATCAGGACGTTCGAGATGTGTGGACAGCTACTGAAAACCGCCACTAAACGTCATTTTCTGGTCGTACAGAAGCGTTAATCTACTCATTGTGGGCATTCGAAAACAACAACAACAACAACAACACTATTTTGATATTCTTGTTCCTGTTGGTATTCCGGAGTTCGACATATTCAGGTGGGTCGCCGTGCTCCTATACGTATTTCATATCCTGGTGCCAATTTTGGCGCCTATATGAAAAAGAATGCAGGTTTCCACTAAGCAATAACACATGGTATATAAATAATATAATACAACAGCGCATAAGATGCGAGTAAGAACTTCTAAACATTAAGCCGATATCCTAACCAATATAATCTAACAGCACAATACAAAGACAAGTAGACATGTACAGTTATATTCGAAAATGATTGTCCAAGTCAAATCAAGTCGCAATAAAACCCGCTGCCATAAATAAGTATGAGTCAGTTTGACATGGGCTGGCAGGAGAAGGTGACAAACAGGGCTCCGTTAACCAGTAAGCGCGTGTTTGGAGTCCTAATACGTTGTTGCTGTTCGTTGTTGTTGTTTAATGCCCACGATCAGTAAGTTTACTTTTTTGTGCACCTCGAAAAATGTGTTAAGTTGCGGGTTGTGGTAGCTTTCCTTACATCCCGAATATGCTGATGAAGTTGAACCCCGGTCCTCCAGACGGTTGTGCTGCGATTGTCAACATCTGAGTAACCATCACTACTACAAGGAACACGTTGGTCTGCATCTTGTAAGCCAATCTGCCTTGATAACAGCCTGTTTCTAGGTTAGAGAGATACTTGTCTTGTTAGCTTATTGTGCCTCACCCTGACGCGACGTTCTGGTCAGAATGTTAGCCTGACAGAACTAGCGACTCAGTTCCCCCGGGGCGCTAATCTAAAGGGGCATCAAATTATAGAAACACATAATAATATACATTATTTACAAAATTGCAAGTTTATGGGACCAAAAATATAGCAGGTGTCATATTACCGTTATGGGTACGAATCCAAGGCCCGAGAGCCACTTGGTTACGTTTCTTTTTTCGAAACACCGATTTTTATTCTGCATTTAACTCTAAACTCCAAGTCTCCTAAGTGTAGACTTGTGATTGAAACAAGCAGGCACTCCTGGTCTTGTGGTCTTTGGTATTAGTCATGTATACTGCCCTGTGTTTGAGTTGTAGCTTGTACCTGCCGTCTGATGTGTTTTGTTTGACGATTCTCACAGTTTCTTACAGGTACTTTGTGTATCAGCTTGTCAGTGTCAACTTTTCTGTGTTTTGGTTGCAGCGTGTCTAAATATATTATATTGTGTTTGACTGATAGCATGTCCTTTACAACTGCAACATGTGTTAGTATCAGCGTGTCCCTGCCAACTTTACTGTGTTAGGTAATAGCTTGTCCCTGTCAACTTTACTGTGTTAGGTAATAGCTTGTCCCTGTCAACTTTACTGTGTTAGGTAATAGCTTGTCTCTGTAAACTTTACTGTGTTAGGTAATAGCTTGTCCCTGTCAACTTTACTGTGTTAGGTAATAGCTTGTCCCTGTCAACTTTACTGTGTTAGGTAATAGCTTGTCCCTGTCAACTTTACTGTGTTAGGTAATAGCTTGTCTCTGTCAACTTTACTGTGTTAGGTAATAGCTTGTCCCTGTCAACTTTACTGTGTTAGGTAATAGCTTGTCCCTGTCAACTTTACTGTGTTAGGTAATAGCTTGTCCCTGTCAGCTTTACTGTGTTAGGTAATAGCTTGTCCCTGTCAACTTTACTGTGTTAGGTAATAGCTTGTCCCTGTCAACTTTACTGTGTTAGGTAATAGCTTGTCCCTGTCAACTTTACTGTGTTAGGTAATAGCTTGTCCCTGTCAACTTTACTGTGTTAGGTAATAGCTTGTCTCTGTCATCTTTACTGTGTTAAGTAATAGCTTGTCCCTGTCAACTTCACTATGTTAGGTAATAGCCTGTCTCTGTCAATTTTACTGTTAGGTAATAGCTTGTCTCTGTCAACTTTACTGTGTTAGGTAATAGCTTGTCCCTGTCAACTTCATTTTGTTAGGTAATAGCCTGTCTCTGTCAACTTTACTGTTAGGTAATAGTATGTCCCTGTCAACTTTACTGTGTCATGGTAGTAGCCTGGCTTTGTCAATTGTTCCGCGTTTGGTAGTAGTATTTCTTTATCGTGCGAGACTGTTCCCCCATTGTGGCCCAGTCATCGTCGACAACAAAAACTTGGGATAGATCAAAGAATGCTGCCATTTTGAAGTATATGGTCCAGCCGACAGTGAGCTGTTTTGCTAAACTGGGATTACATCATGTCAGAGTTCGAATTCGCAAACGTATAGAAACAAAAATCCTGGCGTTGGTTCGCTCCTGCTACAACCTCTCTTCCAGTAGACCAAGCTGTAAATTATTCCCGACGAATGGTTTGGAAAAGGTAAAAGCAGCAAGGAAGAGAATTGGCCACCCCACCTCACATAGGCTGTGGCTTAGTACATGCAGAGCTATCTTCATCCCCGACGGCAATTGTTGTCATGGGGTTCACATTTACTTTTCTTCATGCATGATATATTGAACTATAACGAACTAGCCGTCACCACTGGGGCTGGACGGCCTTCTTGTCTATCCAGACACCCCTGGAAGGTATCCGGGATCGGACCCTAAGAGCTTCTCCACAGTGCTACCTGCAATGTGCTATACCGCCGAAACATGGACACTTACAAAAGCAATGTGAGTGACAAACTGTGACAACCTGTGAGTGACCTAGGCTTATCTTGAAAGACACATGGTCGAACTTACTCTCCGCAACCAGCGAATGTAGAACGTCCGCGATTGTCACTGGCAAGTGATGATTTTCTTCACTTAATCAAGGCAAAACATGGGTAAAAAGGCAAAGGCAAAGGTCGCCTTCCATCGTAGACGAGGATGGCATAATTAATTTTGCTAGCGCTATTTTAAGCAAGGATTAACTGCGCTATTTTTTATCTTCACTCTCTCGTCTCGAGCCGCCCGACCTCAGTGGCAAGTCAAGGACAAGACGACTAGGGGGCGACTACGAGATGCAGGGGACTCCGCATCAAGCACCCGTAAAAAAGACGGCGGATTCCGGAATCGAACCCACACCACCTAATCACGAGGCCAACGGCTTAACCACTTCGCCACGGAATCCCCAAAACATGGGTAAGCAGACCACATACCTCAGAAGAAAGGATACCCTTTGTAGCACGTCGACAGCAGTCTGGCAACCTCGATGCGGAAAAACAAAAGCCTTAGGAGTAAACTTCCAAAACGTTGGTCGGGCAACTTGCACTTCACTACAATATTCCAGAAGCATTAAAAGAAAAGAGCTTTAACCACTGGACCTCGACATCCCAGTATAGAGATCGTTGGATAAGAAGTTGCGACTCACATCGGTGTGCAACCGCCTCCTGACGAACGGTAAGAGGTAATGGGAGACCTTCAACAGGAATGACCGCCACTTGTCAAGATTGAAGTGTTAGAAGCTTCAGCATACTAAACATCAGCTTGTGAGATGGTATGTCCAGTTCCCTCCCTCGCTGCCATTTCCTTCCCTAAACGTAAATCAGGTGCCCATTAACAGCTGGGTTAACTGGAGTTACAGGTTGTGGGAGTAAAATCTCCTAACTTTACCATGAAACGCCGGTGCTCATTTAGTCATATAATCAAGAAATCAAGTAAATGTAACTGCACAACTGCAATAACTGATTTGACACCCTGCATCTGCTCCTCAGCTTGATTTATTTCGCTGTAGTTAACATGTGTGACATTCAGTTTAACTATAGATTTGCCGTTGGTAAGACAATATTACAATCGAGTGAAGAAGACAACGTAAAAGGTGTTGATGTTTCGAATGCCCACAATGAGAAAGTTTACTCTTTTGTGCGCCCTGAAAAGGCCGTTAAGTGGCGGGTTGCAGTAGCTTTCCTTACATCCCGAAGGTGCTGATGAAGGTAGACCTTGGACCTCCAGGCAGTTGTACTATGCTTGGCTTCATTTTGCGTGTCGCTCACTACTACGGAGATCACTTTGATTCCTCACTCCGTAAGCCAGGTTGCTATGAAAACATCCCGTTTCCATGGAGGGCTACCCAGCTGACGGTCTTTTGTCTGACCTTGACTTACCTGGTGCGATCAGTATGTTGTGCCTGGCCAGACGTTAGTCTTCCTCCCTCCGTGAGAAGGTAAGAGACAACAAAGGAGTGACAGAGGGTGTTGGGGGGGGGGGGGGGAGGTGGGATGGTGGAGGGGACAAGTTATTGGAATGCATATTCATTTATACAATTAACACGTCAGCCTCCTAAAACAAAGATAAAATAAATCTTTATATTTCGCATGTTGAACAATCGAAACATTATCACCTCAATCTGACAAAACATCGGTCGTGCAACAATAACAAGATCGAGGGCTAAATTACAAGTAAAGTAACCCATAGCATTACTGCAGTAAGGGTGTGAGGTGTAAGCGATCTTACATTTCAAAGGCTCGGCTATATGAGGGCAGTAGTCATCACCTCTCTCTCGCCGCTTTTACTTCCCGGACTGAACCGGTACCCATTTAAGGCTGGGTCTACCCGGGGCCGTTGCGGTCGAAAAAAAACATTTCCGCCTCAACTGGGGAATGAACCCAGGACCACTCAAATGGGAAGCCAAGGCGCTAACCGCTGCGCTACGCGGCTCCCACAAGATTGAAGGCTAAATCACAAGATTTAATGCTAAAACACAAGATTGAAGTCTAAATCACAAGATTGAAGGCTAAATCACAAGATTTAAGACTAAATCACAAGATTGAGGGCTAAATCACAAGATTGAAGGCTAAATCACAAGATTGAAGTCTAAATCACAAGACTGATTGGTAAATCACAAGATTGCGGGCTAAATCACAAGATTCTGACTTCAATATTAATGTATTCGGCAACAGGAGATGACAATTCGGTTTGACGACCACCATTTATTTGTCATGAAGATACAATCTCGAAAATTGTTAAACGAGCCGAAATATTTCAGACGAATAGATTTCCAATTGTTACAGTCATCTGACTCGACTTCCATCCAGTTTTTGGTCGACCTTTTTATTCTCCCCCCTCGTCCCATTTTCGTCCATCCGGTACCCAGGCGAATGCTGGATTTGCTGGGAAACCATGGCTAAATTTCATGACATATCCGTACCATATCCGAATTATATGTATATCATATGTTTTAATATGCTACCCCCACTAACTTGCCTCGTTTCTTAAAAAGGAATGCTATTATTGCTATACGAAAAACGTTTTTCATTCTACAAAGATACAGAGACACTATAATGATTGAAAATAACAGTTATATTGATAGGTGGAATTGGAAATAGTTTTTAATAATGGACGGGTTATTATCGGGATTGATACAGACAAATTGATGGAAAAACTCCCAAAATGCCCACTTGCCATGATGATGTGATGATACGTGACACTCCATCAATCAAATGTTAAATCCGACATCATAAAAAAAAGCTTATTTATCCAGCAACTGAAAACAAGTACAAAAAAACTGGTCCGCATAATAGTTAGTTGACGTCCTCACTCTCTCGTCCAACAAAGAAACAGTCATATAACTGCATCCATTGTAATGGAGGGAATTGTTTTTGTCGTCTCGAGGGTTTAATTACTTAAAAGTCACACATTGCTAACTTTTTTGAATGCGCACGAAGCGGACGTCTCTTTTTGAGCAGAACAGATCAAGTGTTCTCTCGGTGTTGCGTGTAATTGGTCCTTAGCAATTGTTGCTGCATCGTATCGTGATGTTGTAGGGAGGAAGACTAACGTTTGATCAAGCAGAACTTACTAATCAGACATGTTAGTCAGGGTCAGGCAAAACATACGGGTCAAGAATCCGACCTCGACTGCCATGCAGTACTTCCTGTAAACGTGCTGTCCTTCTTCGCAGTCTGGCTAACGAGGTGGGGAATCGACGTGATCCCTGTAGTAGTCAGTATCGCAGAGATGAAGCCAAGCATAGTACAACCGCCTGAAGGGCAACAGAGACCGTCTTCATCAGGACGTTCGAGATGTGTGGACAGCTACTGAAAACCGCCACTAAACGTCATTTTCTGGTCGTACAGAAGCGTTAATCTACTCATTGTGGGCATTCGAAAACAACAACAACAACAACAACACTATTTTGATATTCTTGTTCCTGTTGGTATTCCGGAGTTCGACATATTCAGGTGGGTCGCCGTGCTCCTATACGTATTTCATATCCTGGTGCCAATTTTGGCGCCTATATGAAAAAGAATGCAGGTTTCCACTAAGCAATAACACATGGTATATAAATAATATAATACAACAGCGCATAAGATGCGAGTAAGAACTTCTAAACATTAAGCCGATATCCTAACCAATATAATCTAACAGCACAATACAAAGACAAGTAGACATGTACAGTTATATTCGAAAATGATTGTCCAAGTCAAATCAAGTCGCAATAAAACCCGCTGCCATAAATAAGTATGAGTCAGTTTGACATGGGCTGGCAGGAGAAGGTGACAAACAGGGCTCCGTTAACCAGTAAGCGCGTGTTTGGAGTCCTAATACGTTGTTGCTGTTCGTTGTTGTTGTTTAATGCCCACGATCAGTAAGTTTACTTTTTTGTGCACCTCGAAAAATGTGTTAAGTTGCGGGTTGTGGTAGCTTTCCTTACATCCCGAATATGCTGATGAAGTTGAACCCCGGTCCTCCAGACGGTTGTGCTGCGATTGTCAACATCTGAGTAACCATCACTACTACAAGGAACACGTTGGTCTGCATCTTGTAAGCCAATCTGCCTTGATAACAGCCTGTTTCTAGGTTAGAGAGATACTTGTCTTGTTAGCTTATTGTGCCTCACCCTGACGCGACGTTCTGGTCAGAATGTTAGCCTGACAGAACTAGCGACTCAGTTCCCCCGGGGCGCTAATCTAAAGGGGCATCAAATTATAGAAACACATAATAATATACATTATTTACAAAATTGCAAGTTTATGGGACCAAAAATATAGCAGGTGTCATATTACCGTTATGGGTACGAATCCAAGGCCCGAGAGCCACTTGGTTACGTTTCTTTTTTCGAAACACCGATTTTTATTCTGCATTTAACTCTAAACTCCAAGTCTCCTAAGTGTAGACTTGTGATTGAAACAAGCAGGCACTCCTGGTCTTGTGGTCTTTGGTATTAGTCATGTATACTGCCCTGTGTTTGAGTTGTAGCTTGTACCTGCCGTCTGATGTGTTTTGTTTGACGATTCTCACAGTTTCTTACAGGTACTTTGTGTATCAGCTTGTCAGTGTCAACTTTTCTGTGTTTTGGTTGCAGCTTGTCTAAATATATTATATTGTGTTTGACTGATAGCATGTCCTTTACAACTGCAACATGTGTTAGTATCAGCGTGTCCCTGCCAACTTTACTGTGTTAGGTAATAGCTTGTCCCTGTCAACTTTACTGTGTTAGGTAATAGCTTGTCCCTGTCAACTTTACTGTGTTAGGTAATAGCTTGTCTCTGTCAACTTTACTGTGTTAGGTAATAGCTTGTCCCTGTCAACTTTACTGTGTTAGGTAATAGCTTGTCCCTGTCAACTTTACTGTGTTAGGTAATAGCTTGTCCCTGTCAGCTTTACTGTGTTAGGTAATAGCTTGTCCCTGTCAACTTTACTGTGTTAGGTAATAGCTTGTCCCTGTCAACTTTACTGTGTTAGGTAATAGCTTGTCCCTGTCAACTTTACTGTGTTAGGTAATAGCTTGTCCCTGTCAACTTTACTGTGTTAGGTAATAGCTTGTCCCTGTCAACGTTACTGTGTTAGGTAATAGCTTGTCCCTGTCAACTTTACTGTGTTAGGTAATAGCTTGTCCCTGTCATCTTTACTGTGTTAAGTAATAGCTTGTCCCTGTCAACTTCACTTTGTTAGGTAATAGCCTGTCTCTGTCAACTTTACTGTTAGGTAATAGTATGTCCCTGTCAACTTCACTTTGTTAGGTAATAGCTTGTCTCTGACAACTTCACTTTGTTAGGTAATAGCTTGCCCCTGTCAACTTCACTTTGTTAGGTAATAGTTTGTCCCTGTCAACTTTACTGTGTCATGGTAGTAGCCTGGCTTTGTCAATTTTTCCGCGTTGGGTAGTAGTATTTCTTTATCGTGCGAGACTGTTCCCCCATCGTGGCCCAGTCATCGTCGACAACAAAAACTTAGGATAGATCAAGGAATTTTGAAGTATATGGTCCAGCCGACAGTGCGCTGTTTTGCTAAACTGGGATTACATCATGTCAGAGTTCGAATTCGCAAACGTACAGAAACAAAAATCCTGGCGTTGGTTCGCTCCTGCTACAACCTCTCTTCCAGTAGACCAAGCTGTAAATTATTCCCGACGAATGGTTTGGAAAAGGTAAAAGCAGCAAGGAAGGGAATTGGCCACCCCACCTCACATAGGCTGTGGCTTAGTACATGCAGAGCTATCTTCATCCCCGACGGCAATTGTTGTCATGGGGTTCACATTTACTTTTCTTCATGCATGATATATTGAACTATAACGAACTAGCCGTCACCACTGGGGCTGGACGGCCTTCTTGTCTATCCAGACACCCCTGGAAGGTATCCGGGATCGGACCCTAAGAGCTTCTCCACAGTGCTACCTGCAATGTGCTATACCGCCGAAACATGGACACTTACAAAAGCAATGTGAGTGACAAACTGTGACAACCTGTGAGTGACCTAGGCTTATCTTGAAAGACACATGGTCGAACTTACTCTCCGCAACCAGCGAATGTAGAACCTCCGCGATTGTCACTGGCAAGTGATGATTTTCTTCACTTAATCAAGGCAAAACATGGGTAAAAAGGCAAAGGCAAAGGTCGCCTTCCATCGTAGACGAGGATGGCATAATTAATTTTGCTAGCGCTATTTTAAGCAAGGATTAACTGCGCTATTTTTTATCTTCACTCTCTCGTCTCGAGCCGCCCGACCTCAGTGGCAAGTCAAGGACAAGACGACTAGGGGGCGACTACGAGATGCAGGGGACTCCGCATCAAGCACCCGTAAAAAAGACGGCGGATTCCGGAATCGAACCCACACCACCTAATCACGAGGCCAACGGCTTAACCACTTCGCCACGGAATCTCCAAAACATGGGTAAGCAGACCACATACCTCAGAAGAAAGGATACCCTTTGTAGCACGTCGACAGCAGTCTGGCAACCTCGATGCGGAAAAACAAAAGCCTTAGGAGTAAACTTCCAAAACGTTGGTCGGGCAACTTGCACTTCACTACAATATTCACGAAGCATTAAAAGAAAAGAGCTTTAACCACTGGACCTCGACATCCCAGTATAGAGATCGTTGGATAAGAAGTTGCGACTCACATCGGTGTGCAACCGCCTCCTGACGAACGGTAAGAGGTAATGGGAGACCTTCAACAGGAATGACCGCCACTTGTCAAGATTGAAGTGTTAGAAGCTTCAGCATACTAAACATCAGCTTGTGAGATGGTATGTCCAGTTCCCTCCCTCGCTGCCATTTCCTTCCCTAAACGTAAATCAGGTGCCCATTAACAGCTGGGTTAACTGGAGTTGCAGGTTGTGGGAGTAAAATCTCCTAACTTTACCATGAAACGCCGGTGCTCATTTAGTCATATAATCAAGAAATCAAGTAAATGTAACTGCACAACTGCAATAACTGATTTGACACCCTGCATCTGCTCCTCAGCTTGATTTATTTCGCTGTAGTTAACGTGTGGGACATTCAGTTTAACTATAGATTTGCCGTTGGTAAGACAATATTACAATCGAGTGAAGAAGACAACGTAAAAGGTGTTGATGTTTCGAATGCCCACAATGAGAAAGTTTACTCTTTTGTGCGCCCTGAAAAGGCCGTTAAGTGGCGGGTTGCAGTAGCTTTCCTTACATCCCGAAGGTGCTAATGAAGGTAGACCTTGGACCTCCAGGCAGTTGTACTATGCTTGGCTTCATTTTGCGTGTCGCTCACTACTACGGAGATCACTTTGATTCCTCACTCCGTAAGCCAGGCTGCTATGAAAACATCCCGTTTCCATGGAGGGCTACCCAGCTGACGGTCTTTTGTCTGACCTTGACTTACCTGGTGCGATCAGTATGTTGTGCCTGGCCAGACGTTAGTCTTCCTCCCTCCGTGAGAAGGTAAGAGACAACAAAGGAGTGACAGAGGGTGTTGGGGGGGGGGGGGGGGGAGGTGGGATGGTGGAGGGGACAAGTTATTGGAATGCATATTCATTTATACAATTAACACGTCAGCCTCCTAAAACAAAGATAAAATAAATCTGTATATTTCGCATGTTGAACAATCGAAACATTATCACCTCAATCTGACAAAACATCGGTCGTGCAACAATAACAAGATCGAGGGCTAAATTACAAGTAAAGTAACCCATAGCATTACTGCAGTAGCGGTGTAAGCGATCTTACATTTCAAAGGCTCGGCTATATGAGGGCAGTAGTCATCTCCTCTCTCTCGCCGCTTTTACTTCCCGGACTGAACCGGTACCCATTTAAGGCTGGGTCTACCCGGGGCCGTTGCGGTCGAAAAAAAACATTTCCGCCTCAACTGGGGAATGAACCCAGGACCACTCAAATGGGAAGCCAAGGCGCTAACCGCTGCGCTACGCGGCTCCCACAAGATTGAAGGCTAAATCACAAGATTGAATGCTAAAACACAAGATTGAAGTCTAAATCACAAGACTGATGGGTAAATCACAAGATTCTGACTTCAATATTAATGTATTCGGCAACAGGAGATGACAATTCGGTTTGACGACCACCATTTATTTGTCATGAAGATACAATCTCGAAAATTGTTAAACGAGCCGAAATATTTCAGACGAATAGATTTCCAATTGTTACAGTCATCTGACTCGACTTCCCTGTAATTAACAATGTCTTCCCTTAGCGCCTTGCCTAATCACTTGTTTCTATTTCTGCACCATAATTACCACTGCCGGTTTGCTATATAGGCTCTCAATTACTTTCGATCTGACGCTTGTATGACACTCTCGTATTGACTGCGTCTGGTCCTTTATTTGCTGCGCTCCTCCTGTAGATAACGATATCGACCTTTCTCTTGCGCTGGCAATGTCTCTGAGCAGGATCTTCAAACTCAAATCACACTGATTGTCGTTTGAAGGCAAGCTTGGTGATCAAAGAGCAGTATGAAGATACGTTTTATGACCAAAATACAGCATACAGATTCATTTGAGGACCCAATCCCCGAGTGATGATAAATTTGAAGAACAAATGGCCACATGTAGATAAGTTGGTTGCCCCAAGGGCAACATAAAGATAAGTTTGATGACACAAGGGCAGCAATGCGATTGTGATGATCAAATGGCCTCAGGAAAATAAATGTGAAGCAAGATTAGTTTGATAATTCAAGGCTAACAATGATATGTTTGTTGTACCACAGGCAGCAAGAAGATACGTTTAATGAACCATGGCAGCAAGAAGATACGTTTGATGACCCAAATGCAACGAGAAGATACTTTATTATCGAAATGGCACATGAAGTTATTTCTGATACCTCAAGGACATAAAGTCGATTGGCTTGATGATGAAACGCGAAGCAAGAACATATTGATGATGACTCAATGGTTCCAGGAAGATACGTTTGGTGATCTAGGAACAACACGAACATAGTGCTGATGACTCAATGGTTCCAGGAAGATACGTTTGGTGATCTAGGAACAACACGAACATAGTGCTGATGACTCAATGGTTCCAGGAAGATACGTTTGGTGATCTAGGAACAACACGAACATAGTGCTGATGACTCAATGGTTCCAGGAAGATACGTTTGGTGATCTAGGAACAACACGAACATAGTGCTGATGACTCAATGGTTCCAGGAAGATACGTTTGGTGATCTAGGAACAACACGAACATAGTGCTGATGACTCAATGGTTCCAGGAAGATACGTTTGGTGATCTAGGAACAACACGAACATAGTGCTGATGACTCAATGGTTCCAGGAAGATACGTTTGGTGATCTAGGAACAACACGAACATAGTGCTGATGACTCAATGCTGCAAGAAGATACGTTTGATGGACCACGTATTTTGTGAATACACATTTCATGATCCAAGGGTCACATGGAGATACTTTTTTATGATTTTAGGACCTCACACATAAATTTGATTATCAAAGGGTGACATGAACAAAAGTTTGATGATCAAAGAACGTTCAGAAGAACCGTTTGATTACGCCAGAGTAGTATGTAAACCTGTTCGATAGAAGGTGTGCAAGGAAAATGAGTATTCCATAATAATGACACTACTATCGGGGAATAAAGATGTTCCAGACTTCAGTATACTGTCACAGCTTGCATTAGGTAGGCTAACAAGTTCCTTTCCTCGATACTTTTAACTTGCTGAGTCGTAGGGCATGTACCCATTTACAACTGGATCGACTAGAGCGTGTTGATAGCGGGATTCGCACATCGTACCTTAGCCATTCAAATAGATTGCTCAACATCTGAGCTAATCGTACGCACGATGTATGATATTACAACCTGAACAGTTCTTGATAAAGACATGTTGACCAAAATTGTTTATCTACACATAGCTGTTCAACAGATGATGGCGCTGAGTGGTCTTGAGGTAAGGTGTCAGCCTAGGGTGCCGGAGGTAGCGGATTTGAATTACGGTGCTGACAGGGATTTTTTCACGTGAATCTTCTGGTAAAAATTGCCTTCATCTTGGGGTAGTGAGATCGAACTCCCGTGTCCAGTATAGAGCTCGTTAAAAATCACTTGGAATTTTGAAATTGAAAAGAGAATGTTTTACAGCCACTGCCCGGACAAAATTCAAAATTCTCGTTACAAATCTACTACGGATAGTCGATAGCCTTAAACTACTAACCAACAGACATTAACATTTATGTATGAATACCAGGATTCCAAGTATTTAAAGCTGCCCAATATCTTATGTGTTTATCATGCAGATAAACCTAGTCGTTCTTACTGTATTGTATCTCATATATTACTGTTATAACGCACGGTCTTGTATCTATAGATTGATGTTCTAAATACTCTAGTGTCAAAATCATCATGTCCCATTACCGTATCTTCTGCCATCCCATTTCTAACCTCTGGAACCAGTAGACGATTTTATTGGAAACCAAACTACGAATGCACATGACTTGTGTCATGCCCATCCTGATGGAGGGTTCTGAAACATTGAATATCCTGCAAGGCGATCAGAAGCGCATTAACGCCTTGCACATCAGAAGCCAGAGGTGTATTCTTATGATACATTGGTATAGCAGCTTCGTAATCTAATTAATCCCACGACGAACAATCCTCGAGAGCACACTCACCATGCTAAACCGTCGTCGAGTGGCCCTATTTCGTCTTGGCGAGGGTATCCTTCACAACCAGCTCTTAGAGCAGGCCATGGACATGAAGGATGGGCAGCGATTGTCTATATCATGGTCCAACCCCGTAATCGCACAAAACCACTTGATGAGGTCAAATCAGAAGGACACCATTTTCTTTACATGTGGACTAGAACTCAACCACTCTTTGTGCGCGTGGACGGATCAATAGCGCACTACCGTCAACCCTTCCAGTTCTAGCGACTGCTACTTTGCGGATCCGAGTGGATTCCGAGTCTTGTACATATGGTAAAATTGGGCAACCATTTTTGTGTTTGGGGTTAACGACATTATCGTGTTGTTATTGTTGTCATTTAATGCTCACAATGAGTAAGTTTACTCTTGTGTGCGCTCTGAGAAAGGGCGTTAAGTGTCGGGTTGTAGTTCCTTTCCTCACATCTCGAGCGTGCTCATGAATTTGGACTGCAGATCTCCATGCGTTTGGGATTTACTGAGCTTTATCTGCGCGACGTTCACTACTACAGGGATTACGCCGATCCCCATCTCGTCAGCCAGACCACTTTGAAAACACCCTGTTTCAAGGAAATTCTACATGGGATACATATAGTGGTCTTGGTTAGTATATTGTGCTGGGTCCTGATGTGACGTCCTGTTTAGTATGTTGTGCTTGACTGGACTAGTGTGTCTGTTACCAACGTAATCGTGTAAAACTCATTACTGCACAACACCACCCCCCCCCCCCCTGAAAAAGCCAGCAAAGTGATTTGACTCAGGCTTCGTAAACGAAGTCAACTATAGTGGTGAACAATACTAAGAATGTACAAGAACACATTTCGGACCGCCAGATAAGGCTTTGATGGTCGCCGTAGAACTAATGCCCTTGAGTGACGTGCGTATATTACTGCGCTTTTGACATGGAGTAATATTTGTTCTTTTCGCTCACAATCGTATGGGCATATTCGTTACAGTGAGTTTTATTAAGAAAATCACAATTTATACTGTTTACACAAAATCTTGACTTCATTCTGTGTACGACTTCTGTGACAAGCAGCACACGGGCTATGGACATTTCTGTCCATATCAGACATTTCCCCTGGAGGTGAGTTGCTAGAGCTTTCATTGTTCTAAATAGTAACTGTATTCTGAGCAGGAGTGACTAGTTCAAATTATTGTGGCTTTGTGGCTTTACAGCTAGATAAACAGTAAGATTTTGGAATCGTATTTTGAATTCGTTCCATTTACTTTGGAAGCAGCTCAGTCAATCTTGCGTGACGATTTAGCAGAATTCTATAGGGGGGATAAGACTAATAATGTTAAGGTGGGGCCAAATATCCTGCAAATACATGTTGTGTTATTTCCTAGCCGTGCTACTTGACACATGATGTGTTACAGCTGCCTACCAACAAGGTGATGATCCACACTGTGATCCCGGTAGTATACGCCTGCTGAGAAGTCTTGCTTTAGGATTCAATAATGAAGAACAGGTTCACAATTTTCTACTACGCACTGTAATGCAAGATGATGCACTACAGACTCGACACCAAAAAAAGTTCGTTACGTGTGAAGAACTCGAAACGGGGAGCGTCGAAAAAAATAAATAAATAAACTCAAAGGCACCTGAAAGATGATGATTTTTAAATTTCACAACATGAAATTCTGAAACACTTTTTTCATCAAAGTTTTTCGTCATGAACTTCCAAAAATAGAAACGATAAACTTAATAGTTTTTACCTGAAAAGACGATAACAAGAAACCTTAAAAAAAAACGTACTAACATTGAGGTAAACTTATCTAAACAAACATTGGTAGAACAGTGGAAGGACAATGGAACATTCAGGAACAGAGAAAAAAGAAGGAACAGAGAAAAAGAAGACATATAAAAGAATTACATGATATAGTGATAAAACCCGAGGTAGAATGAAAGAAAGAGAATGCGTGTATGAGAGAGATACACAAAAGATAAATAGAAAGATTGAGAAGCAAAGACAATTATAAGAAAAACGGGTATGAGATGTTGAACTATCTATCATGGAACACCCCATTAGAAAGGTTAAGTAGTTTTGGAAGGCTTACATAAGTCTATTATCTAAACGGCAAGAAATGATTCCACAAACAACTCGAGACGCGTTCCTCTTTCCTGAATTTACTGACCTACAGCTTTTCCGAGAAGCTGATGTTTAACATGGACATGCAATATACCTGAACATTGCTAATTACGGAAGGCCACTTTATATCTGAGCAAAAATATGTTTTTCTTGTAAATTGTTGTTTTAAAATGTGTGTAAATGTGTGTGTGTGTGTGTGTGTCCATATAGTACACATAGTTCGAAATGTGCATGGGATATATCTATATATCGATATATCTAGGACTAGAGTTAGGCCGAGGAAGAGATGGGTAGACAGCGTAAAAGAGACCTGCCGTAAAATAAGGAAAAATGTTTCTGGAGCCATGAGAGAGGAGAAAGACAAAAACATACAACGACACTGGCTGACAACCCGGTAGAAAGTGAGACGACAAAAGAAGAAAAAAGAAGATATGTCTTCTTCTTCTTCTTCTTCCTCTTCCTCGTCTTTGTTTTTGTTTATCCTCAAATTTTCTTCTTCTTCTTCTTCTTCTTCTTCTTCTTCTTCTTCTTCTTCTTCATCTTCTTCTTCTTCTTCTACTTCTTCGTCTTCTTCTTCTTCCATCAACTAATGCTTTGCTTCTAGCCTGGTGAGGTTCATTATGGAGAATGTGCGTTTCAGGACTTCGCCGGTACCTTACTTCTTTTCCAGCATGGTCACTCCTCCGAACCAGATTACCTCTCTTTGGTCTGCATAAGTGGGACAGTCGTGCAAAAGATGTTCTGGTGTTTGTTTATGGGCTCCACAATGGCATATACCGATATTTGTAAGACTCATTCTGTGAAGTTGGGCATTGAGCCTGTTCTGTACGGATTTTTTGTTCCTAATATCTCCATTCTGTCCTCATTGGTCATTTGACTATTGTCTTTGATTTTTTACAGCTCTCTGGATGGCGAATTTGCGTGGCGAAATTTCTGGCATTTGTGAGCTCCATCTGCCTTCTTGTTTCCAAGGATTCCACAGTGGAACGGAATCCACCGTAAGACTATATATATATATATATATATATATGTATTTTTGTGGGACAGCAAGCCGATGCTATATGTCATTTAATGTAAGAGTCTATCTTGTTTGGGGCGTGAAAAGGTTTGGAGTACGTCCCTTGAGTCTGTTAGAATTACAGTATTTCTTGTAGTTGTCTTTTGGCTGACATAAATCTGAATTGCCAAATGTTTAGCTGTTGGTTCAGCTCTGAAATTGGTACAGGTCTCACCTGCTGGTATGGAGTGGTTTTCTATGTCACAATTGAGGTGTTCGATGTAGAACCAGCTGCCTCCCTTCTGTGCATATCTTGTGCCTCTCTTCTGTCTAGCGAGGCTATTATTGTTCCCTCTCTTCCTGTGTGAACGTACATCTATGTATGATGTGTTCCACGGTCATGACATGCTCCCCACATGGACACCTGCCATCTGCACCAATCATCGCCATGTTGTAAAGATGATGATATGTAAATACAAGTAAAACAAATGATAAATCATAAGTCACTGATTGAATCAAACACAATGCACTTGAATGTACACTATGTCAACCATGATGACCAATGCGATTCTTGTGTTAAGATACGATCTCCTTATTTTATGTTGCATTTGACAAATTAAATGTCACACTTGCTGTTTTAGAATACTACTGTTACCATTCTGGGCATATTGACCTTAGAGTTACCGTACTGGACTTACTGACCTCCATTGTTACTGTACTGGACTTATTGACCTTCATTATTACTGTACTGAGCTTCCTGACCTTCATTATTATAATTCTGGACATATTGACCTTCAGTTTCTGTACTGGACTTATTGACCTTCATTGTTACTGTAGGGGACGGCATGGACTAGTGGTAAGTGACACGGCTCACAACCAGAAGATGCTGAGTTCAATGCCCATCATAGAACCGGCCGTTACCACGGGGAAACAAACCCTTACATAAAATGCATGCCGAAGTCGGATGCACTGGGCAGATAGGAACAAAATCAAAACCGTAGAGCAACGCATACCGCCTTGGGGAATACAGAAATAAGACGAACGCAACACACACACAAAAAGTTGTTGCTGTTCTGTACTTCCTAACCTGCATTGTTACTGTTCAGTACTTACTGACGTTCATTGTTACTGTTCAGTACTTACTGACGTTCATTGTTACTGTTCAGTACTTACTCACGTTCATTGTTACTGTTCTGGACTTATTGACGTTTATTGTTACGGTTCTGGACTTACTGACGTTCATTGTTACTGTTCAGTACTTACTGACGTTCATTGTTACTGTTCTGGACTTATTGACGTTTATGGTTACTGTTCTGGACTTACTGACGTTCATTGTTACTGTTCAGTACTTACTGACCTTCATTGTTACTGTTCTAGACATACTGGCCTTCAGATTTTCTGTTCTGGACTTACTGACCTTCATTGTTAATGTTCTAGACATACTGGCCTTCAGATTTTCTGTTCTGGACTTGTCGACCTTCATTGTTACTGTTCTAGACATACTGGCCTTCAGATTTTCTGTTCTGGACTTATCGATCTCCATTGTTACTATTCTGGACGTTTTCACTTTCATTGTTACTGTCCATGACTGAATTACTTTCACTGCTACTGAAATTGAGTTAAATGTCTTTATTGATTCTATTATTGACTGAATGCCCTACACTGATAGTGTTTTAAATTATCTGACCCGCACTGGTTTGTTCTCTGCTGCTGTTCATGACTCAATACAGTTTTGCACAAATTGAACAATACGTCTTCCCTCGTTAACCAAACGAGCGTGATACCGTCTCAGCTTGTCGTACGGACCCTTAAATTGTATCCGGCATATACGAGAAGCACTCCGAAAATAATTCCACTTATTTTTTGCATGAAAGCCAAGATGATGTGCGGAGCGCATGAGTTGCAGCGGTCAGCCACCCATAGCTGACTGCTATCGACAGGGCCAGTGAACCAGAGCTGCGAAGACACTTGTACACCTCCACGCGGTGATCCTGGATACCAGGCTGCAACAGAGCAGACTGGTTAAGGAGAAGGGATCAAAGAGAGAAGACTAACCCCGTACTAAACAAATGCTTGCTAAAGTCGGATGTGTTGGACCGAAAGGTGCTAATATCGCAGTCAAGTTGAAACTACGAACCAACGCATTCCGTTGTCTGGACTACATTCCCCTATTTAATCCCTTGTCGGAGTTTGGTAGCAGTTGATTGAGAACGAACGAAGTCAAGCAAGCCAAGCCATTGCATGAAAACCATTCAGATAAAAGGAGCACGACAACACTATTGAAGTGAGTAATGGCATGCCTTAAAAATAAAACTATTTTTCAACATAGACGCCGCACTTTGTTATGTATATTTTCCATCGATGAACAAGAGCTTACATGCCGTGCTCGTAAAAATCTGCACCAGTGGAGGTGACCCACAATTTCACATCTGCTATGACGGCGTCGTTGGAAGAAAATGTTTCTCACGCAGTTCATTTTATATTGACCGGAACAAATGGAAGCCAGAAGTCGCCAAATCCGGACTATACAATGGGTGTGGTAGGACAGTTCTGTAGAGACTGACAATGTGCACAATAGTCTTCAAAATGGTATGGGGTCTGGCATTATTGTGTTGCAAAAGACAGGCTGCATCTTTTTTTAGACTGATACTGAAAAATTGAGTCTTCAGCTTAATAAGCGTCGCAATGTATTGGTCAGATTTGTTGGTTTTTATCCAGTTTCCAGGAAATCAAGAAGGATTACCTATTTCATATCCCTAAAGACAGTGCACATCACTTTACCCACTGAAGGCTACGTCTTGAACTTGTTTATCGATGGGGAATTCACATGTCGACACTCAACGGGCTACCGTTTAGACTTAGGATTGAAGTGGTTGCACCACATTTCATAACCAGTACAATCAATGCGATCCAGGAATCAGTCACCTTCATGCTCGTGATGGTTCAAGACGTCATGACAAACGTGCATGCAATATTATTTATTTCTATGTGAGCATTCCTGGGACCCACCTGGTGCAAACTTTGTGGTATTCCATAGTTGTGCACCAACATTACCAACGCTTAGAAATGTGTGTCCAGCTCCGTAAACAGTTTCCTGGTCGCAATCCTACGATTTGCGCCAATCAGCTGAACGAGACGTTCTTCATTACTTGTCCTTCATGTCACTTTCGTCACTGCTGAAACACTCAACCCACCGCCGCACTGTTTTAACATCTACTGTTATGTCTCCGTAAACGCTCAGCTATCGTTGAAAAATGTCATTTGGTGCAACCTTTTCCCAATGAAGGAATTCAATAATGCATCTCTGTTTATAACGCACTTTTATGACAGACGGCATTTTAGCAGACGGCTCCTCCAATATCCTATATCGAACGAAAACACAATTGTACGGATATTGGCGGGAAGGTTCAAACGTTACTGTCATACTGACAAAAATACACTTCTGACGTCGTGAGAGATCATAATAAAACGAAAGGGATTACTTTCGGAGCTTTCCTTGAATTTTGTGTCTGCATGAGAATGATGTCTTGTTTTGCAGGCCCACCCTTCAATCCCATGCAGCGCCCCAAATTGTCGCTTCTTACAAAATTCGTTATACAATATTTCTCTCTGCTGACCTTACCTTAAAGCCTTCAGCTCTGCTAATTGTGTTTTAATGTCAAGCAAAAGTGTGTTTCTTCGTGTATTTATTTTAATTTACGATTTTGTGTTGTCCTCCGCGCTTCGAGATTAGTTAACTCTTGATTTCTTCATATTGTAACCGGTTACAGTGGCTCTTCTCACAACCCGAGACGCAGTGAAGAAGCTTGGAAAGGATTCTTCTAGCTGTAATGCAATCAAGAGCTCATCTGCAAGCTCGCTACTTTTGAGACTACAGTGTCGATCCCCTCCTCCTTGGTCAGACTGATGTGATGCGGCCTGTTCCAAGGAGCACGAGCGATGGCGTAATGTGGGCATTTTGATCAGTATATTTCACCGGTCCCAGACTACTCTTTGCTCCCGCAAAATTGTGAGAAAGAAATTCACAACAGGTTAGTTAACCTGATCAGAACAAACTGACCAACCAAGGCTGAATATAGAACCCAGCCAATGAGCTGACAGCAGTAGAGACTCATAACCTGACTTCTTGTTTCGGGGTCATCAAACCAGAGCTGACCAAGACCCAAATCCACCTAAACGCGACGTCCACGGAGGCAGGCTGCACTAGTAAAGTGTTGGCAAAGAGCAATTGGGGTCGCAGTGGGAAGTTAAAGTTAAAGCTACTACCCAGAAAAAGACAGTTGAATACGATGTACGTTCCTAAAGGCGATGATGTCTCTCAGTCTCTGTAAACTTCGACACCATGTCACAACAATATTTTCGGAAAGAACGTCGAAAAAGAAGCAGAAGAAGAAGACGAAGAAGGAAAAAAAAAGGAACAAGGCGAATAAAAATAAATAAAAGAAGAAGAAAAAGATATAAAAAAGAGAAGAAGAAAAAGAAGAATACTCTTTAACCAACTTTTGTCATCAACCCACTTCTCCCATCCGCTAACCCCATCCACCAACCCCACCGCTCACCCGCTCCTCCCATCCACCAACCCCACCGCTCACCCGCTCCTCCCATCCACCAACCCCACCGCTCACCCGCTCCTCCCATCCGCCAACGCCTCCGTCCACTCGCTCCTCCCATTTGCTAACCCCATTCACCAACCCCACCGCCCACCCGCTCTTCCCATCCGCCAACGCCTTCGTCCACCCCCTTCTCCCATCCGCTAACCCCATCCACCAACCCCACCGCTCACCCGCTCCTCCCATCCGCCAACGCTTCCGTCCACCCGCACCTCCCATCCGCTAACCCCATCCACCAACCTTACCGCCCACCCGCTCCTCCTATTAGGGTTCATTACAAATACCATAGGGACAAAACATGAAAAACAACTTGTAAAAGTTGATTAAGGTTGAGTTTAATCAAAATTTTAAAATATATACAGGGACAACAACTAACTGTTAGTTCAGTATTGTTGTCGCTGATGAAGTCATATTGGTGGTAACGTAGGTTTTGTTTGTGTTCTCGTCTCGGTGCGGTATCTGACCACACCCATTTTTAAATTGTGGTTAAACTCAACCTTAATCAACTTTTACAAGTTGTTTTTTATGTTTTTTTCCCATTAAATACATCCACAGAATCGCTGCAGCCTCGCCTTACTTTAATTACAAATACCAGCAAGCTAACACACACATATTCCATCCCCGCTTTGGTCAGAGTTTGCATCCAAGAGAAGAGGAGCTCGTGGCTGACAAGAAAGGCAGCGGTTCGAATCCCCGGTATGGCATATGTTTTTTTATGTTGGGGGTGAGATAAACAAACATAACCAGCCCAAGACGTGGCGACAGCAGTGGCGAAGCGGTCTGTAGCCTTTAAAACACCTCGACTACCCCAGCAAAGTGAAACATGTCGTATGACCATTATTTTGAAGTCCAAATGCAAATTAAACCGTTCATGTCTAGCACGTGATGTGTACAATAAGAACACGTGCATTAAGGAGACACTCGTTGCATCACAACTGACTATACATTACATACACTGTATATAAAAACATACCCACACGCGCGTGCCCGCGCACGCCCGCGCACACATACTTCCAACACATAAAATAAGCTCATATGTTTCTAACACACCAAGGTATGTCCTTGTCAAATGTTATTGAATTACTTTCATTGGTTTAAAAGTTATAGGAGAAAACCAGGGGCCGGTAGCGAAGGGCATACCGAGAACTTCGCATTAAAATCGAGTAAATTCAGTCCCAAGGGTATTGCAAGCTGTGATTTGATTGTAATCTCCGTTTGTAGATTTCTGAAAATAGGAGGGAACAAACGTGAAAATCAGTACACTAAATCAATCAATCAATCAATCAATCGGAAACCTTAATTCTCTGAGAAACATATGACATAACAAGTCGTCGTCAAGTCGTGGCATGCACCAGCATTTTTGAGCTTATCTCCCCCTTACAACCTTGCGGCATTCCTGCCTTTATAAGGTTTGCCGCGACTCCCCTTCTCCGTGAGTGTTTAGGGCTGTCTCTACATCTCTAGACCCGAGGATTCCAAAACAGTGAATATGTTGTAATGGTATAAGCTGATTTCGATAATGTGTGTCATTTCCATTGCCAACGCATTCTCTTTACATCTGGGCCAACTGTCATATGTCGAGTTCTTTCCCACATTTCTATATGAGTGTCTATATGGCTTGGCTTGGCTTCGTTCATTCTCAATCTCCCACTACCTAACACTGAACGGGCTTAAGTAGCAGAATGTAGTCCAGAGAACGGAATGCGTTGTGTCGTAGTTTACAGCTTAACTGCGATATTTGCACCTTTCGGTCCAACAAGCATATTTTGAGTACCGGGTTAGCATTCCCTCTTCGATCCTTTATCCTTAGCCAGTCTGTCATGTTGCAGCCTGTTATCCAGGATCACCGCGTGGTGGTGCAGAAGGGTCTTGGCAGCTTTGGTTCGCAGGCCCTGACGCTAGCAGTCAGCTCTATGTCGCTGGCCACTGTAGCTCATGCGCTGCTCAGCATCTTGATCCTGAGTGTCTGTATCATACCATTTGGTTTCCTCTATCCCCTGCGGACACCCAATGATGAAAGCTTGGATCTCTGTAGTTGTATTTTTCTGTGTTCCCTACGTCACAGAGTCGTGCGAAACAACAGACTTAACATTTGAGTTGAAAATCTATATTTTTGTGATCGACTTAGACTTCTTTGAATTTCCACAAATTCTGTAAAGTAGTAACACCTCCTTTCGTCTTTTGTATTTTGATTGCAGTGGTAGAGCACTCGATTTTCAAGACACGGCGTTTCAAGTCCCGCTAACGACAGCTGCAATCGATTCTGCTTGAAATGTGAAGAAAAGGGCAGCGAGGAAAAGAACTGTCCACCCTCACCTTACAACGCTGTGGCTTAATACAATGAAGTTTCTAACACTTGATCCCCGACGGCAGTGCCTTTTATCAGACTACCTTTACCTTTTTGCCCCGACCTTGTCTATACTGCTATCAACATATGTGTATTAATCCAGCTCTTGAAGTATCGTGTCTAAGAGTGCAGCCTGATTGTCGTTAGGGGATGTTATTCTCATTGAACTGTGTCTTTGTCTCTGTGGACCGTCGAACAAAACTTCAATGACCATTCAGTAAAAATAGATATTATATTTTACATTTAGTTGTTGTTGTAGACAGAAGAGCCCAAGTTATCATCAAAGGCCCACTCATCAAGTATTTTCATCAAAACCCATTACATTCCATTTTCGTGTGTAGAAGTCGTGTTCTTCATAATAGCGAGCAGAAAGGGAAATGGTGATATGAAACAGCCCTGTCTCACAATAGTTCGTATCTCAAAGAGTCCAAAAGCTCTCCATGATGTACAACTCAACACGTTACATGTTCGTACGTTTTATTAATTACGTAAGTGGACTTCAACGGCACTCCATATTGCCTGAGCCATTTCCGGAGTAGATCTGCCCATTATAACCAAATAAATAACGACAATTGCGAGGATCGTTGTTCTTCTCAAGGTTAATAAGTGCGAAGAGAACGAACACAAAGTTGTTCTTCTCAAGGTTAATAAGTGCGAAGAGAACGAACACAAAGTTGTTCTTCTCAAGGTTAATAAGTGCGAAGAGAACGAACACAAAGTTATTCTTCTCAAGGTTAATAAGTGCGAAGAGAACGAACACAAAGTTGTTCTTCTCAAGGTTAATAAGTGCGAAGAAAACGAACACAAAGTTATTCTTCTCAAGGTTAATAAGTGCGAAGAGAACGAACACAAAGTTGTTCTTCTCAAGGTTAATAAGTGCGAAGAGAACGTACACAAAGTTATTCTTCTCAAGGTTAATAAGTGCGAAGAGAACGAACACAAAGTTATTCGTTTTGTTCTCGTTCTTATTTTTCTTCTTATTCTTCTTCAAGTTATTTTTCTACTTCTTCTTTCTGTTCTTGTTCTTCTTTTCTTCATCTTCTTCATCTTCTTCTTCCCCTTCTTCCTCAAGTTGTTCTTCTACTTCTTCTTTTTGTTCTTGTTCCTTTTCTTCTTCTTCTTCTTCTGCTAGTTCATCATTAAGAACAATCAATTGTGTATCCGTTATCTGACTTAAGGTTGGTGTGCGGGAGAGTCCTTCAAGCGTTATCAACAGCTTTTCGTGGCGGTTGGTCTGCGTGGGTCAGTGTACAATTATCTGAAAATATAACACTATTATTTCGTCCTCAATAAACCCCCTCTCTACCACTGAGTTATTCATGCAAACTATCAATTTATTGCACGAATGTTAAATGGAGCAGAGGTGTACATCTTAGAATACGGAGCAGAAGTGTTTACGTTCAGTGAGCTACAGGAACTATTCGTTTACGTCATCCACGAAACGTTTTCAAAGTAATGAACAAAACATTAATTCCTGCCAGATCGGCGACTTCTAGACTGTGTAAATAGAGCTGTGCACGGCCAACTCAGTGAATGCACATTACCATACAAGTGTTAAACCACACTGCTACTCACATATTACGGCATGTTCTCAGTGTGGCAGAGGGGGGGGGGGGGGGGCTACACTCACCATGCAACGACAAGAACAAAGCCCAACATATATCAAACAATAGTGATGTAATCTCTGCTCTCGCTAACTCATTACACGAAAATGATTCCCCTGCGTATTTTTAACATCTCGTCTAACTCGGTGCACAATGAAATCAAGTCCCCGAATGCCTCATTAGATGCATGTAATTACACTCGATTTGTGGACATTGCATACAATACTCGTTATTACGCAGAATAAATTAGAATTTACATCAGTTCGTATGGCCTAGACTTTAATGTAATTAAATTAAGCCAGACTTAATACGAGTTTCTGATATTGATTGTACTTGTATCATTCTAAAAATTAGTTGTGTAGCAGATTAGATTATTAGTTGGTTTTGTTGTAATGATAGCCATCAAAATACCGGTTCTACTTACTTGACTGTATACTTCTATTGATGACGTGAAACTTAGTTGGGGGGGGGGGGGGGGGGAGGCTGTAACTTAACGTCATTAAACTGGTTTAGAACACGCTGTAGACAACCAATTAATTCTACTGATTATCGTTGTCTTTCCCGTAACACCAAGAGGTCATAAGGGCATCATTCAGCTTGTGAGCGATGTGGCATTGCATGTTGCTTGCCGGACAAGGCAAATTCTCTCTCTGGAGATGTGTGTGTTAGTCTATTATTAGTCTATGTGTACATTTCTCGGTCACATAAAGACCAGCACTGTCAGCAAACAGGGCGGAACGCGCCAATCTCATGAAGTTCGGTAACCGAAGAAAAGAAGGGTAACCGAAATACTATGTAAAATAGCTAATGACCATGCCAGAATAATCGAATTGAAAAACACAACAAAATGAACTAACTAACCAATCCAAACGGGAAACTACAACATGTTTTATTGGACACGAATGTAAATGGTCGTCTAGTGTGAATTCCAGTCAAATTCGGAATGGACTAAAATACAAGGGCAAGATTAGTCCCCTAGCCTGTTAGGCGGCATTGTTGCTGCGCTCGAGCGATGTATTTACTCCCTCTCAGTGTAGCGATGTATTTACGCCCTCTCAGTGTAGCGATGTATTTACTCCCTCTCAGTGTAGCGATGTATTTACTCCCTCTCAGTGTAGCGATGTATTTACTCCCTCTCGGTGAAGCGATGTTATTCTCACTCTTGTGCTCGATGTGTTGATATGGCTATTGTGATCCCTCGCTGGCATATGATGTATTTGATGTTTCCTTGCGGTCATCTCGTGGCTCGAAATCCCGAAATCCTACTGTTGTATGTTTTTAATGGCAGTCGATATGGTTTCTTATTCATGAGATGACCAAACCACTTAACTTGCTGTCTAAGAATGTACTCTTTGAAGGATGTTTCCATCATTTTTCTGATGACGGCAATTTTATTTTATTCTGTCTCTTCCGATGACGTTGATGAGTTTTTTTTATACATCTCATTTCACAGTTTACAAATGTATTTTCCTGCACAGAGGCCAGATTTGACAATGATAACACAGAGTTGTAAGAAAATAGTGTTTATCAGTTGCTGTTTTCTTTCTCTAACGATGTTTCGATGTTTGAGTAATGGTAACAGTTGGTGGGTCACTACACTTGCTTTCTGACATCTGGTTTCGATTTCCCTATCCACATCCTAAGTACTTCCAGGTACTTGATCGTATGTACATGTTTGAGCATATTGTCATTGACATGTTGACATGTTGAATATTAAGCAAGACATCCGTAGATATTTAGTGAATTTCAGCCCAGTTCAGTTTGTGTCATTTACACATCGAATAACGTCTAAAGTGGATCTTCGCTGTGCACTGGATCATGCGATGATGGCTCAAACTGTCAGGCTTCTCCCTGCCCATCGTTTAATATTATCCCCCACTTTAGCGCTTTTAACCTCTCTCACACATGCCCTTCACCTTTCCTCCCATAATTGGATTTTGCAAGGTGTTATGTCTTTTGATGTGATCGAAATAACTGATCTGTCTGACTCGGATTGCGTACATTAACTGTATTTGTACGTCTTCTTTCTCCAAAACTGCCTTACGTGTTTTCTTTTCTCTCCATCAGATGTGCTAGGTTTTTTTAAATTCCCGTTAACCAAAGACATACATTCATATCTTTAACAGTTTACCCATTGTCTTTATTGCTATGTCGTACAGTCAAAAATCTGGAGGCACACTGGTACAGTATTTGGTCAAATTCAAGAAAAAACATGCATGCATGTTGCGTTTCTAGATAAAAAGAAAAGCTTTCTACTGGGCAGGTAAACATCCATGGAAAACATGGCCTCAACTATATAGTAAACGATCAATTAATCAAACAATGATAAAGTCTGTACATTGATAGCCAGTGATGTGTTAGAACGATAACCGGACTCTTTAGAAACGCAACATATCAATTCTTAAGTACGACAAGAATGTTTGTTATCCCCTTTGTTGTTCATCACGTGTGTAGACATCATATGTAAAGCAGCCAACATCATATGTAAGGCAACCAACATCATATGTAAAGCAACCAACCAAAATGAAGGAAACAACACTGATGTGCTCTTAAATTTACTTCTTTTTTGCAGAAGATTAAGCTATAGCATAGAAACTTCAGAAATACAATTGCAACAACAAGTTGATAAATTAAATACAACATGTACTGAGTACAGCATGAAAAAACAATCAGGTCAAACCAATTGTTTCATTGCAAAGCAGCATATCAAACAGGAGAACGGAGATGGCGTATGCTAGGGGTTAAGTGACACGGCTCACAACTCGTAGGTGCTGGTTTCGATCCCCATCACAGCACTGACCGTTACACCGGCGAGAAAAAACCAAGAAAATGCAGGAGGAAGCAGACCCTTACATAAAATGCATGCCGAAGTCGGATGCACTGGTCCGACAGGCGGAAAATAACAACCGTAATGCAACCCACGCAGCATTGTGGAATAGAGAAATAAGGCGAACGCATAAAAAATTTATACACATTTAAAAAGTGAACGATTTCACAAACTTAGGGCACGCGTAATCACAAGACGGGAAAATCACAGCGGAAATCCAGCAAAGATGCAATAACGCAAATACGATCATTGGACAAGTAACACAAATATTTAATTTCAAATTTGTGTTAGTACCTTTAAAAAGAGCTTTATACAACACGATTATCGTCCCAAAACTATGCTTCCTATGTCAACAGTAGACACTAACATTAATTGTTTTTTAAACGAAAAATTGTAACAGCAGAAATGAAACTCCTGCAACAAATATTCGGTATAACAAGTACAGACAGGACCAGAAACGATGACATCAGGAGACTGCTAGGAACAACACTTGTATTAGAAAACATCAAAAGACAGCTAGTAAAACGTTTTGGACACGCAACAAGACTTCCAGCACACAACACACTACAATAAGCGATGACATTTAGAAACAACGGATTCAAGGCCAACAGCAGGCACGAAAACGTGGCTTACGGAAATATCTGAGGCGATGAATATTACTGTGCATGAGACATACAATAGGACTTGTTTTAGAAGTCTCTTCACAAAAAGAAAGGCAAAACAGGATAAGCGAAGAAGAAGAAGACGACGACGAAGAAGAAGAAGACAGTTGAAACGAATATATATAACATATGATGACTTTAATGTGTGAATAAAGTTTTTAGTACAACGCTTCATTTTGAGACTTATTTGGTGAAAATAGATTTGACATCATTATTCTTTTCTTGATTTCCGTTTTGCATCCTCTGTCTTCCGTCTTCGGTTACTGTTTTTGTTATATAGGGGAAGCTTTATACAAGCACCAGTGTTTGATAGCGGATCGTTATTTATTAAAAAGGAGAAGCTTTATACAAGCACCAGTGTTTGATATCGTTTCGGTATTTGTTAAATAGGTTTCCTGTCTACTTTACTAATTGCGATATTTTCGATTTTCTTGTTTTAAATAGCTAATACGCGTCATTTTGTTTCTTTATATGAGTACCTGTTTTTGCAATTCTTGTTCGGTTTCATCTACAATAAATGTGTATTTATATTTCATAAAATAAGAATGGCCGGATAATTACCAGGTGCGTAAAGTTTACTCCAATTGAAAGAAATATACGTAGCACCCAATGAGACACAAAGAAGGGTTGCATCAGCAATTGAAAGACATCAACAGGCAAACAACTAAAAGTAATCTATTTTTGGACACCAGATGCAGTGCACAAGATTGAAATATAGACGAAGTTTCTTACTGTTAACATAGCCCCTACGCAGTCCGGAAAACGCCACATTGAAAAAACGGTTGAAATGACAAATGTTCCCGTGGTCGAACTGCATTAGAAACCTACGCCTGGGCAACACTTGTATTACGTAACATTGAAGTCACTACATATACTCTTAAATGGTGTATTACGAAACAGGAATAAATTGAAGAGATGGAGATACAGTGATCACGAGACATGCCACTGTGGGGTAACACAAGAGACAGACCACCTGATGAGCTGCTCAAACCTTCCGGAAACATGCAATATGGACGACATGATGAGAGCGAGTGACAAAACAATGGTTGAACATTGAAAACATGATTAACTGTGCCATTCACGGACGTGAATTTAGATAAACGTACAGGTAACTTCATTTTCAATACTACCTTCGCTGTTGAATGTGGCAGACGTCATTGTTGGAGAAAACATGTTTCTGATATTGTCTAACAAGTTATGTTTATCTGCCTGATTCATCCATTACATCCGTCTCTTGATTTCAATTTCATCGTATGCAGAAGGTTCTTGTGCAGTCTTCACTTCTTCTTCTTCTTCTTCATCTTATCTTCTTCTTTTTCTTCTTCTTCTTGATTTTCATCTTCTTCCTCTTCTTTTATTTCTTCTTCTTCTTCTTCTTCTTATTCTTCTTCTTCTCTTCCTTCGATCAACTGATTCAATGCTTCAAGCCATAGGAGCTTCAATAAGGAGACTGTCCGGTTCAAGTATTCATTGGTCTCCAGCACTTTTTCGAGCATGGTTGCACTCCAGGGCCAGACTGCCTCTCTTTGAGCTGCATAGGTAGGACAATTCTGTAGTTTATGTTCTGGTCTACTTTGGTGATCCAAAATCGCATTTTGTGGTGTCTCTAAGACCCATTATGTGGAGATAGACCTTGAGTCTGCAATGTCCTGTTCTGAGTCTGAAGATCGTTTTCTGACCATCCGAGCCTATTTAACGTCTTTATACTGGGTTAAAGGACTGCATAGTCTGTATACAACAAGTTTCATTTCCATTTCCTTGCCCTGAAAGCTATGCGCATCCAATCTATTCTTGAATGCCTCCACTACTTCATGTGGATGCTATCCAAGCATTCACCACTCTCTGACTAAAACCATATTTCCTAATGTCTAATCTGAACCATTCTTTAGTTAATTTGTAGCTATGCCCTCTTGTTCTTGAAGTTGGTTGACATTTCAAAAACTTGTTATAGTCTAATATATCCTTCCCTTTGATTATCTTATAAACCTTTATTCACTCACGTATAATTCTTCTCTTTTCTAGACACTGTAACCCGGAGTATTGCCGCTTAACTGTATGTTTGTCTATACTGCCGTTATCTGGTTTGTCTTCTTTGTGCAATAAAAATGTCGCTTATATGTCGTGACTTGTATGTACTCGTTGTCCTGGGCCAGTTCACATACAGATTTTACTGACAGAAGCTCAAGCATGTATGGCATGTCCTATTTCCTCACCTAGGTATACGTAATGCAAAGAAGGGACAGTCACATTTGTTTTCATTCTGATACGGTATGTACTAGAGGTGCTCAACTAGCAGCCAATGCCCTTCCAGGGGTGGGGTGATGATGAGAGGGGAGGAGGGTGATCTTGTATGGTTGTAAAAGGAGGAGGAGAGGAAGGCATATGTACAGGTGTCTTCAAACATTGAGGAATTATCATTCAATGGAATATTTACGTTTTAAAGGTGTTAATTAAATATTTAAATGTATCCTGCTAAGTAATTAGCTACAAAAATATGTAAAAACTACATGCGTTCAAGTTTTACAATCCATCAACATTTCACGTTGCTGCTGAATTAAATAAAAAACTAAAAACGCTCAAAATAAATGTATTTGTACTAATATTAAAAAACAATAACTGATTTTAAATTTAATATTCATTTTTCACGAAATGCACAAATTGAGTCGATCATCCTGGAAAATGGTAAATGACAACATTAACACATTTGGTGAACCATGTGAATGGTGCAACCACAGAATGGTAGAAGTTCGCACTTGTAGATGTTTACAATGGGTAATGGGGTATTGGAGGCGTCGCGTCCATTATTAGATGCTATCAGAAATCAGAATGTTATCGTGATAACATAAGCACTCATTTGGCAAACAAAAGGCTCATGTGACAGCAACCCCGTAATTACCCTCCTTGCAGGAAGTCTGCTCCAAAATAAGTATTAGATACTTGTATGTTAGAAAAATATTCATAACTTTTGAGTGTTCAGGTTAAAACAATGCCATACTAATTGTTGGTCAGAATATGCTAGAAAGGGATGTGTGTCGCGTTCGAATAGTAGAATGGTGGACCGGTCACTTCTTAAAGATTCCCGGGTTGATTCTCGTCGATCCAGCTGTATGATGAGGTTCGTCCATCAACAGTGATGAAGACCACTCTCTTTGTTTAGCCGTGCGGACAGTCTTTTCTCTTGCTTTTTCCGCTGAAATTGGTGACGCACGGTGATTTGGATTAGAGTAAGGACGAAACTGCGCCTTATGTCAACCTCACTCTTTGGTCCTGAGCTACCCTTGGTCAGTGGCAAGATATTTATCGAGACGACTGGAGATAGTACAGGATGCAGATATTTCCTCAGGGTTTACTCCCGATGCCTTTCCTGTGAACAGGTATCCCGTGAGGCAGCTGTAATTTAATACCGTTAAGAAAGAAAAGGCAGAAAGCAAGAGAACTGGTCATTTAATTTCACAAAACCTGAGAACGTATGCTCTGTTCTGTTTCTAAGAATTGACTTCATTGCTCTCAGTCTGTCTCATTAAATGACGAGCGGTGTGGATACTGACCGTTTTTCAGCTCCGTCCTCTCTTGCGCCCCTGTCCGCTTGAACCTCGTTCGAAATGGAAGAGCTGCAGTCTATAAGTTGCTGATTCATCTATTCATGTGTCGTCATCTAACAGACGCTCATTAATAAATTTTAAAATGTCATTTCTGTCCACATCTTGTACACGTAAATGCGTTAACACTTCATCCCAGACACTACTATGAGGCATATTTTACCGATTAGTGGTTTCTGTGAAACATACTATTGTACACGATGATGGTGCTAGCGCTGTTGAAGGTTAAAGGTTAAAGGCAAGGGCTGGACTTCATCGCCGCCGGTCTCTCGATTTGGCTAGGCCTCTCTCCGCTAGCACTGTGTACTAGTCTACTCACATTGCTTATGTTCTAGTCGTCCCAATGTGCATTTTTACATTGGCATATGGTACATCATCTGCTATCATTAAAACAAAAAGCAATCTCCGTATACAAAAAACAAAAACATTCCCATGACCCTAAAAGTAAAAAAATCTCGCAAAACCCAATACCTAAAAGATCTCGCGTGACCCAAAAACTAAAATATATTAAATGTGACTCAACAATTAAAACACATATGTGACCTAAAAAGTAATTAATCTGCTGTGATCCAGAAAATAAAACATCTCCCGTGACCTCAAAATTAAATATTTCTTGCGACCTAAGAACTGAAACATCTACCATGACCCACAAACATTTCCTGTGACCAACAAAACTGAAACATCCCCTTCACCTAAAAACTAAAAGTATTTACCGTGACACTACATTTAAAACATCTCCCGTGATCCAAAAACGGAAACTTTTCATGTGATCCAAAAAAACGAAAACATTTCCCCCGTATTCGGAAAAAACTAAAACTTCTCTCGTTATCCACAAAACAGGAAACATCTCCAGTGACCTAAAAATTAAAACATCTCTCGTATCCCAAATAATTAAAACATCTCATGTGACTCAAACAACTAAAACTTCACATTTGACGCAAAACCAAACACATCTCCAGCGATCCCAAAACACAAACATCTTCCTGGACTAAAGAACTAAAACTTCTCACGTGACCTAAAAACTAAAACATCTCCTCTAACCAAAAAAGTAATACTCTATCGAATTTTGGTAAAATATCATTTTATATGCTATAGAATCTACAGTGGTATCGACCCATGACCCACTTTCTAATCGAATGCACCCATGCTTTGAAACTGTCACGAAAAAATTACAAACATTGTCAATGAAATACAGTCAATCAATTATTTCTAACTGGCTCCAATTCTTTTATGAACCTCCATTCCCATCCCTAGCCACTTTAATGGTGGTCTTACACTTCTTCAACCTTTCATCTGAAGTAGCAGACGGAATCATATCCCTTGTTTCTCGCACACAAATCAGCACCCACATAAACTTTATCATTCTCTCTCTCTCTCTCTCTCTCTCTCTCTCTCTCTCTCTCTCTCTCTCTCTCTTTCATTTTCTCTCTTATATATATATATATATATATATATATATATATATATATATATATATATATATATATATATATATATAGTAGAAATAATTGATTGACTGTATTTCATTGACAATGTTTGTAATTTTTTCGTGACAGTTTCAAAGCCTGGGTGCATTCGATTAGAAAGTGGGTCATGGGTCGATACCACTGTAGATTCTATAGCATATAAAGTGATATTTTACCAAAATTTGATAGAGTATTACTTTTTTGCTTAGAGGAGATGTTTTAGTTTTTATGTCACTTGAGAAGTTTTAGTTCTTTAGTCCAGGAAGATGTTTGAGTTTTGGGATCGCTGGAGATGTGTTTGGTTTTGCGTCAAATGTGAAGTTTTAGTTGTTTGAGTCACATGAGATGTTTTAATTATTTAGGAAACGAGAGATGTTTTAATTTTTAGGTCACTGGAGATGTTTCATGTTTTGTGGATAACGAGGGAAGTTTTAGTTTTTTCCGAATACGGGGGAAATGTTTTCGTTTTTTGGATCACATGAAAAGTTTCCGTTTTTGGATCACGGGAGATGTTTTAAATGTAGTGTCACGGTAGATACTTTTAGTTTTTAGGTGAAGGGGATGTTTCAGTTTTGTTGGTCACAGGAAATGTTTGTGGGTCATGGTAGATGTTTCAGTTCTTAGGTCGCAAGAAATATTTAATTTTCAGGTCACGGGAGATGTTTTATTTTCTGGATCACAGCAGATTAATATATATATATATATAAATATATATATATATATATATATATATATATATATATATATATATATATATATATATATATATATATATACTTGAAGATTCCGTGACGAAGTGGTTAAGCCGTCAGCCTCGTGATCAGGTGGTATGGGTTAGACTCGTAGTCACCCCCTAGTCGTCTTGTCCTTGGCTTGCTACTGGGATCAGGCGGCTCGAGACAAGAGAGTGAGGATAAAAAGTATCGCGGGGTTAATCCTTACTAAATTTAGATCTAGCGAAATAAATTATGCTATCATCGTCTACGTTGGACGCGGCCTTTACCTTTGCCTTTAAGTACTTGGAATTATGGTATTCAAACAGGCACGTTTAATGTCTATTGCCAGGTAGCCGAATGATTCGGCTATGCGTAGTAGGTATTTTACAATTTCCTGCGACTTACTAGGCCTTGGGTAGATTTTTAACTTGAATTTTTTAAAATTTTGTCAGGGCAGCACCGTCAGACCTACCCTTTTTCATATCTGCCAAGATATTTCTAGGGGGCTCGACACTGGACACCGGAATCTGATCTCATTACCCAGAGATAAGCGTATTTGTTGCCATTGGATCCAAGTGAAAAAATGTCGTCTCCACCGTGATTCGAACCCCAGAGCTCCGGCACCCGAGGCAGACCCCTTTCCTCGAGATCACTGATATATATGTATAGGTATACACATTTACTTGCGTACACTGAAACATACAAGGGAAAGTCAGTAAATATTTCACAAATGGACACACAAAAACAACTAAGTGAGATATGAACAGATGGACACATAGAACAATCTTTTGATGGACATATGCATTTCACGTCCACAAGGCCGCCCATCCTTGCGATGTCGAGATGGACTGATAAAAATGTAGGTCTATTGGTTTAGTTCAGTTCTAATGTGCCATCTCCGCATCGGAAGTCTGCTGCAATGGATCTCCAGTACACTCTATCTCTTGTCGTAATTGTGAAATTTGAGAGGCATCCAATCCATCTCCTGATGTTATCCACTCACTTAAAGCGTTGTCTGCATCTTGAACGACTGCCTTCCACCCTACCCTCCAGTATGGTCTTCAACACGGAGGTATGTTTTATTACATGACCTAAATAACGTAACTGTCTAACCCTGATTTCAGTCATTAGTTCTCTTTTCACCCCAAACTTTTTTTTAATATCTCCAAATGTGTTTTCTTCTGTTTCCAAGAAATGCGACCTAACCAATTGTCTCGATTCCCACATTTCGAAGGTTTCAATACTCTTTTCCATCTTGTTATTCATTGTCCATGTTTCTGCACTATAACGACGAGCATACACACACCTGACAATTCTCATTTTCAAATTCTGATTTAAATGTTTCGATGTCAGTATGTGTCGCATTGTGCCGAATACCGTCTTGACCATACCTTTTCTCTTTTTTATTTATTTTTCACAGATTTTTCCATTATTAAATGCCCTAAATAGGAGAAACGCTGTAAATGTTCAAGTAGTTGATCTTTCATTTGTATCTTTATACATGATTTCGTGTGACGTTTCCCAATTGCCATAGTCTGTGTTTTCTTTATGTTTACATCTAATCCAAACTCTGGACTTATATTGTATATTGTTGTCACAGGCTCCTGTAATTCTTGCTCACTTTTTGCTATAAAAGCTGTATCATCTGCATATCTAATATTATTCATTGCCACTCCTCCAATGACAAACCCTGGCATCCCCTATACCCGTTTGAATATGTGTTACGTGTAGATGTTAAAAAGGCACAGGGATAATACACATCCCTGTCTCACTTCTTTTTTCACATCTATCCTTGGCGAGCATAACTTTCCTGATTTTACTGTAGCAGTTTGTTCCCAGTACAGATTACGGAGCAGTCTTATGTCTTTAACTTCTAGACCTATTTCTTAGAGAGTTGATTAATTTATAATGTTGGAATCTGTCAAAAGCCTTTTGGTAGTCTATGGAGCAACTATAAATTATATTTGATAACTCTGTATATTTCTCTGTCAGAGTTCCCAAACAGAAAATTGCTTCCATTTTGCCATTAGACTTTCCAAAACCGATTTCTTTTTCTGAAACTTCCCTCTCTACTTTATCTCTTATTTTCCCTTGTATGACATTGTATTTTAATTGTGCGACTCATTTTACAATATTGATATAAAGTCTGAACATTCTGTTGCATGAAGTTATTTCGGAAGTGTTATAAGCGTAGACGTTTTCAGGTCTGTTGGTGTACATCTAGTTTTGTATATGTCGTTACACAGATTAGTAAGTATATATCTATACCAAATTCCTCCAGGTCCTATACCCGTATTGGTACTGTACTGCAAACGACTAGATTGCACACATACTATTTTTGGCTTTCTCGCATACGCCATATTTGCCGGACTGACTCCGATGATAATGTGAAAATCATGTGTCAAGTAGAATATGAACTTGAAAACCATTTATTACTCCACTATCTAGCGTTACTGGACTGCCATCTTGAATCATCTATCTCATCCGCCGCAGATATGCTTCTGCTGCAATCCTACAAATTCATAAGCAGTTTGTTAGCGTGCATGAGACATATCCACCTAATTATGCATTGTATTACGCTGCAGACCCTTCTCTCCGTTAACAGAAAGCAGTTGTGGGGGGAATGTCATTTGCAGAAAATAATTGTTCTCACCTCTCTCCAAAGAAGTGATAATGTCCTATTATTATCACGATTTCGTCTGTTTTGTTGCTGTTATAATTTCATCCATCTCTTCCAATATTTGGTTTTAGGGAAACATACACTTTAGTTATCAATCTCGAACGCTTTCCCGTCATCACCACATTATTCATTGTTCGGGAACACGAAATCGAGCTAATGTTCTGTACTGTCATAACGATTATCATGGTATATGGCATTGTTGGTAATTCATTCAGCCACCTGGTTAAATGCACTCCTGCCTCGCTCTTTGCCTCTGTCTGCTATCAGTCATCCCAATGGACGCAGAAGAGATGCAGTCCAGCGGACATTGCACCTCCTGCCCTATTGTGACAACCTCCCTGGTGGCGGGGAATGCTAGGCGTACCATCACTGCAGATAAGCCGAACAAATAAAGGGAGCAAAGAGATACCTCACTCACATGCATATGCTACGTTTCTGGCAGGACGTGACGATCCTGGGACACAATCACACTGGACTGCCTCTCTTCCTGGATAGTACAAACTAGTACATAGTCCATCTTATCATTGCCAAACCCTATAGACACGAGTGGGGAAGACTCGATAGTCCTGCAAGACAACTTCCTAAGAAAGACAACTCTGACCAAAAACAACTGCTGCCTTGCAGTTAGTCTGGGGACAGGCAAAGACCAAGCAGGGCAACCCTACAGAAACGCCTGTTGAAATCGGATGCACTGAGCCACAGGCTTAACAAAATAAAACAGTGCAACTTAAATATCACTGTAAACAGCGTACGATGAAGAAGAAGAAGAAGAAGTATAAAGCTTCAGCATTATTTACAATTCGCTGCGTTGTAAAACAAACGTAGCCTCTTTGAAAGTGAGCATTCCAATCACTTGAAGTCATTCACCATTTCACACCAAAGGAGATCCTAAATTGCAGTTGATTTTTTGATATGAAGCCTGTTCTAGTTTTTGCAGTGGCTTACTACAGTTGTAATATCTTTCAATTAATGCAGTTGCTAGTCCAAACCCTAACCCTATTTAGTTACCTTTAGCGACATTTACGGAAGTGTAGTAGTAGCTCATATCAGTCACAACTGATTGAATGGATCGAACTCGAGGTCGTGACTATCTTCTTTTTTGATTTTGGTTGCCTTCTCTCTTGCGGCTTTGTCGTTTCACTTCTGCGTGCTGCAAGTTTCGTCTGAACTGTATCGAACTGTAGCTTCTTCTTTCGATTATGCCATAGCCATGCCCACTGACTTTACTGTCCCGCTTACATACATCTTTCTAGCGTACCTATAGTCGAACGACTGTTCTTTTGCCATCCGTGAACTGCCCATGAAACATATTCGGGGACGCAACAAATTTCCATGCGATGAAAAACGACCAAGCGATCGTATTCTTCACTGTCTAAGAAGAGTGTACATGGTTGGGACACAGGTACGAGAAGGCACTTCTGTATTTGTCACTCTGTCCCTTCATGTAATTCTAAAGGTGAAACCGAGGTGAAGTAAACTTAGTGTGTTAAGCCATTGCTATTATTTAGCATTTGTCGTCAAAGTTTCGTTACCGTATGCTTATCACATTGGCGTTTTGCTGTTGTTGTTTCCGAATGCCCACAATGAAAAAGCTTAATCTTTTGTGCGCCCTGAAAAGGACTTTCAGTGGCGGGTTGCAGTAGATTTCCTTACATCCTGAGGGTGCTAAAGACGGTGAACCGGTTAGCCAGGCTGTCATGAAAACAGCCCGTTTCCAGGAAGGGCTACGAGGAAGCCAAGGAGAGGGCCAATGTGTTTTTCTTGATCCTGACTGACATGTCAGTATATTTTGCCTGACTAGACGTCAGTCTTTTTTCCCCAATGGTCTTGTAAACCACGACCTTGGTTTTAACTGTACGTTTCTGATTGTTTCCCAAAACGGGACATGAGACAATAAAATGTGGCAGCAGGTTTGCCAATGCGACTGTCAATTGTTGGGTCAAGAGAGAGAGAGAAAGAGAGAGAGAGAGAGAGAGAGAGAGAGAGAGAGAGAGCTTTGTCAATGCGACTGTCAATTTCTGGGTCAAGAGAGAGAGCTTTGTCAATGTGACTGTCAATTTATGGGTCAAGAGAGTGAGAGCTTTGTCAATGCGACTGTCAATTTCTGGGTCAAGAGAGAGAGAGAGCTTTGTCAATGCGACTGTCAATTTCTGGGTCAAGAGAGAGAGAACTTTGTCAATGCGACTGTCAATTTCTGGGTCAAGAGAGAGAGCTTTGTCAATGCGACTGTCAATTTCTGGGTCAAGAGAAAGGTGGTTGTTGATGAGGGGGCCCCAGACTCGGGAATTAGTGCTCATCTGCCAATTAATACTTTTCGATGTCAAGAGTCGGCGTTGCTTGCATTTACTACCTGTCCCACATTTGTGTTGTTGAGACGTGTTCTAAGACTAAAATATTTGCATGTCTGGGAACAGCAATCTATCGAGCTCTGTAGGTTACAGTGATACTATTCCTTTCCTCCCTGGAAACACTCTGGTGTATAATGCAATATTAATATCAACATTTTTTCTTTGATCCCATGCAATAAATAGAGTATCTTATTTATACAACTATAAATTGTGCATTCTCAGTCTTATATGTCAATCCTGTGCATATTTCCCATATTTACTACCAATAAGATGTGAATGTCATCCTAAAACAGAGGGAAGACTTCGGCTCGAGCTTTATTTAGTGTAAACAAATCCATCTCGTTGTGTTTTTTGAGCCAATGAAAACGTATATATGTCACAAACAGCAGAAGAGGAAATAGTCCCCAGAGACACTGTTGCTGATTCTCAAATAACCGAATGTAACACGTTGAGACGTCACAGTCATTCTGGAATCCGTCTGCATTGTTCATAATAAGAATAATTAGTCAGATGGCTGCAGGAAAGAGGGAAAGATGGGTTTGTTAACTCGTCTTTTGAAATTTATGAGAGTTCGTCCGTGTGTGTCTATGTGTGCGTGTGTACATGTCAGTGTGTATATGTATTGCATGTGTGTATATGATGTGTGTGTGGGAGACAGAAAGAGACATAGAGACAGAGATAGTTATTTTGGGTAAACAGAAATAATGTCTATCATTACCGTAAGACGTTGTGAATTTTACAATAAAAATGCAGTTGGAGAAAAACAATTTGTGGCATTGGAATGTGAGTTGTTGTCTCGGATGTCCACAATGAGTAGTTTTACTCTTTTGTACGCATTGAAAAGTATGTTAAATGGTAGGTTGCAGTCGCTGTCCTCACATCCCGAGCGTGCTTATGAAGGTGGACCGTCGTCATCCAGGCGGATGTGCTATGCTTGACTTCATCTGCGCGATACTCACTAATGCGGGGATCATGTCGATCCACATCTCGTCAGCCAGACTGTTTTGAAAACATCCCGTTTCTAGGAAACGCTACATGGAAAAGAGATCGTGGTCTTGGTCAGTATATTGTTCTTGACTCTGACGTGACGTCCTAGTCACCATGTTCTGCCTGGCAAGACTAACGTTTCAATTTACCTGATATGTGGATAAACAGAAGAATTTGGCGCAACTCGTGGAAAGAAAGGAAAACAAATAAAGGAAGTCGTGTTAAAATTAGTTGCGCAGAGGGAATTGATAAATGTAATCAGAGTAAAAAAGATAAGATATTTTTGTCACATCAATAGACCTTTGCTAAGAAAAATACTGGAAGGCAAGGTGAAGGACAGACGTGCCGCAGATAAACAACGCTGTGCATCACGTGATAATATGAAAGCCTGTCACAGTGAACAACCGAAGACGTGGGCAGAGAATGTCAGAGATTCACTGCAGCCAAAGTCGATGTGAAGATACCACTCGAATTGAACTGACCTGAGCATGTGCACTTCATTATCGGCTCTTAGAGTTTCGTCACATTGGTCTTTTCTCGGTTATCTTTATTATATGTCTGAAAGTGTGTATGCGTATGTATATATATATATATATATATATATATATATACATATGTGTGTGTATGCGAGTATGTGTGTGTGTGTGTGTGCGTGTCTGTGTGTGCGTTCGTGTGTGTCTGCGCGCGAGCTGATAAACATATCGAGCTGAAATTGTCAGTGAACATTATATAGCCAATTTGCAGATCAGTACACTTATTGCACAACGATACATTGTTCCAGTTTAGAGATATTAACTAAATATTATATATATATATATATATATATATATATATATATATATATATATATATATATATATATATATATAATACGAGCCGTGTTCAAATGAAACCGGACCTAATTGCACCAAGTGCACCAAGAACGCATGGGATGGAGTTTGAACCACTTGCTGTGATATGAAGAGGAGGGTGATTCGTTTCCATTGCGCATAGGTGGCAGGTGAATACGCGTCCGTCGACATCGTTCATATGTTAGAAACCGAATCACCGATCGCTGAGAAAATCTGGACGGATTCCGTATCACACCCGCCATGTTTTCAATGGTCTGCTGAGGAAACTTTGAATCAGAGGATAATACAATTTTGCAAACTTGACGGTTGGTATGTGCTGTTTTCACCAGAAGTGACGTCATCGTGTGAATCGTATGTATGTTCACCTGGCGGAGTTAGGTCCGGTTTCATTTGAATACGCCTCGTACTAGGGAAGGTACGTAACTTTCAACCCCAGACCGTAGTCATTTAGGTTGTATCATAACATTTAGTATGTGTATGGATGCCTGTGTGTATCTGTTCGCAATGTTGTGAGTGTTGCACTATAGCAGTTTTGCAGTATAGTATTTTTGCCAAACCTGTTCTGTACGTAGAGAAGTGGTCATACCGAACACAATTCCCGATCTGTGGAACTGGACACGAAGTGATTTCTAACCCGGTGTGAAGATGTCCTTGTTTGACGCGGGCCGAACTATTTGAAACCACAACCTGTTTAGTGTTGTGTAACGGACACTCTATAACTTCATCTATCCCCACAGGGGTACATAAGCCATCAACCAACCCTCGCCTTGCAGCTCTGTCCCGTGCAATCTTTTCCACTTCCTTCCAGCTTTTTTTCTGTTTTCTTTACTTCCGCACCCCATTCTCGTCTCCATGTCTTCCTTAGTCTACCTATACCTCTGCTTCTCTGTGGGTTCCATGACAGGAATTACGTATTGATACTGGTCTGGGGCTTTCTTAACATATGACCCATTCATCTCTACTTTCTCCTTCTATGTTCTTGAAAGAATGTCATATGATGGTGCAATTGTGCTTCTGTTCATTTGTCAAACATTCTCAGAAGACGTGACATTTATCTATGGCGTTTATTGTAAGCAAGTTAAACTTCTTTATGGTTAGTTGAGGACGTGACATTTATCTTTGGCGTTTATTGTACGCGAGTTAAGCTTCTTTATAGTTAGTTGAGGACGTGACATTTATCTACGGCGTTTATTGTAAGCCAGTTAAGCTTCTTTATGGTTAGTTGAGGACGTGACATTATCTATGGCGTTTATTGTAAGCAAGTTAAGCTTCTTTATGGTTAGTTGAGGACGTGACATTATCTATGGCGTTTATTGTAAGCGAGTTAAGCTTCTTTATGGTTAGTTGAGCTGGTGGGCCCCTTACATGAACGCGCCAACATTCCATGAATACCACTCATATGCTGCATGCACTGAAGATGGTGTCTTTCTGATTTGACCTAACCCGATAGTGCGTGCACGGCCACTAGGGCGGGACCATGATCGAGAATGTCTCTACCCATTCTTGATGTTTATTTACTGCTTTTAAATCTGATGGGCTGAGCCATTTTAGTTGCTGTCTTTTAATGTAGTCCAATGCTGGTGTTGTTCCTACGAGTCTTCTGATGTAATCGTTTCTGACCATGTCTCCCTTTGTTACGCTCAATATTTGTTGCTGGCATTTCATTTTTGTTGTTACGATGTAGCGTTTTTAATTTGATGTCAGTGTTCAGTTTTGACATTGCTAGATTCGTGTCAGGACGGAAATCGTGATGTATACAACTCTTTTGGTAGTTAGTGTTACGTGCTTGCAATTAAGTATTGGACTTAAATGTCCAATGATTCGATTTGCCGTATTGCATCTTTGTTGGATTTCAGTCGTAATTCTTCCGTTTGCTGATAACGTGCTCTCTAATTATGTAAAATCTTTCACCTGTTTGATTTGCTGTTTGTCAATGGCGATATTGATGTCTTTGGCTATGCTAGATATTTTTATTTCCTCCATTTTTTCAAAAATTGATTTTGAAGCCGTATTCTTTACATGTTGTATTTCGTTTATCAATATTTTGCTGCAATTGTAGTTCTGAAGTTTCTATGACTGCTTGATCATCAGCAAAAATAAGTTCGTTTAAGAATTCACCAATGTTGCTACCTTCATTTGGATTAGCTGTTTTACAATTGTGGTCTACATATGTAATGAGCAACAAAGGGAATATCATTCATCCTTGTCGTACTCCTGGCTTGATTTACAATTTTGCTAAGAGTCGGGTTATTGTTTGAAAAGAACACTGAATATTGATATAAAAACGTTTGCACATGTTAATTAGGTGATCTGTAACTCCGTAGTGTGCAAATATTTTCCATATATAATGTATATCTACCATGTCACTTGATCTACAAACGCAACATACAATTCCTGATCGCATTCAATTGTTTTCTCCATCAATTTTCTGAGAGTAAAAATTGCATCCGTGCAGCGTCTGTTCTTTCTAAATCTAATTTGAGTATCGTTGAGCGTTGTTCGATAATTTAACGTAATCTTTTCTCCAAGATTTTACCAAATAATTTGCCAGTGTGGCTCAGGAGCGATATTCCTCTTTATTTTGTGCGGTCTATTTTGCTACCTTTATTTTTCCGTATTGGAACTATAATTGCATTTCTCCAATGTTCTTGCATTTCCTGTGTGGTCCATACTAGTTTATACAATCTATGTACCCACAATAGACAGAAATACACTTTAGTCAAAATGTTATTAATGAAATTGCTTTTATTTACTGAATGTCCCTCGTATTATTTGTACATAGGACATCTTTATTTACAAGTTTTATAATTTATACCAAAATACAATTTCATAAATATGTATTCTTGAAGTATTACAATGTGACCTCTGTGCTTTATAACCATAAACAAGCTTTTATGTATCCGGTTTTATTTGCTGTGCTGGAAAAACCGAAAATAACATAAGCCAATAATGTTAAGGCGATTCCACATTAGGCTGAGTAAATGAAACACGACTGAAACTTGGTTCTACTAAATGTGAAATAGGACATGCCATGACAAAAAAAATGTTGTTTTAAATTTATGTTAACGCTGTGGAAACTATTTAGATATTGTACAATTTATCCAAAGAATTGTAAAACTCTTGACTGAAAGTTTCAGCTTGCATAGAAACGTTAACGTCAGCAGCATTCACATCAAATTGTTCAACTACTCAGGCCGGATCATAGCCATGTCCAGCATCTCACGAAATGAACTTGCATAGCATTACAAACCTGCTTCAAATGATCCACATTCACCATTATTTCATCATCTTTCAATTCATCACCAACTGCTGCCGAAGAGGAAAAGAGGCGAATTCTCGGTGTCCAATACTAGTGGCATACTACAGCTTGATTTTTCTTGAAATCCTGTAACAACTTCCTCGTTTGAGAAATAGTTATTCCTCCTGCCATGCATTGAGTTTATGGAAGATATCACGCAGGTAACATATATCACATTTAGTTGAAATCTTCTATTCTTCCATTTACTTTCCTTTACAGTTTTTTGTTATCTGTATTTTTAAAAATGCTTTCGGTCACTTCACTGTTTTCTTCACTTCTCACTTCCCTATGTAACCCCACAGTCTCGTATCGTGTCTACCCATGTATACCATATTCCCATGTGGCCTCCGTGGAATATCCTGGGACACACAGGGGCTTCATGTGCCTCAGATTGAGAACCACGGAACTGTTTAATCATCCATCATCGATAATGTAAACAGCGGTCCCAAGTCGATGATCAACTGCAATCACGGACATGCACTGCATACAGAGCTAAAGGGAGACAAGAACAAATATGAGAAATATCGACTGCGTTTGATGAACGCTGATAATCATACATTGAGAACCATTGTCTCATAGAAAATGATGGCTTCTGATTTCCAAGACGCCCGGATCGTAGCTAGTCACAGCTAAGTTGAAAGACACGAGACTAAGCTAACATTTGCTTCAACTAAGATTATTCATTGACCTGGAATACAGTATTGATTAAGACGTACGAGGCGGCTCAGATCCTTGGGAGCAAATAAAATGTAGGCAGAAACAGCAAACTCTGTTAACCCGGCTCTTCAGCGAACTGGAAGAAAGTTGAGACTTTGTGGACCAGTTATATTTCCACTGGCCTTCTCAGACAAACTGTGGTCAGGGATTACATTGCGGCCAAGATAAACGTGAGCATCTTGAAAATATTTATGCAAGCGTTGATCATGTGACAGGCTTTACAAACAGTCATGTCCGGAGGTCCCGGTAGACAATGTTTACACCAGTCGCTACTATGAAATCTGAGAACACCATTTTTGTAGGAATGTTTTCTCTGCAACGCTATCTTGTGTTTTTTTAAATTCTTATAGCAAGTGAATATTTTTTTAACTACGTTTTTCGGTACTAGCTTGTATTTATACTAAGCCTTGTTTTTTTTTTTTTTTTTAAATGCCGGCGCGCTTTTCACTGTGTGTGTGTTTCTCTGCTGAAGTGGTGTTCGGCTGTTCTAATTGTGTAGTTTTTATGTATTACTGGATAATTTCAATTGTAGTCTTCAATTTCTTTAAATCATCATAACTCATTTCGATTTCTTCAAATGTGTCCCGTCAATTTCAATTTTTACTTTTGGTGGATCGTGATTTTCCAACTCAGTGAACGTGTCTGACTGTTTGAAAACGACTTGGAATTGCTGATCACGCTGTTGATGCAAGTGAATAATTTTTTTGAACTATGTTTTCCAGGACAAGCTTTTGAATGACCTTTCCTAGATCCGTCAAATGTTGATATATTAACAGGCCGCACTATTTGACAGTGAACTTGATTGCTAGACTAGGATTACAATGTACAAGTGTTCGAATTCACGGACGGACATTAAACAAAATCCGAGCCGTGTTTCGTGCCTGTTGCGACCGCTTCTCCAGTCAACCCAACTGTAAAAGGATAACTGACGTATTATTTCGGGAAAGTAAAAGCAATAAAGAAGGGAACTGGCCATCCCACCTCATATAGGCTGCAGCTTAATAAATGAAGAATTATTTTCATCTCCAAAGGCAGTTGTTGCCATGGAATTGACGGTTACCATTTTACTAGCAGAGAATGTGTACAAAATGTCTGCTCTTTAGGTTCTGGGTAAGTTGGTTAAAATAGAAGAAATTGAAGTCCACACAAACGGACAACGGTCAAAACGTAAGTTTTCCTTCCCCTGTATGTTAATGAGATAGGCGAATTCCCTTTATCCGTACCAATTTTGATCTTACTGTAGAACTGCGGCCAATGCGGACAACGCCAAGAAAAACGCTGATACATGACACGGTAAAGTTGAATCTACATTCCGATCTCGGTTGGTCTGCTGAAGAGGCCCTAGTCCAACATGCATGCATTCCACTCCCGTTTAGCACCGTGGGCCGACTGACCCATTTCTCAGAGTCAACCTTTTCGATTCTTGTTGGTTATCTCATAAAAGCTTTTAAAAATAGGAACATATAAATTCACAACAAAGACAAATTAATGCAGATTTGGTGAAATGGGCTACGGGAGAGGAGACTAACGTCTGGTCATGCTGACCAAGACTGCACCTCACTTTCACTCAGTTCTCCGTGAAAACAGTTTCTTGACAGTCTGAATAACGAGGTAGGAGACCGACATGATCCCCAATGTAGTGAGCGACACGCAGATAAAGGAAAGCAAAGCACGACAGCCTGTAGGACCCGGCTTTCACCTTCATCATGACGTTCGGGATGAGAGACAAACTGCTGCAACCCGCCACATAACGTCCTCTTCTGGGTGCACAAAAAGAGTACATTTACTCATTGTGGGCATTCAACAACTAAAATAACAGATCTGAAACGGAACGAAACAATATGCAAATGTGTTCAGGCTTTCCAAATATTTGTGATAAAGTTAATTCCGCATCATTGTGACGAATAACCATAACGAAGACGCTGCGAGATTGTTTAAAGATCATCAGACACAGGTATAGAATCGACCTAACGTCATCATTCAGGCTCTAAGGAGCAGCGCATGAACTGCAGCTGTCAGCGACTCATAGCTGACTGCTAGCGGCAGGGCCAAGGAACCAGAGCTGCCGAGTGGTGTGAAGTGAAAAGTGGAGTGCCACAGGGCTCGGTTTTGGGACCAATTTTGTTCTTGATATATATATAAACGATTTGGACATTGAAATCGAAGAGGAAACTGCTATCGGTCCTGAACCAAAGCTGGAAAAGGGGAATTGTACCACAGGCATGGAAAGACGCAATACTGGTACCAGTACCAAAAACAGGAAAGGACAAAACAGATCCAAATGGATACAGGCCCATAAGCCTACTGAGCTGTGTCGGCAAGCTGATGGAACGGATGATAAACACCAGACTGATGTGGCATCTGGAAGAAAAACGAATACTAATTCCACAGCAAGCCGGCTTTAGACAGCACAGATCCACTGAGGACCAGGTCCTCCTCATAGCCCAGGAGATAGAAGATGCCTACCAGGCACAGAAACACACAGTAGCTGTTTGGGTGGATCTGGAAAAGACATTTGACAAAGTCTGGAAAGATGGACTTGGAGTCAAGCTAAGAAGAAGTGATGTTTGTGGGAAAATGTTCAAGTGGATCAACTACTACCTCAAACAAAGAACGGCCAGAGTCCAAGTACAAGGGCAGATGAGCAAAAAGGTGACACTCAAGCAGGGAGTACCCCAAGGGGGAGTACTGTCACCCACACTCTTCCTGGTATATATAAACGATATTACAGAGAATATACCAAGAAGAGTCCATAGCTCAATGTTTGCAGACGATCTGGCTATGTGGACCTCTGAAAAGAATCTCACCATAGCAAGAAATCGGATGCAGACGGCCTTAACATCGCTGGAAGAGTGGGCGAACTCATGGCTGGTCAAAATAAACGAGGAGAAAACCACATGCACAATATTCTCGCTTTCATTAAAACCCCAAAGTACCAAATTAAGTCTAAATGGCAAATTCCTGCAGCCAAACGACAACCCAACCTATCTGGGAGTCACATTTGATCGGCGCTTGACATGGAAAAGTCAGATAGAGAGAAACCGAATGAAAGCCAGAGAAAGAATGGCAATCATGAGGAAACTTGCTGGCACTAGCTGGGGAGCAGACGAAGGCATACTAAAAAAACTGTACACTGGAAGAGTGAGACCAGTTCTCGAGTATGGCATTGCGGCATGGACAACAGCAGCGAAGGCGAACTTCGATGAAGTTAACAAACTTCAAAACCAAGCCATGAGAATTATAACAGGTGGCATGAAGTCAACGCCAATTGTAGAACTTGAAAAGATTATACAACTGCAATCCATGACCGATAGAAGAGACTGCAGAGCCCAGCTGCAGTCAGAGAAACTCCGAAGACTGACCGACCATCCAATGCACCAGAGACTAAACAATTTGGGAAATGGGAAACTAAAGCGGAGAAACTTTGCAGAAATAGCCAAAGCAATGATGCACGAAGATCCCATAAACGCACTAACAACACCAAAACCCATCACTACTGTACGAAAACCTACCTGGAGGCAGGATATATTTCCAGAGGTGGTAGAAAATATACCAGGTATTGCAACAAAAACTTCCAGACTGAAAAAGAAAGGAGAGATACTACCCTAAGCTTCATAACGAAAAGCTACCCAAGCATGGACTGGACCCATGCATACACCGACGGTTCTGTAACAAACACAACACAGAACGGAGGGGCAGGAGCATTCCTGAACCTACCAAATGGCAGAAAAATAACACTGTCATTCGCTACTGGTAAGTACACAAGCAATTTCAGAGCGGAGGCAGAGGCACTGATGGCGGCAGTGGAAGAAATGGTGACACACAGTGAAAATGAAAACCATATAGTCCTGCTGACAGATGCTCTCGCCGTAGTCACAGCGCTAAAAAGCCAGAAAAACACTGAGCTTAATGACTTAAGAGCAGCACTCTGCAAACTGTGCCAGCAGTCCGCACCAAAAAGGGTAGTGGTACAGTGGGTCCCATCACACTGCAACATCCAAGGCAACGAGGAGGCAGACAGACTGGCAAAAGAACGTGCAAGACTACCACAAACAGATACCAGTATGACGTACGAAGAGTCCAAACGGCTTATCAAAGCCAGATACATGACCAAATGGAGAACCGAACATACTGGTTACACCAAAAACGATGCCTATTACCAGTTGAACCGAAGAGAGCAGGTCGTTGTCTTCAGACTTCGCACTGGCCACAATAGACTGAGGTACCACCTATTCAACAAATTGAAGATAGGGTGTACCGACGAATGCCCGTGCGGTACTGGTAAAATGACCGCTGAACATCTGCTGCAGAACTGCCCGACATACGAGGATCAGAGAGAGCAGATGTGGCCATTACCAGTGGAACTGCAAGACAAGCTCTATGGCAGTGGCGACAGCCTCAGGATGACCGCCGCTTTTTTCGAAAAAATAATGGTTACTGTCTGACTGCGTACGCAGAAGAAGAAGAAGAAGAAGAACATTGAAATGGGATCCATGATTGCAAAATTTGCTAATGACACAAAACTATGCAGAAGTGTCTCATCTAAAGTTGAAGTGGATATATTGAGATCGGATTTAGATAAAATTCGAGAATGGTCTGTAAGCTGGCAAATGGAGTTTAATGTAGATAAATGTACAGTCATCCAGATGAGTAGATCCAATATGGAACATAATTACAGATTGGGAGAGAACAATATTAGAAAGATAGATAAGGAAAAGGACCTAGGGGTTAAAATAGATCATACAGGTAAGGTGAGTGAGCAAGTTAAGGTAGCAGTGAAAAAGGCAAATGCAATGTTAGGTATGATAAAAAGAAATATTAAACAAAGGAGCAAGGAAGTGATAGTCAAACTGTATAAAGCATAAGTTACACTTAGATTGGAGTACCAAACAAAAACTGCCAGACTGAAAAAGAAAGGAGAGACACTACCCTAAGCTTCATAACGAAAAGCTACCCAAGCATGGACTGGACCCATGCATACACCGACGGTTCTGTAACAAACACTACACAGAACGGAGGGGCAGGAGCATTCCTGAACCTACCAAATGGCAGAAAAATAACACTGTCATTCGCTACTGGTAAGTACACAAGCAATTTCAGAGCGGAGGCAGAGGCACTGAGGGCGGCAGTGGAAGAAATGGTGACACACAGTGAAAATGAGAGCCATATAGTCCTGCTGACAGATGCTCTCGCCGTAGTCACAGCGCTAAAAAGCCAGAAAAACACTGAGCTTAATGACTTAAGAGCAGCACTCTGCAAACTGTGCCAGCAGTCCGCACCAAAAAGGGTAGTGGTACAGTGGGTCCCGGCACACTGCAACATCCAAGGCAACGAGGAGGCAGACACACTGGCAAAAGAAGGTGCAAGACTACCACAAACAGATACCAGTATGACGTACGAAGAGTCAAAACGGCTTATCAAAGCCAGATACATGACCAAATGGGAAACCGAACATACTGGTTACACCAAAAACGATGCCTATTACCAGTTGAACCGAAGAGAGCAGGTCGTTGTCTTCAGACTTCGCACTGGCCACAACAGACTGAGGTACCACCTATTCAACAAATTGAAGATAGGGAGTACCGACGAATGTCCGTGCGGTACTGGTAAAATGACCACTGAACATCTGCTGCAGAACTGCCCGACATACGAGGATCAGAGAGAGCAGATGTGGCCATTACCAGTGGAACTGCAAGACAAGCTCTATGGCAGTAGCGAGAGCCTCAGGATGACCGCCGCTTTTTTCGAAAAAATAATGGTTACTGTCTGACTGTGTACGCAGAAGAAGAAGAAGAAGATTGGAGTACTGTGTACAGTTGTGGAGATATACACATTGATGGGATATACACATGCTGAAAAGAATGCAAAAAAGAGCCGCAAAGCTGATAGTGGTATTCCAGAATTACAGTTATGAGGAAAGACTCAGAAATACTGGCCTACAGTGTCTAGAAGAGAGAAGAATTCGTGGTGACTTAATACAGGTTTATAAGATGATCAGATGAATGGATACATTAGATTATAACAAGTTTTTTTTAAAAATACAGCCACCCACAATAACAAGAGGGCATAGCTATAAGTTGACTAAAAAGAGGCCCAGATTAGATATTAGGAAATATTTGTTAGTCAAAGAGTGGTGAATGCTTGGAATGCGTTGACATGGGAGGTAGTGGAGGCAGGGACAGTTAATGCATTTGAGAATAAATTGGATGCGCATAGCTTTTAGAGCAAGGTGATGTAAATGAAACTGGTTGTATACAGACTCTGCAGGGTCTTCTAAACCAGCATAAAGACGTTAAGTTAAGTTAATACCTTTTATACGCCTCCACTCGCTGATCCTGGATAACAGACTGCAGCAGAGCGGACTGGCTAAGCAGAACGGATTAAAGAGGGAATGCTAACCCGGTACTCAAAACATGCTTGCTGAAGTCGGATGTGTTGGACCGAAAGGTTCAAATATCGCAGTCGCGCTGTAAACTACGACACAGCGCATTCCGTTCTCTGTACTGCTTTCTGCTACCTAAGCCCTTTCAGGGTTTGGTAGCAGGAGATTGAGAACGAACGAAGCCAAGCTATTCAGGCTCTAGGAAACTTGTTTTGTCACAGTAGCGTGGCCAATGAAGTAGTGAGTATATAGAGAAGTCTTATATTGCACTACACCCAGTTAAAACTTAGTTCACTTTCTGAGATGCAAAAACAGCAAATGTAACCTGCTACAAAGAAAAGTTGCCAAGAGTTAACTTAATGCAGCACATGGTGCTTTGAACAACAATAACAACTTTGTCGCTGTGTCACTAGGGACAGTTCAAATGGTGGTTAGGAAGAAACTGAAGTACCAGGAGATGTTCGCAATGGGTACCGAAACTTCAGTTTCTTGCTAACCACCATTTGAACTGTCTCTAGGGACACATTGAATTCCTCTGCTAGCGAACGTGAGCTCCGGTCACGGTCCACCTCAATTACTACTTGGATTTTGGCGATTACAATTTTTGATGTAACAATATGCGCCTGACCTGGTCTCGCAACATCTTTCGTTAACTCGGGTCCTTCTTTAGACATCGTTGTCCAGTTCTTCACTGTTGACTTCGACACACTTTTGTCACCATACACTGCCTGCATTCTGCGATGAATGTCAACTGGTCGACATCCTTCAGCTGTTAGAAACCGAAACACCCTCTCGCTGATCAACTCTTGACGGAATCCGTATCACACCCGCCATGTTTTCAACGATCTGCTGGGGAAACTATGAGTCGGAATATAATGAAAATTTGCAAACTTGGCAGCTTGTTTACACCAGAAATGACGTAATCATGCGCATCGTACGAATGTTCACTTGGTGCAGTTAGGTCAGGTTTAATTTGAACACTCCTCGTGTATAGAATGTATGTGGTCTCAGGATCACAACCGAAAATTAGAACCACTAGAGAATGATATTTTCCCTGTGTGCACCCAGTGCTTCTAACCTGGGAGATAAGAAAAGACGAACTTCATTCTTCAATACATCTTGTAAAAGTATTGTTGTTCATGGCAGCTTTCATATTTCCCATAAGATGAAAATGTCACAGAATCCACGTCTAAAAGATCCAACAAATGATTTTATTGAACGAAACTGGTGGCACTATGCTCTGACTGATGTAGAAAATGATTTATTATGACAAAAGAGAGACTCGTTGCAGCTCAACGTTCCTTCGTGAAGTTGCTGTTCCTGCTGTTGTTGTTAATGTCCCTCATATATTAGTTTGGTTTTGTTAACGATTTTGTTGTTGTGACTGGTCACAGTGGCTCTTCACCTGAGTCCACGTGACTGAAGTGCAATGCTAGGCTCCTTAGTAAGTTCACCACAATGGGGGACGACAGTACCGATCACCATATTTTTAACAAGAATGCCATAAAACATCTACTTTCGAGGGATAACTACTTGGAATTGAGCGAGAGTCTGGATCAAATTGCTTCACCAATCCCTGACTAACATAGTATAACCATTATATTTTTACCTTACCTGTTTCCTCTCTCAAAGTGGTAGAATGAGACATTGGGTCTTTGTTCTGGGTTAACAATATTCTTTCAAGTGCTCCTTGACCCAGACAAAAAGCGAAACATGATAAAACGGACAACGTACCAAGCATGTCTTAAGAGGGTCCAGCATTGTGCTGTGTATATCACTCTTTAGAAATTATAAGCCATTAAGACTTGTGCAAATACGAACAGTCAACTTTTAAACCATTTTACCAAATCAACTACGACAGAAAAAGGTCCTCTGTCCACAGGACAAATGACGCCTATCAGAGAAAGAGCAATGGATCTACAGCGCTGGCTTACCCTTTAGAAAACAGAGACAATGGAGAAGATGTCGACAGAGTTACAATGGCTGGTTCAGGACACAATGACTTGTATTTGTTGAAAACATGCGATTCGCAAAGATATAGACGGGTTTGACTGAATTATTGTTGAATACTGATGGTTTATGTTTTATTTTACACATAATCGACACCAGGTGCTGCGAATCTTTCAACAAATGGTAAGCGATGTATAAACGTGTGGACAATTGCTGGTAAATTACGGATAGGAGTGACAATTTGAAGACCATCAATGATCGCCTGCTAGATCAGGACACTTCAAAAAATGCAAGCCAAATGCTTATTAGGAAAACAAACAAAACGCTGCAGATATTCTTTGAAAATTGAAATGTTCCAAATTGCATGTCTCTTTCTGGGACTTACTTGCATAGAACCATTCCACCTGGCACATTAGCATCAGCAATGGTGCTCAGATCGTTGGGTGAAATCCATCGCTGAGTATCAGAGTCTGGGTGTCGCCGAATAGAGCAGAACGCACTACGACTTCCCAGCCGACTTCTCAATGCAGCCTGTTATCCATGATTACCTCGTGGAGGTGTATAAGGGTTTTTGCAGCTCTGGTTCGTTGACCCTGACGCTAGTAGTCAGCTATGGGTCGCTGATCGCTGCAGCTCATGCGTTGCTCAGCAACCACATCTTGCAGCGCGTCTGATACTGTCGCCATCTTCGCTTAAACTGTGCAGTTATTAAACACCTGACTTCCAGTACCGTCTTATTCAGAATTGCTGGATCATTTATAGCAGTTGCAACGTCTTTCCGTCATATAGTTACTGATTTGAATTTGTTCCGTATAGCCTGCTCTCTCTCTCTCTCTCTCTCTCTCTCTTTATATATATATCGCAGTATATAGCTGCTATGCATGAGCAGTTACCCAAATCTCAAGTACGAGAATCGAGTCTTACGAGTTGAAATGTTATAGACAATCCTCAGAATGCCAAGGACCGAAAATATAAAAATGCAGATCCTTGGCAAGAATTGGACATAAAGAAGAACTGGTTCTTATATTCCAAATTGAACAGAAAATTTAAATACTGTGACCACATCAAAGGCGCAACAGTATTGAGAAACCAAGGCAGAGTCAGACCAAGAAGACGGTGGCACAAAGATGTAAACGAATGCGTGAGAGTGACTTTGGAGTAGACCGTGGATTTGGCATGAACGGACTGTCTTGGAAGCAAAGCTCTGCAAGGAATACGATAGGTTACGAATATATATATATATATATATATATATATATATATTTATATATATATATATATATATATATATATATATATATATGTATATATATATATATATATATATATATATTATTTATATAATGTAATGTACTGTAATAGAAAATTATGTTCTATTATTGATGGGTGTGTCATCTGTCCGGTATTCAGATTCCGTATATCTATTCACATAAAAATATGTTTCACAATATACGTGTTTCGCGGTAAATGGCATACTAACCTTTAAAAAAGGATTCTTGTAATCATTTCTGTGTGCGCACTGACTATAGATGAAGTGCCACATGCAAAGGGGACTATGTATTTCACCCAGAGACATTTAAGAAAAGTCACAGAGTAACGTAATGGAAATGTCAATATTTGCGTTTATAGGAGCATTCTCATAGCTGTTTTCTGTGGCAAGTATGCGAACAAGTAAAGGACAATGCCACTGAATAATGGAACCATTTAATTGTTGGTGTCCATCCCCCACTACCACACATCTGGAGTCCATCGGAGGGGTGGGTGGAACTAAAAGCCTCAATAATAAAGGTCACTCGGCTAGACAGTCAACAAGTTGTGTGTGTGTGTGTGTGTGTATGCATGCTGGTATTTCACCTAACTGATTAAGCATTATAGATCGTATACAGTTTCAAAACTGTGTCATTGAACTTATGACATATATCCTAATTGCGGGACCACTTATTACTCAAATTGGGGATATTAAGACAAAATAATGACTTCTAAATGACAAATACCAGTCGCAACAGCAGAAATGAAATGCATGCGAAGCATATTGTGTGTAATAAGAAGAAACATGATTAGAAACGAAAACATCAGGAGACTGATGGAAACAACACCAGTATCAGATTACTTCAAAAGACAGCAACTAAAATAAAATGGTTTGCACGCGTAACAAGGTTACCACAATACAGCAATGTAGACACTTCGTGTCACTGACATCGAGGTTCTCTCGAGGGCTGACATGCCTAGCATCCATGCGCTGTTAGAAAAAGCACGGGGGGGGGGGGGATGGGCAGGACACCTCGTTCGTTTGTTAGACGAGCGGCTCCCAAAGAAGCTTCTCTACGCCGAGCTGAAAGAGGGATGGTGCGAAAGAGGGCGGCCAAAGAAACGTTTTAAAGACGGTCTGAAGGACTCACTGAAAAGTTGCCAGATAGACATCGACACCTTGGAATGTCTTGCCCAAAACAGACCTGACTGGAGAAGCGCAGTCAAATCGTGTGTAGCTACCGGCGAATACGACCGTGTTGTGAAAGCCCAGAGCAGACGCGAGACCCAGAAATTTCAAACAGCGGGAACCCCATAACATTCTACAAATCTCGTGTGCCCGATATGTAGCAGATGTTTTCGTGCCCGCATTGGTCTGTTCAGCCACATGTGCAACCACACCCAACAGGGAAATCTGTGACAAGAATGATGTTGGCGGGCCTCGCCGACAACGATAGACAACTATTATTATATTCAGATGCACAGCAAAAATATAATTATGATAATTGTGTTACGTAAATGGCAGACTAACCTTTCCAATAGGTTTATATTATCAGTAGTTGTTGGTGCTTTCTCTCTAAATTAAATGCAGATGCAAAACAGCCTATATATTTCACACAGAGACATTTAAGAAAAGTGGCATGTGAACGATATTGAAGTGCCAATATTTGCAATTATTGGAGCAATCTCTGGACTGTTCCATTTGAACTACTTGCCAAAAAGTTAAGTGGTGAGTCTCTGGATAAAGTAACTATTTTGCCTTTGCTTTCTTTCGCCGGAAATCATGGCGTCCGCCAGATAGGAGAGGTGCATTTTCGCGGCTGTGTCGAGAGGTCTCTTATCAAACAGACAACATTCGATGCGCTCGTTAGGCATTTGAATCATCTGTATGGTAAATCTCTGAGCTATGAAGGAAATAGTGCTTTGCAATGGTTGAAAATGTGCTAGTAAAGGCGACACTGATCCTATAATGTCAGAAGTCACAGTCAAATTTATAGACGCCATAACAAAATATCTTAGCGCCACCTTGACCTGGCTGTCGTGCCCTGTGATAACCCAGCTATATGGTAGCAGGATTCGAAATCGTTTCATTGAAATACACACAGATAACCAAATCGGTTGACCCGTCAATTATAGCATAGTGGATATCATTTTCTGTGATATCCGTTCTCAAATTCGCGCTACAAAGTCATGATCAGAGCTTTGCAAGTAGCAGGGTATTGTCCGGAAAACAAAAGGTGTTGTGTCGTAGTTTACAGGTTAACTGAGATAGTTGCCCCTTTCGGTCCAACACATCCGACTTCAGCAAGACATTTTTGTGTTCCGGATTATCTGTTCAATCCCTTTTCCTTAAGGTGTCCACCCTGTTGCAGCATGTTATCCATGATTTCCACGTGGAGGTGGGGAAGGGTGGTGGCAGTTTTGGATCGCCGACCCTGAGACTAGCATTCAGCTTTGGTTTGCTGACCGTTACCGATCATACCGGTTATTGAATATTAAGTCATTAACATGGTGAAGTCGGTTTCCATAGTGGGACTGTTGTGGAATGATTTTATAAACTAAGTCACAACTTGTATGAGGTAGTATTATCAGTTCCTTTACTCACTACCTTTTACTTCCCTAGTCAGATACCCAATTACAGCTGGGTCAACTAGAGCGCACCGATTGCGGAATTCGTATCACGTAACATTGCGGTGAAAAGGGGGTACTCTAGCATTACGTAAATCGTATGCGAAAGTCAATAGTCATAAGTCAGAATAACAACTTCTAAATTGATGTAAATTGTGCGTCAACAACGTGATAATGGTATCATTATCCTTACATTTGAGGGGAAATAAGAGTACGTGCCAATCCTCTGGCATTCTATAGGCCACAATGTTGTTTTATCATCTATTTTTTTTAAACCCACATATTTCTGTTCTTTATTGCTTAAGTCTGACTGGCTTCACAACGTAGAATACGCTGTTTTGCACTTTATAGTCCAGTGCATCCGCTTTAATGCTGAATGAGGAGTGTAGTAGAAAAGACTATCCGTGACCGAATCCGCAACACCGATATGATCTCACCCTGGGGGCCACTCTTCCCCTACTCTCTCTTCTCACCTCACTCTGTTTCATTTGACTCTGTCCTACAGTCACACCCTTGCACAACTTTCACACGCGCCCTCGTGGTAAAGCCCTTCCATTGCACTTTGGTTGGGCTAGCTTCTGAGGGCGCTCAAACCTAGCATAGGTACATACAGATGCACACATGCATCCAAGCACTGGTTTATGCGTCCTGATATCGCCCAATTGACTACGGTCTGGGGTGGAAAATGGCGCGCTTCCGCCAGTAGAAACTAGTGAGGCAAACATCTAAGCAAAAAAAAAAAACAAAAAAAAATCCGCAACACCATTTTGAGACAGATGGTGGGGAGAAACCCAGTTAGTGAGATAGATAGTTAGTCGTCGGGTCACCTTCATCGCACTCGAGACAATTCCATACTTGCTCATATTACATCCTCAGCATGTCTGCCAGCACACAATGACTGTCCTTTCCGGGGCTGTGCTGGTTAACCAGACGTCTTTGGATTCCCGTGTAGTGTTCATTTCTCGCGGCCCTCGTTTCACACTCAATTCAACCAGTCGTGCTAAGGACGTAGAGTCTGGATCAACTTCCGAATTTTCCTTCCATCCAATTTCCTTAAAAAAGATAATGATATCGGCTCGGTCTAGTGATCTCCCGTCATCTATTTTAGCTGTACTCGCCAACCTATCAGCTCTCTCCTTCCCTCCTACACATGCATGTCCCGGAACGAGTATGAAGGTGACTCGTTGCAACCTTGATCGCCGTACCGACTCCAACCACTGGCGCCGCTCGCAACCTGTTTCCACCTTCTTGAACATCCTAATTGAATTTTTGAGGATGCACATGTGTGTGTCATTGACTCAAGCCAGACCATCGCCAGCAATGATCTCCATGGTCAGATGGTCAGACTGCTTGTGGTCAACGCAAAAGCATCACACTCCTCCTTTATAGTTTTCCCACCCTTCTCACCAGTAAAGGTCCTTGCGCTTCTCAACCAACGGATAACGGATCCATCTGCATAGTTAATGACATTATCATCCGTAAAGTTTGTAGTCACCAAAACGTGCACCTCCGAAACAACAACTGGATTCATCTGGACACATGCTCCGTCAAGTGGGACAATCACACGGAAAGTCTGCAGAAAATTCTCATGTAATGTAATACATTCTTCGCGATGCGTTATGTCTCCCAACGTACAACCCCCTTGCACAAGAGCCTCAGCTTGACCCATCCATGATTGTCCCCTTACTAACCCAGTTAGTTCGGACATTAACGCTCAACATATCAAGTGCTTTGGTCATATGGTCAGAATGCATTATGACCAGTCTGCAGCGAGAGCATACCATATACAGGTATCCGGTTAATGCGCAAGGGACCGACATCGATGTAGGTGGATCGAGTGTGTCTCTATCACACTCATGACTTATCCCTCAAACAACACCACAAGCCCCACACCTGGCGATAACAATACATCTACCCCCCCCCCTCCCCCACCTTTGCGACCCTCATGGCAAGGATAGTAGGACAAAAAAACGGAAATTAGAAGAGATGACTAACCTTGATTTCACCGAACTCATGCATGTTTTGATTGCCAGCCGTGCTACTAGCAATTAAGCTAGCCCGCCGTTGTCTTTTCTACATCCGCCCCTCCTCTTCACATCCATGAGCATGAACGATTGAAAAGTTTCACTATGACTTTGTCTCATGTCACATTATTTCCAGAACATGCAAGTGTAATCTCCCTCCCAGAAGTCCTGAACATCTCTAAGTTTAGGGCAAGATGACCAACTTCACACTCGGACATCCTTAAACTGCCAGTAATGTCCTGGTTCCATTTATTCTGGAACGATCTCTTCCCCTTTTCACGTTGACCGTGTCTTCGACTCTCTGCCTATCCAAGTCATTGTGACTTTTCAGCGACCGATATAACCCAACGTCTTCGTCGTTTTGTCAATTCTAAGCCGGGTTTCTTCTATACCGCGTTGCCGTATCACTTCTATAATACTTCATTTCAAAAAATACCTTTTTTTGCAACGGTTTTATTCAATGACCATGTCTCTCCCCATTATGTTGCCACAGACAACACACATGTCCAAATCAGTAATTAGGATAATTATAAATATGACGCTGAACATCTACTGCAACCGCCAAAGAGCTCATCATACCGATACAAAGAAATGTTATTTATGGAGATCGTTAGTACTTCCTTCGTTCTCTTCTCGAGCAACCGATGCTTTGTTTTTAGCCCATTGAGGTTCACAAAGGAGACTTCGTTACAGGTCTCAGATAGTTCTCCACAGCTTTTTGAGCATGGTCGCTTCCCTGAGACATACTGCTTCTATTTGGTCTGCATACATGGGGCAGTCCTGCAGGATATGTTCTGGTGTTTGCTTGGGTGCTCTGAATTCGCATATGTCGGAGTTTCTCTGACTTGAATCTGAAATGTCTTGTTCTCAGTCTGAAGATTCGTGTCTGCTCATCTTTAACAAGTGTATCTATCCTGTCATTTTCTCGTTTGTATTGTTTGTGCTGGTTTCTCCATTCTGTCTTCATATATCGTAGTATGAGTGTATTTGCTTCTTTATAGCTCTGTGGATGCCGAGTCTGTATGCCGTCACTTCTGGCTTCTGTGAGTTCATCTGTCGTATTGTTTCCAGGGATCCCATAGGGATCCCTAGATCTACTGTAGGACTGAATCTATTTATTATATGAATTTGGGTACGCTCCTTAAGATAATCAATATTTACTGACAATATATGTGGCAGCGTTGTCAACATTTTAATTCTTGAAAAATAATATCAATTATTAGTAGGTGCAATTTAAGTCTTTGCATATACATTAAAACTAGTGGGGGAGAACAAAATGAAAAGGCTAAATGAACTCAGCAGATCAAGAGTGGCAGTAGGCCTACAAATCAATAGAAAGAAAACCCAGTTCATACTCAACACATTCTTCCCAAAAAGAAATATGTGCCTTGGAAATGGTTCCGTCCAAAACGTAAAATTATAATATCTACTTGGACCAAGAGATCACGAACTCCCATTTGATAAATCGGAAAATCTAACGAAAGATAACATCGGGCTGGCTTAGCTTCAACTGTACTAGACTATTACTGCAACATATGTGAAACATCAACGCTAGGGCTCACGCCTTCAACAGTGTGGCTATTCTAAACCATTGGTATATTGCTGCGGGAAGTTGATTCAGATAGACTCCGCGGTACCCAGAGAGGGATAGAGCGAAAAACATTGAAGATTTCTATTTGAACCGAAATACGCAACGCAGAGATCACACGTCGAACTTCCTTCGCTGACATCATAGATGTTGCGCTGTTACAGATGAGTCGGCCACGTGGTGCGAATTCAGGATAACAGATGTACACGTAGAGTGACGTCGGGGTGGTCATACAACTTTAGCCGCCCTATCGGGCGACAGAGGCTGACGTGGAGAGATGGCGTAATGGAGGTCCTGGGTCCAACATGGTACACCAAGGCAAAAGAGCGAAAGAAGTCTACTCAACATTTGGCAACTAGGCATCAGACACAAGTGCTTGATTAGATGTCAGGATTTTTATATTTTGAGCGAGAGATCGACTGCCAGAGTGGTTTGGGTGACAGCCTTCACACGAGGATAATCGTTGAAAACTTTGGCAGGGCATTATTATTCATTTTTTCGAGGTAAAATAAAAGATTTGTACAGTACGTTGCAACTGCAAAAGTCTGCAGCTTTTATTCCCTGGCGCTAAAACTAATCATATCCAGTTCTCCTCCCCCTTCCATCTTTCTTTCCGTTTTAAGGTTGTCTTGATGTCCTCTGTCCATTAGTGTTTAGGGTCTGCCCCTTCTTTGCTTGGTCGGATGATTCCAGAACAGTGATTGTCTTGAAATGATATCAGCAGCTTTCCATAATGACTGTCCAATCAATTCATCGCTCAAGTCTTGTCTTAACGTCTAGTTCCACTGGCATCCATCCGTTCATTCCCAAAATTTCGTATTAGTGAGTTTATCATACTATTCAACTCCCTCTATTCGGTGGAAGCAATCCATTGATGTACATGTTTACTTGTCGTCCTCCTGCCCAGCCTCCTCTCCCCCACACCCACCCCACACCCCACCCCCGCACCCACTCTCTTTCAGTTGCAGAGCCAAATAATATACTCAACTTAACAATGATGTTGAATATCTGAAATTTTGTGACTGACTTAATGTTTTTCGATTTCTACAAATTCCGGTAAAGCAGTGAAAGCCACTCTCGCCTTATGTATTCTTAATTTAATTGCTACGAGCGTTCAAGTAGAACCAGGACTTTCTTTTGTGAGGACAAAATATTTGTGTTTTTCAAGCAGTCAAAATGGCATTTATTTTTCGTTATAATCTCCTGCAACGTTTATGTACTTATACCAGCAGTATGTCTGAACCAATCCAGGACACCATGTTTCACTTCGTCATAAGTGATGAAAGGCTGACCAGCCCCAAGGAATTCTTTTCGGGGTCCAAACATGTGGAAATCGCCTATAATGGACTATTAGGTTAATGGGTGGAAATCGCTTGGAGCGAGGTCTAGACTATAAGGTGAATGTGACAATACTTCCCAGACGAGTTGCTGCAGGTGACAGATAATGTGATAAGCCGTATGAGGTTGAGCGTTATCTTACAGGAGCAGGACGCCATTTGTGATTAAACAAGGCCGTTTTTTTCTGCAGAAGGTTATGCACATCACCCAATATGCGTATGTAGTGTTCACTGTTGATAGGGGCACCACGGAGTAGTAAATCGACATGAATGATACCAAGTGTATCACTTTACCTGCTTTCGCAATTGTCGGTAAATTGTTGGGTGGTGATGATTGCGTATGTGAGATCGTCTCGATTCAACAGTATATTTATGCGCTCCTGTTTGGTCATATGCAATGAAGCGATCCATAACGTCATGCCCTTCCATTTCAAAGCGATCCTTCAATTCAGTGCAGGCGTGAACTCTTCCCTGCCGGTATAAAGCGGAAAGCTGTCTTGGCAACCAACGGGCAATAACCCTCAGAGAATGCACATTTTCAAGAATAATAGTATTCACCGGACCCAGAGAAAGACTTGCGTCTCGTGCGATTTGGTCGATTTTCCAGGACAAGTCGTTCCACAATCTGGATACTTACATGAATGACTGTGGTGGGTTGAGAGCCACCACGGTCTGGATCATCACTCACAGATGTACGGCTTCTCTAAAACGTTTACACCATTCAAATGTCTTACTGGGGCTGAGTTTCTCATCGCCGTATTTTGATTGTAGTTTTCTGTAAATTTCCGCAGGTTTCACGCTTTCTTTCACAAGAAACGTCATCAGAATACGCTAGTCCATGGCAAGAGGGCCAAGTATGAGAACTAGGACACTAGTGCCCCTAACAAATGATAGTACTTCCAGCATGCTATAAACCATTCTGGTCGAACTAGAACAAAAAGTCCTGGTTTGATTCGAATGCCCCTAGAATATTGAAAACAATTTTTATTTTATTTTACGAATTTGCATCACTAGTTTCTACTGGCGTAGGCGCGCATATTCCACCCCAGACCGTAGTCGATTGGGCGATATAGAGACGCGTAAACTAGTACTTGAATGCGTTTGTGCGTCTGTATGTACCTATGCTAGGTTTGTGCACTTTCAGAGGCCAGCCCAACCAAAGTACAATGGAAGGGCCTCACCCTGAGGGTTCGTGTGAAAGGTATGCAAGAGTGTGATTGTTAGACAGAGTCAAATGAAACAAGAGTGTGATTGTTAGACAGAGTAAAATGAAACAAGAGTGTGATTGTTGGACAGAGTAAAATGAAACAAGAGTGTGATTGTTGGACAGAGTAAAATGAAACAAGAGTGTGATTGTTGGACAGAGTAAAATGAAACAAGAGTGTGATTGTTAGACAGAGTAAAATGAAACAAGAGTGTGATTGTTAGACAGAGTCAAATGAAACAAGAGTGTGATTGTTGGACAGAGTAAAATGAAACAAGAGTGTGATTGTTAGACAGAGTCAAATGAAACAAGAGTGTGATTGTTGGACAGAGTAAAATGAAACAAGAGTGTGATTGTTGGACAGAGTAAAATGAAACAAGAGTGTGATTGTTAGACAGAGTAAAATGAAACAAGAGTGTGATTGTTGGACAGAGTAAAATGAAACAAGAGTGTGATTGTTAGACAGAGTAAAATGAAACAAGAGTGTGATTGTTAGACAGAGTCAAATGAAACAAGAGTGTGATTGTTGGACAGAGTAAAATGAAACAAGAGTGTGATTGTTAGACAGAGTCAAATGAAACAAGAGTGTGATTGTTGGACAGAGTCAAATAAAACAAGAGTGTGAGGAAAGAGGAAGAGGGGCAGAGTTTCCCTAGAATATCATTACCTCAGAACTTAAATATAGTGATATTAAGACGTGTGTTTTAACAAAGCTAAAATAAAATGAATTATTCGGATTTCATGGGGGATCTGTTTGAGTATTTTTGGATAACACATGTTCAACCTTTATCTAAATTATTTTGACGTTTCCGTATCAGCTTCTACGATATGTGACTGTTACAATATTTTGAGATAGAAGCAGATTGCACGTTTTGGAATAGGATGAAACAAAAATAATCACTTTTCATGAATTGTGTGCAAACGTCCCATAAACTTCGATATAAGTTTCTATTATTCAAATAAATAATATATTTAATGCAATAGCGTAGCGTTTAGCCGTTTAATATGATCATCAACAATTAATAAGAATAAGCAATGGTTGACACACTCAATATGTGCTATTTCTGAATAGCAAGTTGGAATAGGGTATTGAAGCGTCCGAAATGGGAGTAAATAAGATTGGGAGATCGGGTGGTATTTCTTGGAAAGAGAAGAAAACAAATGCGGAATAATTGAAAGAGTTGGGGGTGAAATAAGAATTACTTACCGAAAACAGGGTTAGCCAGTTTCGATATTTTTGTCATATAAAAAGGCATACCTCCTTGTTGAAGTCAATACTAGAGGGTAGGTTGGCACGCAGTCGTTAAAGAGGCAGACAACGTAATAAGTGAGTGGATACCATCAGGAGATGGACTGATAAAAGTCTGTCAGATTGCACCATTACGGATTGGGATAGAGTACACTGGAACCCGAGTGGTCTGCCGGGATCTTTGTGTATGACAAGGACAAGAATAGCCTCACCGCCCCACAGAGAGCATGTCGTAAGAGGCGACTAACTGTGTGACATGGCATAACACCAGCAATTGTTAGGTGATTTGTTTAGAGCAGCATTGATGACGCCTAACATGCTGCGGTCTAATTTGCTCTTGTGTTTGAGTCAATTAAGATGAACTATCACATCAGTTAACCACCGACCTCAAGCGCTTGTGCCAAATCAGCGGAGTATTAAGCTGCTCAAGCCTGGCCCGCCAAGTAAGAAACAATTATCCAGGCTACATCCAGCTCTTACCAGGGCTGGGACATGTATATGGGCATCTGCTCCTGTAGAAGTAGATGTCGACTAAGACTAAAGCTAAGACACTGAAGATCCATTGCAGTCGACTTTAGATGCGGAGATGGCACTTTAACTGAACCACTGGAAATTTTTTAAAAGTGCTTATAGAAACAACTTCCTTGTACATGGGTGTCACGTATATGTGTTTCATTTCTTTCATTGCTAACATGCCGATAACAAAGCATGAATATTATAGAAATAGAATATACCATTGATACTGACAGGTACCCATTTTCAATTGACTCGACTGGGAGCAGTAGTCATTCCATAAAAACATCCCCGACGTGCAGGATCTGTTTGGTAAACCAATCTCAGAATGCTATGTCCACACACTCACGTGTTTGTCACTGGAAAGGTTAGTTAGTTTTCTTTCCACGTGTGGCGTTCAACTGCGTAGGGAGCTAATGTCGTATATACTGTGCCATGTGCGTTGCGTCGGTCAATGTGAGCCCGTGTCTCTGCACAATCACTCTGTCATATATCCAAAATGTCCAACGGCCACCCCCTTACCTTGTAGCCAGATTTACCAGCTTTGTAAGCCATCAATGGAAGGTGATAAGAGTGCATTCTCATGAGATGACCAAACAAACTTATTTTCGGCCAGGAAATGTATTCGGCACAAGACCTAGTGCCGACTCTACCTCGAACGTCGTCGTTTCGCATTCTCTCTCTCCTGGAAAAGTACAATTGCTTAAATATAGATTTCTGATTAAATCAACTTTATTAAATCATTAAATCAACTTTATTAAATCTGTTTTATTTGTTTATTGTGGTTACATACTTCTTCAGTGTTTTCTAAATAAATTTGTAATAATCATTTTCGTATTTTCTTCAACCTTTATTATATCTTATCTCACATTGCGTTCCACCCAACGCTGCGGACCACCCGATGAGGAATAACGGCTCGCAAAGGACCCATGGTCTCGAAATTGACTCTAGATTAAAGGTTGACTGTAGCTTACTTAATGTGAAACATATGCCCTCATGTATCTTACTTATCTTTATACTTCGCCTTATCATAATAGCAAATACTTTATTTAAATTGTATGTACAGTCTGAAAGTATAAATATTTAACGAGTCCATTTTCTTATCAGTCGGTACCAGCACAGATGTCGAAATTTAGCCTATCCAATGAGAAGAGCAGAGATACAATAGGGTTCCAATTACTAATAACGTGTAAGGACGTTTTTTGTCGTAGCATATCAAGCTGTTTGCTATTCTTTCTGTTAACTGCTTACTCACACTGATTCTAAAACCTTCTGTGTTTTATACACATTTTCTCGTGTTTGAATTGGTGATAAACGTTTACTTAATCTTTATTCATCGCTGGGTATAACAAATATTCTTTTCTGCTACGTATCTTTTTCTTCTTTTTCGATCGTTCTCAAACTCCTGCCTCCAGAAGAAATGGTGACAGGCAAAAGAAATGAAAGCCATATAGTCCTGTTTACAGATGCCCTGGCCGTAGTCACAGCACTAAAAAGCCAGAAAAATACTGAATTTAATGATTTAAGAGCAGTACTCTGTCAACTATGCCAGCAGTCCGCACCAAAAAGAGTAGTGGTACAGTGGGTTCCATCCCACTGTAATATCCAAGGCAACGAGTAGGCAGACAGACTGGCAAAAGAAGATGCAAGACTACCACAACCAGACTCTAGAGTCAAAAAGGCTTATTAGAGCTAGATACATGACCAAATGAGAAACAGAACATACTGGCTACACAAAAAACGATGCCCATTACCAGCTGAACAGAAGAGAGCAGGTCGTGGTCTTCAGACTTCGCACAAGCCACAATAGACTGAGGTACCACCTATTCAATAAATTGAAGATAGGTGACACTGACGAATGCTCGCGTGGTACCGGGAAAATGACCCCTGAACATTTACTGCAAAACTGCAAGTAATACGAGGACCAGAGAAAGCACATGTGGCCTTCACCAGTGGCAACACTAGACAAGCTCTATGGTAGTGTCGACATCCTCGGGATGACCGCTGCTTTTTTCGAAAAAATACAGGTTGACGTCTGACAGCGTACGAAGAAGAAGAAAAAGAAACTCTTGCCTCCAAGCTCTGAAAATGGATTTGCAAGTAACTGGAGTTCGGAGGACGGAATGCGTTGTGTAGTTATTTACAGCTCGACTGCGATACTTGCAGCTTTCGGTCCTCTTAAACAACAATGTACAAACATTTATTAAACTAATTTGGAGAACATTATAAACCTGCTTTCGATTTTGAGATGTTCTGAAATATTGAAGCAAAGCTCGATTTGTTCATTTCAAAATAGTCTGTGTAAACTAATTCATTGTGCTCGTAATGGCATCATTAGTATTTTTATGTATTCTTGGTAGTGAATAAATATGCTTCCTTTAGTGATACGACGTAGTCAATATCTTGAATTACAAGAAAAGAGGAAAAGGGGAGGGGGGGGGGGGTGTTTGTAGATATAAACTATTTTGATTGTGGCTTCTATTTTCAACGAGTTGGGGCTTCTAGAATATTTGCAGACCTCCTCTGTACTATCTTACGGTCTATCATTCGTTCATTCCGTATATTCGATATATCAGATTCTAAACAGTCTTGCAATGTTACAGAGCCGATATATTGGCGCGAACTATTACACTGGCTATGTTTCAAAGTTTCTCAAAATTAACTGTAAATGTATTTATACTCTCCACCAGCAGTTTGCATTTCAAAAAGTGTCCAGAAGCCCAATCATTACGGAGTAAATGATTTAAGTGTAACAACGTGTTGCTTCAATTTTTGGCTTTGATATTCTGCATAAAGTATTGATGACAATGTTCGATCTCCATAGCTCCGTGATGATTCTGGTTGGCCGCATTCTCTATGAACTGTTTTCATTGACTAGTGTAACGGTGTGCCCACTTTAAAGGAACTGCCATACATTGTTATGAAGCTCTGCTCACGTTTCAGTCTTGTTAACGCACGTATCTACTTTCTATAATAAATGAACAACAAATTTGCGATACCAGAAAATGGGTGCTCCAAGTTAGATTCGCTGGGCTGGGAGATTGCGTCTGGCTTAATAGTTACTTTATGGTCGTTATTTGCTGTAGTCTTTCTTTGTGTGTCCCCTGAAACAAACCAAGATTTTGTCTACGGGCTTTTTTCGGAATCTGGTAAGTCAATTGTAGGGGAAAATGTGTTCTATGATTGTGTTATCAGTTCTTGTCCGACCCCAGACAAGCTTGCATGTCCTAACGAAGGCCTACATTCACACAAGCAAACAGATGTTGCTAGTTTGTATTGTTCTTCTTAATGTAGTGCCCTGCAAGGCCACTCCACAGCTTTCTTTCATAGCGATGAATTTTTTTATTGCTGTTTTGAGTGTTTGTTTTTGCCAGAACCAATCACAATCTCAGACAGACATAACTAATTCGCTACAAACAACCTGGAATCATGTCGCTTTTGTTTTTAAAAGCACCTATTTAACTTTACACGACACGACCATTGTCTTTTTACAAACCAAGGCATTTGATCTCGTTAAATGTATTCAGCATACGGGGTAGCTTTTTTAACTTAACTTCTTTCTACTGGTTTAGAAGACTCTGCAGATTCTGTATAAAACCAGTTTCTTTCATATTCACTTCACCTACTATGAGAACACTAAAGAAAAGAAAATCTCCCGGAAAAGACGGGATAACAAACGAAATGCTGATTGGGCTGGGCCAAACCGCGAAGAGGAAACTACTATCAGTCCTGAACCAAAGCTGGAAAAGGGGTATTGTACCCCAGGCATGGAAAGACGCAATACTGGTACCAGTACCAAAAACAGGAAAGGATAAAACAGATCCAAATGGATACAGGCCCATCAGCCTACTGAGCTGTGTCGGCAAGCTAATGGAACGGATGATAAACACCAGACTGATGTGGCATCTGGAAGAAAAACGAATACTAATTCCACAGCAAGCCGGCTTTAGACAGCGCAGATCCACTGAGGACCAGGTCATCCTCATAGCCCAGGAGATAGAAGATGCCTACCAGGCACAAAAACACACAGTAGCTGTTTGGGTGGATCTGGAAAAGGCATTTGACAAAGTCTGGAAGGACGGACTTAGAGTCAAGCTAAGAAGAAGTGATGTCTGTGGGAAGATGTACAAGTGGATCAACCACTACCTCAAACAAAGAACGGCCAGAGTCCAAGTACAAGGGCAGATGAGCAAAAAGGTGACACTCGAGCAGGGAGTACCCCAAGGGGGAGTATTGTCACCCACACTCTTCCTGGTATATATAAACGATATTACAGAGAATATACCAAGAAGAGTCAATAGCTCAATGTTTGCAGACGATCTGGCTATGTGGACCTCTGAAAAGAATCTCACCATAGCAAGAAATCGGATGCAGACGGCCCTAACATCGCTGGAAGAGTGGGCGAACTCATGGCTGGTCAAAATAAACGAGGAGAAAACCACATGCACAATATTCTCGTTTTCATTAAAACCCCAAAGTACCAAATTAAGTCTAAATGGCAAAATCCTGCAGCCAAACGACAACCCAACCTATCTGGGAGTCACATTTGATCGGCGCATGACATGGAAAAGTCAGATTGAGAGAAACCGAATGAAAGCCAGAGAAAGAATGGCAATCATGAGGAAACTTGATGGCAGAAGCTGCGGAGCAGACGAAGGCATACTAAAGAAACTGTACACTGGAAGAGTGAGACCAGTTCTCGAGTATGGCATTGCGGCATGGACAACAGTAGCGCAGGCGAACTTCGATAAAGTTAACAAACTTCAAAACCAAGCCATGAGAATTATAACAGGTGGCATGAAGTCAACGCCAATTGTAGAACTTGAAAAGATTACAAAACTGTAATCCATGACCGATAGAAGAGACTGCAGAGCCCAGCTGCAGTCAGAGAAACTCCGAAGACTGACGGACCATCCAATGTACCAGAGACTGAACAATTTGGGAAATGGGAAACTAAAGCGGAGAAACTTTGCAAAAATAGCCAAAGCAAAGATGCACGAAGATCCCATAAACGCACTAACAACACCAAAACCCATCACTACTGTACGAAAACCTACCTGGAGGCAGGATATATTTCCAGAGGTGGTAGAAAATATACCAGGTATTGCAAACAAAAACTGCCAGACTGAAAAAGAAAGGAGAGACACTACCCTAAGCTTCATAACGAAAAGTTACCCAAGCATGGACTGGACCCATGCATACACCGACGGTTCTGTAACAAGCACTACACAGAACGGAGGGGCAGGAGCATTCCTGAACCTACCAAATGGCAGAAAAATAACACTGTCATTCGCTACTGGTAAGTACACAAGCAATTTCAGAGCGGAGGCAGAGGCACTGAGGGCGGCAGTGGAAGAAATGGTGACACAAAGTGAAAATGAGAGCATTATAGTCCTGCTGACAGATGCTCTCGCCGTAGTCACAGCGCTAAAAAGCCAGAAAAACACTGAGCTTAATGACTTAAGAGCAGCACTCTGCAAACTGTGCCAGCAGTCCGCACCAAAAAGGGTAGTGGTACAGTGGGTTCCGTCACACTGCAACATCCAAGGCAACGAGGAGGCAGACAGACTGGCAAAAGAAGGTGCAAGACTACCACAAACAGATACCAGTATGACGTACGAAGAGTCAAAACGGCTTATCAAAGCCAGATACATGACCAAATGGGAAACCGAACATACTGGTTACACCAAAAACGATGCCTATTACCAGTTGAACCGAAGAGAGCAGGTCGTTGTCTTCAGACTTCGCACTGGCCACAATAGACTGAGGTACCACCTATTCAACAAATTGAAGATAGGTGGTACCGACGAATGCCCGTGCGGTACTGGTAAAATGACCACTGAACATCTGCTGCAGAACTGCCCGACATACGAGGATTAGAGAGAGCAGATGTGGCCATCACCAGTGGAACTGCAAGACAAGCTCTATGGCAGTTGTGAGAGCCTCAGGATGACCGCCGCTTTTTTCGAAAAAATAATGGTTACTGTCTGACTGTGTACGCAGAAGAAGAAGAAGAAGACTTCGCACTGGCCACAACAGACTGAGGTACCACCTATTCAACAAATTGAAGATAGGGTGTACCGACGAATGCCCGTGCGGTACTGGTAAAATGACCACTGAACATCTGCTGCAGAACTGCCCGACATACGAGGATCAGAGAGAGCAGATGTGGCCATTATCAGTGGAACTGCAAGACAAGCTCTATGGCAGTGGCGAGAGCCTCAGGATGACCGCCGCTTTTTTCGAAAAAATAATGGTTACTGTCTGACTGTGTACGCAGAAGAAGAAGAAGAAGACTTCACCTACACATAATATCCAATTCATTCTTGAATGTATTAATTGACACTGCCGCCCACTATTTCCTACGGGAATGCGTTACATGCGCTCACTACTCTCTGACTGAAAAATATTGTATGGAACCTAAGCTGAACCTTTCTTCAATTAATTTGTGGATGTGCCCTGAAGTTCTTGAAAACGGCTATATTTTGAAAATAAAATTTGTTCTAATCTAATGTGAAATCATTTTCGTTGATTATCTTAAAGACCTGTATTTTACTGTATTACGTTCTTCATTCCCTAGACACTACTGTTGTTAATTGTATCTGGGTCTTTCAGTTTAAAGTATAATTCTAGAATCCCGGTATCAGTTTTGTCGCTACTCTGCCAACCTTTCTAGCATGTTTATATTTCTATAAGCAATCTACACCTGACCACGACTTTTGAATTTTCCTGGTTACATTAATGAATTTTCTCAGACATTTCAATTCACACATTGTACGTTTCATTTCTTGTGCCTCGGATGAAGATTAAGTTTGACGTTGGTACCATAGAGTTGGAATAAATATCATGTTTATCATATGTTGTGTGTTGCCAAGTTGATATTTTCTTCTGGTGTTTAAGTAGTAGTGCTAGTTGATAAGATACAGCATACGTGTTCTGGTATCTAGTTTATGTATCAAGTCTTCCATCTTCTGTAAAAATGTTTCCCGGATATTTATACTCATTGTCTAGCTTACGTTTACACTTAAGGTTAAGGGATCTGTTGTTCTGCTAATTCTCATAATTCCTGTCTCTGTACTATATCTGTCACTAGATGTGTCAAGTTCATTTATGTGATTTTTAATCCTATCTTCATCCTTGGTCATTACACTGTCATCGTCTACTTTAAGTATCCCTTTTTTTACTGACTGGTCGATCATTTAGCCATCTTATTCTTCCAGGAAGCCATTATATCGTCAGAGCGGTTCGTAGAACAGTTGATATTATATTGGCAGTTTGACAACTTAAAAGGAATGCCAATCGCAGCACAGTGGTCTGTAAATGGCTTTCAGCGACTTAACACAGGCTTCTGATTCGGTCAATTGAGATGAAATCTGTAGAATCATGTGGGAATTCGGATGCCCCAGCAGATTCAGAACAGAAGTCAAACAATTCCGTGAGGGTATAAATGCTCGTTTGTTGAGTAATGGAGAAACACCAGATGCCATTTTCTCTTCAAATATGCATTATTATTATGCATAAATGGCAAATGGTCCCAATACGCGTCAGCATGATATGTGCTACCATGCGTAGTGATAGTTATTGGGGTTGTGTTGATAACGGAGTGGGAATAAAATGCAGGACGGAGAGAAAACGTTGAAATCACTGCCGTTTCCAAGCACACACCAACGTACGACAATCTCCAACCTACAATTTAATGATGACTGTGCCCTTGCGCGAACACTGAAAGAGTTAGGCAGACCTATGTGGACAAGCTGTCTACAGCCAGTGATATGTTAGGTCTTACCATTAATAAAGCAAAACATCTAAAGCCTTTTATTATCGAGTGACATATATCGCGGAGCAGTTATCAGAGACACGAACATGCGCCTCCAATGACAACTTCACTTACCTTAGCAGTACTCTCCCTTTAGGAAAACTATATGGGACTCAGGTCAACAGCATATTCTCTAAGGCTAGCGTTACCTTTGAGATCGGCAGGACAGCATGTATGATCGAAGGGACCGCAAAGGTGATCGAAGGAGACTTAGCCTTAATATGAAAGGTAAAGTCTTCCCTCTCGTTGTTCTCACTACGCTTCTGTATGCCAATGAGACGTGGAATGTGTACATCATGCCTGCCAGAACAAAATAATCCGCTTGCATTCAAGCTGCCTCGGTAGATTGATGAGAATAAAATCGCAGAATAGGAACAAACCAACGAGATCCTTATGAAAGCCAGAACGTCGAGTATCCACACACTATTGCAAAAGACCCATGTCAGTCTGATCGAGCATTTCAAGCGACTGCCACCAATTGTATCCCCATACTATTTATGTATATTGTGCTGAAAGAGGAAAGTTAGCGTTTCACAGACTACATCAGCATATCTCTGAGACGATTCAACGTCGATATACACTCTGGTTCACGATGTTGAGCAGTGCAGCGGCCCACCACATACAGATGAGTGCTAGCGTCAGGGCCAGTGAACTAGAGATACCAAGGTCTTTCTTCACCTCCACGCTCTGATCGTGGGAAACCGGCTGCAACAGAGCAGACTGGCTAAAGAGAGGGGGTCATAGAGGAAATGTTAACCTGGTAACCAAAAATGCCATACTGAAACCGAATTTGTCAGACCGAAAGGTGCAAATATCGCAGACAAGCTGTAAACTACGAAACAACGCATTCCGTTCTCCAGACAACACCCTGGTACTTGCAAAAACCTTATCAGGGATTGGTAGCAGGAATTTGAGAACGAACGACAAAGAATAAAAACAAGAAGATGCGCAATATTGGGAAAACTTGGCACAGGACCAGCAGACAGGGCTTATAAACTCCACCAGAGGCGCTTCCACTCCCGTAGAGAACCGGGTCTCCGAAACCTGGACAAAACTCGCTGTTCAGAAATACAAAGCATGTCAGAGCGTCGCCTCACATGCTACATACTTGGAAGGGGATACTGTGATAGAATTTGACTGTACAGTCATATCCAGGCTCACTGGTGGTGCCTAGATGATATTATCATCATTGCTCACTATGGACGACAATTATGTTGTGTATCTCTAGCCCATCATGCCTATTGCTTTCCATAAATGATGTTTTGATTGAGCCTCAACTCTACATGCATTTACGCACCCGCCCTTCCCCCAAGTTTCGAAAATCAATTAACCAATGAGGCAATCAATCAAACAATCAAAACATATTACCTACCTTCCGAGCATAGATCGGCAATAAAAGTGTGCCATATCTGCCTATCTTATAATAATAATATTAATGTTCGCTTAGGCGTCTGAGGCACGTTGTGTCGATGGGCCACATCCATAACCCACTATAACGGCCTGGTTCCAGGCCTCGTCCAGGGCGGAGGAGGAGGTCGGTATCTGCTGGAGCCACATTGTACGGAGACGGAACACTTTTGCGCCTCCAAACGGTCAAGGAAAGACGTTCGGTACTGAGGAACGACTTGTATAGTATCGTGTTGGCCGCGGTTTCCTGGTCTAGCCGTACAGCATGACTGAATCTTCTTCTTCTGCGTACGCAGTCAGACAGTAACCATTATTTTTTCGAAAAAAGCGGCGGTCATCCTGAGGCTGTCGCCACTGCCATAGAGCTTGTCTTGCAGTTCCACTGGTAATGGCCACATCTGCTCTCTCTGATCCTCGTATGTCGGGCAGTTCTGCAGCAGATGTTCAGCGGTCATTTTACCAGTACCGCACGGGCATTCGTCGGTACACCCTATCTTCAGTTTGTTAAATAGGTGGTACCTCAGTCTATTGTGGCCAGTGCGAAGTCTGAAGACAACGACCTGCTCCTTTCGGTTCAACTGGTAATAGGCATCGTTTTTGGTGTAACCAGTATGTTCGGTTTCCCATTTGGTCATGTATCTGGCTTTGATAAGCCGTTTTGACTCTTCGTACGTCATATTGGTATCTGTTTGCGGTAGTCTTGCACCTTCTTTTGCCAGTCTGTCTGCCTCCTCGTTGCCTTGGATGTTGCAGTGTGATGGGACCCACTGTACCACTACCCTTTTTGGTGCGGACTGCTGGCACAGTTTGCAGAGTGCTGCTCTTAAGTCATTAAGCTCAGCAACATGACTGAATAAAAAAAAAAGACTCTGCGTCGGTCAAGTGTTTCTAAGATTTGGTGGCGGCATATTTTCTCGGAGACCTCCACGTTGGAAGTAGTCATGCCATTGGATGCACAGGATACGCCGCCGGTTGCGCATGTGGAAGGCCTCTAGTCTCGTCATGTCATGTTTCAGCAATGTCAAGGTTTCGGAGCCGTAGAGCAGGACTGGAATAACGCAGGACTGGTAGATCCAGATTTTCGTTCCAAAAAAGATCATGCCGTTACTCCACACACGTCAGAGGCTGTACATATCAGGTTCAGCTAATCCGATCCGCTTTACATATCGGGTCCGCTGCGCCAATGATGCTACCGAGGTAGGTGAATTCGTTGGTGCCCTGCGAAGTGTGACTTTGGGTTTCAATACCCTAGGGTGCTGTCGGAAACGAGGGTCTGAACTTTATTCTTGATCCAGAATCTAAATAGGCCAAGGGAGGGCGTTTTGCTGTCTAACGTTTCCAGAGAGCGCTGCAGCGAGGAGCTGTATGTGCTGAACAGAACAATGTCGTCCATGTTAATCCCTAAATTTCTGGTAATGGTCTCATTACTTTTACGTTTGCCACAACCTTTCTTTTCAATGTGTGCCATATTCTGACCCTAGGTCTTCTGTCCTGTTCATTTCAGAACATGAACTTTTAAGTATTACTGAAACCGACCTTCCGTAATGTGTGCCCGACCCAACGCCAGTGCCATTGATCATGGTCCGTTTCTTCGCCATATTTACACAATAAACACCTTAATATACCAGTTCAATCCTTACAGCTAACGCAACATACCAGTTCAATCCTTACAGCTAACGCAATATACCAGTTCAATCCTTACAGTTGACGCAACATACCAGTTCAATCCTTACAGCTGACGCAGACACTCATTTATTAGCGATTGCACTTTTCACGTAGAAACTTTCGTTGTGTTCCAGGTTGCAAAGACATGCAAATTGGTTCAGATCTAAAATAAAGATATATATGCTAGTGGTGATTGTATTTTACTTCTCGTACCACACTAGGCAGGATTGACAATCACGCGTCTCTTCAACCTATTGATAGTATAGTTGTTATTGGCGTTGTTGAATTGTCACAATCACTTAGTTTACACTTTTCGGGAAATGCCATGGGCTGTAAGTTAGGGCTTTCAGTAGTACATATCCCGAGCGTGATGATGAAGGTGGACCGGGATTCACTAGGCGGTTCTACTATGCTTGGCTTCATATGAGCATCGCTGACTACTACAGGATCACGTCAACCCCCCACCTCATTAGCCAGGCTGCCTTGCAAGCAGCCAGTTTCCATAGAGAACTGCAGGGAAGTGAGATTGGGGATTTTGGTCGGTAAGTTTTAACTGACCGTGACTAAGATGTCCTATCAATATATTTTGACTAACCCTGACTAATATGCCCGATTAGTATATTTTACCTTACCTTGACTTATATGTCGGATTAATAAATTGTACCTGACTCTGACTAAGATGTTCGATCAGTATATATTTATCTGACACTAACTAAGATGTCCGATTAGTATATTTTGCCTGACCCTGACTAACTTGTCCAATCATGAAGTTTTGCCTGACCCTGACTGACATGATCAATTTGTTTTTCTGACCAGATGTTATTCTTCTCTCCCCATTATAGCTGTGTAATATATGTTGTGGTGTCTTCACCTTTACTGGACATCATTTCCAGCAACGCAGTCAAACTAATCGATCCTAACACTCCTTGCAGGGCATTGGAGAATCTTATTGAACATAAGAGCGATGCGACTGATGAAAACACGACATTATTAGTTTCCTTATCGAGGAGTTAGTGTTAGTCAGCGAGTTGGGAAGTGTCTGCTGATAGTTCCTGCCAACTGTGCCGTGCTTATGTGACCTTTATAATTGCATAATTTTATGGAACTGAGTTTGTGGAAATGAATTTCTTCTGGCTACTAAATGCAGAAATGAAGCTCATAATCTGCCAAAATAAAGTTATACAAAGGACATTCTATAATTGTGAGTTGTGCTAAAGAGGACTTCCACTTGGAAGTAGTAACAAAAGTGAATTAAAACTAATTTAGGCGAGAATATGCAGGTTTATGTTCTACTACATGGACATTTATGGAACATAATGAATACATATATGTTCGTTGATTCGAATTTGATGCTCTTCAAGCGATATATTGGTGGCAGGAATATAGACTTTGCGAAAAATAGGTCATATACTCGCAGTATTGTATCTTAATTATCTGCCATGCTGAAATGGTGTCCAGGTACGTGGCAATGACATTCAAAATGGTGTCTTGTTTTGAAGTGACTCTATCGGTGATCTTATCCCTGCTGCATTGCAGGTCACATGTTTATGGGACACGCTGATTCAAAAACCTGCATCATGTAGTATCTCCAGTCGTCTTGACTACGTCTTGTCACCAGATTAAGGTAGCAGGTAACAAGAAAGTAAGACAGACGTAGTGGACATTTCTCCACTTTAATGTAAAAGGGGCTTGTCATAAGTCTATATCCTGACTATAAAAGACTAGGAGAAGAATGTTAAAATTTGGCATATATAGCTCATTCAATTTGTACTGGACGTGAGAAATATGAATTTCCTTCCTTGACAGGTTTACCTGGTAAGGTGCGTGGCGCAACACACCTTATTAACCGGATCTGATACTCTATAGGATTGTCACAACAATGGAGAAATCAGAGGCCAGAACTGTGATAAAATTCTTGATGCTACAGGGAAAAATAACTATACACGGGGAGATGGGACCAGTGTTTGAGGAATTTTGTCTTTCGTATGCTTCTGTAAAAAAAACTGTTGTAGGCAGTTTGTGTTGCCGTTCTCATGTTGCTGATATTCCAAGATTAGGAAGACGGAACTAAGAATGCAGCGATGAAAATGCTGCAAGAGTGAAGAAAACCATTGACCAGGATAGGAAAATGACAATTGCAGAGATATCTAGGGCATCAATAGTGAATGAAAGTCCAGGTTTTAGAATTTTATACAACAGATTGAACATGAGAAAAATATGTGCATGCTGGGTCCCACGTCTGCTGACATGTGAACAGAAACAAACGAGGGTTCATTGATGTGGCCGACCATGATGACAGTAGATGAGACTTGGGTTCACCATTATGACCGAGAATCCAAAATGTCCAGCATGCAGGGGAAAATCCCGAGCTCACCAACACATGTCAAGCCAAGAGCACAGAAATCTGCCAGAAAAGTGATGCTGACTGTTTTTTGGGACATCAAAGATGTCATAGATTATCTGTCTCATGGGAATACGGTTATGCGCAATATTATGTAGATCTCCTTACCACATTAAGAAAGACGGTGACCAGAAAACGAAGAATAGCGCGCATTTTTCTTCTTCTTCTTCTTCTTCTTCTTCTTCTTCTTCTTCTTCTCCTCCTTTATCTGCTTCTTCTTCTTCTTCTTCTTCGTACGCTGTCAGACGTTAACCTTTATTTTTTCGAAAAAAGCAGCGGTCATCCTGAGGCTGTCGACACTGCCATAGAGCTTGTCTAGTGTTGCCACTGGTGATGGCCACATCTGCTTTCTCTGATGCTCGTATGTCGGGCAGTTTTGCAGCAAATGTTGAGCGGTCATTTTCCCGGTACCGCACGTGCATTCGTCAGTGCCACCTATCTTCAATTTATTAAATAGGTAGCACCTCAGTCTAGTGTGGCCAGTGCGAAGTCTGAAGATCACGACCTGCTCTCTTCTGTTCAACTGGTAATAGGCATAGTTTTTTGTGTAGCCAGTATGTTCTGTTTCCCATTTGGTCATGTATCTAGCTCTAATAAGCATTTTTAACTCTTCGTATGTCACACTGGGATCTGGTTGTGGTAGTCTTGCACCTTCTTTTGCCAGTCTGTCTGCCTCCTCTTTGCCTTGGATGTTACAGTGGGATGGAACCCACTGCACCACTACTCTTTTTGGTGCGGACTGCTGGCATAGTTGACTCTTAAGTCATTAAGTTCAGTATTTTTCTGGCTTTTTAGTGCTGTGACTACGGCAAGGGCATCTGTAAACATGACTATATGGCTTTCATTTTCTTTTGCCTGTCAACACTGTTTATACTGTAGCCCTCAGTGCCTCTGCCTCCGCTCTGAAATTGCTTGAGTATTTTCCAGTTGCCACTGACTGTCTTTTTTCTACCATTTGGTAGGCTCAGGAATACCCCTGCCCCTCCGTTCTGTGTTGTGTTTGTTACAGAACCGTCGGTGTATGCATGGGTCCAGTCCATGCTTGGGTAGTTTTTCGTTACGTATCTCAGGGTTATGTCTCTTCTTTCTTTTTCAGTCTGGCGGTTCTTGTTTCCAATACCTGGTATATTTTCTACAACCTCTGGAAATATATGCTGCCTCCAGGTAGGTTTGCGAACAGTAGGGATGGGCTTTGGTGTTGTTAATGCGTTCATAGGGTCTTCGTTCATCTTTGCTTTGGCTATTTCTGCAAAGTTTCTCCGCTTTAGTTTCCCATTTCCAAATTTATTTAGTCTCTTATGCATTGTCAGTCTTCTGAGTTTCTCTGCTTGCTGCTGGGCTCTGCAGTCTCTCCTGTCGGTCATGGATTGCAGATTTGTAATCTTTTCCAGTTCTACAATTGGCGTTGATTTCATGCCTATTGTTATAACTCTCATGGCTTGGTTTTGGAGTTTGCTAATTTTGTCAAAGTTCGCCTTTTGCTGCTGTTGTCCATGCCGCAATGCGATACTCGAGAACTGGTCTCAGTATTCCAGTGTACAGTTTCTTTAGTATACTTTCGTCTGCTCCCCAGCTTGTGCCAGCAAGTTTCCTCATGATTGCCATTCTTTCTCTGGCTCTCATTCGGTTTCTCTCGATCTGACTTTTCCATGTCATGCGCCGATCAAATGTGACTCCCAGGTAGTTTGGGTTGTCGTTTGGCCGCAGATATTTGCCGTTAAGACTTAATTTGGTGTTTTGAAGTTTTTTTGAAAGCGAGAATATCGTACATGTTGTTTTTTCCTCGTTTATTTTGACCAACCATGATGTTAGGGTCTGCTGCACCCGATTACTTGCTATGGTGAGATTCTTTTCAGAGGTCCACATAGCCAGATCGTCTGCAAACATGGAACTGTGGACTCTTCTTGGTATATTCTCTGCGATGTTATTTATATACACCAGGAAGAGTGTGGGTGACAGTACTCCTCATTGGGGTACTCCCTGCTCAAGGGTCACCTTTTTGCTCATCTGCCCTTGTACTTGAACTCTGACTGTTTTGTTTTTGAGGTAGTGGCTGATCCATATGTACATTTTCCCACAAACTTTACTTCTTCGTAGCTTGACTTTAAGTCCCTCTTTCCAGACCTTGTCAAATGCCTTTTCTAAATCCACCCAAAGCGCTACTGTGTGTTTTTTCTCCTGGTAAGCATCCTCTATTTCTTGGGCTATGAGAGTGATCTGATCCTCAGTGGATCTGTTCTGTCTAAAGCCTGATTGCTGTGGAATTAGTATGTTTTTTTTCTTCCAGATGCCACTTCAGTCTGGTGTTTATCATACATTTCATCAGTTTTCCTACACAGCTCAGTAGACTGATAGGCCTGTATCCATTTAGATCTGTTCTATCTTTTTCTTTCTTTGGTACGCGCGCATTCAAATTATGCCTTTGCTACAAGACAACGCGCACTCTAATTAAGTAAGGCTTGTGCTGCAAACAGCCAACGATTTGAATATTTAAATTCTTCAACACCCACCATATTCTCTAAATTTCGCTCCATCAGACTTTTGGTTCCCAAAACTGAAAAAAACAGCTGAAGAGAAATCGCTGTGACAGTCACGAAGAAGTCAAACTGGCTTGTGAGAACTGGTTTAGTTCGACAAATAGGTTACTTTATTCTGAAGGTCTTTTCAAGGTCACGCAGAGATGACACAAATGTATAAATTCAGGTGTTGTAATCATTGGAAAGGAATAAGTACTGCGCCAAATTTCAGATTTCTCCTCCTACTCCTTCGTGGTCAGGGTAAAGACGTATGACAAGCCCTTTGTATTCAAGCGCAAGTTACAGAATCAGACGAACAGAAAAAAAAAACAGTCTGCGAGAAAATGAAGACAACTCGCAGCACATTCTGTTATTGTCGTCATCTTTTTTTCTTGCGATGGACAACTATAATTATTAGCCTTTCCTGCAATATAAAAGGAGCCTAAAAAACACAAACTGTCATTAATAAGTCAACCAGCAACCTCTTTTCTGTGCGGATCATAGATCTTCAACTAGCTATCGCCACAACAATGTATCCAGTGCCATCTTATCCAGGTCCGACCACGTTAGCATTAATGATTGATGTTCCGATTAAATTGTCCTTTCCAAGAATGTCTCAATCTGTCCCTACAACTCATGTTCTTAAATGACCAAAAATAGAATTGCTTCGTAATGCTTTCTGGAGGCCTTTTCATTGTATACTTCCCGTCGTCATCGTCTTTCGTTTGTATTCTGATCAATACAAATGTGCACAGCCCTCTCTAAAAGTGTTACACTTGGGACTTTGTCATTCGATTGTAAACCCTCAGATCTGCTCGGGAACGTCTTGATGAAATGCTTCATATTTTTGGTAGTCGTTTTGGTTGACTTTCAATTTTTAGAGCAACAAAACTGCACCGATTAACACTGTAATTGAGAGTATACATATGTGTGCAGGACTCAATTTCCGTTGATGATTAGATTTTCATGGAGCCATGTAAATGTATTCTAATGTGTCCTGATTTGGATATCCGTATCACTGCTTTTGTATGTCTCTATATCACCATTAAGAAGAGATGCTTGAACGTCGTGTATTTCCCTACGAATCGTAATCGAATCACTTGGTGAAGCTATGTCTATAGAATTACATCTTCCCTCTATAAAATTTTGGTCCTGAAAGTTAAGCAGGTAGGTATTCTACTGAGACAATAAGGGCCTGTCCCGCCAACTGTCCATGAACAGGATGAGTGGCTGAGAACCATCTTCTTGCAATGAGGAAAATGTCTTTCCGATTTGACCTAACCGCAGGCGCTGACTATGCTAGAGTGGGTTTGTTTTCTCATTCGTCATATCTATGGCCTGCTTTAAGAACTAGTTGGTAGGGGCAACCGCGAAAAGGCGGTCCATATTCTCAAATAGGGTAAATCGGGGACGGCTTAGCATTGTGAATATGCTTTCAAGGCCTGTCCATCTGGAGACGTTGTCGTATGAGATCCGGTCGAACCAGTGGATAGCAAGAATGCGTATCTGGTGCTAATATTGAATGCTTCACTGCGATTTTAATAACGCTACAGAATAGTCCAGGATTCAGAGTTTTACATCACAAATATGCGAAGTCATTAAAACTGGTTGTTAAAGTCCTTCTGCTTGTTTCGTGACATCGATCGTAAGCAATCATTCACTGGTACAACATATTTCCCTATCATTGTTTGTCACTTATAAGTCTTACCTTGTGGATTCTAGAAAGCCACAATCTGTCCTTACCTTTTCCTAGTCCTTATCTCAACCCACCTTTTCTCCCTAACTCCATCTGCCTGTCATATTTGTTTCAGTTAGGTGTTTTACATATACACATATCACCATATCCCAGCTTGGCCACTATCGACTATACCGGTCCTATCCCACTTCATATGCCTTCCTGTCAGTCAGTTCCGCTCGCTTGTTTCAGTCACATGTGCGAGTTTACTAGCGAAGAGACTAGTGAGACTAGTGATATCGAGCTAAGTACCTGTTTTTACCAATGAAAGTGTTCACATCTCTATGTATTCATCCTTTTCGTTGTGATTTTAAAGCTAATTTGTTTGATGTTTGTTGACTTTTTGGTCGTAACGTAGGTTAGGTTTCTGTTCCAGTTTTAGCACAGTATGTGACAATACCTATACGTATTTTTTTTTTCTTTATTTCAATCTACAGTAGGGCCTCTTTTTCCAATTGTATGTATACTTTAAACCAATACCACCACTGTTGTCTCACAAGCATGTCGCAATCCTCGACTAAAGAAGGTTCCGTTTTGGACTAGCAACGTCATCATGCCACCGGGATGGTTTTGGGGCAAATATAATACGACCTCTGTTTTCTTCAATAAATGTCGTGAGTCGACTAAAGAAGATTGTGAATGGGTCTCACAACCGGCCCATGTAAAACCATTTATATTAAAACAGATATTGTTAGTACTTGGATCCTGACGTCGTGTAAAAAGGTCAGCTGCAGTGCAGTGGTGATATTATGATTCGCTTTGAGCGAAAATGTTAACAAAATATGCAGAACATTATCGTGTGAAGGTAGATGTTACAGAAACCACCATTACAAAATCGAGTACGTATTTTGTGAGAAGCTAATTGCAGAAGTCATCATCATTAATACCATCATCATTTTCTGTCCATATGCGTCAGTAGACGGCGTGGGGAAGTGCCGTTTTCTTTCTAGTGCCAGATCTGTTGCCAATCTTATTGACATTCCGTGTCTCTTCATTGTCCCACTAACACCTTTCCTATATCATTGTCTTGGTCTCTCTTTTGAATTGCAAACCTATGTCTTTTGTTGTAAAACAGTAAAGCTGGTAATGTTGGTTGTATTTTTATCAGGTGTCCCAACCATTTTATTATCTGCATTACCATGCATTCCATGCAACACTCCCATTCTCTTTGATTTCTTCATTTCATACTCTATGCAACCTCGTGACACTGACTGCTTTTCTCAAATACTGCATTTTGCATTCCATCATTTTGCTTTCTTGTGCCTTTGTGAAGTTAATGTTTGAAACTGGTAGCAGAGTTGGTAATATTCAAAATACTGGTCATTAACTGTCCCTTTGTCTCCACTGGGATAAGTTTGTGTTTTAACTTTGTCGATAACAGATAGGAAACTGCATTTTCCTCTTCTTTGCTTGATTCCACCTGTCAAGCCATTCTTCCATCTTGTGTGAACACGCTACCTAAGTATTTAAATAATATTATTTAAGTTCTGTAGTAACTGCAGTGATGTGCATACATCGCTCAAGAAAGAAATTGGAGACCTGCTTTATGGGATTGACTTTCCTCCAAAGATGTCAAACTGTGCTGTATCGTCTCTCGTGCTCCTGTACCTAGATTTTAGTGTTATTACATGAATGTCCAAAATATCGATTTATCTTGATGAGCCGTTTGTCGGCGTTGCTGCAGGTCCCAACTTCATCTCCAGCAGACCATGTCTTGGGCCACGGAAGTCCAGTGCATGGCAAGCCCTCCTACAGAGGCGTCTCGGATGTTGTTGTGAACAGCAAGGGAGATGAAGGGAGATGAAGGGAGTTGTGAAGGGAGTTGTGAAGGGAGTCTGACAAACGCATTGGTATCTTCCACGCGGTCTCTTTTTACCTTATTGGTACGAGACAGCTGTCGCTGTGCTCCATCGACCATCGTTTCGTCGTAACATGTGACCTGCCAATGTAAGTTGTCCTGTGTCTGCATGAATTACCGCATCATTCTCAAAAAACAATCGTCGTATGTCACAATTGTTGAGCATTTGTATGCGTTGGTTCCGGAAAGTGATTCCGACAACGCGTCTTTCAAGAGAGGCCTGGGTCATTCTCAATTTGTCTTTCAATTCAATTGCCTCTCTCTAATATTTCGTCTAATCACACGTCGCATCTTCTCTCTTAGCACATTGGTTTGTCTGTCAGAAGCAAGTGGAGTCTTACCGTTCTTCTGTAAAACCATATATTTACGAGCTGTATTTATGATCTAATTGTGATGTATGAATACGAATCAAAAAGTAACCTTCATATTGATTGAATATTTTCTTCGTTGTGTATATTCTGTGATTTTTAAAAAAGTATTATGTTCAATTTTTCAATATCTCGAATTTGGTGTTCAAATCTGCTCTTTTTGTTTTCAAATCTCGAATCGGGTGTTGTTCAAATCTGCTCTTTTTGTTTTCAAATCTCGAATCGGGTATTGTTCAAATCTCCTCTTTTTGTTTTCAAATCTCGAATCGGGTTTTGTTCAAAGCTGCTCTTATTGAACTAATCAAATTTGTTAAACTTTCATTGGTTGAGTTTAGCTCAAATGCCATTTCGTATCGAAGGTCAGCTGCAATGGATCTCCTGAGTACTCGTTGTCTTGCCGTAATGGTGTACTCTGGCAGACTTTTTCCAGTCCATTTCCCGATGTTATTCGTCCACTAATAACGCTGTAGGTCTCTCAGACGATTGCCTTCCCCCATACATGATAGTATCGTCTTTAACAAGGAGGCAGGTCTTGTTATGTGGCCACCGTATATTAACTGTCAAACCTTTATTTTGGTCATTCATTCTTTTTCCACCCCAACGTTTACAATACCTCTGCATTTGTTTTCATCTTCTATAGGGTTTGTTCACTCATTGTTTTCCTTATCATATTGAAGAAGCTGGAATTGGGTCATCGGGAGTGGTCCATAATTCCTTGAGTCTTAGTGGTCTAACCAAATGTGAATTACAGATTCGATCCTCGTACCATAGGCTAGGTTGCTGCATCACAATCTGAGTCCAGTAGCTGCATCGCGTGAATGTGAAGCTGGGTATTGATCAGTATTCTCAAGGTATTCTTTGGCGTTTTACTGAAAATAAGATTGATACGTTTTGTTGTATTTTACGAGTTAACATTGCGATATCTGCGTCTTTGGGCCTAGCACATCCGGTCTCAACAATACATTACTGGTACTCTGTTTACTTACCTCTACGGTCCGTATTATCTTAACTAGACTATACACGTGCAGCATGTTTCCTGGACCGGCACTTGGGTGGAATATGGTCTCAGCCAGCTGTGGTTAGCTGCCCCTGATGCAAGCAGCCATCTATAAGTCTTTGGCTACTGTCATCCCATTCACTTTGCTGCATCGTCAGCCTCGTATGTTTTAATTGACCAGCTTGGCACCAACTTGTGATGCATTGAAAGAAATGGGGGACGTCAGTAAGTGGGTCACAAACTAATATAAGATAGATTGACAATTTATGAAGGTGTCATTAATTGGTAGTAACATCCAACTGTGCGATTACTGTAGGAAGCTGGCTTTAGGTGCCGCATGCACGTGCGCAGCTGAGATACAAAACGGTATCTGTGCTTACAGAGTGTCAGAGTTTGCATTCCAAAAACAGCATTCTGTTGTGCGGTTCGTTTTTATCAAAACAACTTTCTCCAAATGATATCCAAAAGAAAATTCTTCCTGTTTACGATGAAAAATATTTGTCGCGTGAAGTAGTGAACAACTTTGTTCGTTAACACTCTCAAAGACGCTCAAAATGTGCTAATAAAATCTGACCTCGTCGTACTGGTCAGATTGCAACAATATAATATGCGTTGGAGGTAGGCAGAAATGTTTCTAGCAGACAGGCGAGTAGCTATAACCAGTTTAGAAACGTTAAAAGGGTAATCGCGTGGTTTTAGTCTACATCCGATGCGTGATGGATTGAATTTCCGGAAAATGTGCTTTCGTGGGTACTGAGAAAACTGACTGACAAACACGAAAAGAAACGAATAGGCCCGTCCTAGTTCCGATATAGCAATGTTAAATGCGTATCAATGTTGCTGGACATCATGTTGAGAAAAAAGGAACAGTGTAAGCGACCAAATGATCAGAGGCAATGACAGGAGACTGCAGGGTTTTGTCAACAGATGCCTGAACAAAATTCTTGGTATAAAATGGTTTGCCAAATTTACAAACGACTGACTGTTGGAGAGAGCGGGACAAGGTCAATTGGAACAGGAACTCTTATGAAGAAAGTGGAGATGGATAGGTCATATATTAAGAAAACCCAGGCCTGTATCACCAGGCAATTCTGTTCATAGAACCCCCAAAGAAAGAGAGGCACAGGAAGACCAAGGAATACATGGAGTCGAGATCTGGATTCAGAAGTAAAGAAAACAGGGAAAAGCTTGAAGGAAGTGGAAAAGATTGCACAGGACAGAGCTGCTTCGCGAGTATTGGTTGATGGCCTATGTACCCCGGGCGATATAAGGCGAAAGAAGAAGAAACAGACTGACGAGCACGAAATGAAACGAAAGTTCTCGTTCTGATATATCGATGGGATAAGTGGATCAATGTTGGTGGAAATTATGTTGAGAAATAAGGAACAATGAAAGCGGATTGATAAATAGTTTTCAAGTTGTTTTCAAGTTTTCATTTAGTTGTTTTTTTTTAAAAAGCAATGTATGACCTGTATACTGACTTACCATCAAAGCATTTTAAAAGCTATCCAAAAAATGATTTTACAAGTACTCTTAAAAAATTCCTGCCAAATATCAGATTTGATAACAATAGCTGATTCATGATTAGAAACAATACAACTAAAACTTAACGATAGGAATGGAGAATGAATATGGTTGCACTCTCAAAAGAAACTGAACAAACAACCAGACATGTTTGGACTCAGCAAGAGGTTAGAATATTGGTGATGCCAAAGAAAACATGACGGAGAACAGTGGAAGAGGACAAGTTAGGTGACGTAATCTGATCTGAAGACAAAAGTATGAACACAAGAATCGAAAGAAAGTTATCGTTACTGCAATATTCTCCAAGTGAAAACAACATGATTAAGATGTTAATCTTATTTCTTCTGGCCGCCGGGAGGAATCATATGCCTGAGGAGTAAAGACCGCTTGTCTTTGCATCATTGAGGCAGTGTGCAAGTAATTTATTTGTGTTTTTTTTTTCATTTTAACCCTCCATAGTTGATAAAACACCTTAGGCTTATTTTTATAAAGTTATGGTCTCAGGACCGTTGTGAGCCCGCGAGCACTCCATTCCTCGGTCCGCATATGGCCTCAAGGAACTGGGCAACAATAGCACTCATTTAATGTTAATATAAATTAACTTGTTTAAAACTTGTTTTATAATTAGAACGGCAACAAAATGTGTCAAGTGTAAACCAAAAGAATACCTCATGGGTTTAACGTAACAATTTCATTTTCCACCAATTTCCAATAATATTTTTCGTTTGTCAAGTATTTAGCACATTAAAAAAAAACTACTGTTTACGTGTTGTTGATCTTATACATGAAAACAAGTTATAACTGCTACCATTACATAGTAACAGAGTCACATCATTAATTTAAAGAAATTTACCGAATGGTTTAAATGCTTCCCTACTGACAGTGAGAGAGAGAGGAAGTGGAAGGGCGGGGGAGGGGGGGGGGTGCAGCTGATCGAATGATAATGTTATTATCTGTTCCGGTTTTGCGGCTAATAGATTTTCTATAATGGGGTGGCCAACAAAAAGGTCAACCATGCTTAGTCGATTATTAATAAGAATAATAGTAAGACTATGTATCTGTGCGCCAGGTCAGATGAGAGGCTTTTTAACCAGTCCCGACTGCGTGCGATGACCAAGGTGAGGACGGTGCTCATTAGGGAGATGCTATTTGAAGCTGATGCAGCCCTAGTAAGGAGGCCTTGCAGAGACTAGGAGACAGATTCGCCAAGGGGTCCAAGCAATTTGGTCTCATAAGACAAAAGGTCAAAAGACAAAGGTCTACGTACAGGGCATTACCACTACGCCATCCATAACGATTGATGGCATCACTCTGTAGGTCGTCAACAGTTTCAATTATATGGGGTCTGCTATCAGCAATACTCTCTCTCTCGAGAAGGAGATATACAGTAGGCTTGACAAGGCAAGTACTGCCATGGCTCGTCTGACGAAGAGATTCTGGAAAAACATTGCTGTCTCACTACACCAAGGCCCAGGTCTATCAGACCTGCGTTCTTGGCACCCTCATGTATGGAAGCCAGACTTGGAGCACTTACACTAAACAGGAACGGCGGCTGAACACCTTTCACGTCAGGTGTCTACGGCGTATATAGGGAATTGGGTGGCAAGAGAGAGTGTCACATAATACTGTCTTACAGAGAGCAAACACTCACAGCATGTACTCCACGTAGAGTCATCGACCCTTACGGTGGTTGGGACATGTTTATCGCCTGGAAGACGAAATTCTGCAAAAAGGTATCCTTCATGGACAGTTAGCCATTAGAGTTAGAATAATCGGCCACCCCACACTGCGATTCAAGAATGCATACATGAGCGACATGAAGTCATGAGACATCCGATCCGACGGCTGGGAAAAAATTGCTCATGATCGAACTATCTGAAGACAGTCAGTTGGAGGGGCATAGTGGCTGCTGATGCTAGCAGAGGTCTTCAGGCTGCAGAGAAAAGAGCAAGACTGAATAGATGAAGGAACAGCCAGGCAAGCCAGCCTCCTCAGTATGGTTGCACAATCTGTGACAGGGACAGTCACTCGCGGATCGGCCTTTACAGCCATAGCAGACAGTGTTGAAATACAGGAGACAGCTTGACGAAACTTACAGGGCGCCACGCGCATAGTCTATAGAGACTGAGACGCCTATGATGATGAGTAATAATAACAGTAATAATAGTAATAATAAAAACAATACTAATAGTAATGATACTAATAATAATAAAAGCAATACTAATAGTAAAAATACTACTAATAATAAAAACAATACTAATAGTAATAATACTAATAATAATAAAAACAATACTAATAGTAATAATACTAATAATAATAAAAACAATACTAATAGTAATAATACTAATAATAATAAAAACAATACTAATAGTAATAATACTAATAATAATAAAAACAATACTAATAGTAATAATACTAATAATAATAAAAACAATACTAATAGTAATAATACTAATAATAATAAAAACAATACTAATAGTAATAATAATAATAATAATAAAAACAATACTAATAGTAAAAATACTACTAATAATAAAAACAATACTAATAGTAATAATACTAATAATAATAAAAACAATACTAATAGTAATAATACTAATAATAATAAAAACAATACTAATAGTAATAATACTAATAATAATAAAAACAATACTAATAGTAATAATAATAATAATAATAAAAACAATACTAATAGTAAAAATACTACTAATAATAAAAACAATACTAATAGTAATAATACTAATAATAATAAAAACAATACTAATAGTAATAATACTAATAATAATAAAAACAATACTAATAGTAATAATACTAATAATAATAAAAACAATACAAATAGTAATAATACTAATAATAATAAAAACAATACTAAAATAATAATAAAAACTAATAAAAATGATAGTTGCCTACCAGGAGCATAGATGGCGACAGCGACATGCCTTGTTAGATTTGACCGGATGTGAGTGTGCAATACGAATGGAGCGTGGCAAATTCTAGCGCAGGAGGGGCATACGTGGACATAGTTTGTAATTAGACCGTCTTGTATCTTGTCCTTTCGTGCAGCTTGCATTTTCTGCGCCCCAGTAAGGGTTCTCGTCGCAGCGATGTGAGAACTTCGTATAATGGTGATGCGCCAGGCTAAGCGGTTTGGAGCAAGCAGCTCACGTGACGTAGCATCATACCTGGCATGATACTATTCTTTTCTGATCATCCTGTTTCGGTAGCACTCTCTTGGTTATTTATAGAGCTAATTAGAATGGATCAAACGATTACATACATTTATTAATAGATTATTTTATTTTGTTAAGTGGATTTCTGCAGCTGGGAGTATGTTGCTGTTCATTCTAAACACGCTCGGTGAATGTTCAGTTTTTGCTCGCTAATTGCTCGCTGGTGATTTCTCTCATTATCCTGTTGATCTTGAATTATTCCTAGCCAATGTTCAATAGTTTTCAAGGACATTCTTATCATACGTTTACTGTCGACTCTCATTCCATTTCTGTAACATGTTGTTGTCTTATTATTATAATAACACCTTGTTTTGCAGTTGCTCAACCCTCGTGTGCAATCGGTGTCTTTCAGGTTCTTGACACCGTTACAGGAGTAAAGTTCATACACAATTAATAATACTGAGAGAGACTGCTCAAGATAGAGATTAGTATCAGAAGCACTTGCTGGCGATACTTTTCAATGGGACTCAAAAGTAACTACGCACTAGTAGATAGTTGCCCACTTTTATGTAAATGTTGTTTAACCCTAACAACATTTGTAACCATCCTTTTCGTTTTCTATGCTCCATTTGAACAAATGACACGCGTGCAATGTGTTTGTTGCAAGATGGCATTTACGTAAAGTACGTAGCGCGATAAGTAACAATTTTCAGATTATAACAAACCCAGTTTTTTTTTTCGCAGCTGGATTTGTGTACCAAGTAATATTTTGTTCCTTGATAATTGCTTGTCCCAGGCAATTAAATATTCTGTGTTCATGTACATTTTCCCCTACGTACGTGCGCAAAAGTGAATCTATTTCTGTTCATAACATGAAGGTTTTTTTTTTAAACTGATATTTAATTGATTTACGCTCGGAAAGTAGTATTTCCTACATGTCCATTATGCATAATTTCGTACATTTGTGGAGGTAAAAATAAACGTTGACACTGCCATGGGATGGGACGTGTAAAGAGGCGGAGATGTCGATGGTTTGAACTTTTAACACAATGTCTACAAACGTACTATCCGTCTTATCTCATCCCATCTTATTTAATTGAATCCAACTCATCATATCTCAACTGCATACAAGTTATGCCATCGCATCTCTTTGAAACCCCATACATCTCATTTCTTCTCGTCTGTTCGCATCTGGTTTCATTTCATCCCCAATCTCATTCCATTTCATCCCATCCCATCTCATCTAATCTCATCCGATATCTCATTTTATTCAATCCCATCTTATTTCATCTTAACTATCCCATATCATCTCATCTCATCCCATTCGATATCATATAATCCCATTTTGTCCTTTTTCATAACACTCCATCATATCGCACCACATCCAATGTCACCTCATTTAATCTAATTCCATTCAATTTCATGTTGGTCTCATCTAATTCCAACCATCAACTGGTCGTTGTTGAACACCACGAAGAGATGAACTTTCTTTAATTATCAAATTCACGACTACTCATCTTGCTTACAAGCAGCAAGAGCCGTTATTGTTACTATAGGGACTCTGAACTAGAAAATGGCTTTAAAATTGTGGATCAGTAGTTGTGAATTTGGTAAGTAAAGAAAGTCCATTTCTTCGTGGTGTTCAACAACCTCCAGTTGATGGTTGGAATTAGATGAGACCAACATGAGAATGAATGGAATTAGATTAGATGAGATGACATTGGATGTGGTGCGATATGATGGAGTGTTATGAAAAAGGACAAAATGGGATTATATGAAATCGAATGTGATGAGATGAGATGGCTTGGCTTGGCTTCGTTCATTCTCAATCTCCCACTATCAAACACTGAAAGGGTCTTAAGTAGCAGAATGCAGTCCAGAGAACGGAATGCGTTGTGTCGTAGTTTACATCTTGACTGCGATATTTGCACCTTTCGGTCCAACACATCTGACTTCAGCAAGCATTTTTAGAGTACCGGGTAAGCATCCCCTTCCTCGATCCCTTCTCCTTAGCCAGTCTGCCCTGCTGCAGCCTGTTATCCGAGATCACCACGTGGAGGTGTAGAAGGGTCTTGGCAGTTTTAGTTCGCTGGCCCTGACGCTAGCAGCCAGCTAAGGGTCACTGACCACTGCAGCTCATGCGCTGCTCAGCATCTTGATCCCAAGGACATGCAATTTCTTTTTTGTCATTTTCACCATGGACAGCATAGGCCATCAACCAACTATTTTTCCAAGTTCTTATATTTTGTTTCTAGTATCTCGTATATTTCTCTTCTCTATGTGTTTTTTTAGCGTTCCCTTGCATATTTTCTCTGCGAGACCCATGCAGAGATAGTCTGGTGATACAGTCGTTGGGCTTTCTCAGCACCACAGTATTCTTATGATATCGTATTCCTCCTGCTTTGTCCTGCTCTTTATCATAAGCTGTCGTTTGTAAACTTGCCAAACTATTGAAAGCACATAATCTATCTATGAGATTTGTTGATAAAGCCTTCCAATCTCTTAATATTGAGTTTGGTCATCCGCCATGTTTCTGCTAAATAAAGAAATATCGACTTCACATTGGATCTGATGATCATTAGCTTGGTACGCGCTTTGATAGTTGTAGAGTTCTTCTTGTTATTCTTCTTCTTTTTCTTCATCTTCTTTTTCTTCTTTTTCTTTGAACCCTTTTAGACGACAATTTGAAAATATCTAAAGAATATAGTGATGACCGCAGGCTGTTGGTATCTCCAGAGAACGTATTCAGGAATGGCATTGGTGATGGGCACTTGTGCTTTCTTTGTTCCGCGTATGTTACACTCATTTGTAGCAGATGTTCAGCTGTTTCTCAGTGATATATACACATGCATGTGAATATCCTATTCTTAGGTCGTCGATTACATGTTGTCTCAGTCAAAGATGGCGCCATAACTGGCTGCGAGTTCACATTGCTGTCTTGTTTTGGTTCATTATAGATGTCGCCAGACCAAGGATTTGCCTGGAATTCACACTGATCAACGACTTACACTTGTGTTCACGGAAACGGGGTGGTGTTTTCCGTTTGAACTGCATAATTCGTTCGTTTTTTGTGATTTCTTCTTCTTCTTCTTCTTCGTACGCAGTCAGACAGTAACCATTATTTTTTCGAAAAAAAGCGGCGGTCATCCTGAGGCTGTCGCCACTGCCATAGAGCTTGTCTTGCAGTTCCACTGGTGATGGCCACATCTGCTCTCTCTGATCCTCGTATGTCGGGCAGTTCTGCAGCAGATGTTCAGCGGTCATTTTACCGGTACCGCATTCGTTCGTTTTTTGTGATTTCTTCCATCCGATTATCCTAGTCTCGACATCAGCTATATGAATGGCTCTACGCTTAAACATGTGTCGTATTTCACGCCTAGTTCACACCGCGTGCAAGAAATGTAGACATTGCTATAATGAGCTGAACACAGAAGGGGAGAAATTTCAGACTCACTCACACGCTGAGTGATGTCCCTACGACCTCTTGTGGTTATGGAAGAGGCACGACACACAACATTAAATGCCATCCCCCCTCCGCTGCCTTGCTTTATAAATGTTTACAGGAAAGGCTTCGAGAGAAACGCTGAGGAAAATAATATGTATTCTATGCTCTTCTCCGGTCCTCTCGATAAATATCTTGCCACTGGCCAAAGGTAGTTCAGGACCAGAGAGTGAGGTTGACAAAAGGTGCAGTTTCTTCTTCACTTTTATCCAAATCACTGCGCAAGTCACCCATTTGAGCGGACACAGCAAGAGAAAAGACTGTCCACAAAGAGACTGGTCTGCATCACTTGTGATGGACGAACATCAACAACATCTCAGTCTGATGTCACCTGTGCTGAGTCTAAAGATTACTAGCTGCTCACCGCTGTTAAGCCCGTAACACGCATCATTTGGTTGATTATTGCGTGTTTAGCTTCCCACTTGCTCCTATAAACCGTTTGGGCTTATTAAAAGGTATACCTATATAAGGTTGAGGTAGATTTCCACCTTTTCTTGACAGACTGCAAGTCTCTTCATTGCCAACAATATTGCAATGAGATGTATTCCATTGCATCATATATTTCTTGAACCGGTTTTACAGCGTATAGAAAATCACTCTTACTTTAGTTAGGTCTGTATTTGTCTGGATCCCAAGTACCACAACCATTGACAGTGCGTCTGTGAATTGTACAACTTGTCGCTCTGTGTTTTAATGTCATCAAAGTTTTTGACAACTCTGCTTCTAATCCGAGAATAACTGTATAGCTTCATATCATTATAATATGACAAAGACAGCTCTTCCCATTTATATATCCTGATGTGTACATCTTAATCTTTCCCCGGATTTCTGGGTAGTAGAGATCGGACGCCCGTGTTCAGTATTGCGCACCTTAAAAATCTCTCGGGAGTTGGAAATCGAACAGAGTAGGCGTAATGGCCGCTATCTGGGAAAAATTCAAAATTATGTTAAAAATCTAACGAATCTTCTATGGGATCCTCGCCGGTGCTACAGAGCTCGTGCATTGTGCTGAGAGTCTACACAAATATGTAGAAGAACAGAGCACTTATTAAACCGTGTGTGCAAAGAACATTGATTCTTCGACAAAACTAAACTATAAATGAAACATCTTAATCTGCTATTTCGTGATGCTCTCAAGATATATGAATCTTTCTACCTCACCCAATCGTGTTCCTCTCAGTTTGATAGAGCAGTGTTGTTTGCATCATTTCATTTTAAAATGGATGTCTTTATTGTATGAATCTTTATAACTGCCGGTTTGAAAGATTATGTATAATGTTTCTATCTTCTTCTGCATATGAAACTGACTGCGAGATAAGGCGACTGTATAGCATACACAGTCCAGATCTTCAAGCTGTTTAAATATAGTACATATATTTTCGATTTCTCTCATAGATTGTAGTTTTCTTCACAAATCGATCAGCTGCCAGCAGAAACAGAAAAGCTGATAGAAAAAGAACTCACGAATCCCAGATTCAATGACAAATGATTATATGTTAATAGCTAAGAAACATAGCCAAATGGATATAATCACCAATGGGGAAATAATTTAACATATACAGAAGATTACATATTTAGGGCAAACAATCACAAAAGATGCATGCCGGGAGACAAATTAAGACAGGATTTCAATGGCAACAGATGCCTAAGAGTAAAACATAAATTGTTAATCTCGAAGATTATCAGGATAGAGCTGAGGAAAAGACAGATTGTTACTAATATGCAGCCAATTGCACTGTATGGGGCTGAAATAATCTTGGAAGCGTTTGAAATGTGGTGCTATCGTAGAATGGAACGAGTAAGTTGGTCAGAAAAAAGATCCAATCAAGATGACCTCATTGAGGTACACGCACAAAGACATATGTTGAAAATGATACGAAAACGAAGATTGTGTACTTGGAAGCATAATGGGACATTAAAGAAAGTCTCCAGTCGAAAAGACGAAAGTGTCAATAAATACTCACATTTATATCTCAGGCATGCAGTGATGTTAATGAACGAACCTTTGCTGAAATGAAAAGAGGATACAGTTCAATAGAAAGATATGATTAGACACCTTTACAACCAGTATCAGAACTGGTCAACCAGATGGTGATGATGATAATTGCACGAGTTGTCCCTTGTGCAAAACTCTACGCGATATATCCTCATGCGGTAGTTAAATTATTATGCACAATGTTTGCTGGTTCCAATAGCGCCTTAATAGTTTCCAGAGGACATCCTTATTCACTCTATCAATTTCTGTTTTCATAGTCTTCACAGTTTACCTACAGACTTGAATTCCATTCTAATAGCTCTACGTTTGTTCACATGCGGTCTCCTTTGCGCAAGACTTTTTCTACTCTGAAAACATACAGCGAACAACATATGTCACATGCACTCTCGAACTGAAGTCATGCCATTCACATTTTGCAAACTATCACCCCTTGAAAGAGATAAGTATTACCGTAAACGGCCATCTGAGCACAACATACACATTATTTCTTTTTGCAGAACCCTACTTCACACAAAATGTAAAACTATATCAACAAACATATATTGTGACCCAGGCACATTTATGTAAGTAAGTTGCCCATCGCAAGCAAAGATGGCGACATCATCATACTGTCCTTGTCCTACAGATGTAACTTGCCCTGAATTTGGATTATAGAGGATTACAGAGATGCGCAATCTGTAATGACGTCATATCCAACAACGTGTATTCTATGACACATGAAGAACAGATCGTTTTTTTCTCCGAATTCCGATGAAAATTACACACATAGGCTTCCTGTAAATAGCTTGACATTAATCTTACTCTCTCGTCTTGAGTTACTGCAGAACAGTGGCATACAATCAAGACGACTGGAAGTAGCTAAAGATGCAGACATTCAGATCGCACAATCCTTGAGACCAAGGGTCGCTTGAAACTTGTAGGAGTTGATCGTCCACCGATTTCTTGACCATATGAGAAGCGAATGTCGTACCTCTCGACAGCAGCATCCCCCACGCGTAGACTAGAAGACGCTGCTGCTGACCAGCGCACATATATGTAGGTCTAGGTGAGAGACCATTAACCCATGACCAACTGTAATAGAGCCATGATTAGCCCATAGCTGAGGGGAGATTCCGGTCGTGGCATGCAATGAAAATGGACGTAATTTCCAAGTAGGTCGTGCACACCAACCAAGGACGGTATGCAATCTGTGGTGGCGTCCTATCCAACAACGCGTATTCTATAACACATAAAGAACAGATCGTTTTTTCTCCGAATTCCGAGGAAAATTACACATATAGGCTTTCTGTGAAGGACGTACTAGAAAATGATGGCCACAAAACATTGCGCTTCTTACATTAATTGAAACAACAAACCACACAAACACTGCAGACCATGCGAGTAGAAGTTGCTAGGTCGTCATCACACCTTACTTTTTATAACGTCCTATTATCTGCATACATTTATATACTCTTTAACGTTCTATGATCCACCCATGTTTATATACTATATACCGTCTTATATCGACAGACGTTTATATACTACATAAAGTCGTATGATTTGCACACGTGTATATACTCTTTAACGTTCTGTGATCTACTCACGTTTATCTACTCTTTAAAGTTATTTGATCTGCAGACGTTTATATACTATTTGATGTCATGTTATCTGCTATTTGATGTCATGTTATCTGCACACGTGTATATACTCTTTAACGCCATTGTTTATCTAGTCTCGTTTATATATATAATATAATATTGTTTCCCAACATTTTTTTACTCATGACCGTTGACATTGGAAAACTATTCGTAGACCGGTGAAAATAGGAAACATTGTTCGCGGACCGGTGAAAATAGTAACCATTTTGTGAAAATCTGAAAACATTTTTTCTGACTGGGGATAATAGGAAACAAATTGTAACGTACCGGTGAAAATAGTAACAATTTTTCGCGTTTCGTTCAGACAGAACAACATCCCATTATTTATATAGTATTTTGTCTATTAGTTGTTACAGCTAATATAATAAAATGAAAATGTCATAGTTATTCAAAATAACCAGAATTCGAGCAGTAAATAGATAAGGGGTCCAGCAGCAATTTAATTTTTTGCGAACCGGCGTTTGGGAATCACTGCTCTATAACGTCATCTGATCTACACACGTTGATATACTCTATGACGTCTTTTGGTTGATACTGTTCCGTACTATATAACATCAATTGATCAACAGAGTTTAAAGACTGTGACGTCATTTCATTCACACCTTTATAGACTCCATACTGTCTTGTGATTCATGCCCGTGCATATACTTTATAACATCCTTTGATCTACACCCGTTCATACACTACAACACTTTTTGATCCGCATCCATTTATATATTATAAAATATCCCTTGATTCACAACCGTTTATATATTATATAACATCATATTATCCATATATATATATATATACATATATACTCTAAATCATCATTTGTTCCACACACGTTTCTAGACTTCATAATGTGATATGACTAATATCCGTTTATATTCCTTAAATTAACCCTCGACTATCCTAGCAACGTGGGGTCTGAATGTCGCTCACGAGAAAGGTACTACCACTGTTATTACTTGTCTAGCAAGCAGACTAGCACTATACCATTGCTAACGAAACATTACAATATGTTTAATGAACTGGGTTCATGTACTACGGACTGAGAGCGTTAAAGCACTACAGAATTAGAACACGACTAATACAGCAACATTGAATAAAGATCTTCTCAACTCATCAGACACTCAAGGACAATCATTATATTTGAAATAAGAATCACTTGAACCTGATTAGTCGTATTGATTTAAGACAAAGAAAGATATATAAAGGACAGACCTAGGAATTAGAAAGAAAAATAGTACCAGACGATAAACAGCAAGACACAATAATTTCAGTCTGGAAGACACAGGAGAGCAACAAAAGAAACTACGAAGCACATATAGACAAATCGCTACTAATTCATACAGAAAAAAATATTATTTGAATCTAACAAATTGTTGAACTTCAAATAAGCAAAGCTTAATTTAGATTATTTGTTGTAATGGCATGCCTTAGTCACATTAAAGCAATTATGTGAGAGAGCAATATAATAAGGCGAGCATTTACACAAAACATTTTTAGATTAAAAGAAATCTTTTTATAGAGTAGATAGAAATAACTCATGAGCAATATTAAAGAACCTGAGAACATAAACATATTTACTAGGTAATGTAAATAGCGATGTACTACATGTATAAACATATAAATAGAACAATGAATTTAAAATAAATATATGAGTACAAGGATTATCATTTTTGTATTAAAGGGGAGCAAGACAAGGTGCACCCTTTCCATGTACTTATTTAACAATTATGCAAGAGTGCAAAATGAGGAACGTTAGAGAGGATGAGAAGAAAGAAAGTTCCAATCGGCGGGTACAAGATCGCAGAGCTAAGACGATATTGTGTAACTATCAACTAATACAGAGAGGTTAGAGCAGCTAATTGCAGCCGTAAGCAGATGCAGCGAAGATAATTCCTCTTTGGAAACATACATTAAACAAAGATGATGACCACGGCAAAATAAGAAGTGAACATACATTCACAATCTAGGGTGTGGCAATAGAACTGGTCACGAACTTCGAGTATATGTGCTCCACAGTTGACAACAATGGCGACTACTCAAAGAAATCATAAGATGATTGGCAATGGCGATGAAGAGGGTACACAACCGAGGAAATTATGATATAGTAATAGCAAATCCAACTACAGTGATACTTTTCACGATCTGTGTTTTTTGCGTATGGCAGTATACGACTGCAAAACAGGACAGTTACCAAAACGCCTAGAATGAGAATTGTTTCGAAATGTTATAGAAAGGTAATCAGAATACAGTGGACCGAATAAATCAGAATGCAGACATTCGACAAGAGTTTGGCATTGAGGTAAACTGGTCGATAAATTCCATTATGACCAGGATGCATTATAATAAGAAATCACTTGACACAAAGTGAAATATACAGCGTGAAGATCAATTAACACAACAACGATGGAAACTGTGAAGATTAACAGAACATCAGGACCACTTAACGTGCACATAAACATATACAAAACATCAAACCAAAATAAGCCTGAGTTCAAGTACCAAGGGAGATTTGTTTTTACAAAAGACGGAAGGCTTGATTGAGAAATCAACACACGCTACCAGAAATACTGGCGTCACTTATTAAATATCTCCAGTACATAGACGCAGGAAAATAAGCTTGGTAGCAAACGACAACTTATAAACAGTATATTTATCTCAACTGTCGGTATCAAGCGCGGTCTTAATGCAACGTACATGAGAGAAAATGTTAAATGGATTAAATGTAATGTTAGGCAAAAGTTAGCATTGTCATCCGGAGAAATGATTGTTTCGTTAATGTTAAATAGATTAAATGTAGTGTTTAGCAAAATTTAGCAATGGCATTCGGGGAGATTATTGTTTGGTTAATGTTAAATAGATTAAATGTAGTGTTTAGCAAAAATTTAGCAATGGCATTCGGGGAAGACCCAGAGAAGTCAAAATTCCCACACAACTTAGAATATTCAAAGCCATTGTCAAGTTGGATCTGCTATGTATAGCGGAGACACGGAGACGAACCAAGGCCATGCAACAAGGACTTGGGTCCATTATTAACAGACGTCAACGAAAGATAATTGGCATAAAGCTACAGGACATGGTAACGAATGAAGACTTATGGGAAAGGAGCCAACTACAGTCACTTGAACAACATATTAAGCACAGACAAGTTGATCTGGATAGGGCATTCGCTCTGGAAAACACAGACCAACAAAGTTAGAGCGACCATTGCATGTAATTCACATGGGAAGAGAGAGAGAGAGAGAGATGTAGACCAACAAATTCACGGACAAGAAAATGTGAGAAGGAACTATAATTAAATTATTAACCTGAATACGAAGAAAGAGAAGTCCAGGACCGTAGATGCTGGCGGGATAATGTCAATCATCTTTGCACCGAGAATAGCGACAGACTTTGATGTTGAATTCTAATTCTAATCATGTTATTGAATAAAACAGATTATGTCTGCTGCAGGTAGACAAATCTATCCATTGCCCGTTCCTTTTTCCGATTCTAGATTCTTTGTCTTCCAAGACCTGTAGAAAAGCAGTTGGCGTATTGAGCAGGCATGCCATCAATTAAATATGTTCCTGGTTAGAAGCTAGCAGCCTGCTCGGTTCGATGTTCAGCTGCAAAGGGTTCTTTTAAGCGTACAAAGTGTACACAGGATCTCCGAGTTTTTCTTCAGTCTTTAATACGATAAAATTCTGGTTCCACTTTCCTTGAGACCAGCTGTAGGGTGAATATTACTAGTTTCTGAACTCCACCGTTGTGCGCTTTAATTCGTTCGTTTCGGCAGAAGCAAGCGTCTTACCTCTCAGCGTTAGCGACTCCCTGGTAAAGATGATCGCAATGACAACACTGATGGTAATGATAAAATTAATGATACTGATGATAAGTATGGTAACAATGATAATAATAATGGATATATGTATCCGTGGGCAATTCAGTAAACAGGTCATAAAGACTTTAAAAAAAACAAAAGACATATGAACTGGAAAACCATTTATTACTCGAATTACATTGCTCCTTTTTTCCCGACCTATTTTCTATCAATAATGACACCCTTATACCATCTCTTTATCAGCGCACCGAAAGCCTGCAGTATAGAATTCGTTGGTCTGCTGTCTCAGCCATATTTGCACTTCCTGTTCAACCTCTTCAACATTCGTGAACTTGTCCCGTCGAGGCTAAACTATGCGAACGGTCTACTGCAGTTGCCAACACTATCCACCTTTACTCGCCTGTTAGCTCGAATCATATCCATAAACTGCGCACAGATGTGTCTGTTACAATCTAATTAGGACGACCAAATCTAGTTTCATCAGCAATGTTTGATCGTCGTAGAGATATATCTGTCAAAGCAGATATCTCAGAACCTAACAAAGAGAATCATTAAATGATATATGCATTCAGCTTTGTTGTATGGAGTAGAAACATGGACCTTGACCAAAAAATGCAAACGCGTATTGACAACTTTGAAACATGGGAATTCAGAAGCCTTAGACGAGTTTCTTGAAAAGATAGGAATACAAATAGTGAGATTCTGGAACAATTCAAGGAAGAGGAGATACTTAGGAAGAAAATAAGAAACAGACATTCTCCTGAAAGTTATATTAGAGGGAAGAGAAGAAAGCCAGAGGGCGCCAGAGGTACAGATAGACAGACATTAAGATGTGGTCGAGACACATGTTGACTGAGTGTACCAGCTTAGCACAGGACAAAGACAGCTGGATATTCCATTACCGTCAACATCCGATGCGGAGATGGCACTTAATGAATAATGATGACAAAAAAATGTAATCGACCCAATTATACATCAATGTACGCACCCAACACTTCTGTCAGTAAACATGAAGTATTTCATTGTGTATATCCTGTGGAAAAATTATTTGTTCAACCCATAACCTCCTCCCTGATCCCCCTTCCACCTTGATCACCCACAACCCCCCCCCTCCTCCCCCTCCCCCCCCCCCAACTCAATAGATAGTACAACATCACGGTGTTTCTTTGATGGAACACTCTATTAGCAGGGACGCCATTTTGTATCTCAGTTGCACGTTCAAGCGCCATCTAGCGTCAGCTTCCTATAAGTAAGTTAAAGTAAAGTAAAGTAACCCATAGCATTACTGCCGTAGGGGTGTGAGGTGTTAGCGATCTCACATTTCAAAGATTCGGCTATATGAGGGCGGTAGCCATCTCCTCTCCCTCGCCGCTTTTACTTCCCGGACTGAACAGGTACCCATTTAGGGCTGGGTCGACCCGGGAGCCATTGCGGTCTGAAAAAACATTACCGCCTCAACTAGGGAATGAACCCAGGACCACTCAGATGCGAAGCCAGCGCGCTAACCACTGCGCTACGCGGCTCTACTAGTATTCACCAGCTTCCTTTAGTATTCACAAAAACTAAACGTTTCTGTCACCTTTAGAATCTACCAACTCCATTTGATAGCTATCTCATATCAGTTTGTGACTTATTCCGTGACTTACCCTTGAATAAGTATAATACATTTGAGGATGAAAGGAAAGGTAAATGTGGGTCCCATGGCAACAACTGCCGTCGTCGATGTTGATAACTCTTCATGGACTAAGCCGCAGCCTATTTGCAATAAGGTAGCCAGTTCCCACACTTGATGTTTATACCTTCCTCAACGCATACGTTAAGTATCCATTTACAGCTGGGTCGACTTGAGGGGTGGTCGTACCAGGAACTAACGACACCCGGAATTTGTTTCAGTCCGTCCGTAATTTCGAACCCTGGAGCACTGTAATCCCATTCTTAGCAAGCCAGTTCACTGTCGACTATGCTACATGATCTAAGACGATGATAAAAGTCATACTGGGAATGGGGAACAAGAGGTTGAGCAGCGCCTGGGCTGCAGCGGTCAGCGACTCATAGCTGACTGCTAGCGTCAGAGCCGGCGAACCATAGTTACCATAGTTACCAAGAAGGAAGCGAAAAGGAAATGCTAACCCGATACTCGAAAAATGCTTGCTGAAATCGGATGTATTGGACCGAAAGGTGCAAGTATCGCAGTCAAGCTGTAAACTACGACACAACGCATTCCGTTCTGGACTGTATTCTGCTACTTAATCCCTTTTCAGGGTTTGGTAGCGTGACATTGAGAAAGAACGAAGCCAAGCCATGCTGTGGCTGTTGATCATTGTTAAATACGGAGACAGATATTTGTAACTTATCTCTGAAACCCTACACCTGGTATATCACCAACTACCATAACCTTTATGTTTCACTGCTCTGTCACGATGATTCGTCTACCTGTTTGCGTGTATCACTATCTGATGCCAAAGAATGCTGCTTCATTCATTCCTATGCCAAATTTAACAATATAATCCTGTCAAAGATTATTCTATGCCTTGCCTGTACGGAGTGTTTCCAGTACGTTAAGGTTTCAAACAAGCAACGTATGTTCATAAACACCATTATGTATCATGCCATCTGGTGTAGTCGATCTTAGATTTACACAAGTTACTGCTGTCATTATCGCTGTGTCTTAGCTGTGAACTGTTGAACCTCTTGCATGTGACAACTCCAGACCATCCATCACCGTACCTCTTTGTAGCCACCTGTTTCTGTATTTTATCTGGTTGTTAGAATGCACTACTCTTCTTCTTCTTCTTTTTTCTTTTTCTTTTTTTCTTTTTCTTTCTCTTCTTCTTCTTCTTCTTCTTCTTCTTCTTTATCTTTTCTTCGTCTCTTGTATATTTCTTCTTATTCGTCTTCTTCTTTTATAATTAATCGTGTTCTTGTTCTCTCTTTTCTTTATCTTCTTATTCTTCGTCTTCTTCTTTCTCTTCTTCTCCATATTGTGATCTAAGACAATAACTAGTTATTCATTTGTCCATTCTTATTTCATTTTTGGGATATAATTTCTAGAGCTCATACGACTACTACACAATCAGCAAGTTGCGATATATAATTATATATTCATTTGTAGAGTCTTTTTACGCTAGAAAGGTTTGACCGGATTTTAATACATTCACACAGCGCAGCGGAGGACATAATCTTGTTTCTGTCACACCCAGATGATCGTCCTTTCTATAACGGTTACACCACATAGTTATCACATCTTAACTTAACTTAACGTCTTTATACTGGTTTAGAAGACCCTGCAGAGTCTGTATACAACCAGTTACATTTACATCACATTGCTCTAAAAGCTATGCGCATCCAGTTTATTCTTAAATGCATTAACTGTCCCTGCCTCCACTACCTCCCCTGGCAATGCATTCCAAGCAGACACCACTCTCTGACTAAAAAAATATTTCCTAATATCTAACCTGGACCTCTCTTTAGTCAGCTTGTAGCTATTCCCTCGTGTTACTGTAGGTGGCTGTCTTTGAAAAAATTTGTTATAGTCTAATTTATCGATTCCTCTGATCATCTTATAAACCTGTATTAAGTCACCACGAATTCTTCTCTCTTCGAGACACTGTAGGCCGGTTTTTCTGAGTCGTTCCTCATAACTGTAATTCTGGAATCCCACTATCATCTTTGTCGCTCTATTCTGGATTCTTTCTAGCATGTTTATGTCCCCTCTATGATAAGGACTCCACACCTGTACACAGTACTCCAATCTAGGTCTAACTAAAGCTTTATACAGTTTGACGATCACTTCCTTACTCCTATGTTTAATATTTCTTTTTATCATACCTAACATTGCATTTGCCTTTTTCACTGCTACCTTAACTTGCTCACTCACCTTTCCTGTATGATCTATTATAACCCCTAGGTCCCTTTCCTTATCTATCTTTATAATATTGTTTTCTCCCATTCTGTAATTATGTTCCATATTGGATCTACCCATGTGGATGACTGTACATTTATCTACATTAAACTCCATTTGCCAGCTTCCTGACCATTCTCGAATTTTATCTAAATCCGACATCAATATATCCACTTCCGCTTTAGATGAGACACTACTGCATAGTTTTGTGTCATCAGCAAATTTTGCAATCATGGATCTCATATCAATGTCCAAATCATTTATATATATCAAGAACAAAATTGGTCCCAAAACCGAGCCCTGTGGCACACCACTTTTCACTTCACACCACTCAGAGTACTTCTTATGTATGCCCACCCTGTGCCTTCTTCCCGTTAACCAATTTTCAATCCATTTGGCAACTTCCCCACCTATTCCATGTGATTTTAACTTTCAAAATAATCTTTGATGAGGTACTCTATCAAAGGTCTTTGCAAAGTCTAGATAAATAACATCCACTGGCTCCCCTTATCTATGATTTTAGTAACCTCCTCCATGAATTCTAATAGAATTGTTAAGCATGATCTCCCTCTAGTAAACCCATGCTGACTATTTCTAATTAGATTAAATTTGTCTAAATGCATTACAAAGTTTTCTTTGATTATTGACTCTAACAATTTACAGACTATGCTCGTTAAACTCAGCGGTCTATAATTTGCTGGATCTGATTTTTTGCCTTTTTTGAATAAGGGGATCACTCCTGCATCTTTCCAATCCCGTGGAACAATCCTTTTTGCGACATGCTCTCATCGCATAAGAAGCGACTCGTATATTGTCGCCTCTGTGACACACAGAACAGTTCTTACTACAGCTTTTGGAGACGGCGTGGACTAGTGGTTAAGTGACACGGCTCACAATCCAAAGGTGCTGGGTTCGATCCTCATCACAGCACCGGCCGTTACTCCGGGGAAACAAACCCGTATAAAATGCAGGAGGAAGCAGTCGCTTACATAAAATGGATGCTGAAGTCGGATGCACTGGGCTGACAGGGGGCAACATAAAAACCACACTGCAACGCACACGGCCTTGCGGAATAGAGAAATAAGGCGAACGGAAAATTTATTAAACCAAATTGTAAATCACATTTTCTGACATGCTGTCAGTTCAGAAGGGGTCATTTTTTTTCGACTGTCACATACAATGCGTTTTTTACCCTAAAAAGGTAAGACCACATCGATATTCCAATCATGCTCTCTGGTCAATATTGGCTACATGATCGTCTCTCTTGTACACATAGAGAGTCTTATTCCACAGAGATTTCAGATCAAAATGTCAGTAACACAATGCAGCACGCTCTCAGTACATAAAGAGACTCTCTTCATACATACAGATTATTATTCCCTAGGAATGTTTGATCATAACGTTAATCACATCTTGCGACGTAATATCAGTATATCAAGGGTCAAAACTTAACTTAACTTAACGTCTTTATGCTGGTTTAGTAGACTCTATAGAGTCTGCATACAACAATTTACTTAGAAGGTGAATTTCCGATTTGCGAGTCCATTTTATTACAAACATTAGATCAACGAAGACCTGCAGCCTGTTAGGCGCCATTTATGTTGCTCTTAACACACCACCTAACTATGGCCAGTGTTATGCCATGTGACACAGTTAGTCGCCTCGTACGATATCCTATCTGTTGTGCTATTATTGTCTTTGTCATTCACAAAGACCCCAGCGGACCACTTATATTTTAATCTTACTCATACTGACCTCTCAAGAGTAATTATGTGCCCCAACTAAGAAACTCCCTCACAGTAAATGGATACTTGTTTACATTTCAACTATTGTGTGTTGTCCTCTTTCGTCACATCATGTTAGCTTTCTAATTCGCGATGATTATTAGACCAACATAAAGGATGGCGTGGGCTAATAGTTAAGTGACGCAGCACACAATCCGAATGTTTTGGGTTCGCTCCACATCCTAGCACCGGTCGTTATCCCGGGGAAGCAAACCCGTAGAAAATGAAGAAGGATTCATACCCTTACATAAACTGAATGCCGAAGTCGGATGTACTGGGCGGACAAGCGCGAAATAGAAATATAGTGTAAATCACATCGTTTTTAGGAATAATGAAATATGGGGAACGCAAAAAAAGAAGAAATATATATATATATATATATATAGGGCTTGACAAAAGCGCTCGTCTGAGACTAGTAAAATTATTTTTTTGACGATTAAAAGAAAATCCGTTTTTAATTGTCAATTACGTTTTTAATCGTTACTACATAATGACTCTCGCACGATTATTTATGTTATTACGGTTCGAATAGATTATAAATAAGCTGGTGTATAATGGGGAATCTAAATGGTCTACCGCTGCCACAATTTAAACTTCCTAATGCCATCAATAAATGAGACTACAGTGCTAAAACAACATGGTAGTGCGGCAAATTGAAACAATCCGACAGTATGTAGACAACGCAGTGAATGTTAGATTAAAAGAGGAAAAGTTCGTGCTTTAGTAGAACGTATCAAAGCCTACATGTGGCATGATCCTGTAGCAATATCTCTCTGACTAATGGATGCTGCCTTACATATTGTATTGGTTATCTAATCCATTGTTTTGTCCCTGACGAAGTCCTTGTTGCCAAATGATTAGTGTCGTGTTTTTTTCTGTCCTTGTAACTTAAACATACCTAAATATGTTTGTATCAAATCTGTAAGAATAGACAACAGAGCTTCAGAACAAACGAAAACTAAAAAAGATTGGTTGTGCTTAAGAAACTTTACATGGGATGATTGAAAATATCAGGAAAATTTAGTTGGTCAGCGGAAGTAACAGGCACACACTAAACAAGTAAAGACAATGAATGCATATTAACATAGTGGTAGGCCATATTGCTAAAATTAAACTGTATTAGCTTCATGCGGCACATTGTTGGAGTAGTCGAGAGTACTTAGGCAGATAACTACGGGCCGCTACGCCGCTGTATCGCCATGTCGTGTGCTGGCTATGCTTGTTTATTTCTTTCCCAACGGAGAAAAAAACATATTCATTACCGGTGATTTCATCCGCTCCACTTCTTTTCAAGAGACATGCGTAGAACCATTCCGCCACGAGCTTCTCATAATGTTTTGAATTACATACAAAGTAGAGGAAATATTTATGGAACCCACGGAGATTGAGAAGAGAAACGTGTACAAATAATGAAGGAACAACATTAATACAGGGTGGGCAAGATCATGATATGAAATACATTAGTTTCGATCTTTTCTTTTAGTGTTGCGATCTGAAAGACAATCAGGGTGACATGAAATATAAAAATCCGCGTCTACCATCCGCATCTGAAATAGTTCCAGTCCTACTTTATAATTGCGAATCCTGGACATTACTCAAACATTGCATATCAACACTAGAGACCCTCCAAGTGTGCAATCATTTGTGCATTATGGGCATCATTTGGCATGACTACATCCACAACGTGGAGGATTCTCCCAAAACAGGCCACCTTCGAATCTCGGAAACATTGGACCACCGCTAAGTTTCTGTGTTCGGTCATGTTGTACCGCTGGATTATGGAACTCTGGCCTACTAGATGCTTCACAGATCACTCCTTAGCCAGCGCCAAAGATCTTCAAACGACAGGCTGGAGGAGCAGAATAGGCTGTCATCAAACAGTATGGCTGCGACAGATAGCAAACTTCCCCTTCGATCTGTACAAGACCTGGAATCGTGTCGCCGAAGTGAGTGGCATATGTGACCAATCGACACAACAGGCCTCAGACGCCCACGCGAATTTACTATTATTATTATTCTGCAATTTGAAACAGCTGATGTCATTGGACACACATATACATCAACATGGTATATAACCGATGTGATTTCAAATCATTAACCGTGTTGGCGTTGTTGAAAGCCACTCGGACTATGTTAGCTCAACTCTTGATGACGTGGAACACAACTGATATGACGTGCAATACACATGGTAACAAGTTACTGATAACGTGAAACAAAAGTGTAGCGACGCAAGACACAACTAATGTAATACATACAAAACACAACTAATGTAATACAGACAAAACACAACGAATGTAATACAGACAAAAGACAACTAATGTAATACAAATAAAACACAACTAATGTAATACAGGTAAAACACAACTAACGTAATACAGACAAAACACAACGAATGTAATACAGACAAAACACAACGAATGTAACATAGACAAAAGACAACTAATGTAATACAAATAAAACACAACTAATGTAGTACAGGCAAAACACAAATAATGTAATACAGACAAAACACAACGAATGCAATACAGCCAAAACACAACTAATGTAATACAGCCAAAACACAACGAATGCAATACAGCCAAAACACAACTAATGTAATACAGACAAAACACAACGAATGCAATACAGCCAAAACACAACTAATGTAATACAGACAAAACACAACGAATGTAATACAGCCAAAACACATCTAATGTAATACAGCCAAAACACAACGAATGTAATACAGACAAAACACAATTAATGTAATAAAGGCAAAACACAACTTATGTAATACTAGAAATATCAATCGTGTGTAGCCGTTTTATTTTATTTGTGCACGGATCTTCAATGCACGTGTTTCTAACTGTATCTATGGCTGTTCTTGGCATGCCATACATTGATCAGAATCTCCGTGTTGTCTGTCTATGCGAGTTGTCTAATGCATTTCCAGGAATTCATATAAAGTGTTACATTCCATCCTTTCCATTCTTGCACATTCATTAATTATATCGTGGCGACGAGACCCCTGCATCTTGCCTGCTCTAAGTGCGGTATCGAGTTCTTATTGAATTCTATTGAACATTGCATGTGTTGTGTCTAATGTTCATGAAGGTTGTTCTGTCTTTCTTTGGTTATCATGATGATGTCTATAACACTGTGTGGAAGTGGGTAGGCCTCGTTTTATCCAAATAGTGTTGGCACAAGCTAGTTGTGTTCTTATTGTATTCATGTGTGTTTTATTTCGTAGACATCTAGTGATTGCGAGCTTTGTTCTCGAAGGTTCAAGTATAATTTTTTTGTTGAATTATAAAGATTGTTAAATGAATGGTCACAATTGGTGGACTTAGACTACACATGTCATCTGGACCGCTTGTCACACAGGCAAAGTTAAATGCACAAGAAACTTGAAAAGGTTGAAATAACAATCAGCCAAATTGGATCTAGATATCCACATGAAGAAAATCAAGTTAATTAAACTCAGTCTATTTAAAAAGAAGCAATCATGCTGGAGGGAGAACTGTTGGAAGAAGTGGACATCTTTACATATTTTTCTTTAGGATGGGGTAATCTATGATGCCACCATTAGTGGACAGTCGTGCAAGTAGATCAGAAGATTCTTGAAGTCTTCCATATGTGCAGTTAGAGGCGCGTCCTTGTAATCCACTGGTATAACTTCGTTACCAAAACTGAGGTCATCCGGCACACACCTCGAGAGTGTCGTTTATATGAAGACCCGTCTCCGTCTTTCTATATTCGGTCATGTGGTCTGCCTCCCTCAGGATGTTTCAGTCCACCGGATCATGTATCTGGATGTCCGAAATCAATAATGGAAAAAGACTTTGTGCTACACGGAGGCATCTATGAAGTAAGCCATGTAACACCTGGTAGCTAACAAAACCACTATCCTCCATCAGACCTGAACTCATCATAAACCTCGGCCATCAATCATGATCACGGACAATCGACTAGACGGCCCATGGTTGCCTAAGCGGATTATTATTATATTCAGAATTTATTATAGTATCCCTAATGTGGTTCCACTCATCTCCGTTTAACTATTGTCTCAACTCTTGTCATTTGTCCAATTCCTATCACTGGCTGCGTCCTCCTTGATATCCGCCTCTTGATTCTTGATCCGATGATGTCTCGAATCGTATAGCCTGTGCTGCCTGTCTAGTACATCCCACAAAAAAGGTATTTGTTATGTGACAATTTGTATATTGATGTCACAAAAAGAAGTAATATCATGTACATCAACTTTAAAAATCGAGGAACCTCTAGTGCAACCCTGAATCATTGGCACACCTTCATCATAGGCAGAAGAAACGCTACAATGACTCATTGAAAGTGTCTCAGAAATGTTTCAATATAGATGTCATTTCCAGGGAGATACTTGCGCAAGTCCGTACCACCTGACGAGCTAGTATCAGCGAACGTGATCAGATCTTAGAGCGTACAGTGATAGGAAGGCTCAGCGAAAGCGTGCTGCCCGAAACAGCTGTACTCACAGTGATTCCACAGCAGGCTCCCCACATGTCTGCCTCACATTAGGAAAGGTGTGCCCTTCCAGGGCTGGTATTTACAGCCATCAGACAACACATTTTGCAGCAATATGTTAATCATGTCGCCATCTTTGCTTTCGATGGGCAACTTGTATTATTATTACTGTTATTATTATTATTATTACTATTACTATTGTTCACGATTAAGAGGGTGCACTATTTTTCTTACCTCTATCTTCTCAAGCAGATTGCCACAGACGGTAGTTAAAGTGATTATTCAATAGGAAATTGTAGAGTGGGAAGTTCTTGCCATGTTTAGAGATTGACTATGGACCGCAAATTGGGCAAGTTCTGTGGCATTTTTGCTTTCTGTATAATGGTATTGAATTCCTTCACTACATTTTTAATATCTGCCATTTTCACTTACTTGATGTTGCAATACTGTACTCCATCGAGACCTGGGGCATTGTTCCTCTTTGCACATAAAATGTATGTCACCGCATCCTCAGTTATTAGGTTTACATAAGCCTTTTCCATGATGGTCGTTTCTAAAATATAGTTCACAATGTCCTGGCGGGTATTTATATTATTTGTGTCTATCTGAGCACAATATCGAATTCAGAATCTTTAAATTATCTCCTCGTCTGTCGTTATGCATTGAAAGAGAATAAATACCACCTTCTACCGAGACTCAAGACAACGCAATCAACAATAACATCAACTAAAAACACTCAAAAGACACATTTCGCTGGCATCTACCGTTAGTCTTTATCACGTGGGACATAACTATCTGCATATTAACATTCCAAACCGACGACTTAATTTTATTTCCTGAATACAACCTAGCGATCTTGCAAACTGTATTCAGCCGAGATGTAATTGTAGCCCGTTTTGAATTAAATTTCCATTCTTAGAACACGCAGCTCGTTAGACTGACTGTTGCGTCTACGCAACATGAAGGACTCCTCGTTTACAAGTTCATGAATTGAATTTCTATATATTGACTTTTGTTTTTGCTACATTTTTTATCGCAACATAATATTGTCTCTGTTCCGTGTTTCATTTTTTTATTTTTTATTTCTTAGCCAACATGTGCCGGATATTCAATCTGCGCTGTTGCATTTTTATGTTGCTTTTTCTCTATTATTGCTGTGCATTTTTTAAAGTGTTCTTGTCATGATTGTGTTCTGTTTCACCTCTTATATTTGATCTCCTTTGGGGAATTATGTTGATGATTTCATTTTGCTGCGGTGTTTTGTTAGCGTACGATTGAATAGCAGCTGATCCGTTGATTTGTTTGCGTCTTTTGGATATCTGAACGAGCGCGTCACCGGCTATACCCATTCGTGCTAAAATTAGCCTTATGCCTGCACTGCCGTGGGGGATGACGTGTTAGCGATTCCATGAACTGTACCTCAGCTAGGGTGGACAATACCTGCCGTGGCTTCTTCTTTTTCCTTAAAAGTAAGCCAGTAAAAGAATGGTTTCAATGCCTGTTTCCGGCAAACGAAGGCAGCGGATCGAATCTTAGTGAGGCAAATTTGTCTGTTAGCGTGAAGTAAAGTAGCACACGAAGTGGCGATAGCAGTGATAATACTGCTTGTAGTCCTCAGCCAAAAAACCCATCGACTTCCTCAGCAATGAGAATAAAGTCGAACGACAGTTATTTGTACAGGTAACTAATTACATCTAAGCTGATTGAAGTTTTTGATTATAGTGGTAAAGTACTTATTTTTCAAGGCAAAACTACGGGGCTCAACTCTCACTACAGGCACGCCTTAACCGACCCGTCTCCATAGAAGGTTCATTTGTAAATGGGTACCTCACCTACGGTTATGGATAGAAAGGTAGCGATGAAGGGATTTGGCTACCCAACCTTAAACGAAATGGTTTAATGCAATAAAGTATCTAAAACTTCATCCCTGACTGCAATATTTTATGGTACTTATAAATGGAGTTTATCGGTAATGGAGATCTACCCGATACATTTACTGTCAGAGTTGAGCGTGTTGACAATCCACCACAGAGGGGCCTTCATATATGCTTCAAATATTGTAACTCATTACCTCAGCTTTATGTGAGCTTAATAATGTTTAGTTTTTAACAAAATAATGCACATAAAATAGGAAAAATACAAATTTAGTAAGGTGTGACGGCCAGGGCTTCTAAAAAGGTAGAAGTAACGGAGTCACAGGTCTCAACGGGATCATATGAAAGGGATACTTCTAAACACCGTTCGAGTTTGCTCGAAAATATACATATAAAACCGTGTCCAAGATCAAATTGCAACTCGTCAAGTGCCCAGTTTTGAGTAAAATTGTGAAAGAATACAAACAGAGATAAATCAAAGTAAAAAGGGAAGGAATTACATCTGAGAACAATACCTCTACTGCAAAGAATTAGAGTGTATTCATTTCAAAGATACTCTTTACATTTTCTCATAAAAGCAATACGATGCCAAGTTAATAATGCTCATACGCACTGACAGCTGTAACAACCGGACTGCCAACCAATGTGAACAAAGAAAAAACAAAATAATATTTAAAAACGGAAAAGTCACATAAAGGTTGATGGTTATCACGTTGAAGAAATGTGCATGGGACTAGCAGAATTAATAAGTATATTTATAAATTGCATGCATTGTCGCATGTTTCATAGGGATCCGCAGCAGGACAATATGACGAATCAAAGAGTATTCAGTGGGGGGAACGGGTGAAGAGTAACATGTTTGTCATTTAGAATATATTGATTTGGGTGAAAGTGCAGGGCAACATCAGGATCAGGTGAAACATGTGTATAAAGCTTGGAGTGGAGTGAAGTTTACCATCAGCGTTAACTGAAACATACTGATCAAGGTTGGAGCGAAGAGTAATCCCAGGATCAAGTAAACGTACTGATCACCGTGGCTGTGCAGAGCAACATCAGGATCAGGTGAAACATGTGTATGAAGATTGGAGTGGAGTGAAGTGTACCATCAGCGTTAACTGAAACATACTGATTAAGGTTGGAGCGAAGAGTAATCCCAGGATCAAGTAAACGTACTGATCACGGTGGCAGTGCAGAGCAATATCAGGATCAGGTGAAACACACTGATCAGGGTAAGAGTGAAGAGTAACATTAGGGTCAGGTGAATCATACTGATCAGTGAAGCAGTGCTGAGTAACATCAGGATCAGATGAAACATACTTATCAAAACTCCATCCAACGTTTTCATTGCGCTCTGTAAAACATTTTGCGTCCGAGCGTTAACTCACGTCTTTCTTTAAACATCGTTGTCCGGTTCTTTATTGTTGTCTTCGACACACTTTTGTCACCATACACTGTCCGCATTCTGCAATGAATGTCAACTGGTCGACATACTCCAGTTGTTAGAAACCGAACAACCGCTCGCTGATCAACTCTGGACAGATTCCGTATCACACCCGATATGTTTTCACCGGTCTGCTGAGGGAAAACTATGAGACGGAGGATAATGAAGTTTTGCAAACTTAACGGTTGGTATGTGCTGTTTACATCAGAAGTGACATCATCATGTGCATCGTACGTATATTAACTTGGTGCAGTAAGGTCCGGTTTCATTTGACACGCTTCGTACTTTATAAATGCCAAAATTGGTGTATTAATTAATGATTGAATGAATCAATAAATACAATGATGAATAACTAGGAAGCAATAAAATATTGTTTGAATGAATGTGAACTTAAACTGCCAGTCGCAAATCGTGCTTTTTATGGTGCCTTCTCGTGTATTCTTTAGAAAAGAACTCTGAAAGGAAAGGAGTTTCCATATTACTGTTGCCGCTGTTTATACACTGCCGAGGCCGTTAGTTGAAATAAAGGTTTGATTGTTCCAGTCAGGGCTGCGCTGTGTAAAGGACATGTTTCTGTTGTTATTTCTCACTCGATTAAACAAAATGGAAGCTATTCCACAATTCGAATTCGTTTGTAGTGAAGAATTACGTACGCTAACCGCCCGGTAGACCACATCTCAAAGCTATTTTATCTGGAAACGTTAATAACGCTTGCATATTTGGTGCGGGACTACATTGATCTCGAATGTACCAACCACTCCACGAAATATACACTTCCTGTACAACATACTCTATTGTCGTATTGTTGTAGTTATGAAAGCTCCTGGTGATGCAGGTAGCCAGAAATGATGCCAGTTCATAGTTAAGTGCTTTATTTTAGAGCAAAGTGCTTTTATGAATGTTAAAGAGCTCAGTCATTAAGGACCTTCATTGATTTATAGTCTGTACTCAAATCGTTTAAATATACAGAACTTAGTCAATAAAATTACGAAGGAGAATTATTATGTGTTAGTTTGAACCAATTTTGATCATATGGAAGTGGATCATAGACAATCATTAAATAGCCAATAATGAGCGTCCATTCCCTGACATCGTATTCTATTTCTTCCGTCTGTTTATATTGCGATCATTTAGAAGGACCAGCGTGATGGGAAAATCGTTTCATTATTCCTATCAACGTGTGTAGATTAGATTTATTAGGTGTTCTAAGCTGTGTGTCCTATTATCGTTAACATATACCTTTTAGATGTACGTAGCTTACTGGTATTGTATATGTCGCTTCGTTGTTCCTGCTCATGCTTATGTTTATTGTTGCTACTGTAGTCAAGAGGTAAGGAACACGCATCTCAAAGTGATGTACCGAAATGGTGGACGATGGAATCCTGCAAATATCAAACGACCTCTGGGCTCAAAGGAGATGCGATGGGAGTACCTGCATCTTAAGTTACCCCCAGTCGTCTTGACGCGTTGTCTTGCCACTGGTCCAAGATAGCACGGGACGAAAGAGTGAGGTTGATGACCAGCGCAATTACATCCTCATTATAATCCAATTACAGTGCAAGTTACATCCTTCAGACAAAAATCAATCAAATACAATTTGATGATGTCGCCATCATTGCTTGTGATGGGCAATTAACTGTTCGAAGCGATTCTTGCTGATATGAGACAACTCTTCTTGCTGATATGTGATAACTCTTAGCAACATTTATTAAGTGCGGTTACAGTGGCTTTTCTTACACCCGAGGCGTATTTGGCACCAGGTAGACCTGGTTCTCCTGAATGTAGTGCAATGCAAATCGGCTCTCCATTGACTTCATCGCTAACGGGAGCACAGTGCTGATCCACACTTCGTTGTGCAGAATGCTGTAACATGGCCTCTTTCATAATTCCCACGACGAAATGAGGGTGATCTTCACGTCAATCTTGGCTTCAATTTATATTATAATCGGCCAAAAAAATCAAACTCTGGAGGACACAGAGATGTAGTTATAAAGTAGAATGTTATATATAACTTGACAATCAATTGAAGAGAATCTAACCCTAATAGACTATAGAGTTTCGACTCTGGACATACCTCTATAAAACATCAGCTTGAGTGTCCTAAACTTTACGGTAGTAAGAAAGAGCTTCTTTCTCCGAAGCCAAATACATGGAAAACTCTGTATGCAACTAAACAACAGCTAACAAACACTTGCAGATATCGCTTTATGGCATTGAATCAAAGGCTTAGATCCCACACGCTGCTGGATCAATAGCCGACGAACCAACCAACCACCGATGAATGTTCAGAATCCAATGGATAATAATTAAAACTAAAATGGATATGCTGAGTGTGGTCCATCAGATAGATCATAGGCAGAGACATTCAAATATCCTTGCAACCAGTCTCAGGACTGACCAGGTAGAATATAGGTCGAAGGGAGAGACATTCAAATATCCTTGCAGGCAGTCTCAGGACTGACCAGGTAGAGCATAGGTCTTCTTCTTCTTCTTCTTCTTCGTACGCAGAGCATAGGTCGAAGGGAGAGACATTCAAATATCCTTGCAACCAGTCTCAGGACTGACCAGGTAGAGCATAGGTCGAAGGGATAGACATATTCAAATATCCTTGCAGGCAGTCTCAGGAATGATCAGGTAGATCATAGGTCGAAGGGAGAGACATATTCAAATATCCTTGCAAGCAGTCTCAGGAATGACCAGGTAGATCATAGGTCGAAGGGAGAGACATATTCAAATATCCTTGCAAGCAGTCTCAGGACTGACCAGGTAGATCATAGGTCGAAGGGAGAGACATATTCAAATATCCTTGCAACCAGTCTCAGGATTGATCAGGTAGATCATAGGTCGAAGGAAGAGACATATTCAAATATCCTTGCCACCAGTTTCAGGACTGACCAGGTAGAGCATAGGTCGAGGGAGAGACATATTCAAATATCCTTGCAACCAGTCTCAGGATTGATCAGGTAGATCATAGGTCGAAGGGAGAGACATATTCAAATATCCTTGCCACCAGTTTCAGGACTGACCAGGTAGAGCATAGGTCGAGGGAGAGACATATTCAAATATCCTTGCAACCAGTCTCAGGATTGATCAGGTAGAGCATAGGTCGAGGGAGAGACATATTTAAATATCCTTGCAACCAGTCTCAGGATTGATCAGGTAGAGCATAGGTCGAGGGAGAGACATATTTAAATATCCTTGCAGCCAGCCTTATGACTGATAAAAGTACAAAATAGTGAGGATGTGAATGTATGTACATAGTATATATACATAAACATATATGATTTTCGAGTTAAAGTAAAACATCGTTATCCCCCAAAGACATTTATTGACGTACGACTGGAGTTTCCTCTCCATTGCCTTTGTCATTCTCTAAGTTCTCGGAACCAAATGCCTCGTAATGTCTTCATGTTTCTCCTGTCTTAACAACATTTCATTCACGTTCAGGGGTTACATCTGCTGTGAGACTGCCTCCATTTTAATCTGAAAAACTAGAATAAGCACACAATAACAACGAGCGGAACTGTTGAGAAATTTTATTGATAGAGGCCTGCAAAAAAAAGAACATGAGGGACATGTTAACATACCAACAAGCACGTACTTACCCAGCGCAGCGAAGAGAAAGCGTACATCGTCATAACAAGTCGTCGCTGGAATCTGGATGGACAATGTCGAAATAGTAGCGAGTGCCATCACTTGAATCATCATACAATGGGCTCTAAAAGGAATGTCAAATAATATCAGCCTACGAGAACTTGAGAAAGAACCACTGTAGTGGAAATGAAGATCATGTAGCACAGCTGAGGCATTATCATTATCAGCAATGAACGTTGAATGGTCATCATTATCATGTGCCCTGCCAAATTGGCTGTGGGGAGCATGGAGCTCCACTTCCATTAATCACGTGTCGTTCATCAGTTCTGCTGTTGGTCATCTCAAATGCTATTCCTTCAAACTGTCCACCATTTTCTCTCTATGTATGCCTCCATCTGTCCCTCTTTCTTGCGATTCTGCTTGCAGTCAATGTGTTTTCCAACGCGCCTTTTTTTCATGACATGCCTGGAAAAGGATGACTACCTTTTCCTGATTAATACCATAATCTGTCTTTGTGTGTGTCTCTTCGAGTATCACGTTATTAGTCAACTTCACAGTCCATTGGATTCTCTACATTTTTTAGCAAAACCACATTTCCGTTGTCTACAGGGATCCCTGTGATTGCCTGTTGATTGTCCGTGGCACGCTACCGTATGTCGGAACTGGTGAACGATGCATCCAAGGACGGTCATGACTGGATGACACGACGACGGTATGTTGCTGTCCTCAAATATACCATATTATTTAACATTATGGAATGGGTAATGAATGGCAATATAAATAATCGTAGATAATGCGAATACCCACACAATGCCTTCGTCAGTCATCATGGCACACGATGCAAATGACAATGAAGACGAGTATGTAGGTTATAATATAATCAAAACGACGGTTAAAAGTTAAGACCGTATTCATTATAACAAGGGTAATGTTTTATACATGGCCAGCTACTTGAAAATGGAAGAGCATTGTATCGTACGAGTATAATCGTCGGATAACGACTGATAGCAACACCACAAACGCTGATAAACAAATATATGTATGCCGAGTCGATGATACCAGTGCCAAACAAAGCCACAGTCCAAGAGCAGAGTTTTGACGTGTGAAATGGAGTGTTTGCGGAAAGTCATCGGTGCCACAACGAAAAATAGAATGCGAGAGGAAGACGTTCGAAGCATTGTCGGCACTACGTCTTGTGCAGAGTACATTTCCAGGCACAAAATACGCTGGATCGGTCATTCTATGTGAATGCATCCTTATCAACTTTCACTGATGACTTACAACACATACGTATCTGGCTGTATGCTAGAGGGCCGCAGCAAAGCAGGTTTATATATGTCATTAGAGTGAATATGCAACGCTACGTCATCACAATGACCAACGCAACGTACGTGGCGCCGGACAGACAACTTCAGCTTCCCACAACTCTCGACAGCAAAAGGGGAAATAACAATTACTTATGTTTCTAGTTGATTGTGATAATGTTTACTTTGTTGGTAAATGATTCTCGCCGATACAAATATGTATTGTTTGTGTCCTTGTAGATGAATTTAGGTATGCTATGCCATGACAGGTGTATGGATAATTAAGAAGTTGTCACAACATAATGAGAATGTATCTATTCTTAATTTCACGCTGTTTTGAACCAGCATGGTTTGCACATCGTAAGAGCTTTTCTTGTCAGACATTTATTATTTTTGTCATTTTTGCAATTGTTGCATGGATTTTTACAAAGGGTAATTCGTAAATCAGTTGGAAAGTGTGAGGAAGCTTCATCGACTACGCCAGGCGGCGTAGCAACTAATAATGCAATGTTTATAAGTGTTAATGTTCTGTAAAACAATGTCACTAATTTACTAATAATAGGTCATTTAGATAACATTCGCAAATGGTATGAGAGCTGGCAAGGGGCCTTTAATGTAGATAAATGTACAGTTATCCACTTGAGTACATCTAATATGGAACATAATTACAGAATGGGAGAGAATAATATTTGAAACAGGAAAGGAAAGGGACCTAGGATTTATAATAAATCATACAGGTAAGATGAGTAAGCAAGTACATGTAGCAGTGAAAAAGGCAAAAGCAATAGTAGGTATATAAAAAGAAATATTAAACATAGGAACAAGGAAGTGATAGTCAAACTTTAGAAAACATTAGTTAAACAACATAGATTATAGTACCGTGTACATGTGTGTAGTCCTTTTCGTATAGGGAATATAAAATGAGCGACCAAATGATAGTTGGATTCTGAAATTATAGCTATGAAGAAAAACTAAGAAAACCAACATTCTTTAAATAAAAAAGAATATAATTCAAGGTCATGCAAGTTCATCAAATAATCAGGGGAAAGGATACATTATAACAAGCTTTGGAAGGAAAGAGAGAAAAGAGAGGAAAGAGAGGGAAGAGAGGAAAGAGAGGACAGGGTCACGTGAACTAGTGGTGAAAGGGTCAAAATGTATTCCAGAATAGTAGAATAGATTGGATGCGCATATTTTGTAGATCAAGTGAAATAAAAGAAACTGGTTGTATACAAACTCTGCAGAGCCCTCTAAACCAGTTCAGGTACGTTAAGTTAAGTTAATATTGACACAATCAATAAAGACGTAGTATAAATTTAGAAACAGATGCAGCAAAAAACTGCAGAAGAAACAAATAATGTAATTAATTGGGATGACGTTACAGCACATTGAATAGACTGGCAGCAGCCGCCGATTCGTAGATGGCGACTTGCAGCAGAAACAGACAACCTCGGGTAATAGATTTATACCAGTACCAGAGAGTCGTCATAACCGTATGCAAGGAATGCAGAGAATGGAGGAACAGGAGAGCAGTGCACGCGGACAGTCAGCTGACAACTGAGAATACGCATCACAGTAGTGGGACACCAGGCTGTGCAGTCTCAGCTAGAGTGAGAAGACATGTCGTTGCTGAACGAAGTGGGTCATTGCATGTCAACAACCTCCAGTTTGAGAATATAGATGGAAGGAGTGACCTCACCGCTGAGATGGATATCTGAGACTTCTTTATCAATGGCAGTCATCGTAACAGACGTGCAATCCATACTTCAGAACGTACATAGAGGATGGCTTAGGTACGAGTGGATAGCAAGTGTTGAAGTCTAAAAACCACCAGGTGTTGCCATGGATATACTATCTTGGTCATTTGATTTTTCTGGGGATTCAGAGCAACGAAAGAGCTGCCATCTTGGTTCCCAAAGCTCCGATCACGAGCCCGTTATATGGTGGATAGTATCGGAAGACGAGCTACTGCGAAAGCATTTGTCAAGATTGTTTTCATTAATCAAGAACGAAAGTCAGAGGCGCGAAGACGATCGGATACCATCGTAGTTCTGACCATAAACGATGCCGACTAGCGATCCGCAGGAGTTGCTTCGATGACTCTGCGGACAGCTTCCGGGATACCAAAGTGTTTGGGTTCCGAGGGAAGTATGGTTGCAAAGCTGAAACTTAAAGGAATTGACGGAAGGGCACCACCAGGAGTGGAGCCTGCGGCTTAATTTGACTCAACACGCCAACACTGAAATGATTGACAGGCCGAGAGCACTTTCGTTGGGTCTAGTAGGGAACGTGTGCTGGAATTGAATCCTCGAAAATCTGTGGCTAGTATCTGGTTGGCTCGATTGTCTCGCATCCAGTGTACGATAAAGGAATTGAAGGAAGGGCACCACCAGGAGTGGAGCCTGCGGCTTAATTTCACTCAATCCGCCAAAACTGTAAAGTAACTGACAGACATTGAGCACTTTCGTTAGGTCTAGTAAGGAACGTGTGCTGGAATTAGACCCACGGAAGACAGGTCGGTTCTACTCTCTCAATGAAAGAGCGCTTTGCTTCGGTAATCCTGCTCAACCCTAGAGAAATCGCAATTTTCAGACACTTGGTAATTGACTGCCTAAAAAGCCCTCTATTGATTCGTTGGGTCTAATAGTGAACGGGTGCTGGTATTAGACCCTCGGAAGACAGGTCAGTTTTACCCTACTAATGACAGGGCGTTGCTACGGTAATCCTACTCAACTCGAGAGGAATCGCTAGTCGCAGACATTTGGTCCACGTGCTAGGCTGATAAGCCAACGGGGCGAGGCTACCATCTGAGGGATTACGGCCGAACGCATCTAAGCCGGAATCCCGCCCAAAATCTCAGTGCCACTGCGATGGGAGGCTGTGATATGGTCGGGACCTGGGGCTCGCGCCTCAGCCCCACCCAGTCGAGCCGCAGAAAGAGGTCTCTGCCGTCCGCCGATCAAAGCGGGCGGGAAGCTGCTCGATATTCACCTTATACGGCGATGATGTGCGAAACCACTAGTAGAAGACTTAGTTCTCGGTCGGGGTGTCGTAAGCAGTAGAGCAGCCACCTCACTGTGAACTGTTGAGACGCAACCCTTGATCAAGAGATATGTCCGCACACCAGGCGAACAACACCTCCGTGCTATTACCAGGCTTGTCCCTTGGTTAAATGCACTCTTACCTCGCTCTCTACCTCCGTCTGCTATCAGTCATCCCAATGGACGCAGAAGAGATGCAGGCCAGCGGACATTGCACCTCTGCCCTATTGTGACAATCTCCCAGGTGGCGGGGAATGCTAGGCGTACCATCACTGCAGAGAAGCCGAGAAAATAAAGGGAGCAAAGAGATACCCCACTCACATGGACATGCTTCGTTTCTGACAGGACGTGACGATCCTGGGACAAACCAGTACATAGTCCATATCATATATCATATCTCATTTATCATCATCGCACCCTATAGACACGAGTGGTGAAAACTCGATAGTCCTGTAAGACAACTTCCATAAGAGAGACAACTCTGATCACAAACAACTGCTGCCTTGCAGATAGGCTGGGGGCAGCCAAAGGCTAAGGAGGGCATCCCTATAGAAATGCCTGTTGAAATCGGATGCACAATCGGACGCTCATCCTGTGGAGTCCCGCCAGGCAGCGAGAGTGCCGGGCTTCACGCCTCGAAGGGGCCCACTCAATGCTACTGGTGGTCACCCACCCATGTGCTGTGGAGTCAATGCACACGGTGATGAGACAAAAACTATTAACCAAAAACACAAGACCCTCAGAATACTACAGTGGAACGCGGAGGGAGTCATTAACAAAAAAGCTCTCCCTAACACATCACTTGCATGAAGGTAAGATTGACGGGGCATGTATCCAAGAAACGCACCTCAACAACAACCATAAATTCTCAATCAGAGGATACCAGACCTTCCGTCTGGATAGAGAAGGTCACAAAGGAGGGGTTCCGATACTGACCCGTAACTGCATACCGAGTAGCGCGGTAGCTGTCAATCACACCGGACAAGCAGAAATTGTAGGAGTTGATATAATGGCTCAAGAGACGAAGATCCGCATCTTCAACCTGTACGGCACACCAAACAAAGACGTGTCGCTCTCGAGTATGGAAGTCAAAGACTCCAACTGCATAGTAGTTGGAGACTTCAACGGCCACTCTGAGAGATGGGGATACTCGGACACAGACAGCATTCCAAGCATTCACCACTCTTTAACTAAAATAAAAATGTATCATATTTGATCTGGGCCTTTTTTAAACAATTTATGGATGGGCTATGTTGTTCGGGCAGCTGGTTCAACTTTTAAAAAATGTGTTTCATTTTAATTTGTCTGTTCTGTTGATTAACTTTTAAACCTGTGTTTAATTGCCTGAAATTCCTCTTTTTTTTTCTAGACACTGTAGACCGGTTTTTATGATTCTTTCCTCATAACTATAATTCCAGAATCCCACTTTCAGCAATGTCGCTCTTCTGTGTATCTTTTCCAGCATGTTTATATCCCATCTACCATAAGAACGCCACAGCTGTACACAGTACTCGAATCTAGGTGTAACTAATGTTTTATACAGTTTGACAATCACTTTCTGGCTCCTATGTTTAATGTATTTTCAGAAAACATGACATTTTGTATGCCTTCTACGCAGTACTCTATCAACTATGCCAGCAGTCCGCACCAAAAAAAGAGTAGTGGTACAGTGGGTTCCATCCCACTGCAACATCCAAGGCAACGAGGAGGCAGACAGACTGGCAAAAGAAGGTGCACAACTACCACCACCAGATACTAGTATGACATACGAAGAGTCAAAACGGCTTATTAGAGCTAGATACATGACCAAATGGGAAACCGAACACACTGGCTACACAAAAAACGATGCCTATTACCAGTTGAACAGAAGAGAGCAGGTCGTGGTCTTCAGACTTCGCACTGGCCACAATAGACTGAGGTACCACCTATTCAACAAATTGAAGATAGGTGGCACTGACGAATGCCCGTGTGGTACTGGGATAATGACCGCTGAGCATTTGCTGCAAAACTGCCCGACATACGAGGATCAGAGAGAGCAGATGTGGCCATCACCAGTGGCAACACTAGACAAGCTCTATGGCATTGTCGACAGCCTTAGGATGACCGCTGCCTTTTTCGAAAAAATAAAGGTTACTGTCTGACTGCGTACAATGAAGAAGTATGCCTTCTTCACTGCTAGGTGGACTTGCGCACTCATTTTATCTGTATGATCTATACATAACTCTTAGATTCCCCCCTATACGGCTTAACAGCGTGGAATGACAAGTAATACAAGTTTGAGATGAATAACATTGAAACACAAACCGACACCCTCAACCCCACCCACTCCACCCCTCTCCCCAAGGGCAAAATAACAACAAACAGCAATCAAACACAAAAAACAATAGCGATACAAAGTCTCGAACGTCGCTGATACAATAACCATATTTAACATCATTTAAAGCGGCTATGAATTGCACTTTTCTGGAGCCCTCGATAATGATGGCAACAATACGGGTTCGACGCCAACTACCGGCAGCTCCAGCCAACTCAGCTGTAAATGTGTACCTGGCTGACGGCTGGAAAAGAAAAAGGACTGCAAGAAAGAGAACGCCCCCCCCCCCCCACCCCTCCGCCCCATGCTCCCAACCCCTCCCCCTTCTAATGAAACGGAATCTTAGGACAACTACTTCTTCCTACTTTTTTCTGTTGCCTTATTGTTCTCGTCACGAGGCGTCACAGAGAGGTGGGATGCGTAGATTTCTTGTTCTTTCCAAATGGGAGGATTGTACTGTCGTTAGGTGTAACTTCCTGAGTGTGTCAGAGACACCCTCGATCCATCTACGCCTTGTCGGACCCTGGCACGTGGACCGGAAACCTGCACATGAATTGCTCTCGTTGCAAGCTGGTCAAAATTTATTGGGGGGGGGGGGGCGCGTGGGTGGGGGGGGGTGGGGGGTTCTGGGCGGGTTTTGGCCTTCGCCAAGGTGATGTGCGTTTCACTGTGGTTTTTATGTTGCGCCTGTCGGCCTAGTCCATCGACTTCAGCAGGCATTTTATGTAAGGGTCTGCCTCGTCCTGCATTTTCTAAGGGTTTGCTTCCCCGGAGTAACGGTCGGTGCTGTGATGGAGATCGAACCCAGCACCTTCAGTTTTTGTGAGCTGTGCCAGTTAACCACTATCCCCCACCGTCCCCTAAAATACATATATATTGCAGGAACCACAGTGAAGTTGGAGATTGAGGGTCGTAGGGTCCAATCTCGACAACCATCCATGACTGATTGGATGGACACGAAGCCTACCAAGCGTGTTAGTTTTGGATCTATTCTCCTCTGGACGTTGAAAATACGCATAGGATAACAGTATTCGTTGGCGTCTTCCCAACGTTTCCCATCTAGAATGACTCAGTCATAATAGGCGAATCAGTTGCGCATGTCTTTGGACTTTGGGATATTCATTTCTAGTCCTGAAGACTTTCCCTCTTTGGTGAGCACCTCTAACATGCAGTGTATGTCGCAGATGCTAACAGCATATTTGATTAAAGATATTTGAAGTAAAAAATGCAAATGGTAAATGTTGAAGGATAGATAACAAATTAGATTAAGCATCGAAGATAGGAAAAAGAAATCGCAAAAGTTACTGCCGTATGGAGTGAAATGCTAGAGACGTTTTCCTTTTAGTTCCTCTGTCAGTGACGGACAAAGCGATCAATAACCATCACGTCTGATAGCGTCTTAAGGGGCTGCGTCACTCCCTCCATTTTCTCTGGTCTGCAGCTATCCTTTGTAGAGTTTTATAGCTCTGATTCATGATTTTCATTACGGTGTCTACGATTCTTTGCAAAGTTGAACTTGTTTTGTCTTCCTCTGGGGTCCATTCCAAGAAAGGAAAGTTATGTCGACGGTGTCTGGTTCTTTACTTAGGACAGGCTCTATCCAATTCCATCTTTGATCAACTACGATGGTCGTTACGTCTTCATGACTAATCCGGGCTGCCAGCTTTCTGTTGGTGACGGTGTTTGAAAATAACATTATCATATGAATATTTCTTAGACAGGACGTGTGGAATGATGACACTTTTGACATTTTTTCTTCCGTTGTTAGAGACTTCAATGTACACAATTTCTCCTTTTTTCGGAAGTGATGTAACATGTTACCTTCCTCGCTAGCATGCTGACCCTAATTGTAATCCTGTTGCCAATTTACAGCAAGCATTTTGTTACCGGGAATTGATCCCACTACCTTTGTCCTGAAAAACATGCATTCTAATCACTTTATTCAGACAAAAGTGAATCAACGCAAAAACGATGTTTACATCTAAAAATCGTAATAAATACGTCTCTCAATGTTTGACAACTTGTCTGGGAGTCGTCTTTGTATATCGATGAATGGGTAGTTTTTCTGTAACATCATTTCTCAGTAAAATGTATTTTTATATTGTTAATTTGACTGTCAAAAGATTGAGGGGAAATGAATTGTTTTGTTTTGTTGTGTAAAGTCAGTTCACCTAACTCTTAAAAAGCCTAGCAATGCATTTCCACAATGTCGCCAGACAACTATAAATATATATTTCCAAACTATCGAGAAGCAACAAGCAGCAAGATAAGCCTTTGTCAGTTTACATCTGCTACTTCGTCTTCATCTATTCCCCAGGAACATGAGTTATCAGTTCAACATTACCTGTATAATATTCTGGGTATTGTTTCTAGCTTACTTGAAACTTAAATCCTTGTATTGTTTGTATGATGCCAAGTAGCCAACGTAGCTTCTATATGTGTCTTTCCTTCACCCTGGATTACCACGATGTCCAAAGGTGTGTTGCAGATCATGTCTTAATCTTGTTGAAAGGCGATCGTGCGTGCCGTTGTAGTTGTACGGCTACCTGAAAGAGACATTTCTCGTCCATCCATCGTCAGTCATGCGGACCACATGGTCTGCCCATCCATCGTCAGTCATGCGGACCACATGGTCGGCCCATCCATCGTCAGTCATGCGGACCACATGGTCTGCCCATCCATCGTCAGTCATGCGGACCACATGGTCGGCCTCTCTGTGCTTGTGCATAATGCAGAGTCGACGACATTCCGAAACTTTGTTTTGTCGTGGATGCTTGTATTTAGGATACATTTCAATAATATGTTCCTAGCACTTTGTTTAAAACCCAAATGATTCTTCACATGCTGCAGGCTGATGACCTGTGTGAAAGGAGAAGTGTAAAATGCTTTATATTGGAGTCTTCATCTTTAGCTATGTATATATATATATATACCTTTAACTGATACACAATCAATCGCATTGATTTTTATCATATGGCATGTCTAGTGGTATTAACGATCGATTGCGTCCTCAAATATATTGTCTTTTGAGAATTTGAGCAATTAAAGTGTTTTATGTTCTCCTAATAAAGTAGGTTGTTTCTGGTTTGTAAGAAAGAATAGGCATATGTAACCCGCAGTAAAAAGCCGTGGGGCTGCATACAATACAGCTGCGCTTTCCACGGGTCTAGTAACCGGAAGGAAAGAAACAAACCACAGTCATTCTACAAATAGCCAAAATAAAGTATTGAAGACATGTACAGTTTGACACAGTGCGACTCATTCTAAGAGATGGCTAGACGAATGACAGAATATCAGGATAACTTTTGAATACTTCACGTCAGATTAGAGTTATCTGCCTCACTGAGTACCGTGGTGCCGTTGATGTAGCGGTACATGAATTGCATACAGTCAACAACGTATATCTGGATGCTTACATCTGGGCCTGGGATCCACAGCTGACTGAGACCTGACCCCACATTTAGGTGGTTGCCTTGGAAACATGCTGTACTCGTGTAGTCTGGCTAAGAGAAGAGGGATCAGATATGTTAGGCAAACATGATCTCCAAAATAGCCGTGTTGAAACTGAACACATCGTTCCGAAAGGCGTATTAATCGCAGTCTCGCTGTAGACTACGACACAGCGTCAAAACGTCCTATTTAGTTCGAATAAATAGTTTGGAAGAAAAATAATTGGCTACCTTAGTTTAATTATTCTCATAGTAACAATTACTTGACCGTCCTGTTTCCGGGAAACGGTTATGTCGTGTGTTACATACTCAAGCCACATATACTGTTTCCGGGAAACGGTTATGTCGTGTGTTACATACTCAAGCCACATATACTGTTTCCGTCATTATTACAATTTGAGCAAAACGTATGGCTCTGACGTATTATCATATCATCGACGTCACTCCTACAGTTATGTCGTATGAGAAACAGGGATAGTCTATAGCAGGCATGTCAGGAAACTTAATCATTTCAACGTAAACTGTCTCCGCAGGCTCAAGATCAATCGACAGGACCGAATGCCCAACTCTGAAGTCCTCAACAGGGCTAGACTCTGGCATCCATACGATGCTACAGAGAGACCAGATCATATGGACAAGGCATATTGTTCGCATATCAGATGAGCGCTTCCCTAAATAACTGGTGTACAGTGAGCTCGTGACAGGACAGCGCAGGCAGGGGGAGGGAGGGCAACATAAACGATACAAAGACACTATAAAAGTTTCTTTGACAAGTTTAACCATTGATGTTGCTGACTGGGAGCTGTTTGCTCCGAACCGTGCAGGCTGGCGCACTGTCGTCATACATGGTACTTTCACCGCTGAGCCATCACGGTGAAGCAGGAAAAGCCAGCGACACGAAAGGAAAGAATGCAAGTCTGCCCAACTACAAATGCTGTTCACGTTTGCGCTACGTGCAGTAGAGTTTGTCACGCTCAGATCGCACTGTACAGTCAAATGCAGTCATATCTGAATAAACATGTCTGACACTGTTGCATCTTCGCTTGCGATGTTCAACTAACTATGTTGGATGCGAGAAAACCAATAACATTAAGTATCCATCCAGATTATTTGCTGTGTTTTGCCAGGGTGGACATAGATCTTTTGCTAAGCCATCCCACCCACCTAAAGATTGGGAGGGCCGGTGAAAGCAACGTTCGTTGTGTCCAATCGAGTGCAAGCTTGGCTTGCAATCTCAAAATAAGATATCAAGCTTGGTTTGCAATCTCAACATACCGATTTCAAGATCACTTCATAGTAAGTTTAATTGGGCATGTCCTGGAATTTTCTCGGTATGGCCACTTCTCCGTGTACAGAAAATATCGATAAAACTTCTGTAGTTCAAAAGATTCACACACGCATTCGTACATTGACTAAAACTGGCTAAGATCTGTAGTTGAAAGGTGCATGCCTTATCCAGAATAATCCCAAAAGCCAACTCTTTAAATAAACAAACAAAAAGCCGTCTCCATCCGTTGTCAGGCATGCATACCACGTGCCCGGCCCAAATGTAATAGCCCGATAATGTTGTTTGTACGACGTTCCGAAATCAAATTTGATGTCGAATTTAATCATTTCGAATCTGATCTCTTATTGACATATCTAGTACATGTCGTTGAATAGCTCGTAGAGTAACTGTGTTTTCAGCGATAGTTTTGCGCAGTTGCCACTCTTACAGCTTTAATCATGGTTGGGATGCCCATGGAATTTAATTCTTCGTCTATAATTTAATATGCTGCATCAAAGTCGGGAATCTTCCAACTCTATATCAGATGTCTTTGTTTCTGACATAGCATCTTCTAGTGAACATGTAGCGCCTTTTCGCAAACATTTTAATTCCAATATTGAAATCTTACGTTCGCGTGCCTTTGTTAAGGTCATGTTCTGCTATTAATTACAGTCATTTTGTACAACTATGACTTGAACGTTTTGTATTTTTTGTTGCCATTTTATTATTTATATGTCTCGATTGATTCACGTTTGAATTCCAAGTGAAGTATATCACCAACAATTCAACTGAACCCTCTTCAGGAAACATGTCTCTGTGATTTGAAGACACGGTTCACTGCATAAAATTATATAGTTTGGTTGCACTCTCCATCAACAACTCTATTTAGTCGCCTTTTACGATTTCCTTCGATAGTTGCCAGGTCAACATATTCTTTACTTATCCATATACCTATCAGAGGTTTAAATGGCTTAGTAGCTACAACCAATTAGGCAATTTTCCTTACAGTGACACACTTTTGCGATTGAACACACTTCAACTTCCTAAGTCAATTAATATATATTAATAAATCAAATAAAAAATATTGACTTCTTTATTAAATATCAAGTAGCTGTATCACACTTTTCTAGACACAGCGCAATCTTAAAGTAATATGGCCCAATTTCATTAACGTTTATATATGCGTTTATGTATGCCTTTCATACTTTTTCGTTCTCTTCTTCTTCTTTTTTGTTCGTTCTCAATATCCCGCTACCAAGTCTTGAAAGAGGTTTTGCAAGTAGCAGGACGTTGTCCAGAGAGCGGAATGCATTTAATCGTATTTTACAGCTTCCTGCGATATTTCCAATATTTGGTCCCACACATCCAACTTCAGCAGGCCTTTTTGAGTACCAGGTTAACATTTTCTTTTCGATGCCTTCTCCTTAGCCAGTCTGTTCTGTTGGATCCTATTATCCGTGATCACCTAGTGGGGGTGTAGAAAGGTCTTGACAGCTCTGTTTCGCTGGCCTGCTGGCACCAATGAGTCGCCGACGTCTGTAGCTCATCATCTTCATCTCAAAGCTGTCATTCAGTCGTGATTGTGTCAAACGTCCGCATGATTTAATCTATCTATCTATCTATCTATCTATCTATCTATCTATCTATCTATCTATCTATCTATCTATCTATCTATCTATCTATCTATCTATCTATCTATCTATCTATCTATCTATCTATCTATCTATCTATCTATCTATCCATCTATCCATCTATCCATCTATCCATCTATCTATCCATATATCCATCTATCTATCTATCTATCTATCTATCTATCTATCTATCTATCTATCTATCTATCTATCTATCTGTCTGTCTGTCTGTCTGTCTGTCTGTCTGTCTGTCTGTCTGTCTGTCTGTCTGTCTGTCTGTCTGTCTGTCTGTCTGTCTGCCTGTCTGCCTGCCTGCCTGCCTGCCTGCCTGCCTGTCTATATATCTATTTAATTATATCTCTCTCTTTGTATGTGTGTCTGTCTTTCTGTCCGTCTGTCCGCCTGTCTGTAGGCCTCTATGCCTGCCATACTGCCTGTCTGTATGTATGTCTGTCTGTCTATGTTCTTTGTGGCTATTACTCATACCATTAGCAAGACCATTACACAACATATATATTTCCCAAGTTACGTCAGGGACGGAATGTGTGTGAAAGTGATATGAGAATGATTATGAGAAGAGGTCAGAACAGGTCACTCCAATAGCCATGTACACATCTACAACAAAAAAAAAAGACTTCTGCAAATTGGCAACACGTCTCACCATTCCTATATATCTAAAGATTGCAGAATGTGGAATAGGCTATTGTCTTCTTTTTTAAATCTCTAGAACAATTAAATAGAAAGAGTCAAAAATGAACCTTAAATGTTATTAATTGAATAAGCATAAATACGAAAATATATCACCAATGTGAAAATTATTATGAGCTTCTTCCTGGCACAAAATACCATGATCACCGTACAGGATTTCCTTCACAGAACGTCACTCTCATAACAGCCGATCTATAAAACTCGATCTTTGGCCAGCTCTCATGACTCCGTCCGTACCATCTGTCCGACAGCCGAACTGTAATATATGAAACAACAACAGCAGATAAGCTCCAATTTATCATCCGTTCACATTGCACTTTTTCCCACTCCCCCATCCATGTTATCCCTTCCGTCACCAATCGACTTCTCCATCTTTCACCATAAATGTGCAATATACGTTTTATTTATTTTGTAACATATTTGGGTTCGTTTTTGTTTTGTTTATTGCTGAATTTATTCTAAATTGTCTAAAAATGGAATCGAATTTAAACAAGAAAATTCGATATCTAAAAAAAATATCTGACAGCTGTTTTTATCAAATTTTAAACATAAGATTTCGAATTTAAAAATAATAGCGTTTATTCGGGATTTGGACCCTTGACCTTCTCGCACCGAAAGCAAGAACCATGTGAATCGATCCTCATATGATTCGATCAGCAAATGAAACTACTATCGCATACTGTAAATGCGTACGGTAAATAATAAAATCATGATTCAATTAAACGTTAAAGAAAAAATGACACTGTGAACATAAAAAAACACTTTGAAAAAATATTACTCCCATAAGTGATCAAGTGATTATGTTCAGTCTACGAGCAGGGTTTTGAAGACTGTGAGGTCATCGGCTCGGCTAATTAAAATAGTGGCATACTCCCGTGCAGAAAGAACGTCTAAAGAATGAAACATATTTATTTAAAAAAGGTTCAGAGTGACAAAACCCTTTAAAGGATAAAGTGTGTAGCAATGACCTAGGCCTGCGACAGACCGCCACGTTTATAAGGAAAATAAATGCACATTTATTAAAGAGCAAACAAAGGTGCAGGTAAGGAAGAAGGAAAATAAGAAGAAAAAAAGAGCACGAAGAACAAGAGAAAGAATAAAAAGAAGAATATTCAAATAAGCTCCAGAAATAATGTCATTTAAATGATGCAACTAAATTAGACTATACCAAGTTTTTTCAAAGATCATCCGGCTACAAGAACTTCAAACTTCACATTATTTAAAAGCTGGTCCAGATTAGATATTAGAAAATATATTTTTAGTCCGAGAATAGTGAATGCTTAAAAATGCATCGCCACAGAATGTGATGGAAACATGGTCAGTTAACGCATTAAAAAAAAAGATTGGATGATCATTTTTAGTATTGGTGGCGTGAAATAAACTAGTTTTATACAGACCCTGTAGAGGGTTCTAAACCAGTATAATGAAGTTATAATAACATTAAGTTAGGAATCAATAGAGCTCTAAAATATAAATTACATTATAAGCATAATGCATGAATCAGTACAGTTCAATAAAGGTATTAATAATGCATCCTATATGATACATGAATCAAGAGAGCTCTAGGTATAAATAATGCCGTATGTAGGATACCTGAATCAATAAATCTTTTGATATAAAAAATAAATTATACATGATGCATGAATCAATAGAAATCTTGATATAAATTGTGTGATATATATCGTCTTCTTCTTCTTCATCGTACGCAGTCAGACATCAACCTTTATTTTTTCGAAAAAAGCAGCGGTCATCCTGAGGCTGTCGACACTGCCAAAGAGCTTGTCTAGTGTTGCCACTGGTGATGGCCACATCTGATCTCTCTGATCCTCTTATGTTGGGCAGTTTTGCAGCAAATGCTCAGCGGTCATTTTCCCGGTACCACACGGGCATTCGTCAGTGCCACCTATCTTCAATTTGTTGAATAGGTGGTACCTCAGTCTATTGTGGCCAGTGCGAAGTCTGAAGACCACGACCTGCTTTCTTCTGTTCAACTGGTAATAGTTATCGTGTGATATATATGATTCATGGACCAAGAGGTGTCTAGAAATGCAGTAAATACATATAAATAAATAAATATATATATATATATATATATATATATATATATATGGGACGATACGGTTAGCGTCTGGTCAGGCAAAACACACTGATCAGACAATGTTAGCCAGGTAAAGAGAAATATACTGACCATGACCCTCACCTGACTTCCTCGTTGGTCGTTCTGGAAACGGGTTATTGTCGAGGACAACAGTATGGCTAACAAGGCGAGGTTCGATATGATCCCCGTAGTAGGGTGCGGCAGGCAGATGAAGTAAAGCATAGCACAACCGCTTGCAGGACCCCTGTCTACCTTCATCAGCACGCATAGAATGTGAGGAAAGCTAGGACAACCTGCCACTTAAAACGCTTTTCAGGGCGCACAAAAGAGTAACCTGCTATTGTGGGCATTCTCAAAGAACAATAACAACAATAACAATATATATATATATATATATATATATATATATATATATATATATATATAATATATATATATTGACAAGATATATATATCAAGAGAGATCTAGATACACATTTTGCCTTTTATATGATCCATGAATAAAAAGTCCTCTAGATATGAAAAATTGCATATGTATATTGCATGGATAAATTGATGCCAAGATATAAATAATGGCATATATATATGTTACACGGATCAAGACAGAGAAACATCTCTATATATAAAAATTATATATTCTTTAATAAATTAATCAAGAGAGGTCTCTATATATAAATATTGTCCTATATATGATACATGATAAAAGAAAGGTCTAGAGACCAATAATGCCACACATATATTGCATGAATCGAATATTGAAAACGTGTTTTGTAGATCAGTATAAACGTTTACGATTAGTAAAATGCGACTAACTGTGTGACATGGCATAACACCGGCCACGGTTAAGTAGTTTGGTTAGAGCTGCATGGATGGCGCATAACAGGCTGTGGGTCGATTTTGCTCTAGTCTTTATGTCTATTAAGATGGACTAGCACATTGGTGAAACACCTTCCGCGGCGATTGTCCCAACGCAGCCGAGTATTAAGCCGCTCGAGCCTAGCGAGCTAAGCAGGAACTCCTCCTCCAGGCTACCATCAAGTTCATACCAGAGCTAGGACCTGCAGAGGAGCATTCCACCACTGTAAAAAAACAGGTCGACTAACAACTAAGAATGAAACATAAGAATTTCGCACTGAACGTGGTCTGTTTTGTGATGGCTACCGCGTCTTGTCATAACCAAATAAAGAATGGTTTGAACCAGCATATGTTTTGCAAAGTAGTGATAGCACAGCTATCTGACTCATTCCACGGTTTTTGTTGTGCTATATCATGTCTACCTATCTGTTCATTGGCACTTGACATACTTTTATAACGAAAAAAAAACGACAAGGACGGACAATATTCACCCCACTACAAAATAAACAAAAGAATAATACACTTAAATATTTTTTACTTCATTTTCCACGGCAGTGCCCAGATGTTAGACCATTTTCATTTTCTTAAATATCTCAAAAAGAAAAAAACTAGGACACGCTAAAGAAAGCGAGAAGAAATAACTACATCCCCATAAGAAATCAGCGAAGATAAAATAACACATTAAAATTACGGCCCTTAATCTAGGACTGAAAACGGACCGTTTGACTGTAACGACGCAATTAGCATTCAATCTGGGCTCCGCTTTCCCCAAAGCCCTGTTACCCTTTAAGAGTGTACTGAGAAAACAAGGCCTGGTTCAACGTTTTCAAACACGCGAGGTCTGATGATTTCTGCTTGAACTAAAAATATGGCACCCCTGGCGTTCAAGGAATTACTGGAAAACTCCATAAAATGCCTCATTGAGAATTGCTTTACCAGAAACCTCAATTTTTTTCAGCTGGTATGTTCTGCAGGTTATCGAGAGAAAAAAACGATGGTTAACAATATTGTAGATTCGACAATATTCACATTCCTTCATTCTAAATTATGTTAAGAACGTTGTTCTGTTTCTTGGACTGAGTTGTTTCACTTTGGTTAGCTAGTAAGTTAGCTAGTAAGTAAGTATTTTAGTTAGTTGGTTGATTGGTTGGTTGGTTGATGGGTTGGTTGATTAGTTGGTTGGTTAGTTTCCTTTATACTTTTACCGTTGAGCGATATGGGAAGCTGAAGCCGTATATACTGCGGCAAGTGCGTTGCGTCGGTCATTCATAGCCCGTTGCGTTGTACATTCACCAAATTGGAAACTGCACACCTGCCTCTCGGCCTTCACATTGCCAGATTTACCAGCGTTGTAAGTTTATGAGGTGCATTCTCAAGAGATGATCGAACCAGCTTATTGTGTGCCGGGAAATGTCTCATTTTCCCATTCTGTCTATTATGGAAATTCTGATAATCCATCTCATACACTCTATTTCACCATTCGAAATTCTGCTCACATGTGCCTTGGACAGGAGCCATGTTTAGCAGTGGTAGCACATAATTGGCATACATATAATGTTTATCAGCTGTTGATTTGTTGCCAAACTAATGCTCCAGTGCCTAACAGTGGCAAGAGGTAGCAGGTCACAATGCTCGTAGTCTCGATTTCCCTGTCAGGCCTACCAACTGCATTGGTTTCCGTTGATATTCAACTGAGTACCATTTGTATCTGGCTTCCTTGCTGGGGAGGAAAGAGCCAAACCAATGCTAACTAAAACGCATCGGGGAAATGAATACTAACTAGTGTTGTCCATTGGACATTTAAAATAATAAACAACCGCTACCAATTTGTCAACAGGACATGCAAATATACATTGGCTTTCTCCAATACGCTAACATGCAATAACAGTTATGTGGCTTTAACTCTTAGACCACTGCACCACTACAGGTGGCTTATTATCAGTATTTATTTTTACATAAGCCCATACAGTGGCTTGCTGGAGTCTGATATATCGCCTTGGTCGTACGTTGTGTCTTTCTTCCATACAACTGTACCGGCTTGACCCAGGCGTTGACTATTTTCTTGTGGATCTTGATTTCTCTGGGTCTCGATGTGTTGCTTAGTGTCAGCAATGCCATTCTTGTCGTTCCGATTCTGGTCTTTACATACATGCATCTGTACCTCCTGACGTGTCATTTTTGCTGCCCAAATAGGTGATGGCATCCACCTCTTCTATTTGCTACGTCTCCAGCATGATTGATTCCTTGCTCCTTTGGTTCATTTTAAGGAGTGTTGTGTTGTTCATGCTGATATTCATTCCAAATTTGGCTGATTGGTCTATCACACTATCGTTTGATGTCTTCATTATCCAATCTATAACCAACAAGAACAGAGATGGAGAGAGAAAGAATATTTGACCCGCCATTGTCCGCACCCAAAGGTTGGCAGTTAGTGCTACGGCTTGTACCACTCTATAAAATAACGGTATCTTCGTACATACTTTATGCTTCTCTAGTGTAGCCTAGTTGACAGTGACCTGGCTTACTAGACTGGTATTACAATGTGCCACAGGGTTGAGTTTACGGACGGATAGAAAAAATCCCTGCCGTGGTACGTGCTTGGTAATACGTATCCTTTAAATGGGTATTGTATGTATTATTTGGAGAGCTAAAGACAATAAGTAAGGGAACTGGCCACCTAAATTCACATAAACTGTACCTTAGTATATAAAGATTGATCTTGATCCCCGATGTCAATTGTTACTATCGGTCTGACCCTTACCTTCTACTTCTCTGATATTCCAAAGAAACAGTATAGTTTAGTTCAGTTTGATTGTCCATCATTATGATAAATGTGGTTGCAAATCACTTGCTCTTCTCGGCAAAGGTACAGGGTTCAACTCCAACTGGCATCATGGTCCAGTCGACGCATCTATAAATATGAACTTGATTTACGATTAGTGAAGAAAAGGCAGCGAGGAAAGTAACTGACCATCCCACCTCACACAAGCTGAAACTTAGTTTAGGCTTAGTATACTGAAGTCTGTAACACTTCGTACCCGACCTGCGGTTTAATCTGTTGAGGACACGCTTTACTTTCACGTTGTTAGACAGTGAGCATCGTTTAGACCAGGGCTCGTCAACCTGTTTATACTTGGCGCTCACTTGTATAACTTTCGTATGGGGAAATTCTCGTTACGGACCTGTAACATCTAAGGTGAAGACAATTTTGTGGTCGTCCACTGTCTGTTTATTTTGTTATCTGTTTAATACATTATCATTATCATCATGCAACTTGTTCTTTGCAGAACGCCGCTTTCATCATAGCCCGTCTGAAAGAAACTCGATCTCATGCCAATGATCAAGTCTGCCACAGAGTCATGCCCTACCATTCCTTGACATCTTTGTTCCATCGACGTTTTGGTCTGTCTCTGTATCTTGCCAGGCACCATATCTTCGAGTACCGTTATCTCAAGACCATTGTGTCTTTTGTAGTGGCCAAAGTATTTCTAAGTTTGATTCTGTATGTAATTTATGAACTAGTTCTCCTCTATGCCCAAATCTACTCGAATGTGTGCATTCTTCTTTTTTGGTCCATGTTAATCTAAGAATCTTTCTATAACATTTCGACTCGAAGGACTTCATTATCTTCCTCGAGTTTTGGATGACTGTCCATGCTTCATAGCCATTTGGTAAATACGGGAAAAAAACAGGTTTTAATAATTTTCGTTTTTGGTTGGGTTGCTGGTACACTGCCATAGTTTTTTTCACGTTTTGTAGCCTCTGAATTGCCATAATAATAATATGTTTTCAATTCCGAATGTATTTATACTGCAAGCGCCCACCTGAAAACAACAATCGCCCACAAAGTAGGCATTATCGCCCAGGTAGAAAAGCACTGCCACAGAGGTTACGTGGTCTTTCCTGGCCTAAGTGTGTTGCTTAGGTCGATGTAAGTCTGCGTTTTTGATGGGTTACTCTTATGTCAACCATCAATCTCCCGCACGTTTTCTCTCGTGCCCTGCAGCCATAATAACTGTATTATACTCGCGCAGTGGTAGCTTATCAGGCCTAATATTTATGCGATGGCTGAACCACATTAGTTTATTTTAAGATTTGCATTAAACACAACTGGTAGTACCCATCTGATTGATAATATCCTCGTTTCTCATTTCATATCTCCTGGTACATCGATGACCATTTTTACACATTTCATTTCACATGTTGCTATTTTTCTTTCCTTAGCCGTGTAAGACACTTGGAAGCACCGATATGGTTAACAAAGAGCTGTTCATCACTTGTTGTTGAGTTGTCAAGCTGCTTTATTATTTTATTAGTTGCGACAATTGATAAGGCACATCGACAAACTCTGACATCATGTTTCTATGTCTATGTACACATTCTCAGAAAAAAATAACCAAAGATTTGAACTTCCAGGCCAGCGGAAGCTTGTTGTTGTTATTGTTGTTGTTGTTGTTATCCTATAGATGCTGAGCAAGCCTGCTCTTAGCAGCCGAATGCCATTTATATATATATATATATATATATATATATATATATATATATATATAAATATATATATATGTAGTCTTCACATATTTCACTACTCCGTACAGAATGTTGGCAATGTCGGCTGTGTTTATGAGATAATTTATCTTATGTTCACAAGCGCCTTGTACTCAATTAGCCGATGTCGAACTGTTCCATCACGATGAGAGCAATGTCCGCTGAAAGGCATGTGCTGGGGATTGATGAGGTTCAAGTGGGGATTAACGGGTGTTTCCTGTTCGAAACTGAAAGATGCGACTTTGATCAATTTTATGTAGTTTATTTATGTCATCAAGGCTTTTTGGCTGTGACGCTTTGCTAAATACACTCCGACCCGTTGTTCTTGTCGCGCACCTGTTCATTCACAATACCCCGATGTAATTTTTAATAATTCGTTTTACTGTGTGGTTACTGCAGGATTCATCCAATTTTTGTTTGGATGTTCCTATATTTAACAACACGTCATCCATCTCGTTTCTTGGTAGCCCGCCATGTCTGAAAAACCATTTCAGGGTGACATTAGTCTCTTGGACATTGATGATGTTGTTCACATCCATCTTCACCAAAAATATATCAAACTCAAGCTTGATACTGAACACACTTGTGCGAAAGTTTGCGAGATAATTTATCGACTCTATGGAGTGAATCAGTTACGGCTATAAACAGACCACTCCTAGTAGTCGCTGTAATTACTGTTTGATCCAGAGAGGAAGTGCCGGAGCCGCTGCTGCGGGCAGGACCATGTAGAAACGAGCCCCTAACCACAACTAATGTCCATGCCTGTTTCAAGAGCTGGTGCGCTGAAATGTTTTTGGGAAGCCGATCCTCGTGATCTAATAGAGACAGGCGGCGATGGTGTAGAGTGTGTAAATGCAGTCCAGACATGTGCATCGTGTGAACTCAACGTTTGGAACCAGTGCGTACCATTGAATGCCAAGAATGCTATTCTGCAAACGCATGTGTAAATTTAATATGAGCTTCTGGTTATGCTGCAGAATAGTTCAGATCTCTGAGCTATACAGGTGGATGGGAAAGGCACAGGTTTTGTAGATGCGCAGCTTGGTTACCAGTGAGAGCCTTCGTTGCATGAAGACTCGATGCAGGGCTTCCATATAGTCGGCAGTCAGGTCTGCTCTTCTAATAATGTCCTACAGTGCCAGGAATCCTTGTTGGTAAAAATTATGTCAACTCCACAAAGGACATCTTTCACCTGGACAGCAGCCCAAACTCCACACGTAGTTGTCATGACATTATTAGAAGAACGAACCACTGCAGGCTAGAAACATGATAAGTTTAACAAATCAAAAAGTGTCACGCAGACATGCGCCCAAGAGGGAAGAACAAACCAACAGTAGAACATATTATCCATGTCTGTACTCTCCCCGAGGAGAGACAGAACGACGACTTGGCTCTTCCAAAACCAATTTCGAGATAAACAGTATGGCGACGAGAGATGCCTGAGGCAGATTATTAGGTTTTTGAGGGAATGCATGATTTTTTTGTTTAGTTCGAGCGCCGTAGAAGTATGAGAATCGATCAGTGGAATGAACTGGTTTCTTCTCTGTTGTTTTTTGAGTCCAGTCCTTTATTTTGAAACTGTTAATACAGTTCCATATTAGACATCGCCATCTTCAATGAAGAGTTGGAGATCATCAATCAATCAATAATTAAAAACCATCAACTCGACGCTAATTATAGGTCGTCAACAAAAACTCGCTAAGTCTTACTGTCATACGCCACCCATTTCAAGATACCCATCATGTCTTGTCTGCCCTTTGTAGGTTTGTCTTGACTTCGCTTCTTCAGGAATGATCTTGTCTGCCGCTACTTCGTTACCATGAGTATTCCAGAACAGTGACGGCATTGTAATGCGATTAGCTGGAATCCGTAATGTGGGTCCTATCCATCGACAATGCCTTCTCTATACATCTAGTCTCACTGACATCTGTTCGGTTCTATCCCATAGTTCTATATTAATGACTTTATCATACAATTGAATTGTCTTAGTTAGGTATAATCATCCGTCGATGAAAGCTTCGTTCTATGTAGTGTTGCGTTTGCATATTCCCTACGATACAAAGCCATTCTATAGGAAGTACTCGATATGTGGCAGACTTAATTTCTTTCGATTGCCTCAAATTTCTTGATGCAGTAAAAGCTCCCGGTACCTTCAGTCTTTATAATTTGATATCTCTGCAGCGACTCAAGCTCCAAGATCAATCCGAACAAGGCCTGCATGATGTGGTGATCTTTGAATAATTTCATAGTAAAGGATGAAATCCCGGGCATCACTTTTGATGGTTGCACCATTGACAGGTGTGACAGGTTGAAATACCTCGGAGTGACGTTTGATCGCAGTATTTCCTATAACTGCCATGTTGACCACATCGTACAACGATGCAAGAGAGGGTTAGGAGCACTCAAGACCATGGCTGCTGCCGACTTGGAACAACGCCTCCTGTTCATCTTATTTCGTCAGGTCGTGTTGTCTGTCATCGATTACGGACTAGGCATTCTCACACTATCAAGAGCACAGTGTGAAGGGAAAGGTTGGATAGCATCCAGAATGAAGGTATATGTCTGGTTATGGGCTGCACTAGAGATACCTCGATTGTGATGATGCGGTACATGTTGGGATTGTTATCGGTGACATCCATACATAAACTGGCACACGTCAAAGCCTATATGCATGTCACCACAGACACGCGGTACGCTCTACACAGTTGTATCTCAGACATCAAGGGATCAAGAATCAAGAGAGGGTCGTCATGGATGGCACAGGCTAAGACAACAATCGGACACGTCACTCCAGCTGAGACGATAGCCAAAGGGGAAGAATGGGTCCACACTGGTGATAGAATGATAAGAGTACCAGAGAGTCGTCATAACCTTAGGCAAGAAATGCAGAGAACGGAACAATGAGAGTGCAGAGCACGAGGTAAATCAGCTGATAACTGAGAACACCCAGATGAGTGACGCTATCATATACACTGACGGACCAGTCGTGTGCAGTGGAACATCAAGCTGTGGTTTCTCGGCTAGAGTGAGAGGAGAGGTCGTTGCTGAGCGCAGTAGGGCATACATGTCAACAATCTCCAGTTTTAGAATGGAGACGGAAGCACTGATCTCAGCACTGAAATGGATATCTGAGACTTCTATAACAAAAGAAGTCATCGCGATAGACGCGCAAGCCGCACTTCAGAAAGGCTTAGGTACGAGTATATAACTGTTGTTGAGGCCTCAAACCTCCAGGCGCTGACCTGTCCTGCTCAGGCCGGGGTTCAGGGCAATGAAAGAACCTACATCTTAGCTTCACAAGCTCCTATCAAGGGCACATTGGTGATGGATAAATGTGACATTTTGGAATCAATCAATGACCGCCTGCTGGATGAGGACACCGCAATAGATGAAGCAGCAATACATAGACTGCAATGTTTCGACCTTAAACGAGGTTCGAGCGGAGTGGGGCGCATGAGAGGACGGTCTAGGAGAGTGTTCAACCAGCGAGCTAGAGGGACCATCAGCATCCATACCTTACGCCATTTGATAGAGAGACTGAGCACGAATGGGTATGCCCGGAGTGCAGTGACGTCGATTCTTAGAAACAGAAATAGAAACCTATGACATTGTCCATATTATTAATGAGATTTGTGCAAGAACCTGCCTCTTGTAGTACCGTGTCTCCTAGTACAATCTGATTGTCGACAGCAGCTGTTAATCTTATAACCTGTGCTTTTCTCTGTGTATCTTTGACCTAATTTCAGTAGCATCTATTAAGAATATTTCTTTTTTTTTAACTTGGTTGTGGTCGTGAGAACGGAACGCCCTCATCAGCAAAGTTCAGATCATCAAATCTTTTCTTCACACATGTTTTTCATATTGTATATAGTTACAGATTGCATGATTGTATGTCTAAAATGTGTTACAGATTGCATGATTGTATGTCTAAAATGTGTTACAGATCTCACTGCATTTCTGTTCATAACTATATGCCAGATACCCATTTACTGATGAGTATCCTGAACAATGCTCCCGTTAGTTTTCAGAAAAAGACAAATACTCCAGACAGCGTGATTGATTACAACCTTTATTGTCTCCACCGTTGGCACTCGTCTGCTAATGCCTCTTCTTCTTCTTCTATTATCGCCTCACCTTCTACCAGGTTATAGCCAAGTGTCGTGGTAAGTATTTGTCTTTCGCCTCTATCATGGCCCGAGTGACAAGTATCCTCATGTTACTGGATGTCTCGTTTTCTCTGTCTATCCACCTTTTCTTCGGGCTACCTCTCGCTCTTCGTTCATCTTCAGACCTCGACTTTAGTGACTCTAGTAAAAGTAGCAGTCAGCTTGAAATCCTGCACACCTCCGTACAGTTTTTCATGGAATGACTTTGGTTGTTGCAACATGCTACTCACTTCACTGTTGTATATTAGGCAGGACTACATGATCTTTTCAGCTGTTATGGGAGCTGTGCCACAGGTACACACGTCCAGAGCGCCATTCTTGAATTTGTTATAAAGATGACACTTCTGTATTTTAGGCAGGACTACAGGATCTGTTCAGCTGCCAAGGTGAGCTGTGCCACAGGTACAAAGGTCCAGAGCGTCAATCTTGTATTTGTTATAAAGATGACACTTTTGTCTGTTGAAGAGAGTGAACATAATGGTAATATTTGATAAAAAAAGATGTAAATTATTATGTACTACCAGTCCACCGGCTTGACGACACCTGTCTGCCGATAAGCGAATACATTTTTGTGATTACGTATAAATACATATTCTTATATTATGTGTTATGCTTTGTTTATTTACTATTTTAACTGCTTATAATATATTTATATTGTATACGTCAAGGATGTCATCCATCATGCGAACAACTCCAAGCATCGCTGGGCTGGTCTTCATCTAGTCAGAAATAAAGACGAACGCTGGAGCACAGCTACCCCTCTGTGGTACCCGCGCAGCAAAAAAGACCACCTGGCAAGCCCCCCAAACCCCCCTAGATGGCAAGATTCGTTCGAGCTGCACAACACTCGCACAACACAAAACACCCTAAAACAAACAGGTTAGCCATCCACTGGACAACCCGCACCAGAGACAGGATTGACTGGAAACCGAGATGAGACCAGCCCAAAACCGAAAAAATAAACATAGCACTACACGATCCCAGCTCGCTATTTTTTTGTTTGTGCATAAATGTTTGCCTCACTAGTTTCTACTGGCGGAGGCGCGCCATTTTCCACCCCAGACCGTAGTCAATTGGGCGATATCAGGACGTATAAACCAGTGCTTGGATGCATGTGTGCATCTGTATGTACCTATGCTAGGTTTGTGCGCCCTCAGAAGCTAGCCCAACCAAAGTGCAATGGAAGGGCCTCACCCTGAGGGCGCATGTGAAAGTTGTGCAAGGGTGTGACTGTGGGACAGAGTCAAATGAAACAGAGTGAGGTGAGAAGAGAGAGAACGGGAAGAGTTGCCCCCAGGGTGAGTGCCCAGCTCGCTATGCATAGAAATACACCTGGCTACTATTAACTCGCACAAGAGTTATAACCTGCACAGGGGTCAATGTGGATGCACAGTCCGACTAAGACTAAGACTAAAACCTCCCGGTCGTCTTTCTAATGTTTTCCAAATATTGCCTGCTAGTAAAATTCAAAACTATCGCTTTTCAAACATCAGTTTGTCTCTTACATCAGATTGTCGTGGTGCGACATCACTGAACTAAAATCGTATTTGTTCAAGTGAAATTGAAGATAGAAAATTGCATTTCATGATACATTTTAAAAAATAAACAAATTACAATCTCTACTCTCTTCCCCCACAAAGAAAAAAAAAAAGAGAAATAAAGTGGTTTGTCCCAAATAAGTTCGTTCTGGATTGCCATGCACGCCACAGCCTTCGAGAGCGACCGGTTAATTTATTACATTGAGTTGGCGTAGCTAAGTGGTTGGTGGCACGGCTCAGAACCAAACTTGCATGTGTTATAATTCATTTACTGACAAGGTCTTACTCCTGTGGGATGTGAACACGATACACAATAGAATGCGTAAGTCAGATGCACTAGATCGTGAGGTGCAAAACACTGTATAATGCACTCTGCCTTTTGGGGAAATGGCGAACGAAAAGAAAAGCAATGTATTTTTTTAAAAACTTGTTCATATCCGTACAGTCTGTGCAAGAAATGGTCTTGTCTGTTCATGGAATGTTCTTGTCTGTTCATGGAATGTTCTAGTCTGTGCAGGGAATGCTATTGTCTGTGCAGGGAATGCTATTGTCTGTCCAGTGACTGTTTTAGTTTGTACAAGCAATGTTTTTGTCTATTGCAGGGAATGTTCTAGTTTATGCAAGGAATATTCTTGTCTGTGAATAATTCAGTACGTTTCTATCATGTTTTATATCCAAACTCATTATGTACTCTTCCGCATAATCTGAATATCTGTATTATTAGCGTGTCTGTTGACGGAGCTTGTGACAGTATAATATACATTAGACATGGTTTATCGTCTGCAGGCCAGTCGTTAGAGATGGGAAGCGTTTCACCTCCTTTTGAAGCATAGGGCCATCAGTATATGTGTTCACGCACAGAAGTCATCATGTGCCTTGCCGGTTATCATCGTCGATCATGGATCTCTGTCCACTTCTATCACGTGTTGTTGATTGTCCCAAGTACTATCTCTTAAGGCTGTCCAATATTTATATTTTCTCTCTCTGTCTCCCTCTATCTCTTTTCCCTGCCATTTTACCAGTTGTCACAGGACGTTCTAACACGCCTCTTATCATGACGTAGGCAACAAAGTAAGGTTGCCTTGACTTGACTTTTGCAATAAGTTGTCTTTGTGTCTGTGCTTCTGTAAGTACCGCACCGTTAGTGCTCTTTGCAGTCCATGGAATTCTTAAGATTACTTTTTAAAAGGCACATCGTGTACGAACAGAGAGATCATTATGCTTGTTTTCTGTATGCCCATGATTCACTGCAAAATATCAGTACAGGTTTCATATAGCATCCAAGAACTATCGTTCTCAATTCTATCGCTAGTGCTTTGTTGCACAAGATTTCCTTCACGCTCTGTAAGACCGATTTTGCTTGAGTTATTCTATTATTTTTTTCATTATTACTTCTCCCATCACATTCTTTGCGTGTGCAGATGTATTTAAGCTTGTGCACTTATCTTAATCTTCTCTCGTTCACCTCAAAAGAAGTCTCCATCAAACTACTTTGTATTTTCTTGCATGTTTATGATCTATTCGATGTGCATAATAAGTTTGCTAGCTCTATGCACAATTCTATTTAGCAGTTAATACGAGAAAAGCGAAGTGATTTGGATCTGTTCATTATAGTTGAAAAATTACTTGACAATTGGTTGTGCTTGTCTTGTTAATGTTATTGCTTTTGTCGTTGGTATTGCTATTAATATAATTCTTTTTTTAGTTAGATAATCATGACGACGTTCTTTGGTTTCAATTTGTGTCTGTCTTGTTGTTCCTTATTTTTGTTACTTAGGCCACTTGTTATTAAACTGGGTGGTCGTGTTGATTACAATGCTTGTTTGTGCAGTGAGGGCAATGATCTTCTCCTTACTACAGATCCGTTACGATAAGGCCATGTAGAACAATCAGATTGTTTTTTGCTGAATGTCCACAATGAGTAGGATTACTCTTTTGTACGCCCTGAAAATTACATTAAGTGGCGGGTTCTCGTAGCTTGCCTCATATCCTGAGCGTGCTGATGAAGGTGAATCGGGGTTCTCCATACGGTTGTGCTATGCTTGGCTTCATCTGCGTGTCCCTCACTATTACGGGGATCTCGTCGATTCGCCCACCTCGTTAGCCAGGTTGCCATGAAAACAGCCCGTTTTTAGGACTACGATTAAGCCGAAGTGAGGGTCTTGGCCCGTGTGTTTTGCATGACCAGACGTTAGTTTTCCTCACCATTCAGATTGGTACTTATCTTCAACACTTTGAGAGACCAAGATGCCATTTCCAAGTTTTAGTGCCCCACTCTGTCTCATTAAATAGTTTTGTGAATTTAATTTGGGAGGATCAGTAGCAGCATTGCAAATAATGCTTGAAAAAAATTAATAACATAGGTAAAGAGTAAAGCATGGAAATCGACTGATTTAAGACACAAGCAACACAGATAAATTCATTTAATCATCAAAAGAAAAATCATCGAACAAGAACAGATGTTAACATATTTGGAGCAAACCATCACAGAATTAAACGGAAATTAGGATATGCAGAGCAATTACAAAACAGGGATTCCGGTAAAACCAAATTTACTAACCTCAAAGAATATCGCGAGAGAACTGAGGAACAAAAATAATCACTACAGAAGTATGACTGTTTACACTGTCTGGAGCTGAAACATGGATTCTAGTAAGGAAGAATGAAAAGCGTTTGAAATTTGTTGCTATCGTAGAATTGAAATAGTGAGTTGAACAGAAAGAAGATATAATGTCATCACGGAAAAGCGGTGCATAAAGAAAAATATTAAAAATGATACAGAAACAGATTGATTTGGTTGGGGCAAAGTATGCGGAAATATTCTGCTGAAGATACTAGAGGGCAAGATACAGAGACAAATAGAAAGCGGCGACCAAGATTCACATTTACATCTAAGCCAGGTAGAGATATTAAAGCACGAACCTATGCTGAAATTAAATGAGGTGCATAGGATAAGGTCTAATTGGGAAACATGCTCAGACAACCGTACATGACTGATCAATATGATCGATATGACTGATTAACTAAAGGATAGGTCAAATGGAGATTCATTCGACTGACCAAAAGATGATGAATAAAAATATGTATGACTAGTTTCCCAAATTGATGTTAACTAATTCAGTTGAGTTAACTTGTACCTGTAAATGTTGTTTATGTTTCTTGTCCCGTATGACGACCTTCATGTTTAGAAACATAATTGCTAGAATTGTATTGATTTAGCGATACACATAGCAAGTACAACCATTGCAGAGACAATTATATGTCACAGCACTCGATAACAGATCCACAGAACTAAAGAAACGACATCGAGGTAATAAAACAAATAAAAAATGTAAAACCCAAGTCCACCAGGTGTTAAGTGCATGTTGCTGAATGAAAGACATGAGTTTATGCATTCGGTTTGTTTTCCCTACTGTTCTCGTGTTGATCTGCAGTTTACCGTACGGGTTTAGAGGTAGCAATTTGTCCCTGAGAGAATCAGGAAGTTAAATCTTAAACTACAACGTAAGGAATGTTCTGCTCTGAGTGTATTCAACCACGTTTCTTTAATTTGCCATCTCAGTGATGGATAGGAAGTCTGTGAGCATCCGTGGAATCCGAACAGCTATATTATCAATTTGTCTGTCGACGGAGCTTGTGACAGTACAAGATAGATTAGGTAGGGATTAGCTGATTTTTCGCAGAGCAATCTTTACAGACACAGGAGGTTGTATGAGAGAGCGAGAGAGAGGGTGAGATGAGAGTAGAAAATTGTTCATCCATGTAAATCTTAGGCTTCCTTTTGTCTGCGCATTCCAATAAGCATCAATGTTTCGCTCATTCCTAGCACAGTACAATTCCGCACAAAAAGCTTATTTACTGCTTCCGAGGCACCATTCCGTGAGTAACACACCACGGATTTCGTACATAGCACAGACTTGACTTGGCTCAGTATTGAGTTACTGTCAGCGGCCGGTTACATAGTATTATTGTGTAGACCAGCGATTCTCAAAATGGTTCCCCGGAATTCGGAGGATCCGTGAAAAATCGTTACAGGTTCCAGGATAAATTGTGATGAGTAGACTAATCATATGTAAATATGAAGAGGGAAGGCTAATGAGAAAGCCAAAATTACCATGCTGAAGTTGGATGTGTCGGACCGAAAGGTGAAAATATCGCAGTTAAGTTGTAAAATATGATACAACGCATCCCAATCTCAGGACTTTATCTTTATACTTTCAAAGTGCTATTCAGGACTTTGTAGCGTCAGTTTGAGAACGTTCAGGAATTGGTAGCGGGAGATTGAGAACGTTCAGGGCTTGATAGCGGGAGTTTGAGATCGTTCAGGACTTGGTAGCGGGAGTTTGAGAACGGTCAGGGTTTGGTAACTGGAGTTTGAGAACGAACGACGACGAAGAACAACGTATGTAAATACATTTTTGAGTCATTATTGTTTTTTATTATTCTATTCGCAATTTTCATATCCAGGTCCACAATTATCTTGGACAATTCTTGTATATATTATAAAAACGTTTTCAACCTCTTATATTATTTAGACGTTTAATTGACACCAAATTAAGTCTCTGTGTACCAACCAAACTAGCACATGTTTATCATTAGCATAGTAAACTATTTTGATCCAAATACTCGGAAAACTGGAAAACCTGGTATTGAAACAGGCATGTTAATGTCTCCTGTCAGGTAGCCGAAGGCTATCGGATATCCTTAGTGGGATATTTTAAATTTCCTGCGACGTACTAGACTTGGGGAAAGGTACAAATAATTTTGATCGATTTTTAATTTGAATTTTGCGTGGGCAGCGGCAGTTAAGCCTACTTTTTTCGATTGTCAACTGCCAAGGAATTGTTAACATGCTCGAAACTGAACACGAACTAACTACTCTGAGAGCAGGGCAATTTTTACTAGAACATCCACATGAAAACATTTCGGTCACCACTGGGATTCGAACCCACCACCTCCAGCACCTTACCTCAAGACCCCTGATCATCAACATTGGCTTCAAAAATAAAATCTTCTTCCTCTTCTTCTTCTTCTTCTTCTTCTTCTGCGTTCGTTTTCAATCTTCCGCCACCAACCCCTGAACAGGGCTTTGCAAGTAGCAGGATGTAGTCCTGAGAACGGAATGTGGTGTGTCGATAGTTTACAGTTTGACTGCGATATCTGCACCTTTTGGTCCGACACATCCGTCTTCGGCAGTCCACATGTATATCTGTTCATGTGACATTTGATGTTGATAAACAATAAACAATTCAATTATTATAGCACTTATTATCTGTTTTGCTTTCTGAAAATATGTGTTATATACGTTTTTCGTTTTCTACATTTACTTTGTGAGTGTTTACATTTAGGGGGTTCATTTAAAGTGTCATCAACAGGCAGTTTGATTTCAATTCTTTTTTTTGTATTGCCAATAAAAATGAAAAAAGCGTCAGTCAAAATTTCGATTAAACCAGCTATCAGATACCATAGGTGATGTTTTCCTAATAAATTAGAAGTTTATAAAAGAGAAAGAAATATTTAAATAATGATTAAAACTTGGTTGTTATCTACGTGTTCTCTGAGACTGGGATATTAATTTAAGGGTTCTTAAAGAGTTTGAATGTTTGAGAAACGCTGGTGCAGACAATTGATATGTCTGAGTCGTGTCTTTAACGAAAGGGAATTCCCCTCTGCCAGAGAAAAGAGGGGGTGTGGAGTATTTTATGGTTTTAATTTCTAAATGCTGCTTAAATTTAGTTCGTTAAACAATTAGTTTATATTTCTCTGTAAAAATCATTCAAATGCTTCTTTTTCTTTTTCGTTCATTCTCAATCTCTCGCTACTAAGCCCTGAAAAGAACTTTGCAAGTAGCAGGATGTAATCCAGAGAATGGAATGTGTTGTGTTGTGCATTACAGCTTGGCTGCGATGTGTTAATATTTCGGTCTGACGCATCCGAGTCTTGAGTACCGGGCTGCCTTCCCTGTTCCATCCATTGTACATAGCCAGTCAGCTCTAATGCATCCTGTTATCTAGGATCACTTCGTGGAGGTGTAAAAAGGTCTTCACAGCTCTGATTCGCAGATCCTGACGCTAGCAGTTAGCTATGAGTTTCACGGACTGCAGAGTACTTTTAGAGACATTACAAAAAAAACGAAACACTGTTATCAGAGATCAGAGCAGAACTAGGAAAACTTCAGAGATCCTCAACAATAGCGCTTCAGTGGCTACCCTCCCATTGTGGAATCACGGGAAACAAGAGAGCTGATGCTCTGGCGAAAGATGGCAGCAAAAAGGCACAATTTGATCATCGAGTCCCATACAGAGAAATCAAAAACATCATCAGAACTCAGTATATACACCAATGGAGAGAAGACAGAAACATAAGCAGTACACCAGACCCAATTCACCAACTCAAAAGAAATCAACAAACTACCTTATTTCGCCTGAAAACTGGACAATGCAGAATACTAGAACATCTATACAGACTGAAGATCTCACAAACCGATAAGTGTCCATGTGGAACGAGATGCCAGAACCCTGAACATATTCTACAGGAATGCCCAACCTATAGGGAAATGTGATAACAGACCTGGCCAGATGGTGCGGAGCTGAGACAAAAGCTGTGGGGCAGCCGCTCCGACCTGGTGAAGACTGCAGGCTTCATCATGGCGACTGGCCTGCAGATATAGCATTCACCAAGAGATCCTGAACGTAAAGAAAGAAGAAAGGCTACGAGTCGCTGACCATTACCTCTCAAGCGCTGCTCGGCGGCTTGAATCGATTCAAGTTCTAGAATCCATCAACATTGTATATTGCTAATGAAATTTGGATACAAATGTAAGAAATAATTAGTTGATCGCCGTTGATTAGAACCACCAACACCATCTCATGACATACTGCATCCTTGAGTATGTGGGTGGCTTGTAACTGATCAAGCCAATGCCACCGTGGAAAGTTCTATAACACAACTGGAAAACAGATAATGCAGATGCTGCTGGTGTTCTTAACTTACTTAACGTAACTGCATTATACTGGTTTAGAAGGCTCTACAGAGTATGTATACAACCAGTTTATTTCACTCCACGGATATCGATAATACTTTGAGCATCCAATCTATTTTTGAATGCATTAACTGACTCTGCTTCCACTACATCCTGCTGCAATGCATTCCAAAAATTCAGCACTCTCTGTTTAAACAAATTTGTCCTAATATCTAATCTAGACCTGTCTTTAAACAATTTGTCCTAATATCTAATCTAGACCTGTCTTTAAACAATTTGTCCTAATATCTAATCTAGACCTGTCTTTAAACAATTTGTCCTAATATCTAATCTAGACCTGTCTTTAAACAAATTTGTCCTAATATCTAATCTAGACCTGTCTTTAAACAATTTGTCCTAATATCTAATCTAGACCTGTCTTTAAACAATTTGTCCTAATATCTAATCTAGACCTGTCTTTAAACAAATTTGTCCTAATATCTAATCTAGACCTGTCTTTAAACAATTTGTCCTAATATCTAATCTAGACCTGTCTTTAAACAAATTTGTCCTAATATCTAATCTAGACCTGTCTTTAAGCAATTTGTCCTAATATCTAATCTAGACCTGTCTTTAAACAATTTGTCCTAATATCTAATCTAGACCTGTCTTTAAACAAATTTGTCCTAATATCTAATCTAGACCTGTCTTTAAACAAATTGTCCTAATATCTAATCTAGACCTGTCTTTAAACAAATTTGTCCTAATATCTAATCTAGACCTGTCTTTAAACAAATTTGTCCTAAAATCTAATCTAGACCTGTCTTTAAACAATTTGTAGCTGTGCCCTCTTCTTCTTGTAGCCGGTTGTACTTTGAAAAACTTGGTCTGTTATAGACTTCCTGACTGCGCATCTATCCTGGACTGCCTAAAAATGGATGCCCACGCTGATTGCAACGTCCTGCTGACCGCACCCTTCAATGTTTAACGATTTTGAGGCTGTTTTTCCCACGTGTCAATGTCTATTTCATAGAACTTAAGGTCTTACATTAGACTATCCATGAAACACTTTTCAGGACGTCACATGATCGTTTTTCTTCACTCAGCTCGTTTTACGTCAACCTCTTTCAGAGCATCTGGTTTTAAGATTCAAGCAACGTGGCCAGCCCATCTCAGTTAGATTTTTTCGGCAAAAGTGAATGAATACCAGACATGCTGTTCGTTTATAGTAATTCATTATATGTGATATTGTCCTGGCAGCGAATAAGGGGGTGTGTGATCACAAAGTCATGTAAAAGTGATTTAGCCAAATGGCGTTTCCCGCTGATGTTATAGTTTGCCCATCGTTACCGAAGAGGATCACATTGTCACATGTCAATCATTGAGTGGGTTTGTAGGTCGATGTTCAAATAAATAATACTAATAGTGTTCACGTAGACGTCAAAGGCCCGTTGCGTCGATCGACCACTACCATGTCAAACTGATGAGACTGTGTTCATGCGTAGCGTGTAGACCGATATCCCTACAGACTCCCCAGGTGGAGCCGAGTACTCCGCTGCCTTGTATGAAGGTCGCGAGCAGTGTTTTAGATCAATGTTTGTATTAGGCTGTTCGCGTAAAACTCACTGTTTTTCCGTGCCCCGCACCCGAGGCTTCTGATTGTGTTCACCTTTTGGTCAGCGTGACCTTTGCTGTGCTGAGAATACGAGGTTGGGAGAGGTATCGTGTAACTTCCGATGGAGGGAGGGGTGGACAGGAGGAAGTCTTAGCAGAAAGGTCTTTGAGTAATGATCTTGGACTGAATTCTGGTGTGCAGTGAAGCATAATGTTGACTCCATCATGGACTGGTCTCCCACGCTTAAGGCAGGCATGAAATGCAGCAAAATGCAGCATAACAAACAGGATAACCGATCAAATGCAGGTCAATTCCACAGAATAAAGTCATTGATACCACTTGGTTAGAAGTTGTGAAATATAATACGAATAGGAACCACCTAACATCAGAAAATGACACAAAGGCCGGAGCGAGTCGAGAGCGCACTTATTAAGGCGCGGTCATCTTACTTTTCCAATAAATCATGGCCTGAAAGTCTCTGTCACATTGAGAACAGAGAAACATCGTGTCGCCGTCAGACAGAGGCAGCTCGTCGATTGCCTTTCGTGTCACTTGTCTCCGTGCAGCGTCCTTGATTCTTGTCTGCTCCATTTGCACCGTGTCAACAGAGACTTTGCTACGCAAGACAGAGTGATCAGCAACAATATTCTCCAAATTATCAGAGTCAATGCCGGAGTTCTTCAAAGATGATTTTAGAGTGTCTTTGTAACGTTTAATTGGTCACCGCGAGCTCGCTTACCCGACTCAAGCTCGCCATAGAATATGTTCCTTAAAAGCCGCTCATCTGACACGCGAAAAACTTTGCCAGTCCATCTGAGCTGCGATTTACACATGCTTGTGTGTATGGTTGTCATGCTAGCCTACTTTTACAATCCGGCTCTCATATGCGTAGATCAAGATGGGGGATATGATGGCACGATAACATTTCAGCTCAGTCGTTATACTGATTCCTCGACGTTCCCACACTGTTGAGCACATTCAACCAAAAACAGTGCTGGTCTTTGCTTTTCTTTTGGCCAGCTCATCAGCAATAGTCATTGATCTCGACATCGTTCTTCCGAGGTATACATATTTTTCAACTGCGTGTACGCACTGTAACCACTGGATGTTTATACATGGGGCTGATTGGTTCCTCTGTTTTATTTATGGTAATGGTCAAGCCTAAATTGTCACAAATAGCAGAGAACCAGTCTATGCCTGCATGTATATTCCGTTCTGAACTAATTTTCAAAGCAGTCGTCCGCAAACGAGAGATTGCACATTGTATCGCGCAGCGCTATGTTTTTTGTTTGTTTTTGCATTAAGTCTGCGGGAATTGAATAGACCACCATCGATGGGGAAATGTAATGGTAATCAATGTACGGTATTTAATACGAATTCCGTCGGCATAGATGAAAACATCATGCTCAACAAGGTCGGGGCAAGTACGTACACCTGTTTTACCACGTTCTTGACCTCCAATGATGTAGAGGTCTCGCCATTGTCAAATACACTTCCGCACATGGCCTCGTGGGATTGTTTCCCCTATGGTTACACATTTATTAGAGAAACCAAATTTGGACATGATCTGCCTTAACTCTCCTCTGCTGACTGTATCAAATGCCTTTGAACGCAGACAAGAGAACGCGTTCTTGTTCAAGACATTTGTACCAAAACTGACGAGCTGCAAATGTCACTTATGCTTTCCTCTACCAGCACTGAATCTACACTGACTCTTTCGAGGATGATGGTATAACTAAATGTGTTTGTTCAGGTAATTGAGCATTACTCACTCGATGATCTTGCCGGAAATAGTCAACAACGATATTCCTAGGTAATTTTCACACTCCTGGCGATTTGGTCTTTTTGATCGGGATCTTGATGACGCGCTGCTCAGCATAGCTGCGGGTCCCAACTCTGTCTCCAGCGGACCCTGTCTTAGGCCACGGTCGTCCAATGTGTGGTAAACACTCCTCCAGAGTCGTCTTAATTGTTGCTGTGGACAGCATGGGTTGTCGAGGACTTCCCCATGGCTTATTGTTGCCTCGGGTTAACCAGATTGCTGTGGATATGCTACATAGACCATATCCGTGGTAACATGTCATCTGTCCATCTATGGTTTGCTGTGTCTGCATAGATTACCGCATCATTCGCCAATGACAATAGTGAGCTTATGCCATAATACGTCGGTTGCGAAAAGTGATTTCGAACAAACATCTCTTAAGAGAGAATTGGTTCACTCTAAATGTATATTCTAGTGATTTTGTAAGTGTCCCTGTCTCTGCTCCATAGCTCATCGCAAGAAGCACAGATGAACTTTTTTCTTGAAAATATGTACTTTTTAGAAATAGTAAGTGTGGGTGTGCAAATGTAGAAAAAAACAATAGATGTTCAACATTATATATGATGACAGTACTGAAGTAGCATGTGTTGGACCGAAAGGTGCAAATATCGCAGTCAGGCTGTAAACTACGACACAACGCACGTTGTTCTCTGGACATCACCCTGTTACTTGCAAAGCCCTTTTCAGGGCTTGGTAGCGGGGGTTTGAGCAAGAACGAAGAAGAAGAAGAAAAAGATAAATGGAGAACATAGTGAAAAGGGAGCTTGGGGAAAGGACAAGTAAAGGTTCCTGGTTGTAGTGCTTCCATTGTAAACACTGCTTTTGGATATAAGTGTCCGATAATTCATCCATTGTACGAGTTCTTAACTGTGTTTGAGGAGTGGTTATCAGTTTCTTTTCTCACTATCTTGTTTTCTATAAATGTACTCTAGGTACTCAGTTGCACCTGCCTAAACTGGAGCGATACTCGTGTTGGATCCAGGTTGGAAAGGCAAACCCCACTGCAATCTTTGACGCATATCGCGTAAGTCGACTGACGGTATTTACGCGCCAGCAAAATCATTTCCATTGCCCCGCCACTGCAAATACAAGTGAAGGAGCTGGAACCAAAAGGCGAATGATCAGACTAGCAACATTGTTATGCTAACATGGCGCGACAATAGGTCATTTTCTGCGATTTAAAAAAATACACTGACATCCCTTCTTGATTTAGACCGTCATATACATTTATGTAAAAGAAAACAACATTCTTGTCTCTTGTAAAACATGAATCTAACCTTTAATGTTATTTCAGTTTGAGGAGCGGATGACCTAGCTATTAGGATACTTTTCATCAGGAGTACATGAGTTCGAACCATGGTAAGTACGTACCTTTTTATCTTGGATAAAACCAATACTTAATCTGCTTACTGCGCTGTGACTACAAGTGAAAGCTGCCATTGTCTCTCAGCCGTATAAATCTCTTTGCTTACTGCGCTGTGACTACAAGTGAAAGCTGCCATTGTCTCTCAGCCGTATAAATCTCTTTGCTTACAGCGCTGTGACTACGCGCGAAAGCTGCCATTGTCTCTCAGCCGTATCAAAATCTCTGCTTACTGAGCCGTGACTACGAGCGAAAGCCGTCATTGTCTCTCAGCCGCATACATATCTAAGGAGCGTGTGATCTGTAATGTCAGTTTCTAGCCCCCAACTTGTCCCTAAGAGAATATGTCCGTTATTTCCTACAACTACAGCGCAGAAATTGTTCTTGTCTGGGCATATTCCGTCATGTTCCGTGCGTTACTATATCATGGATGAAATGGAAGTCTGACAGAATTTTAAAAAAATTGAACAGCTCTTCCTGTTTGTGTAAAAGGTCCAGCAGTTTAGATGTATCTATGTTTCTATTGTTTCTATACTTGCACATTTATACTTGTTTCTGAAGTTTGTGGTCCGAGTACTCCCGTACGGTGTTGAGAGGGATCCCGTTTGTGTGTCGGCTTTTGACTGATGATGCTGTCACTTGTACGTAAGCCCTTTGGGACCTCTGACCCGGTCACGTTTGTTGCATGAACTTGTGGTAGCACTGTACGGTCCAGATAGTATTACATCAGCTACTGCATGTATTAGAGCTATCCTTCATTTACTCATAGCTTGTTTATGAGATTTACTCTCAAGTTCCATTCATCGATGCCTTTACCTTCTCTAACTATAAGTCAAGTACATGTGAGTTGACTTGAGCGTACCAGTTACGGGGTTTAAATCCTGAATATCTGTTACGTGACAGTACCAGATACATTAGATTTTTTGGTATCCTTTTTCTTCCTTAGCATTATTCAGAGAATGAAGAAGGTTGTGAGAGATATATGGAGTTGAGGGTGGCAAATGGATTATGCTTTTAAATTTGAAACTTCCTTTGTGTGCGACATACAAAAAATTAATTATTTTTTGCTCATTATTAGTTCACTAGTCACCGTACTATCATGTTCTACTTTAGATAGGCCTTCCGACTCACTGGAAAATTGCGTTGAAAGACTGACGACTAAATGACGAAACTTTCATGTGTCAACTATTGTCCGTTTTACAATGGTTTCCGTCAATTGCAGCCCAATATCTGAATATCCTTACACCGATATACGTCAACGTATCTTTTGAATGTTACAATCACTTAATAATTTACATTGTGGCAGGTAGTGCCATTTTCTTAAAATAGCTAGTTCTTTTGGTATTTGTTAGCAAAGGAATTATTTTGTCCTTTAAGAAAATAATTTTTTATTACATAGTACAGAACGCTTTTTTTTTAAAGCATTCAGAACCGGCATTGAAAATGACCATTATTCATGACGATTTTGTTCAGCTGCGACATCTTCAATGTTTGCTTCTTTTATTTCAATATATTCCACTCAATAAAGGCGTCTGTCTGTTTGAATGCTACTTAAAATTTTTGATCTCGCTGTCGATTCAAGTAAATATTTTCAAAAACACGTTTTTCGATACAAGCTTTTGAATGACCTGTCAAACATCCGTCAAAATTAGACATTTTAACAGGATACAGTAGTAGTGGCCTTGTACACATTGTTAGCCATCTACGTTATGGGAATGTTAGTTAAAATATGAGAAACAAAAGTTCACGCAAAAGGCCAAAATTCATGCCAGTTTAAATAAAAACATGTCAGAACGGTCATGAGCCTCATGTGCTAAACGAGGCTGGTCGCAATGAGGAAACGTTCAAACAGGCATTAAACAAATATTTCATCTTGTCATGACTTAAAGTAACTAGTTTTAGTTCGTTTGTCGCACCTTACTTAATCTTAATGTGTAAGTTTGGAACCATTTTGCAGCTGTACAGGAATGAGATAATTATATATAGATGAAGCGTGTTCAAATGAAACCGCACCAAGTGGCTTTATTACAAAAATATAATCAGTTGGTCACCGAGGCTATGACGTCTGCATCGGAGTCGGTTCTTTGTACCGGCAGAAATTGTTTTTAAATTCAGAACAAATGGAAGTCACAAGAGAACATATCGTGGCTATAGGATGGGTGTGGCAGTACTTCCCACCTTTTCTGTGCTAACGATTTCTGAACAATGTTAGCGACATGCAGTCGCGCATTGTCGTCGAACAGAATCACACCACGTGAACCACCACGTGAAAGCTTGCCGGGTCGTTTATTCTTTATTGCTGTATGCAATTTGTCTAGTTTGTCACTGTAGCGGATGGCATCGATGTTCAAGCCAGGCTCTTTAAAGTCTACCAATAAAAGTCCCTCATGGTCAAACAACGCTGTCAGCATAACCTTACCAGCAGAAATGTGTGGCATGAAATATTTTGGTTTCGGGGTTCCAGAATGTTTCCATTCCATGCCAGCAGTTGTACTGCTCGGCTCAAAGTAGTGGCACCATGATTGAGCACCTGCCATTATGCGCAAAAGAAACGAATCACCCTCCTCTTTGTATCGCAATAAGTGGTTCAAACTCCATCCCATGCGTTCTTCCTTATTGTAGTTGGTCAACAGCCGTTGTACCCATTTTGAACACCCTTCCAATAATTCAGTTTCTTGCTAACCACCATTTCAACTATCCCTACCGACACAGGGAATTCTTCTGCTAGCGAACGTACGCTCCGGTGACGGTCCACCCGAATTGCTGCATCAATTTTGGCGTTGGCAACTTCTAACGCAACAATATGCGCCTGACCTGGTCTTGGAAGATCTTTCGTTAACTTACGTCCTTCTTAAACATCGTTTCCCAGTTTTTCACTGTTGTCTTCGACACACTTTTTGCTACCATACACTGCCTGCATTCTGCGATGAATGTCAACTGGTCGACAACCTTAAGTTGTAAGAAACCGAATCACTGCTTCCTGATCAACTCTAGACGGATTCCGTATCATACTCGCCATGTTTTCAATGGTCTGATGAGGAAACTATGAGTCGGAGATTAACGAAATGTTGAAAATTGACGTCATTATGCGCATGGTACGTATGTTCACTTGTCGAAGTTCGGTCCGGTTTCATTTGAACACGCCTCGTTTATATATATATATTTATATATATATATATATATATATATATAACGATTCAAGGACCTCTTGATAGAAACTCTGAGATGTTGTCAAATACATGAAGTCAACTGAGAGATCATCGAGAATACAAATCGAACTGGAGAAATACAGTAAACGTGACAGGCGTTGCTGAAGGAGAGAGCCCCCGTATGAGAACAGCGCAAGCCAAATAGCTGATCCAGAAGGAAATATATGAGAAACTTCCCTCAAAGGCAGCAAAAGACGTAATGTGTAAATTGTGCAATAGCACATTCTATTCTAGCATTGGATAATATATATATATATATGTAATATCTTCAAACGCAATAACATATCAAAATTAAATGTTCATGCTGAAATCTGGCCTAGTTTCCAGATCAACACACTTTATGTCCAGTTGCTGTGTTGTCTGTCTCCTGTTCGAATCAGCGGCACATGATTATTGTTACACAAAGAACATCTTTTTTTTTGACCAGTGAAAACTGAAACGATGAACTATGTGTTTCTTGAAAACAGGTCGAACGATCTGAACGAAGAAGTGACGAGATTCGCGTGGAGTAGGTAGGCTGGGAGAACAGATGGGTGAGGGCTGGTTTAGAGGCCAAATATGTAGACGGGAGGGATGAGTGGTTTGATAGGAAGAGTTTCAAGTGGACGAGTTTGAGGGGGCGAAAAGATGGGTGGGGGAGAGAGTTGGTAGATTTACAAAACTATCCAGGACAACGCTGGGTAATTCAACGAGTCCGAGATTTTAAAAAAAAGGAAACACATATTTTTCTTTTTACCAACATACGGACCAAAATATATACGAACTCAGACACTAGTAAATAAACAAATTCAGCGGCAACAGTTGTAATGACAAGTTCATTACAAACACAACTCTCGGAAATCATATTTGCAACAGAAAACATAAAATAAATCGAATTACGTGGTAATTCGTTTTCGAGACATCGACCTCCAACAGCGCATTTGTCTTGCTGCAAAGAAACACATAAGGTAAAAGAATAAGGTAATCTAGACCGGCATGTTCCATTTGTTTTTAAAAATGTAATTTAATTACGATTTATTCTTCTTTTATTGACCATACTTCTAGCGTTTTATATTGCAATTTGCTCAGTGTTAAGTTCACCTTATTGCAAAGAGGCATTATTGAAATTATATGTAGCGCTTTTCAGAGACCTGGGTCAATCCACATTTTATATTCTGTCAGTGAAGATATCTTTACCAATGTTTGTTTTGGTTGCTAGCTGCATGCACAACCTTTATGAACCACCATTGGAGGCCGCAGTGCATCTATTATTTACTCTCACGGTTCCATACGATTGTATACTCCATTATCTCAAAATGTGGGTGTTTCAGCTACTGCTAGAACTAACATCACAACAACAACTGCTAACGCTACTGCTGATACCGTGATTACTAATACTACTACTAATACTACTACTACTACTATTACTACTACTAATACTACTACTACTACTACTACTACTACTACTACTACTACCACCACTGCTACTACTACTACTACTACTACTACTACTACTACTAATACTGCTGCTTCTGCTTCTACTTCTACGTCTACTACAGCTACAACTGCAACTTCTACTACTACTAGTACTTCAACTACTACTACTACTACTACAACTATTACTACTACTACTACTTCGTCAGACTCAAAACTGGACATTGCAGACTCAAGCCCCACCTCCACATAATGGGTCTTAGAGACGTCGCCACGTGTAAATGTGGAGGGAGCGCCCAAGCAAGCACCAGAACACATCCAGCAGGACTGCCCCATTCATGCAGATAAAAAAGAAGCAGTCTGCCTTGGTGGAGCGACCATGTTAGAAAAATTGTTGGAGACCGGCGAAGAAATGAAAGGCAGTCTCCTTCGTGAATCGTATTGGGCTATAAGTATAACATCAGTTGATCCAAGAAGAATATAAAAAACTGATCATTTGAAAGTAATACGAGATATTTACACTGACATTTGACCAAAAATACCAAAATATTGTACGGAAATTTGTACTGGGAAAAATAAATGGCAGATTAGGTAGGCTGACACATTTATGTGACGAAAAAAATTAGTTATTACATAACACAATTTCTCAACAAGCTCCTAGACGATTATACATATGGAAATGCCAAGGTGAAATAGTAAGAAATCACAGCATGTATTTCTTATAATAAAGATTATATTAAAATATGTTGTTACGATGTTAACAGCTTATCCAGGTGTGTACATCAATTTCCATCGCAATGCTCTAATGATTAAATTATCCACCAGAACGAAGCATATAGAAATAAGTAATACTACAAGTCCTCAACTAGATATATCAGCTGTGTTACAGTCAGACGTTAACAGAAATATAATAGGGAAATACAAAATACATCTGAAAGTGTCCTGTCATAAATTAGGAGCAATACACAAGATAAAGATCATGAAGAGAATGTAAACACTAAATAAAACTCTGTAAAAAAAAATTCGCATACCAGAAGAAAATGAAATTACACAGAACAAAAAAATTAACAAAAAATATAATATTTATGTCAGCAGACGTCTTAAGCAAAATGAATGAAAAAACGAACAACACGATCTAAAATATAGGACACTAAACAGTGCTGTACGTATTAGGTATAGACATTTAAAAACAAGTGAACATAATCTACTTGTATGAAAAAGAGACAATATGTGAAAAAGCACAGGGCAGAAGCCATGCACGTAGAAATAAAGAAGCTTTCAAACACAATAAGAATAGGGAAGGACACCTTGCTTGGCGAGAAAGATGTATAGAGCAGATGAGCGGAATATATAACTGAGCTGAGTGATGAAAGCAGAGTTAGCAAACTTTGGAGCTTTCAATATTAACAAATTAGGGCCACCAAACGTACTCAGATCAGAATTAGAGAAAACAGTAAAAGATATGATCAAAGTGAAAAAGAACAAATAAAATACAATAAACACATAATGGATTAGATGCTCTAGATTAATTTGATGACGATACAATCATTGATCTGATTAATGATATTTCATCATGTAGCACGTCCTTTGCAGAACATTTCTCCCATCAAAATCCGTCTAGAAACAAAATTATCTCATTTCAAAGCTCCAACCTGCTCCAGATTCATGTCAAAGTATTCCTTGCCGGCTTAGTGCCATCTCCTTCATGGTCTGCCTGTGCCTCTCTTGCCTGGCACCATACCTTCCATTACCATCTCAAGACCGTTATGTCTTTTGATGTGGCCAAAGTTTTTCAATTTACTCTTCATGATGGAATTTAGAAACCAGTTCTTTTCAATGCTTAAACCCTTGTTGAGTGCATTCTTCTTTATTTTCAGTTCATGTTATTCTGAGGATCCTTCCATAAAACATTTCGGCTTAAAGATCTCGATTCTCTTCTTTGAGATTTGGGTAACTGTCCATGTTTCATACCTGCATGCTGCTATGGGAATAAACACAGCTCATCAAAATTGTCACTATAGCTGGAGAAAAAAAAATATATATGTAATACAGTATGTATACCGGGTAACCTGTAATCTGTCTTTACGACACTACACAACAAACCTCCTAAACCAAAAGTTCAGAAGTTATAACAATCGTCCTGTTGAGCCAAAACATTAAGATGCTACTAACAATTATGCAAAAGAAAAGTATACACAGAGTATAGAGCGAAGTTCCTGCCAACACTTTGGAATTCGGATGCGCAGCCAAAGAAAAGAATCAGTTTTCAGTGAAAGGGCACTAACATACAAATGTAAAGAAGCATAAAAAGCATGTATTTCTTCTTCATAGATTACACAAAATGCCTTTCACAGACACAAGCACGAGAAACTAATTTTTTGCCTAGAAAAGATAGGTTTCCATGAAAAAGATACAAGAACACTAAGAAATAAGTACTAAGAACAAACAGCTACTGTACGAAATGAAAGGCTTTGCTCACCATGTATAGATATAAAGACATGAATGCGATATCAGTGCGTACTATGCCCTTGTAAGTTTAATATTGATTGAAAACACTTTTTTACTGCTAGGAAATGACAGGATTTTTTTTGTAAAGTATTTTAGTTATAACCGATCGGTTCTTTTTCAGGAGCGAACGCTCCTGTGCTGGTCCCAGCTCTGGTGTGAGCTTGATGTAGCCGTGAAAAAGATTTCCGGCTTTTGGGGGCTAGACTCGAACAGCTTATAACTTCGCTGCGTTGAGACAAGTACCGCGGAGGGTGTTTTACCGATGTGCGAGCTCACTTTAATATACTCAAACACTACAGTAAAGTAGACTCGTGACCTGTTAGGTGCCATCTATACTGCTCTAAACGAACACCTAACCATCGCCGGTGTTATGTCATGTTCACACAGTTACTCACCTCTTACGACATGTTACCTGTGGGGGCAGTGGTGCTATTCTTGTCTTTGTCATACAAATTCCCCGGCGGATCGATGGGGTTTCAATACACTATTTCAGATATGCGGAGGACAAGGTTTCACTGGCTGAAACAAAGTAAATGTTTTTGAAAATAAATTTATAAGAAAAGTAATGAATAACCAGTGCGACCAATTAATAACTAATGACAAAACCAATAATTCGTGTTGATCATCATCAGAAAAAAACGATGGGCATATATCAGACATCTCTTTAGAATACAACAACCTTCTTCCATTGGATGAACTCGAATGGACACCAAAAGGCGTTATGAAACGAGAGAGACCCAGGTAAACACTCAGAAGAACAATTATCCGAGAGTGCTCAACTATGAGAATCAGTACTTTACAGGAACAGAAAACAGTGCCGTCACACCGTTCCAAGTGGAGATCATTTGTTTCTGTCGTATGCACCGTATTTGGCCCGCAAAGAACATACATATATATATATATATATATATATATATATATATATATATATATATATATATATATATATATACTCGTAATTGTATAAAATGTAGGCGTAGAAAACGAACAAATAGGCGGAGAACAGACCATTCCTTTTGAAATATAGATATACAGACGATATGGCGCTTCTCATCGAAAGAGAAGAAAAACAAGCAAACAAATTGTTAAGGAATTAACGGTGCAAAGAGAATTTGGGAACGGAATCTCAGAGTTAAGGTTATATGGTCATTCATTAAATGACATAACAACTTACTGATTACAATACTGGAAGGTAAGGGCGAGGGCACAATGGCAGAGTTAAACAGCACTTTAAGTGGAATGATGCTTTCAAAATATCGAAAGCGAAAACAGTTAGAAGCTGTTTCATCAAGACAAAAGACAGAGAACGTTGGAGATCCATTGCATCTTAGATGGAGTGACCAGTTTCCTTCTGCCCTGAATTGTCATTCGTAACCATGAACTAAAAATCGTATATCTGAAAAGAATATAATACCGGATAGACTCAAATATGTTGAGACATGAGATATAAGTCTTGTTGATGAGAAAGATACATTATTTAACCGTTCTGCCACTGATGTGCTTTCTAGTGATAAAAATAGTAGTAGAAGTACTAGTAGTAGTATCAGTAATAGTGGTACTATTAACAGTAGATGCACTAACAGTAGCAGTAGTAGTAGTAGTAGTAGTAGTAGTAGTAGTATTAGTAGTAATGCTAGTAACAGCAATAATATTAGTAGTATTAGCAGTAGTAGTAGTATCAGTAGTTTTAGTAGTAGAAGTAGTAATAGCAGTAGTAATAGCAGCAGTAGTAGTAGTAGTAGTAATAGTAGTAGTTGTTGTACTAGATGTAGTATAAGTAGTAGTAGTAGCAGTAGTAGTTGAAGTTGCATACATTAGTATAATGTGCTTATCTGAACTAACTTAGTACTATATATACCAACTGTTTAATTATGTCGGACTTCTTACAACCGAATTTCAACATGATGTCTCTGTCTCTTTAGGTCTGGCTTTTCATTTCGTACATTTCTCGTTCTAATGAGATTTCTCGAGATCTGTTGTAAATGTTTCTAATAGAAGCATCACCACGCATTGTAACAGACATTGGCATTAAGAGTCGTAGAACTAGTATAAGTGTTGGCAGTAGTAGAAGTAATAGGAAACAGAAGTGCTTGGCAGATTGATTTAGCTTGAAATGATGTAAACGGAACTGGAGAGAGGATGACTAAATTGGGGCTATTATCGGAATGTTGGAGTGTTATTAAAAAGTTGAGGATTCCAAAATGTCTGACAATTAAACTAGAGTTAGCAAATTACTTTTATTTGGACATGTAGAAGATGGTACTGAATTCGTTACAGAACGCTCTTAACTTAGGCTATCAGAATTATAGAGATTACAAATACGGGAAATATTTACAGAGAGATGTCGAGGAAGTGAGAAATGGTTTTCCTATCAAAAAGTTTGGATGTTTAAAAACAATGGTTTTTGAATATGTCTTATGTTTTCACTGTCTTAAATAGTATATTTCTTTGTGTGTTTGTACGCGTGTGTTTGTGTGTGTATTTGTGTCTGTTTGTGTGTGGTTGGGTGAGTGTTTGGAATTGTTTTGTGTGTGTTTGAGTTTGTTTGAGTCTGTGCGTGTTTGTGTGTGTTTTAAGTATTTGTTTGTGTGTTTGAATGTGTTTATTTTTCGTGTGCTTGAGTTCCTAGGATTAAGATGTGTGTGTTTGTGTTGTGTGTCTTTCAGTTTGTTCGATGCTCTGTCTGTTTGTGCGTGTTTGTGTGTTTGTATTTATTTTGTGTGTGCGCTCGAGTTTGTGTGTTTTTGTGTTTATGCCTGTGTGTTTGTGCGTGTGTATGTGCATTTGTTTGTGTGAAAATGTGTGTGTGTACTTGTGTATGTGTTTTTGTATGTGAGTATTTGTATTTTCTTTGTGTTTGTGTATGTGTGTTGTTTGTGTAGAGTGTGCGTATGTGTGTAGTCGTTTGTGTGTGTTTTTTAAATGTGCGCATATGTGTGTGTGTGTTTGTGTGGGTGTTTGTTTGTTTGCTTTGTATATGTATTTATGTGTATGTGTGTGTTTATATTTGTGTACGTGTGCATGTGTGTTTATGTATGTATTTATGTATGTGTGGTTTTGTATAGGTCTTTGTGCATGCATGTGCATATGTCTATGTATGTATGTGTTTGTATGAGTGTATGCATGCTTGTATTTGTGTGTATGCATATGTGGGTACTTGTGTATGTGTGAATATGTGTACGTGTTTGTGTGTATATCGACGGGTTGTTTCTTTGAAAAGTCCTCTTTTGGCTGTATAGTATGTATAGTATATATAGTATGTAGATTTACAATGCCTATTTAAAAACATCTAGAACGTTTGAAAATACTCACCTGTGGTTAAGCAACTTCAGGTCAGTGGTTCTGCGTAGTGCTGACATTCATAAGCAGCTTACCATTGTGTGTCTCGTTTGTGACTGTTTATCGTATTGCAGTTGATTGCTAACGTGCATGCATCTTGTGTTTCTCGTTTTATATGAATTCCATCGCTGGGAATATACATCCAGTTATGTTTCATGCACGCGGGAAGACATTCACAGAGACTCTTGTAAAGTTAAAATGAATTCATGGGAGCAGTGCATGACGGGAACGGCTTGTTGCGAAAGGTCTAAGCCACCAGTCAACATATGACGACCCACATTCGGAACGACCTTCCACGAACGTCTGACGACACTCAAGGAGGCCAGATTCGTGAGATCGTGAGTTCTAATACTCGACTGACACTTCACAAAATGCTAGAATAATGCAACGCCTCTATGCGGCATTTCTATAGGATGGTTCCATGACATTATGGCAAAGAAACTGCAAATACATAGGACAGCTGTGAAGTTGGTTTCATAATTCCTGACACAATAACATAACAACAATCATGTTAAGGACGTGTGCATTGCGTTAACGAGGATGACAATTTCAAGTATAGAAAAGTCGTAATTATGGAAATAACTAAGTTTTCTAGAATTTTCTAGAATTTATACAAAGACACTTTCCAACTTTTCAGCAAAAATAATTTTTTTTTCAAATTGTCCCGTTTTGCGAGCACCTTATTGTGGTCGTTCCTTTATCAATCTTCTCTCGCGCTGAGTCGCAGGATTCTTCTTCTTCTTCTTCTTCTTCGTACGCTGTCAGACGTCAATTTGAATTTGTTCGAAGAAAGCAGTGGTTATCCTAAGACTGTCGACACTGCCATAGAGCTTGTCTAGTGTTGGGACTGGTGATGGCCACATGTGCTTTCTCTGGTCCTTCTATGTCGGGCAATTTTGCAACAGATGTTCTGCGGTTATTTCGTCAGTAGCACCTACCTTCAGTTTATTGAATAGATAGTACCTCAGTCTGTTGTGGCCTGTGCGGAGTCTTAAGACAATAATCTGCTCACTTCTGTTCAACTGGTAATAAGCATCAATTTTTGTGTAGCCAGTATGCTCTGTTACCAATTTGGCAATGTATCTGGCCCTAATAATCTTTTTGGACTCTTCGTAGGTCACACTAGAATCTGGTTCTGGAAACGGTGTACCTTCTTTTGCTAGTCTGTTTGCTAGTCTGCTTCCTCGTTGCCTTGAATGTTACAGTGGGATGGGACCCACTGTACGTGGGTTCCATCCCACTGTAACATCCAAGGCAACGAGGAGGCAGACAGACTGAATAAAGAAGGTGCAAGACTACCACAACCAGATTCTAGTGTGATCTACGAAGATTTTAAAAGGCTTATTAGGGCCAGATACATGGCAAAATGGGAAACAGAACATACTGGCTACACAAACAAATGATGCCTACTACCAGTTGAACAGAAAAGAGCAGGTCGTGGTCTTCAGACTCCGTACAGGCCACAGCAGACTGAGGTACCATCTATTCAATAAACTGAGGATAGGTGGCACTGACGAATGCACCTGTGGTACAGGGAAAATGACCGCTGAACATCTTCTGCAAAATAGCCCGACATATGAGGACCAGAGAAAGCACATGTGGCCATCACCAGTGCCAACACTAGACAAGGTCTATGGCAGTGTCGACAGCCTCATGATGACAACTGCTTTCTTTGAAGAAATTCAAGTTGACGTCTGACAGCGTAAGAAGAAGAAGAAGAAGAAGAAGAACCCACTGTACCACTACTGTTGTGATTGCAGACTGCTGGCATAGTTGAGAAAGTACTGCTATTAAGTCATTAAGTTCTGTATTTGTATGGATTTTTAGTGCTGTAACCATGGACAGGTCATCTGTAAACAAGACTTTCTGGATTTCATTGCTTTCGCCTGTCAGCACTGCTTCTATTGCAGCCTTCAATGCCTTTGCCTCCGCTCTGAAATTGCCTGAGTCGCAGAAATCAGTAGCAAGCACGGAGAATTTCTGAGGAAACATCCAAATCATGGCCATGTGACTGAAAAAATAGAAATGTAAAGAAACAACGTTTTTCGGGTAAAACATATTTTGAATGACCTGTTTACTATCCATTCAACAGTGCACTGATAAATAGGTCGAGCTAGTGCAGATATGTACATCCTTTCAGCTGTCGGTTATCAGTAAGTTGGTTAACATTGGAGAAATATAAGTTTCGCATCCAACTCGCGTACGACACGTATCTGCCCTTTAGCACTATATGGTCCGATCCCTTCTAACCAACTCGGCCTACAAAAACGGAGTAGGGAAAAAAAATAATTTTTTGAATGGAGTCACTCCCGACAGCCATTTTTTACTGCTGAATACGCCCTCCATACATACACGATATTTTGCCGGTTAAAGTATCGTATGTTCGATTACAAATGGCTTTTGAACAGTTTTAATTTTGTATACGCCGTTTGGGGCAAGCCGACTTTTTGCGAAAGGGGAAGTAGGTTTTTGGGAAAGATCTTTATCGAGTAGATCTGTTTATTTTGTTTGTTTAAATGAAAGAACTACGTTTAAATTGGAAACTAACAGTTGTGTCGATAGTGTAAACACAGTATCGATACGTTGTTGTAGTTTCTATGGTTTTCTATTGGAGCGACTAGGCCTAGTGGTCGAGTCCAAATTTTTTCCCGAGATTTTCATAAATTTTCAAACTCATCTTTTTGAATCTCAAAAACTAACAAACACACAACAAAAACAATAACACTTACATGTTCGTTATGCTATTGTGTGTCTACACACCAGAAAATCATATTTATTGACAAACAAACATGAAAGTTAAAAATTTTGAAAGACGACTACCAAAGCGAGAAATTAAGAAAATTAATTAGGTCAAATTTTGTTCACAAAAAATGTGGCGTGCTAAAGGTTTTAATGGTCATTGTCAAGTTATTAAATAAGAGCTTTTATTAATAAACAGCGGTGAAACATGGGTTTGCGAACCCGACATTTGGACGCAAATGCAGTTTTCGCAGTGGGTTAGGGAGAATTCGTTTAGACCGATAAAAGCGTGACAGGTCATGTCGAACGTGCCGGTTTACAAAAAAAAATTATTTTAAAAAACAAAAAACAAACATGATGTTTGTCGTGTGCCACGCATTCTTACTGGATGGACAACCAAATAACCAGTATTGGAGATTGCATGAGAGGATTCGTGATTAATTAGGAAATACGACTGTAGTCCAACCAAAATGATGTTTTAAATGTCATGAGGAAGAGGTGTTGGGCGTACACCGGGCACCTGCTGCGGATGGCAAATAATATACTCCCGTTATAGTCGGTATGTGGGAAACTAGTGGCAAGCGCGGTAAACACAGAGAAACTATGCGGAACAATCACCAGGGAGCTAGGGAACATGCTAGAGAACCTAGCCATGGGGCTAGGGAACATGCACGAACTACAGAGAGTGGCGGAGGACCGATCGAGCTGGAGAATTTTTAATTCTGCTTTATGCGAAGTCTTTGGTCCTGAAAGACCATTGGTAGACTATCTTGGATGCTTGGGTCTTAATTCACCCCAAATAGATTTCACTGGGTTCACCATCGCACGTAACGGAACATTTCATTCCCGGGTTAATTGAAATGCAGTTCCACATCATTTGCTTTTAAATAAATAGTAGAGCCTTAAAACCAGTGGTTAGCGAGCTGGCTTCGCATTTGAGTGGTCCTGCGTTCATTCACCAGATGAGACGGAAATGTTTATCCAAACCGCAACGGCGCCCGGGTCAACCCAGCTTTAAATGAGTACCGGTTCAGTCCAAAGAAGTAAGGGCGGCGAGGAAAAGGAGATGGCTACCGCCCTCATATAGCCGATCCTTTGAAATGTGAGATCGCTAACATCTCATACCCCTACGGCAGTAATGCTATGGGTTATTTTACTTTTACCTTAGATAAATATAGAAGTATAGAAACAAGGGCTATATTCAGGTTAGTAAAAGGTTAGGGTTAGGTTTATGGCTATGGTTAGGTTTAGGGTTAGGAGTAGGGTCATGGTTAAGGTTTGATAACATGGTTGAGATATTAGTATGACATACAAAGAATCAAATCGGCTTATTAGAGCTAAATACATGACCAAATGGGAAACAGAACATACTGGCTACACAAAAAACGATGCCTATTACCAGTTTAACAGAAGAGAGCAGGTCGTGGTCTTCAGACTTCGCATTGGCCACAATAGACTGAGGTACCACTTATTCAACAAATTGAAGATAGGTGGCACTGACGAATGCTCGTGTGGCACAGGAAAAATGATCGCTGAGAATTTGCTGCAAAACTGCCCGACATACGAGGACCAGAGAGAGCAGATGTGGCCATCACCAATGGCAACACTAGACAAGCTCTATGGCAGTGTCGACAGCCTCAGGATGACCGCTGCTTTTTTCGAAAAAATAATGGTCGACGTCAGACAGCGTAAGAAGAAGAAGATAACATGGTTGTTATTTCACCGTCTGACAGCACAAATCATAACATTCTGCTGTTGAAACGGGATACCTCTCTCATTATCATGGACACACGTTGACAGGTTCAAGAAATTCATTGCAATGACGGCAGGAAAAGAAGGTTTGCAGGAGCGGACATTTTCGACTACTATCACAGAATGTTTGACACTCTCATCAGTTAAAAATATAACTATTCCGTGACGTCACTACCTTAAGGTTAAGTGCTAAAAATATATATTTATTTTGTTTTTGGTGAATTAAGACATATATACGCTATCATGATTTTAGAAAACGTATTTACAGAAACAAAACACGAGTTTGGGAGAAACAAATTCTAGTTCCTCCAATTTAACAAATGGGCAGCCCAAACATCACTATCCGTTCTTTAATTGTTGCCATAAACAAAGATATGGGTGCATACCTAACCTACTCCCCTGATCTTAGCACAGCAGACTTTTTTAAATATTTCTCAAAAGAAGTGCAGCTTGAGAAGACCTACGATTTCAGAACATTGAAAACAAATAAACGCAATTCATAGATTGGCCTACTAATCACATTCCCCAACAATTTTTACCTGAACAGCTTTTAGAAGTGTACAAATAAATAAATCGACACATCGGCGGTATTGATGGTCAAAAGTCGATAACACGTCATGTCGGAAATGGAGAAATAGTTTAACAAGTACAGAAGTTTAAATATTTATGGAAAACCATCACAGAATGATTCCGCAGTGAGACGAAAATTAAGACCTGGACTGTGTTGATAGAAAAGGTTTTCAGCGAAAAGCAAAAAATTACCGACGTCTAACAATATCAGTATGTAACTGAATAACAAAATAATTACCACTCATATATGGCCAATTGTATTGTATGGGGCTGAAACATAGAGGTTAGTTACAAATTGCAACAATCAAAACTGTGCACCAACAGCCTGGGCACACGTCTATACGGATGGCTCAGCCAAGGATGCGATTGCAAACGGGAGAGGAGGCAGCATTATATAACTAAAAAGCGAAGTATACTAATCAGCATGTGCCACGGGGAAACGCTGCAGCAACTTCAGTGCCGAAGCCAGTACCATGAGAGAAGCAGCTGAGACCGTTTTCGACCATGACGACCAGGCAGAACAGCAAGTGGTCATTCTCGCAGACGCCCTCTCAGTATTAATGGCGCTCAAGAACCAGTTTAGAAAAGAACTTGGTGCTCTGGCAGACTTGCTCGAACGCCTGTCCCAGTATTTCTAAAAAGGCATAGTCCAGTGGATACCAGCCCACTGCGACATTCCAGGTAACGAGGAGGCGGACAGACTCGCCAGATAGGAAGGGATGCTGCAGCAGAATGATTCAAAAATCACATACAATGAAACTAAAGCATTCATCAGGTCAACGTAGAATGTAAAACGGAAAACGGAAAAGAGACATCCCCTGGCCACATAGAAAATTATGCTTACCATCAACTCACCAAGCGAGACCAGGTGATAATTCTTCGGCTACGAACAGGTCACAGCAGACTGAGATGTCATATGTACAACAAGTTCAAGATTGGCACTACGGCACAGTCCCCAGGAGAGCAAAACATAGTTTACAGTCTTTACACTGCAAACCGACAAAAGAAGTAGCACTTAGCAATAGCCAGAGTCCTTCCACGAGAAGCTGTACGGAAGTGTACAGAGCATTGAGTCGACTGCTGCCTTCGTTAAAGTCATTGAAGTCGAGGTCTGAAGACGAAAGGAAAAAGAAATACGGAGGCTGGTAAGAGGAATGAAAAAGGCTTAAAAGCGTTTGTGGTGATATTATAGAATGAAATGATTGAGTTGGACTGAAAGAAAATCAAATAAAAATGTACTTACTGAGGTAGGCACACCAAGACATATATTGAAATTGATACACAAACGAAGAGAGAGTTGGTTGGGACACAATATGCGACATGGAGGTCTTCTACAGAAGTTACTAGAGGACCAGTGTAGGTGAAAAATAGGAAGGGAAGACCAAGTTGTTTTAACATCTCAGGTATGCAGAGTTTAAACGCATTTTGACAAGGCAGAGGCAACACAACAAGTGAATAAAACAAGCGAGCGGAAGTGACATGACCAGGAGGGCGTAAGAAGTTCAAAAAAGCCGGATAAACCAAAAATGGCCAAACGGAATGACCAGATAGTGATATAAGTATAAGTAAAGCACCAAACTGAAGAAGAGAACCAGAGGAAGATAGAGGCACGGAAAAAAGGTGGGAGGAGATAAGGACAAGGCTAAGGTATGGACAATGTTTATGCCATAGGGTTGAAAGTGAGATGAGTTTCTTGGCAAGTGCCAAACAATGTTGATTGTCAGAGGAGCCAGACACGATGCATGTGACACTGTCCTCGACCGTACACCGACGCCCAGGGCCACTATGGTGGATAGCGATTGTATTGACGCATAAAACCACCATTACAGTTCGACTGCATACAGGAAGCATGTTTCCTAGCATTTGTAGAAGCGGTTTCAGAAGCGATGGTTTTGCATGATGAGGGTACTAACTCCACGCACAACTCGTTTAAATCACCTTTCATGACATGATCTTCTTCTTCTTCTTCGTACGCAGTCAGACAGTAACCATTATTTTTTCGAAAAAAGCGGCGGTCATCCTGAGGCTCTCGCCACTGCCATAGAGCTTGTCTTGCAGTTCCACTGGTAATGGCCACATCTGCTCTCTCTGATCCTCGTATGTCGGGCAGTTCAGCAGCAGATGTTCAGCGGTCATTTTACCAGTACCGCACGGGCATTCGTCGGTACACCCTATCTTCAATTTGTTGAATAGGTGGTACCTCAGTCTGTTGTGGCCAGTGCGAAGTCTTAAGACAACGACCTGCTCTCTTCGGTTCAACTGGTAATAGGCATCGTTTTTGGTGTAACCAGTATGTTCGGTTTCCCATTTGTTCATGTATCTGGCTTTGATAAGCCGTTTTTACTCTTCGTACGTCAAACTGGTATCTGTTTGTGGTAGTCTTGCACCTTCTTTTGCTAGTCTGTCTGCCTCCTCGTTGCCTTGGATGTTGCAGTGTGACGGAACCCACTGTACCACTACCCTTTTTGGTGCGGACTGCTGGCACAGTTTGCAGAGTGCTGCTCTTAAGTCATTAAGCTCAGTGTTTTTCTGGCTTTTTAGCGCTGTGACCACGGCGAGAGCATCTGTCAGCAGGACTATATGGCTCTCATTTTCACTGTGTGTCACCATTTCTTCCACTGCCGCCCTCAGTGCCTCTGCCTCCGCTCTGAAATTGCTTGTGTACTTACCAGTAGCGAGTGACAGTGTTATTTGTCTGCCATTTGGTAGGTTCAGGAATGCTCCTGCCCCTCCGTTCTGTGTAGTGTTTGTTACAGAACCGTCGGTGTATGCATGGGTCCAGTCCATGCTTGGGTAGCTTTTCGTTATGAAGCTTAGGGTAGTATCTCTCCTTTCTTTTTCAGTCTGGCAGTTTTTGTTTGCAATACCTGGTATATTTTCTACCACTTCTGGAAATATATCCTGCCTCCAGGTAGGTTTTCGTACAGTATTGATGGGTTTTGGTGTTGTTAGTGCGTTTATGGGATCTTCGTGCATCTTTGCTTTGGCTATTTCTGCAAAGTTTCTCCGCTTTAGTTTCCCATTTCCCAAATTGTTTAGTCTCTGGTGCATTGGATGGTCAGTCAGTCTTCGTAGTTTCTCTGACTTCATGCCACCTGTTATAATTCTCATGGCTTGGTTTTGAAGTTTGTTAACTTTATCGAAGTTCGCCTTTGCTGCTGTTGTCCATGCCGCAATGCCATACTCGAGAACTAGTCTCACTCTTCCAGTATACAGTTTCTTTAGTATGCCTTCGTCTGCTCCCCAGCTTGTGCCAGCAAGTTTCCTCATGATTGCCATTCTTTCTCTGGCTTTCATTCGGTTTCTCTCAATCTGACTTGTCCATGTCATGCGCCGATCAAATGTGACTCCCAGATAGGTTGGGTTGTCGTTTGGCTGCAGGAATTTGCCATTTAGACTTAATTTGGTACTTTGGAGTTTTAATGAAAGCGAGAATATTGTGCATGTGGTTTTCTCCTCGTTTATTTTGACCAGCCATGAGTTCACCCACTCTTCCAGCGATGTTAGGGCCGTCTGCATCCGATTTCTTGCTATGGTGAGATTCTTTTCAGAGGTCCACATAGCCAGATCGTCTGCAAACATTGAGCTATGGACTCTTCTTGGTATATTCTCTGTAATATCGTTTATATATACCAGGAAGAGTGTGGGTGACAATACTCCCCCTTGGGGTACTCCCTGCTCGAGTGTCACCTTTTTGCTCATCTGCCCTTGTACTTGGACTCTGGCCGTTCTTTGTTTGAGGTAGTGGTTGATCCACTTGTACATCTTCCCACCGACATCACTTCTTCTTAGCTTGACTCTAAGTCCATCCTTCCAGACTTTGTCAAATGCCTTTTCCAGATCCACCCAAACAGCTACTGTGTGTTTCTGTGCCTGGTAGGCATCTTCTATCTCCTGGGCTATGAGGATGACCTGGTCCTCAGTGGATCTGTGCTGTCTGAAGCCGGCTTGCTGTGGAATTAGTATTCGTTTTTCTTCCAGATGCCACATCAGTCTGGTGTTTATCATCCGTTCCATCAGCTTGCCGACACAGCTCAGTAGGCTGATGGGCCTGTATCCATTTGGATCTGTTTTATCCTTTCCTGTTGTTGGTACTGGTACCAGTATTGCGTCTTTCCATGCCTGGGGTACAATACCCCTTTTCCAGCTTTGGTTAAGGACTGATAGTAATTTCCTCTTCGCTGTTTGGCCCAGCCCTATCAGCATTTCGTTTGTGATCCCGTCTTTTCCGGGAGATTTCCTTTTCTTTAGTGTTCTCATAGCCTCTTCCATTTCGCGCATTGTTAGTTTGGCCATCATGTGCTCTTCAGGAGCCGTATTTATGTTTTCGTGTCCCTTTAGCTCTTCGCTAATGTATGTATGCTTATCTGCAGGGACCTCGATGTGGTTTGCTCTGGCACAGTGATCGACAAAGGCGTTAGCGGCTTTCTTACCTGTGATCAAGTTCTCGCCCTGCTTGATAGTAATTTGTTTATTTGACGGGGTTTCGTCGTTCATTGCTCTGACTAGCTTCCATAGCTTGTTCCCGTCTTTGTCCAGGTTTAGACTTTCCGTTTTATTTTTCCAGCTTTCTCTTGCTGTTTGCCTGAGAGTGTGTTTGTCCTTCGCCGCGGCGGCTTTGAGGGCGATGTTTGCCTCCATGGATTTTTCTCGCTCTGCCATGTTCCTAGCATTTGTTACTGCATCTTCCACTTTCTGCAACTCATCATTCCAGTAGGGCTTATAGTTTTTCCTAGCTCCTCTTGGGATGGTTTCAGTGGCGGCTTGCATTATTGCCTTGCTTAGGGTCTCTACCATTGCTTCATTTTTGAGTGTCGTGTGTTGATGGTTTCACACAGCCCATCTGTCAGGATTGCAAATCTGTCCCAGTCGGCTCGTTTGTAATTCCAACGTGGGAGCGGTTTTGTTTCCTGTGGGCCTACTGCCATGTCAATGGTTAGCCTGATCGGCCTGTGGTCGCTACCTGCCAGTTGGTTTAGCACCTGACGGTCTATTTTATGGTGTATGTCCTGTGTGGAGAAGGCCAAATCTGGAGTCGAGGTGGTATGCCATGTTCTTGAATAGAAGCTAGGGCTATCCTCCGGCCTATTGATTAGGGAGAGATTTGCATCTATCTCCCAATCTTCCACTTCGTCACCTCTGCTGTCTGTGTCAGAGTATCCCCATCTCTCCGAGTGGCTGTTGAAATCTCCAACTACTATGCAGTTGGAGTCTCTGACCTCCATACTCGAGAGCGATAGGTCTCTATTTGGTGGTCCGTACAGATTGAAAATGCGGAGCTTCGTCTCTTGGGCCATTATGTCAACTCCTACAATTTCTGCTTGTCCGGTGTGATTGACAGATACCGCGCTACTCGTTATGCAGTTTCTGGTCAGTATCAGGACCCCTCCTTTGTGGCCTTCTCTATCTAGACGGAAGGTCTGGTATCCTCTGATTGAGAATTTATGGTTATTGTTGAGGTGCGTTTCCTGGATACATGCCACGTCAATCTTACCTTCATGCAGGTGGTGTGTTAGGGAAAGTTTTTTGTTAATGACTCCCTCCGCATTCCACTTTAGTATTTTGAGGGTCTTGAGGTTTTGGCCAATAGAAGTTGCCCCATAGCCATGTGCCTTGACTCCACGACACATGGGTGGGTGACCACCAGTACTCAAGGGTGGGCCCCTTCGAGGCGTGAGGCCCGGCACTATCGCTGCCTGGCGGGACTCCGCAGGATGAGCGCCATGCGTTTTTCTGATAGGTTGTACTGCCATCATACTGCGATTTACGTTGCACTGTTTTGTTAGGCTTGCGGCCCCGTGCATCCGATTTCAACAGGCGTTTCTGTAGGGATGCCCTCCTTAGCCTTTGGCTGTCCCCAGCCTATCTGCAAGGCAGCAGTTGTTTATGATCAGAGTTGTCTCTCTTATGGAAGTTGTCTTACCAGACTATCGAGTCTTCACTACTCGTGTCTATAGGGTGCAATGATAATATGTGAGATGATATATGAGATGGACTGGTTTACCCGGAAGAGAGGCAGTCCAGTGTGTCTGTATCCCAGGATCGTCACGTCCTGCCAGAAACGTAGCATTTGCATGTGCGTGGGGTATCTCTTTTTCCTTTTATTTTCTTGGCTTCTATGCAGGGATGGTACGCCTAGCATTCCCCGCCACCTGGGGTGTTGACACAGTGGGGCAGGTGTGCAATGTCCGCTGGTCTGCATCTCTTCTGCGTCCAGCATGGTAGTTATATGGCTGATAGCGTACAGAGGTAGATATCGTAGCCGGTGTGCATTTAGCCAGAGGACAAGCCTGGTAATGTCACAGAGATGTTTTTCGCCTGGTGTGCGGACAACTCTCATGGTCAGTGGTTGAGTCTTGACAGTTCACAGTGAGGTGGCTGCTCTACTGTTTTCGACACCCCGACCAGGTACTAAGTCTGTGGTTGGTGGTTTCGCACCCAATCGCCGTGTAAGGTGAGTATCAAGCAGTTGTCCGCCCGCTTTGATTGGCGGACGGCAATGACCTCTTACTGTGGCTCTACCTGATAGGGCTGGGGCGCAAGCCCCAGGTCCCGAGCATGTAGGAGCCTCCCATTGCAGTGGTGATGAGATTTTGGGCGGGATTGCGGCTTACAAGGGTTCGGCCGTAATCCCCCACATGGTAGCCTCGCGCCCTTGGCTTATCAGCCTGGTACGTGAACCAAAGTGTCTGCGGCTCCTCTCGATTTGAGCTGGTTTTCCGTAGCAGCGCCCTGTCATTTGTAGGGTAAAACTGACCTGTCTTCAGATGATCTATTTCCAGCACCCGTTCACTATTTGGTCAGACGAATGTTTGAGGGCTTTTGTTTGTCAATGACCAGGTATTTGAAATCTGCGGTTTCTGCGGAGTAAAACACGATTTCCGTAGCGTTCTTTCATTTGAGTGTTTGAGAGCTGACTTGTCATCCGTGAGTCTAATACCAGCGTACGTTCATTATTAGACCCAAACGGCAGTGCTCTCGATTTGTCAGTTGTTCTACAGTATTGGCGTGTTCAGTCAAGTTAAGCCGCAGGTTCCACACCTGGTGGTGCCCTTCCGTCAATTCCCTTAGCGAGACAATCAAGTTTCTTAGGGGGTAGCCCCAGATTTTCGAGGGTCTAATTCCAGCACATGTTCTCTATTAGACCCCACGAAGGTGTACTTTTTGATAGTCATTCTGCAGTATTGGCGTGTTAAGTTAATTTAAGCCTCAGGCTCCACTCCTGATAGTGCTCTTCCATCAGTTCCTTTAAGTTTCAGCTTTGCAACCATACTTCCCCCGGAACCCAAACACTTTGGTTTCCCGGAAGCTGCCCGCAGAGTCATCGAAGCAACTCCTGCGGATCGCTAGTCGGCATCGTTTATGGTCAGAACTACGACGGTATCTGATCATCTTCGCGCCTCTGACTTTCGTTCTTGATTAATGAAAACATTCTTGACAAATGCTTTCGCAGTAGCTCGTCTTGCGGCGATCCAAGAATTTCACCTCTAACGCCGCAATACGAATGCCCCCGTTTGTCCCTGTTAATCATTACCTCCAGTTCCGAAAACCAACAAAATAGAACCGAGGTCCTATTCCATTATTCCATGCACCATTATTCAGGCAGCCGAGGCCTGCTTTGAACACTCTAATTTTTTCAAAGTAAACGCGCCGGCCACCCAGGACGCTCAGCGAAGAGCACCCGTGGGAGAGAGCCGGCAGACGGTAGGGCAGGAGACAACGGGCAGTGAACCGGCGCGAGCCGGACCGCCCGCCTGCGCCTGAGATCCAACTACGAGCTTTTTAACTGCAACAACTTTAATATACGCTATTGGAGCTGGAATTACTGCGGCTGCTGGCACCAGACTTGCCCTCAAATAGATCCTCGTTAAAGGGTTTAAAGTGTACTCATTCCAATTACGGGGCCTCGAAAGAGTCCCGTATTGTTATTTTTCGTCACTACCTCCCCGTGCCGGGAGTGGGTAAGTTGCGCGCCTGCTGCCTTCCTTGAATGTGGTAGCCGTTTCTCATGCTCCCTCTCCGGAATCGAACCCTGATTCCCCGTTACCCGTTACAAACATGGTAGGCATGTCACGTACCATCGACATTTGATAGGGCAGACATTTGAAAGATGCGTCGCCGGCACATGAGGCCATGCGATCAGCACAAAGTTATCCAGAGTCACCAGTGGGGACGCCGCAACCCCGCGAGGGGAAACGACGATTGGTTTTGAACTAATAAAAGCGCTCTTTCCGCGAGGGTCGGAGCTTGGTAAGCATGTATTAGCTCTAGAATTGCCACAGTTATCCAAGTAGGATCGTGTCATCTAAGGAACCTCGACTGATTTAATGAGCCATTCGCGGTTTCACCGTGAGACAGTGTGAACTTAGACATGCATGGCTTAATCTTTGAGACAAGCATATGACTACTGGCAGGATCAACCAGATATCTGTCGGAGACGTACGTACAGCACACACCGGTCGGCGGAGGAAGGGTGTGTAAAAAGCCTCGCTGGGACGACGGCCGCAGGGACCGACTAACGGGACGGACGGACGGTTTGTTCCACCCGTCCCTCACTCCGTCGACCTAGGACCGCCTGACAGGGGCCTCCCACACGCACCAGACGACCGACCGACCGGGCTCGCTCGAGGAGGGATGGCAGCGCTCTGTGCAGAACGGATCCCAGCGACCTCGGCGATGAATTTCACTGGGACTAGAGACAATTTGGCCTGCCGGCCTGCCCTTCTCCGTAGGAGAACGCAGGGCCTCGAGGCAACGATTCCTGCTTTCCATTTGCCGGTCACAAGCTCTTTGCGAGAGTCGGACCACCAGCGAGACGTACTGTCGAGCTCTGCTATAAGCCTTAGATAAATCACCACGGACGGACCACGTTTCCTGATACGGACCAGACCAGCGCACCTCGGTGGAGGAGCCGCTGCAACAAACCGCACCCAATTCGCTCTACGGGGAACGGCAGGCGAGCGTTTTCCGCAAGCCCGCGCTATCGCTCCGCCTGGCGGGACTGAGATCGCTTTACGAACACTGGTTGAAATTGAGTCGCTGCGGCGAGACAACTACCCCAGATCATGACATGATCGAAACGTAGCAGTGGTTGTTTTACCGTTCAACCTGTGTGCCACATGTTTGCTCAGAGTACCTTACATTAAATAAATGAGCTGTTGTTAATGGTACCGGAATGTTACCGTGACCCGGAATGGGAGAAAAGATGAGCAACTCTGTAACCAGCCAGACAAGTCAGATGAGACGACTGAAGACCTGGCACTCCGTCCTGTAGAAAATGTAAGCTACGTATGCAAACTTCGGCACATGTAGGCAGTTCACTGTTTTATGACTTCTCGTGCATTTTGTTTAAGACTTTTACTTCCCAGAAACCTGAAAAAGAAATGTAACGTGAATTAGAAAAATATACTTAATTACTTTCATTGTCCTGGACACCATATCAGACATCATGTTTCTAATGTTCAGCGATGTGGGTAGTCTGGTCTTTTCCTCTCATCATGCCATCCATATTGCATGTTTTCAGAAGGTTTTCCAGAAGGTTTCCATGTGGTCTGGGTCTTGTGTTGAGAGTCATCTGATGTTGATTTAAATCAACAGAAGAGCTGGTTTATAATCTATAACGATTCAGTAGGGAAAGGATTATTCGACTGAAAAGTATTTTAAAGGATTATAAACATGGGTTAAATACAATATACTTGGATATTGCTTTCGTGTCTCCCGTAAAAATGAGTCTATAACAAGTTTTTTTTTTTTCAAAATATATCCGACTATAAGAAAAAGACGGCACAACCAAACATTAATTCAAGGTCCTGATTAGATATGAGAAAATATTTTTTTTTAGAAAGAGAGTGATAAATTCTCGGAATGCATTGTCACAGGAAATAGTGGAGGCGCAGTTAGTTGATGCATTCAAGAATAGATTGGACGCGCATAAGTGTTTTGTAGATCAAGTGAAAGTGTAAATAAAACGGGTTGTATACAGACTATGCAGAGTCTTCTAAACCAGTATAAAGTCGTTAAGTTAAGCTAAAAAGTGACATTACACCGATGACTCGGTTTCCGCTTTCCGTGAACTGAGAGAACAGTTCATTTCTTCGCCGACGTGCATTCTTCAACGGTAAGTCCAACACCAATTACCACCAACACCTTTGCCATGAAAACCAATCAGTCCACACTGCCATTCTAGTTAGTTAGTTTTCTTTCCACCTAAGCTGTTAAGCGCCGTTAAGAAGTCTGTCCTGCCCCGATGCTTTGCGTTGGTGAACATCGACTCTTCTATCCGGCGAAACAAATACTGCTTAAATACTTGAACTCGTGGACGTGGTGCCCTCATGGTGAGGCCCTTCCATTGCACTTTGGTTGGGCTAGCTTCTGAGGGCGCACAAACCTAGCATAGGTACATACAGACGCATACATTTATCCAAGCACTGGTTTATGCGTCCTGATATCGCCCAATGGACTACGGTCTGGGGTGGAAAATAGCGCGCCTCCGTCAGTAGAAACTAGTGAGGCAAACATCTAAGCAACAACAACTGTTGAAGAGCAATATCATTTACACTTAAGCTGACATGCCTAGGTGTTCTACTGCTCTTCATAGTCGCTGGTTCATTCTCGTTAATTCGCTTATTGTATTTAACACAGGTAGTCGCAAGCGCATTCATTTGATTTTGCAGTGTATTTTCATCGTCGTAAAACAGACATTGATAATATGCAAATAGTCATTCTTTTAATGAGTTCAGTTCTGCTTCAGGTGTCTCAATTTGACTGGTCTATGACACGATTGTGTCAATGTAAATGTTAAACAGGAGAGGAGAAAGTACACACGCCTGCCTCATGCCGGTATTGATATAAAAAGCAAATGTCACACCATCAGTCATTCTGGCGACGTTTATACTCGAACGATACAATGCTCTGACATTATCAAGTAGCTGGTCTTGTACACCATAATCCTCAAGTATCCCTGTAAGTATGTTTCACTAAAAAGGCCAAAGGGACACTAGAGCATTTTGACGGCTAAATCGAAAAATGCTAAAGTAGATAAAATGATTAGATCACCTGCATTACTGGAATTATTTAACCGTTTTCTAACTTGTTTAAACAAATTGTAAGTACGTAAATCCAAAATAATGTATACTTTTGTTTGTACAGAGCTAGACTAGTTGAACAAAAATCATGTATATGAAATAAATTGATATAAAGTGACAAGGTTTTACATTGTGAATAGTCAGCCAATCGTATTTTTAGTTGAGAATGAACTGCATGCATGGTATCGATTTGTCGTGAACAGATGTACTGCTGTATCTTTGTAACTGGAAATTGACATTTAAATAAATACAAATCGATTGATCGGTGTGTTAATGGATGTTGGATTTGTTGTTTATACTTTTTATCGATCAATCAAATGATTGGTTGACAAATTCGGCAGATATAACATATAGAATGATAGATTGATTGCTTCTTTAGCTGGTTTGCTGATACACTGATAGCTTGATTGTCTAGGTAAATGGTTGCTTAATATATTTTTCTAGTGATACAATGATTGATGGATTGAGTCATTTGAATGATCGTATCATGTTTAACTCCTGGGGAGAGAAGACTAAAGTCTGGTCAGACAGAACATTTTGATCAGACATGTTAGTTAGGGTTAGGTAAAATATACTGGCCTATACCCTCGCCTCACTTCCACGAAGCTCGCCCTGTAAACTGGTTTTCATTTCAGTCTGGATAATGAGGTGGGGGATCAACGTGATCCTCATTATAGTAAGCGAAACGTAGATGAAACGCATAGCACAACGTCCTGAGGACTTCGCTTCACCTTCATCAACACACTAAGGACGTGAAAAAGCTACTCCAACCAACCACTTAGCGCTCTTTTCAGACCGCACACAAGAGTCACCTCACTCATTATGCACATTCAACAACGGCAACATACTTTTCTTCCCTTGGCCCTATTTGTTGATGCAGAGATCCAACATTTCAGTTGACTCCTTCAATCACCTTCTAGTTGATCCTAATTCTTTGAAGAAATCAATAAATCGAAGCTGTAGAGTTACTGAAGGTTAAACGTAATCGTTTCTTATGGCCACCGTATTTCATAACTGGCACGCCATGTCATCTACTATAACTTTCTTGGTGCATTTGGTTAATGTCGGAGAACTAATGTTAATCATGACTTGTTTTTTATTGTAATTTGACAACTGTTTCATTCGTTTTTTTTCTTCCGAGACGAAGTTCATGTGACCGTAACGAGGGTACCTTTTAGTTCATGTCCATCTGCGGTCCCTGAGCTATTCACTATTTGTAGGGATCCTGCATCCAGCTATAGGCAGTGGGGATTGATAGAAATACTTCCCATTCACATCTTTCCTTTGTTGCCTTTTACGAAATGCTGGGAATGAAACAATGGTCTTCTTGTTAGTCTCCTGCCCACGTGAATGAGTGAGGGAACTGCTCTACTGCTTTGGGCTCCTCGATTGAATTGTTAGTGAACATAACTAAATCAATGACCTATTACTCTTCTTCGTTCTTTCTCAATCTCCCGCTACCAAGCCATGACAAGGGCTTTGCAAGTAGCAAGATGTAATCAGGAGTACGGAATGCGTTGTGTCGTAGTTTACAGCTTGAATGTAATATGGTTCCTCTTTCAGTCTGAGACATCCCACTTCTGCATGAATGACTTCAATATTTACAATGCTTTTAAAACAAATCGTTCATTCATCAAAAACAGTATTTGACTTAGTCCTCATGTTTGCTACGGCTGCTCTCCACAGATTTATTTTTCATATCATCTTCTTGGGCTCGTCATGAACAATTTAGTTCATCATTGCTTCTTTCGCTTTTTCATCAGTATGTCTTTAGAATTGTATTCTTCTTTTTCAGTCCTTACTGCGGTAGACATATGTTGATATATTAGCTGTCTAAAACCGCGTGGGGCTGGTGTGGATGTTCTGTCATTGCCTTGATGTGGTTCAGAGCAATGACAGTGCTGATGTATTGGCTAAGGTAACACCTGTTCTGGTTTCGTAAAACATTGGAGAGCAGAGCCTGGGGTGAATCATCTGATACCTGAAAACAGGCAGGATAATGATACCGTTATAAACACCCACTGATCCTAAGCAGCTGGACATGAGGTTGTGGGCTTCCAAGTTTGAGTGAGAAGACATGTCGCTGCTTAGCAGAGTGGGTCAATAGACTGCAGTTCGATAATGGGAATGGAAGCAGTAACACAGCGCTGAAATGGATATCTGTCATCCCTTTAACTAGAACAATCATCGTGACAGACACGAAAACCGCACTTTAAACGGTACATAAGGGATGGCAACGACACCACTAGGTAGCAGCTATTGAGGCCTCAAACGTCCAGGGCAACACATGGATCTACAGTCCTGTTGATGCTGGGGTTCAAGGCAACAAAGGAGCTGACATTATGGCTTCACAAGCTCCCATCACGTGCACGTTAGGGATGGGTAGGATTGACATTTTGAAATAAATCAACAACTGTCATTTGGATGAGGACACAGCAGTAGATAAATCAACAACTGTCATTTGGATGAGGACACAGCAGTAGATAAATCAACAACTGTCATTTGGATGAGGACACAGCAGTAGATAAATCAACAACTGTCATTTGGATGAGGACACAGCAGTAGATAAATCAACAACTGTCATTTGGATGAGGACACAGCAGTAGATAAATCAACAACTGTCATTTGGATGAGGACACAGCAGTAGATAAATCAACAACTGTCATTTGGATGAGGACACAGCAGTAGATAAATCAACAACTGTCATTTGGATGAGGACACAGCAGTAGATAAATCAACAACTGTCATTTGGATGAGGACACAGCAGTAGATAAATCAGCAACTGTCATTTGGATGAGGACACAGCAGTAGATAAATCAACAACTGTCATTTGGATGAGGACACAGCAGTAGATAAATCAACAACTGTCATTTGGATGAGGACACAGCAGTAGATAAATCAACAACTGTCATTTGGATGAGGACACAGCAGCAGATAAATCAACAACTGTCATTTGGATGAGGACACAGCAGTAGATAAATCAACAACTGTCATTTGGATGAGGACACAGCAGTAGATAAATCAACAACTGTCATTTGGATGAGGACACAGCAGTAGATAAATCAACAACTGTCATTTGGATGAGGACACAGCAGTAGATAAATCAACAACTGTCATTTGGATGAGGACACAGCAGTAGATAAATCAACAACTGTCATTTGGATGAGGACACAGCAGTAGATAAATCAGCAACTGTCATTTGGATGAGGACACAGCAGTAGATAAATCAACAACTGTCATTTGGATGAGGACACAGCAGTAGATAAATCAACAACTGTCATTTGGATGAGGACACAGCAGTAGATAAATCAACAACTGTCATTTGGATGAGGACACAGCAGTAGATAAATCAACAACTGTCATTTGGATGAGGACACAGCAGTAGATAAATCAACAACTGTCCTTTGGATGAGGACACAGCAGTAGATAAATCAACAACTGTCCTTTGGATGAGGACACAGCAGTAGATAAATCAACAACTGTCCTTTGGATGAGGACACAGCAGTAGATAAATCAACAACTGTCCTTTGGATGAGGACACAGCAGTAGATAAATCAACAACTGTCCTTTGGATGAGGACACAGCAGTAGATAAATCAACAACTGTCCTTTGGATGAGGACACAGCAGTAGATAAATCAACGACTGTCATTTGGATGAGGACACAGCAGTAGATAAATCAGCAACTGTCCTTTGGATGAGGACACAGCAGTAGATAAATCAACAACTGTCATTTGGATGAGGACACAGCAGTAGATAAATCAGCAACTGTCCTTTGGATGAGGACACAGCAGTAGATAAATCAACGACTGTCATTTGGATGAGGACACAGCAGTAGATAAATCAGCAACTGTCCTTTGGATGAGGACACAGCAGTAGATAAATCAGCAACTGTCCTTTGGATGAGGACACAGCAGTAGATAAATCAACAACTGTCATTTGGATGAGGACACAGCAGTAGATAAATCAACAACTGTCCTTTGGATGAGGACACAGCAGTAGATAAATCAGCAACTGTCCTTTGGATGAGGACACAGCAGTAGATAAATCAACAACTGTCATTTGGATGAGGACACAGCAGTAGATAAATCAACGACTGTCCTTTGGATGAGGACACAGCAGTAGATAAATCAGCAACTGTCCTTTGGATGAGGACACAGCAGTAGATAAATCAGCAATCCACAGACTGCAAAATATCGGCAAACGAGGTTCGAGTGGAGTGGGGCTCATAAAAGGACGAAGCAGGAGAGTGTACAACTAGCGAGCTACAGTGACACTCATAATCCAGAGTATGCACTATTAGCTAAGATAAACTGATCACCTATGAATATGCCCATAGTGCAGTGATGTCGATTCGTAGGAACATAAATAGAAAAGATGGATAGGGCTGACACATTGAAATGTATCGATGGCTGTCTGCTGGATGACCACATCACAGTAGATGAATCAGTAATTCACAAGTTACATAACTTTGAAATGAAACGAGGGTTAAACAGAAAAAATGCTTATTATGGTATGGAGTAAAAGTGTTGGCAACCAAGAAGCTTCAGCAATCATCGGTATCCAAACAGGTTCTTGTGTATATATCGGTAAGCCGGAGTGCAGTAAAGTCGATTGTTAAAACCAGAACAAAACTTATCAAATTATTAATAAAGTGCGTTTGGTCAGTGCAGTGGCAGAATCTCTATTCGCGGAAAATTTTCAATTCCAAGGACCGTCACACTTCAATCGAGCCAGCTAAAAATGGACACCTGCCATATGATTTGAGAAGAAAAACGCATCGAGGAAATGAACTGACCAGCCTACCTCATAGAACTTGTGGCTTAGTATACTGACGTCTCTAATATTTCCATTCCCTGACAGTAGTGTAACAGCTGTTAGACATACATTTATCTTAAGACAATCACATACGAATGGGATCAGTTGGCCATCAGTACCAGTTAGCAGTATTATAGAGGTATATCAACTATTTAACATAGCGTTCACCAACTAATGAAACAATCAAAACTGTCCTACTGCAAATAGAGCACAGGTCTTCAACCAATACACACCCATACCTTCTGTCCTATATCAATGCTTTCCAATTCAGTCCACTTGTTTCTTGTTTCCTTTATCTTTGTCTTGGACATTCTTCTCCTTGTACGCTTTGTTCTGCCACTACTTCTCTTGTCTTGGGGATTCCAAAACATACAGACTGCTAGCATCTGGTTTCCGTAATATATGTCTTTTCCAACACAGTGCCTTGTCCTCGTGTCAAATTTCAATGATATTTGTCTAGTTCTGTCCAACACCAACGCTCTCTCATCCGTTATGTTCCACTGATATTTACCTAGTTCTGTCCAAAACCAGTGCTGTCTCCTCGCATCATGTTCCACTGATATTTGTCTTGTTATTTCGAATAGTTCCCCATTATTGATCTCATCATTCCGTTTCAATCTCTCTATTGTTCGATGTCACCTGTTTATGAAAGTATATAGCTTCTTCGTAGTTTCTGTTGTTGTTCTTGTCCATATTTCAGAGTAATACAAAACAATTGACTTTAGAGTTGCATGTATTTTATTTTTGTGGTGGACGTAATTTCGTATCATTTCCATTAGTTTCTCAACGAAATGAACGTTCCTATCGCCTGTTGTAATATTATTCTGCTGTCTTTTCGAGTGGATCTTACTTTGTTTATATTACTCCCATGAGACATGAATGAGTCCACATTGTGTATGACTATCTCTCAATTCACCATGTTGGAAGACCTCGATTTGGCAAATGACATAGGCCTCCTGGTTTATAAATACGAGGATATCCAGGAGCTTAAATATATTGCAAAACAGGTAGGACTAAAGATCAGCAAGAAGGAAACGCAAATTATGACCAACAGTACAAACAAACAACCAGTGTCTATAGAAAACCAAATGTTGGAGAATATAGAACGGTTTACTTATATCGGAAGTGTGGTATCACTCTTAGGAAGGGCACGATAGTAAATCTGCTTTGCTTTAAAAAGCCGAGGACTGCCCTTGACTTAATGAAACCAGTTTGAAAATCCAGTATATGTAGTAGGGGAACTGAACTGATGCTATATTATTGTAATATATTAAGATTAAGATTTCTATATGGCTCATGATATATAATGACAAATAGGTATATCCAAGGATTAAAACACATTTCATTATACAGATCTTCACAGAATTATTAAAGTGTTTTGACCAGACAAATATTAAATGACAAACTCCCACAGGCAACCAACCAGGAAGATATGGATACCATTATAAGAGAGAGAAGATGGATATGGCTAGAACATGTCATGAGAATGAGTCGAGACATGCCTGCTAAAACAGCACTTACGTAGACACCGCAGGGTAAGATAAAGAAAGGTAGACCAAGAACTACTTGTGACATACTATGAAACAGGAGCTGTGCTGCGCATCACTGACAACGGGTACATCAGCACGAAAGGTTGCATAAGACAGAAAGACATGAAAAACTCTCGTAGAAGCCTTATCGGTCACATGCATTAAGAGAATTTGAAGTATCCCACAATACAATCTTCGTGTCGTTAGTTACATTTATTCTCAAAATCTGTGTTTTTGTTTTGTCTTTGTGTATTCTCAGTTCCAACATCTGTAGTCTCTCATTAAGAATATTTTTTTTTCATTTGCATATGGTAACGGTTAAGAAAGAAAAAAGTGCCATGTTCTTGGCAAAGTCCAGATCAGCACGATGTTCTGTCTTTCTTATCCCCTATGATCCAGTCTAAGATTTTAATTTACCACAGCTTGATGGGTGCAGATACCTTAAAATGAAAAAAAGGAAAGAAGACATATTTGGAGATTGTTGTTCCCAAAAGATGAACAAAGTGAAGAGAGACAATCAGACGAAAGGACGTTGGCGTAAGAGAGAGAGAAATGAAAGCTAAAATCTACACAAGTAACGATGGTCCTGGTTGGGCCACAACCTGGATCACGAGGACCCAATGAAGAACGTCTTGAAAGACATACCATATGGAAAGAGAAGAAATGACAGGCCATGATATAGAAATAACCTTGGGACACAAGTACGCAGAGAAATTGCGACGAAGACTTCTGCTGATCTGAAGAAGGCCGCAGATAACAGGCAGAAATGGAACGACATAATCCTGAGCCTGCAAACCAGTCTCACGACTGAATGACTTTCTGATTTAATGCCCTCGGAGTAATACACGAAACAAAATGTTAAAGGCAGCGGCAAACTACCACTGCTTCAACAGATTTGTTACCAACCTGCCTATGACGTCCAAGTCCAGGACCCCAATGTTCATTTCGGCGTCTTTGGTTATACGAAATGTTACGGTTGGTCAGTCTTTCTTTTAATATCCACATGGGGTCGACATAATGGCACTTATGATGATAGCATTGGAACATTGTCGATCCAATTCCTGAGTATTTTCGGTGAATGAACATCACCAAATTGAAATTAGATTCGCGACGTAAAAAACATTCACAAATATATGAATATCGCATTCCTGAAGTGACGTTGGCTAAGAAATTGGGAAGGGGGGATGGGGATGGTGGGGGCTGGCTGGGGGGGGGGGGTGGGATAACGATTTATTTGATGTTGATGCACGATTTAACAAAGCCAGAATGTTTCTTGAACATATTTCCGACCAATATGGAAACATATCGATCAAGATGAGCAGCGATGATGTCTGGGTGCGTTCTTTTTTTATTGATACGCTACACCAGAATACACGGCAAGATGGGATGGGGGAAAGATGCTGAGAGGCAAATGTGGCGACTTTACTGATACCCCCAAGCCTGTAACTGTGGCATATTCCAGATAAGATGATACAAATACATTGATATCGACACTCTATTATCACTGTTAGACTGGAACCTTGACCAACGACAAACGAACGAAGGATCCCAATGGGGGAAATGATGTACTTAATAATAGCGGTCAGCATGATTCCAGATGATGGTGTGAAACGCATGAAGAAACGATAGATTGGGAAAACTGCCCACAATCCATGACACATATTGTGGATAAAATAACGTATAGGTAATCGCTAAGCAGCCACACCAGGACAAGACACAAAACGATAATTACATTACCACTACAGGGCTTTCGTCGGGGGCGTAATAATACATGACAATAATTAAAAAAGAACAAGACTTTTTATAGAATTAGGACGGAACAAAGCGACGATTTTGACTGGTCTCTGAGCCATTACTTAAATGTGTTTTTTATCGACTGCTATCCTTCAGTACCGTTGCAGCTTCGATCTGTTCATTTCTTCATAATCCACTTTATAGTTATTGCCCATCGCAAAGCGATGATGGCCACAACATCAGACGGTTTTGTCTTAATAATGTGATGTGCGCTGTATGAGGATTATAGTGAGGAAGAATATGCGCTGTCTTCTTCTTCTTCTTCTTGTTCTTCTTCTCCTTCTCCTTTTACTTCGTCTTTTTCTTCTTCTTCTTCTTCTTCTTCTTTTTCTTCTTCTTGTTCTTCGTATTTTTCTTGTTGTTCTTCTTCTTCTACGATCAACTGATGCTATGCTTCTAGCCCGGTGAGGTTCTCGAAGGAGACTGTGCGTATCAGGTCTTCGCCGGTCCACCACAGCTTGTCGAAAATGGTCTCTCCTCGGGCCAGACTGCCTCCATTGGTCTGTATAAGTAGGACAATCCTGCATGATATATTCTTGTGTTTGCTAGGGTGCTCCATAATCGCACGTGATGGTGTCTCTGAAACCCATTCTGTGGGGGTGGGTCTTGAGTCTGCAATGCCCAGTTCTGAGTCTGAAGATCTTTGTCTTCCCACCTCTGCCAAGTTTGTTTGTGCTGTCATTTTATGATTTTGCATTATTTGTGCTGGTCTCTCCATTCAGTCCTCATAGATCGTTTGATGAGTTCTTTGATTCATTGTAGCTCTATGTATGGCAGTTTGCGTGCCGCCAATTCTGATTATTGCGAGATCATCTTCTTGTTTGTTTCCAAATATCCCACAGTGGGCGGAAATCCACTGTGTGACTGCTTTTTGGAAACAGTAATATGATGTTGTATTTTATTTCATATAAGAGTCTTTCTTCTTTTTTGTTATGATTTGTAAATGTTTTTGGGGTCTAAAAATGCAGCACAGAAAATGAGCTGATAGCAGCAAGCAACTCATATCTGACGGCTCGAATCAAGATCACTGAACCAGAACTGACCAAAAACCTACTCTGCCTCCACGTTGCGGCCCTGGAAACATGCTGAACTAATGTAGTCTGGCAAAGAGAAGGGGGATCGCACTAGGAAAATAAACCAGGTTTCCAAAACGCCAGCTGAACTAGAACATCATCACGTCATTTTCATCACGAACTCTGAAAAAGAAAAAGAAAGATATTTTCGCTCGTTTGTTGTCCCTTACGAAGGCCTTCTAGGTTTAATGTAGTAATCATTTGTTACTTTTGACCCTGGTGTGATCATTGCCCGATTTCCTTTATATGTTTTCAGTTTAGTTTAGTTTAGTTTAGAAGAATTAACGTCATTGTACACAGTCATCCATACGTGCTCTGTTCTTCTCAATACATTTTGGAGAATCACAGCACAATGCACGAACTCCTTAAAACTGGCGAGGATCACGTAATAGATTGACTAGATAGTTTACATAATTTTAATTTTTGTCCAGGCAGCAGCAGTAGTTAAGGCTATTCTTTTCGATTTCGTACTTCCGAGGGATTTTTAACGTGCACTTCATTGAAAACGGGCGTCCGATCTCTTCTATTAGGAGATTTGGGGAAATACCAGAAAGCTCACGTTACAAATTCCCGGTCTCCGCAGTGATTTGAAACCTCCACCGCCAGCACCCAAGGCCGATGTCTTACTTTCAGACCACCCAGTCACCAATATGTTTTTATAGACTTGTAACCCTCATTTTGGGGGAAGGAAGAGCAACGTTTGTTCAGGAAAAATAAACTGATCAGACATGTTAGTCAGGTTCAGGCAAAAGATACCTCACCTTGGCTTCCTCGTAGCCATTCCCGGAAACGGACTGTTTTCATGGCACCCTGGCTAACAAGGTGAGGATTCGACGGGATCCCCGTGGTAGTAACTGACCGCATATGAAGCCAAACATAGCACCACTACCTGGATGACCCGGGTCTACCTTTATCAGCACGCTCGGGATGTAAGGAGAGCTACTGCAACCTGTCAATTAACATCCTTTTCAGGGGGCACAAAAGAGTAACCTACTCATTGTGGACATTCTCGAAAATAACGTTTTCCAGTCCAGTTACATACTTTTCCGGTCTTCGAATGAGCCTTGAGCATACATACTCAAGGTTCCATTATGACATGTGATGACGTTGGTGGTCCTCATCGACGACGATGGACGAAGTATTACCGGACTCGTCTAAACAGACCCATCTGTATTGATCACTATTTAGAGAATTTAAACGCTGGTCGGAAAAGTTGTGTTAAAGTCATCAGGACACAGCCACATGTTGTGTGAGGTGGGCTAGCATGACCTTGATGCTTTTCCCACCCTAATCTTAAATAAGGTGCCCATTTATTGTTTGATCGATGGAAGTGTGGGCGTTGTAGGAGTTGATCCCTGTACCGTTGTCGTGAAAAGCGAATGCTCTACCACTTACTAGTCGTTCTCTCGTATGACGCGAACTAAAACATGATATTCTTAAATTCACTTTCACGGAACAATCATAACCAAATAGGTTCAGTTACTTTCATTTTCCTTTCCAAAATGTAATTCCTCATCCTGAATTTAGCACCACGAGTAAACTCTTTGTTTACGTTTCCTCAAAAGAAGATCAATCAAGAAAAAAAGAATCAAGCATAACAAGGCACAGATCATACGTACCACTTACCCCTGAATCGCCGTACATAATAACAGACCGACTGTCAGACAATGTGGCATCTCTTTTGTCACAACCGGTCGACCACAGACTTTATTAATCATGATGGATTTGTTGTTATAATTTTGGGCCGCGGAGAATTTTCGCTAGGCCAGCTATGGTTCTTATGTTACAGATAAACGTTGCATCATTTCAAGCACCGAGGCTGGGGATGGAGTGGTAGACACATTAACCATATTAAACCATCGCCGTTTGCCCTTATATGAACATGTGACCCGCCTTGCCGAGGGCGTTCCCATCCATCAGATCTTAAAGCAGTCAGTCAACATCCAGGATAGGAAACAAATCTCCCCATCATGTTCTCGTTCAAGCAAAAACGGGTTAGGTCATATCTGAAAGACATCATCCTCATTGCATAGAGTCATCACACAGGCTTGCAAGACCATAGGGTTGTAGGATTATATGGAGCAAAAGATATACGCTGGGAACAGGAGATAGTTCCGTGACATGATCAGAAGACTTCACCCCTAGTCTCCGAGCTGAGTAACCTAGTGATGATAGAGAAATTATTAGGTAGAGATAACAATATCTCAACAAAGAGAAGAAGTGTTGTTGCATAAAGGGAACTTACGAAAATCAAAATAAAGTGAGTCTAACAAAAATAAAAATCTTCAACTTCAATGAAATGTCGGTTCTTGTGTGTGGCCCTGAAAGTTGGAGAGCAACAAGAAGACCAAAACAGGTTCAGATTGTCAATTTGCTACCTACACAGAATAGGGAGATTGAAATTGTTCGAGGCGTGTTCAAATGAAACCGGACCTAACTGCACCAAGTCGCGGGAGCTTACCTTCGCTAGAAGAGGAATTCGTTTTGTCGCCAGGGGCAGTTCAAAGAGTGGTTAACAAGAAAGTGAAGTATTGGAAGGTGTTCGCAATGGATACCGATACTTCAATTTCTTGCTAACCACCATTTGAACTGTCCCTAGCAAAACAGCCACTTTCACTGCTAGCGAAGGTAAGCTCCGATGACGGTACACCCGAATTGTTGCATCAATTTTGGCGATGGCCACTTCAGACGAAACAATATTCGTCTGACCTGTTCTAGGAAGATCTTTCGTTACCTTTCGTTGTAAACTTATTCAATGTTGTCTTCGACACACCTTTGGCAACATACACTGCCTGCATTATGCGATGAATGTCAACTGGTCGACATCCCTCAGCTGTTAGAAACTGAATCACTGCTCGCTGATCAACTCTGAAATGATTTCATATCACGCCCGCCATGTTTTCAACGGTCTGCTGAGGAAACTATGTCAAAAGATAATGCAATTTTGTAAACTTGAAGGTTGGTATGTGCTGTGTACACCTGAAATGATGTCATCATACGTATGTTCACTTGGTGCAGTTAGGTCCGGTTTAATTTGAAGATGCCGCGTATTATAAGATCACTCATTTGGAACCGCTGAAAAGAACCAGAGAGAATCAGTGTAGCACGACCGCGTGGAACAAATGCGGGCGTTCGATATGCCACACATTAAGGGGTCATGTTGACAGAATTGCGAGACAAACTATGTTCTGGAATCAACAAATCAAGAGAAGCAGAGTCAGATCAAAACGTAAATAGAGAGTAGATTTTCACACACAAATACCGGAAACAAGGAAAACCTAGACAGAGTCGGATCGTATGAACCAGTACAGGATGACTTGCGTGTAGTTGTTGTATACTTGAACTGTACTGGAAGATGAAAATATGTGATTGATGGAAGGGCATAACAGTCGTGTGCATTGGTACTTAACTTACGCTTAAGAATGAGAAGGCCGGAAAGAAGTGTTCTAACATCTTCTTCTTCTACTTCTGCTTTTTCTTCTTCTTCTTTTCCGTCATCTCCTTCTTCTTCTTCAATCAACTGATGCTATGCTTCTATCTCGGGGAGGTTCACGTAGGAGATTGTGCGTTTCAGGTCTTCGCAGTTGTCTCCCCACAACTTTTCGAGTATGGTTGCTCTCCCATGTCAGACTGTCTGTGTCTGTAAGTGGGGCAATCATTCAGGAAATATTCTCGTGCTTGTCTGCTCCTCAATCGCACGTGGTGGTGTCTCTAAGATACATTCTGTGGTTGGAGGGGGGGGGGGGGGGCGCATGACTCTGCAACGTACCGTTCCGAGCTTGAAGATCTGTGCCTGCCCAACTCCTCCAAGTTTATCGCTGCTGTCATTTTCTGGCTTGTATTAGTGTCTGGTGTCTTCATTCCAACCTCATCGATAGTTTGATGAGTGTCTTTGCTTCTTTATACCTTTGTGGATAACGAGTCTGCGTGCTGTATTACTAGCCATAACTCATCATTTTTATTTTAAAAAGCAAGATATTATATTTAAAAACGCATTAAATTGGTAAACACTAATTCAGTTATAATAAGTTAGCTTTACTTTCACGTCTTATATCAATCAATCATTATGTGTCATCACAAATTTGAAATAACACCTTGAGATGTTGATTGCTTACTCTTGTACATTTATACCAAACACGTTTTCTAACAGTTTTCATGTAACGATCCTCAAATATGTTATTCCCGTGAATTATAATGTCTGCTGTCGTTGAAAATTTAAGCAATACATTTATTTTTTTTCATATCCACTTATACAAAATTAATTATAATTGAACTGGTGTATTTATTCTTTACTTAAGTATATATTAGTCTTCCTTGAAATGTTTTAAATAATCCGTATTATTTATTTGTGTAAAAGTATTCAGCACTCCACGCGTTTATTGAATATTTGTGATGAAACATAATGCGTGATTGACGTATGACGCGAACATAAAGATATCTAAGCTCATATAACTGTATTATTGAATACTTTTTAGTGCATTTTGAAAGCGTTAAAAAATGTTTATTTTTATTGTATCGTTTTGTTTTGTCTTTCGAAAATGTTAAAGCTTTCTTATATTAAAGCATGTTATAAGATTATAAACTAACATTATTATGTGACTCATTTGCATGTTTACGTGCGTCAGTTATATTATAAAACAGACACACAAGCGCGCGCGCGCACACACACACACACAATCAAACTCTCATTTCCACATGAATACCTATATCAACAAAATATAGGCAGTTTGCAACAGCTTTCCTAAATATCGCAACATTGTGAAAATAGTGTCCGAATAATGTCCTAAAGCATCCTAAAAGTGTATTGTAATCAGATCTGTACATGTCCTGAAAGATTCAGCTCTCTAACTTGTCGGGAAGTTTCTCTATTTGCAAAAACCGGATGTGAAACTAACTAATAAGTGAAACGTTTAATAAAAGTGTTTCATAATAAAACTTAAATCTCACAGAATACACTACATTACCGACTACGTGTCCAAAACTTACTTTTTATTGCCATTATGTTACTACAAGCCGTTGACTTCTCCTTTGGGCTCCTAGTGTGGATAAATTGAATTAATAACCTACTAAACACAGCTTCGTTACTGACCTATCAACCAGACTGGATGAGATTAAGCTTTGGAAACTCCAGCATCGACTAAAGCTGGGCATCCCAGAAGGGCACTGTTTACTCTACAATGATTAGACGCCTTGGTCATCCCACACGAAAGGAAAAGTACTGGATCAATGAAATGATGGCGAAATTAAGATTCTTCCCAACACAAAGTGACAAGCACACAGGGAACTTTGTTGGTGTCAAGGAAAAAGGTCTTTTACCGCTCAAACAAAAAAAATCCAAACGAATCTTGGAGAATTACTAGCTACGCAGACTGGCAGACCAAGACAAGTCGTATACTGTACGCCAAGACTCGAAAGGGTTCTACCAGGGGCTGAAAACACTTGATGGTCCTCAGCCTTCTGGTAATTCTCCGCTGATGCCACGACGTGCCCAGATCATCGAGCGCATTCTACCAAAATCTGGGCAGGCTTTTGCTATTCTGCTTGCCACCTCATTGTCTAGGCTGACAGATCTCGACAGCGTGCTGCCCAGATATGTGAATTTGTCTACGACATCCAGCGTCTGCCCGCTGACTGTAGTCTCCGGTTTTTTTGTACGGCATGCCTGGTGCTGGTTGGTACATGACCTCTGTTTTTTTGGCATTTATTGTCAGGCCAACATTTTCATATGCGGCAAAGAACCGGTCCATTCCAACCTGCATGTTCAGTTCTGAGTTGCTCATTAGAGCGCAGCGTCAGCAAATAAAATGTCCCTGATTATGTCGTCAGCCACTTTGGTTTTGGCTTTTATTCTTCAGTGATTGAGTAACTTGCCGTCTATGTGGTACTTTATGGGTATTTTAAGCTCCGGTGAACTGAAGGCGTCTGTCATCGTGGTCGAAAACATCATGCTGAACAAAGTCGGTGCAAGTAAACATCCTTGTTTTACCCCGTTTGATACTAGAAACGTTTTAGAGATTGCTCCGCTGTCCAGTACACGAGCACACAAGCCTTCGTGTAGCTGTTTCACCATGGTTACTAACTTGTTGGGGCAGCCAAACTTGGACATTATCATCCACAGCCCTCCTCTGTTTACTGTATCAAATGCCTTTGTCAAATCAATAAATGTGATGTACAAGGCCTGATTTTGTTCCCGACACTTCTCTTGTACTTGGCGAGCTGCAATAATCATGTCCACTGTTCCTCTTCCGGCTCTGAATCCACATTGGCTTTCTGGGAGGTGGTGGCTTTGTTCAAGGTGTTTGTTGAGCCTGGTTAGCAGTAAGCGCGCTAGGATCTTGCCTGCAACGGAGAGTAGCGATATTCCACGATGATTGTCGCATTCCTGGCGGTTGCCTTTTCTTTTGTACCTGTGAAAGATTGAGGCGTCCTTTAGCTCCTGCGGAATTTTTCCTTCAGCCCACATCTGGCAGAATAGTTCAGTGATCCTTCTGGTATGGGATGGGCCCACTGTCTTATATAACTCTGCTGGTATTGCATCAACTCTTGTAGCTTTTCCTAAAGATAGTGAACTGATTGCCCTGTCGACTTCCTCCTCAGTGATGTCCATCCAACGCCATGTTCAGTTCCACCTGCGGAATTCGCCAGATGGCCTCTTCATTTATGAACGATGGGTGGTTTAGTATTTTGCAGAAGTAGTCTGCCCATCTGAACCTTATGTGTTAGCAGTACCCCATCCGCACTGCGAACTGGAGCATTACTAGAGGGCTGCGGGCCGTAGAGAGCTTTCAGCGCCTCGTAAAACCGTTTGGTGTCATGACGCTCGGCGAACATCTCAATTTCGTCAGCTCTTTTGCTGAGCCAGGAGTCTTGCATCTCTCTAAGCCTGGTCTAGACAGCTTAGTGAGCAGTATTGAAGGCAGCTTTTGCTGCCAGAGATGGTGTGTCCCTTTGGTATTCCTTGTGCGCTTCATGTTTTGCATCGATAAGGCCCTGTATTTCCAGATCGTTCTCATCAAACTAGTCCTTATGCTTGCGCGTGAGTGGGCCAATGTCTTTAGCAGCTGTATCGTAGAGTGTTAATCTCAATGATGCCCAGTTTTCTTTGATGTCGTTCTTTTCAAAACCAAGCTCAGATAGTCTGCCCTCAAGCTCTTCTATTAAACCACCTTATTTATCTTCTATTAAATCACCGTATTAACTTCTAGTAAACCACCTTATTTATCTCCTATTAAACAATCTTATTTATCTTCTAATAAACCACCTTATATATCTTATATTTATAATAGCTGTCCATAGTTGTCGATGAGGACCGCCAACATCATCCTTGTCACAGATTTCACTGTTGGGTGTTGGTGTGCATGTAGCTGAACAGGTCAATGCGGGCACGAAAACCTCTGCTGCATAACGGGCACACTAGGTCAGTAGAAGGTTTTGGTGTTCCCGCTGTTCGTGATTTCCGGGTCTGCTCTGTACTTTAAAAATACGGTGGTCTTCGCTGGTAGCTACACCCGCTTTGACTGCGCTTCTCCACTCAGATCTGTTTTGCGCAAGACATTCCCAGATGTCGATGTCTATCTGGCAACTTTTCAGGGAGTCCCTCAGACCGTCTTAAAACGTTTCATTTGACGCCCGCTCTCGGGCCATCCATCTCTCAGTTCGCAGTAGAGAAGCTGCTTTGGGAGCCGCTCGTCTGACATACGGACGAGGTATCCGGCCCATCCTAGTCGTGCTTTTTCTAGCAGTGCATGGATGCTGGACATGTTAGCCCTCGAGAGAACCTCGATGTCAGTGACACGATCTTGCCATCGAATGAAGAATATTCGCCTTAGGCAGCCTGTGTGGAAGTGGTTTAACCTCCTTTCATGTCCAGAGTATACAGTCCAGCTTTCACAGGCGTAGAGTAGGGTTGGAATGATGGTAGCATGGTAGACTTTGTTTGGTCACCACTCTGATGCCACGACGTTCCCACACTCTATTGTGCATCTATTAAACCACCTTATGTATCTTCTATTAACCGTCCTTATGTATCTTATATTAAACTACCTTATTTGCCTTTTCTCAAGCCACCTTATTTATCTTCTTTTTAATCACCTGATTTATCTTCTATAAACTACCTAATTTATCTTCAATATACCACGTTAATTTTCTTTTATTAAACAACTTTATGTGTCATTTATTAATCCACATTATTTATCTTATTTATACCAAACTGGGAGCATAGAAATAATATGCACTCGTATTGCCTGGCTGAGAGCATATAGTTCGGAGATGAAAGATAAAACTAGTTCTTGAAATGTACCTTTCTGAAATGGAAAGTATCTGGTTTTAAAGATGCACATATCATAGTCTTACAGTAACTTCGACACAACAAAACAAAATAACTTTTAGAGAATGAAAGATGAAAAGAGAAGAAGAACAATTGTCATTTTTAGCATTGTCAGTGTTAGCATAAAGGACAGAAAAGCAAAGACAGCTAAACAAAAACTATGTTTTGATCAAATTTAGGAGGTGAAAACAGGAGTGTCGCCACCATGAACAATTATATGTTATTAAATGTCTCTCTGGATCATCTTCCAGAAAAACAGGGAACACTGTAAGAGAAATAAGAAGGATTTTACATTCCACAGTGGATGACCTTGAATACGCAGATCACATTGCACTATTCGGAAACTGACACTAAGATGTTCTAAGAAAAACTGGAAACAATTGAGACTGAATTGTAATCTCTGGAGGACAGAATTTATTGCCAGTAATTTCAGAATAATCAGACGCTCATTTAAAATAAGGAACGAAAAACCTGCCAAAACAGTCGTATTTGCATACCTGGAAAGCGCAGTCAGGGTAGATGACGGGGCAGCTATATACTAGGTGTGTTTAAAAACTATCTGACCTTTCAGGTCGGAAAAATACAATTACTCACCTTGAAGTTTGAAACCGTAAGACCCTTCAAAATACTCTCCTTGTTACTCGATACACTTTTCTAAGCGGTCCTACCAATGTTGGGAGCATTTGAGGTAGGCCTCTTTGGGAATGGAGTACAGCTGGATCGTAGCATTCAACATACTATCTTCTCGCGACTCAAAGCGGGTCTCTTCAAGCGAATTTTCAACTTCAGTTGCCACAATTCGCATTGAGTCTTTTCGGGAAAATTAAGGCGCCTGAAATGTCTGAATCAGATGCGAAGAATGAGCAGGTGCGTTGGCATAATGGAGCTGTCAAGTTCACGTTGTCCACAGGTGTAATCGCTTCCGTCGAACAGTATCACGAGGACGACAGATATTCGCCAGGTAGTACTCGTTAGTAATGTTTTGAGCTTGTGATGCGTCATCGTAAAGCTGAACCGGAGTCAAAGAATACGGCCAACATGGCTGACATTGTTGCGCACCGTCAATGAAAACCCGACACTCTACAATCAGCAGAAAGAATGGCTGCAAGTGAGTGACGCAATCTGTGGGGGTGACAAAAAACAAAACACATGTGCATGGCGGTCCCGTAGAACAGCCTCCCTAAGGACAACACTTATACTAAATTTGTTTCCATATACAAAATTTAAAGTCGGATATTTTTTTATCACATCTCGTACATTATCACGAGTTTGAGCAGGAAGTATTTACCAACTTAAATAATATTTGACAGTCTGGTAATGCGTTCAATACAGCATGCAGAGCTGGAGGAGTGAAAGTCGTATATCTAGGCCAGGTGTGCGCTGGCAGACTCAGGGACAACTCCATCAGGAATCTGGTCTTTTTACGCTTCTAATTTCTAAGGACAGATGTAGATGTTATCAAGTTGGGACATCCTGCGAGATGCGGGCCATTTGTTCGAAGAAATAGAAGCGGCGTCGATACAGCGCTAAAGAAATGTTCTTTCCAAACAACTTGTCTAAACAAGATTCATCGAATTTTCTTGAAATGCACCATCACACAGGAAGAGATGCTGACCCGAATAAGACAAGACACAGTTGACACAAACATGTTTGAGATAACTTGGACGGCCATGTCCTTAAAGAAACCATTAGTTGCCCATCGCAAGCGTTGACAGCGACATAATCAGACGGTTTTGTCTTGGCGTAATTTGGGCTATACTTTGAGCGTCGTGAGGAAGGAACTGCAATGGTAATCAACCTCACTCTCTGGTCCCGAGCTACGTTAGACCAGCGGCATGACATAACTCTGGAGGTAACTCAGGATGCAGGCACTCTGGTTCCAACTCACGTGAGACCAGGGGTCGCTAGCGGGACTCTATCGCCAACTGTTTCCGTTCATCGCTTTGAGAGGCCAGTGCCAAGCCTCTCGACCGCAGCGGCCCTCCGTCTAACACCACCCCGGCCATGCTATGTATGTGAACCACAGATACAATCGTAAAGAAAGGCAAGTTTAAGGCAACGTTGTGAAGAACAGAAACAGGCAAGATAGCTTTTACCTAGAGCTAGAGAACCACCAACTCGAAGGATGGCGGCAGACCAAGTGAAGTGGAGGGAGTTTGTTGCTCTTTTGAAATATGTCTTCAGACATAATTGTCATAGACGAAATGAGCAATATATTCTAAAGTAGAATAAGTGAAAAAAGTTATACAAAAATAGAATTAGTGTGACAAATATTTCAAAACGGACTGATTTGTTATTAGCAATGTTATAAAATACAATCTCAAATAATTAGCACGCATTGTACCTGAATATGCCACTGATCAGCTCGTGATGTAAATTCCTTAGTCGTAGTCGATCTGTACTTCTACGTGGGCAGATGTCCCTGTGCAGGTCCAGCTCTGGCGTTAGTTGAGTGAAGCCGGGTGGATGATTTTCTCGGGTTAGGCCCGAGCAGCTTATTACCCGGCTTCTTTGGGACAATCGCCGTGGAGGGTGGTTAACCCTTCAATGGACTCAAACACTAAAGCAAAATAACCTCGCATCTTCTTCTTCTTTTTTCGTTCACTTTAAAATATTGTCTATATCTGCAACGTTGCCTCTTGTATAAACTTCACTGTCTTTTGTAGTCCACATACAGGTCCATAAAGTTTATCTTCCAGTGTCGTTTCTATGGACCAGTGAGATTGTCTCTGTATATTATATTCGGGGTAGTTTTGAAGTAGGTGCTGTGCTGTCTGGTGTGCATGTCCGCATGTACACATGACTGAGTTTCCAATCTGCATTTTTGTGTACACGTGGCTGCGGAGTCGGTTGTGTCCTGTTCTAAGGCGGAACACAACAGTTTTCTCTTGTCTGTTCACGTTTTGGCAATCGTCTGGTGTTGGTGGCTTTCTGATTGATTTGATCATCCTTATGTTCTGTTGGTGGCTTCCTGATTGATTTGATCATCCTTATGTTCTGTTGGTGGCTTCCTGATTGATTTGATCATCCTTATCTTCTGTTGGTGGCTTCCTGATTGATTTGATCATCCTTATCTTCTGTTGGTGGCTTTCTGATTGATTTGATCATCCTTATCTTCTGTTGGTGGCTTCCTGATTGATTTGATCATCCTTATCTTCTGTTGGTGGCTTTCTGATTGATTTGATCATCCTTATGTTCTGTCGGTATGTAACTGGGACATCTGGTCGCTTGTCTGCAGCACCCTCCTTTCCCAGTCGATCTGCTCTCTCGCTGCCTGGTACTCCACAATGAGAAGGTATCCACTGCATGACAATGTTGCGCTGGCTGCTCAGTTCAGACAGTAGAGCCTGTAGATCTGGCAGTTTCTCAAATTTGAGTGCTTGGAGTGCTGATTGTGCATCTGTTAGGAATACTACAGGTTGTGAACTGAAATTAGTGTTCAACAGTTTCTTAGTTGCCACCTTGATTGCCTGTATTTCTGCATCATATATATGACATAAATTTCGAGTTGGTACTCTGACTGTATCCCTAATGTTGTTTGGGTATTATGTGTACACTCCCGCCATTCGTTACTGCATTCTGTGCTGACCCATCTGTGTATACTCTGATCCAGAGGTCTTGTGCGTATTCTTCATCCAGGAAATAGAGGGTCACTATCCTACGTTGCACACTGTTCTGTTCATCCTTGTCTAATATTCCTTCAACTTTTGTTTGAATGCATTCTAATAGCACATGTTCTTCTTTCCAAGGGGATTGTTCTGGCACAGACTTTAGGGGGATGTCAACTTCAGGTAGATCTATAGTTTGCCTGCGAAGTCGTTTCGCCTGATGCATAAAACTACTTTTCAGTCTTCCCATTGGTAAATTTTGAAATCTGTCTTTCATTGGATGGCTCGGTTTGCGGTAGAACTTTTCTGCCTGTGTTAACACCTTTGTGTCTCTGCGTTATCTTAGTGCTTGTATCCTCTCCATTTTCACTGTAGATGTTGATTTCATTGCTCCTGTAATGATCCTAAGTGCCTGATTTTGCACCTTATCCACCTCTTTAGGATAGTGTTTGCTGCCGTGCACCACGCTGCTGACCAATATTCCAGATGTTGCCGTATACCTAGTTGGTAAACTTTGTTAAGTATTTTTCCTCTAACTCCCCATGTTATTCCACTTAATTTTCTCAGGATGGCTCAACTTCCTCCTGGCTTTTTTGTCTGCCTTGTAGACGTGTGGCCTCCATGTCAACCTATCATCGAATGTAACTCCAAGATAGGTGGGTTGTTTATTTTCTCTGAGGTGTTCTCCATTTATCTTGATAACTCCAGCTTTTTTGTTTTGGGGAGACGGTGAAAAGCGTAGTGCTACATTTTTATGTGTTAATGGTTACACACAATCTGTTTGTCCATGAGGTCAAGGTATCAAATAGCTCGTTGCAGCATTTTGGTGGCCACTGTTGCTGCTCATTTGGACACCATATTACCAAATCATCTGTATACATTGCAACTTTTGTTCGTTGTGGTAGTTCAGCATTCTTTTTGGAGCCATCTATGCTGTTCTTAAAGAACCATCTAACCATGGCAAGTGTTACGTCATGTCACACAGTTAGTCGCCTCTTACGACATGCTCTCTATGGAGTAGTGGTGTTATGATTGTCCTTACACAAAGACCTCGGCGGACCACTCGTGATGGTGTCAAATCCCAAAGCCTCAACTTTAAAAAGCGGAAAAATACGGCGATTATTATTTGATTTTTGTGTCACAAGAAGATGGACATTAAGTCTGTGTGAAGGACGAGATGATTTTGCCATAATCTGGAAAAATGTATTTCTCAGATAGTGGTGTCTCTCATTATTTCCCACATTTTTCGATTCCAATCTATTACAAATAATCATAATCACCACGAAAAGAGCGGCCGTTATAAATAAATAATAGCTTATTCAGATCAAGGGAAAAAAATAAATGTTTACTGTTGTATTCTGTGTATGTGTTTTCTGAGTGCTATAAGGTGATACGTCTGTGCGATTGTTGGCACTGCTTTTTTTGTCGTTTTACTTTCCCAGTTAGTGAGCTGTGACTGCAAAAATACGTGAAGCGCATTATCCAACACGTCTGCTATTCTCTAGCGAAGTTATATTCTTCCTTATGTTTGGGCTTGGTGGCCCACCCCCACGTACTTCTTTCTCTCCTGGCAAACAAATATGTCGAGATGTCTGAATGATATTATAATCTCCTCAAAAGGCGTTATCTACAAGTTATATTATATATACATGCATATATATATATATATATATATATATATATATATATATATATATATATATATATATATTCAAGCTGTATCGTGACCCAGATAACGAAGTATGAACACTGAAACGAAGGAGGTCATCCTGACCCCGTCAAACATACGGTACTTCAGAAAGGAGCTCATCGCGCTTCGATCAGCATACTACGTACCTTCAAACTCAGATCTACATCTGTTGCGTGTGCTGAAAATACACTTAACCGAGGAGGCATCGGAACTCAGAAGTATACAATCAAGGAGGAAGACTAGAGGAACGAGAGGTGGAAGACGAATACACAAACAAATGCACTCAGAAACTGATACCTCAAAGCTCCACCCCAGCGATAAAAGAGAAGGGAAGGGCTCCCGAGATAATGAGGCACACGCTGACACCATACTGTCTGCATCCGAACCCTTCACTAGAAGTTTTGACAATGTCTTGCCTCTAGAACATGTTGAGTCTGGACGAGAAAGTGAGGAAGATCCTACGCACATCTCCCTCACTATAAACACATTGCGCAACTCACGACATCACCCTACAGATCACACCCTGACTAGCAGCTCACAACTGGGAGGGCCCCCAAACTGCAGCGGCGGAACAGGCAGAAAATGATCACGAAAACTACCCATCACGCTTGCAACATGAAATGTCCACACGCTACTGGACAACACCAAAGCAAACAGACCCGAACGACGGACAGCACTGATCGCCAAGGAACTGGCTAGATACAATATCTGCATAGCTGCCCTGAGTGAGACACGACTGGCAGAGGAAGGGCAGATCACAGAAGAAGGCGCTGTTTATACGTTCTTTTTGAGCGGCCGCAGCAAAGAAGAACGCCGTGAAGCTGGAGTTGGCTTTGCCATCAAGACCAACATGGTCGACAAGCTCACAAGCATGCCCAGAGGAATTAATGACCGCCTGATTACACTGCGTCTCCCCCTAATAGGAGGGCGCCATGCTACACTCATCAGTGCATACGAACTCACAATGACAAATCCTCAGGAAACAAAAGATAAGTTTCATGAGGACCTTGAGGCGCTCATCGCTGCAGTCCCCAAATCTAACAAACTGGTCATGCTCTGTGATTTTAGTGCTAGGGTTGGCACAGACCATACAGCCTGGGAGGGGGCCATTGGCAGACATGGTATCGGAAAATGCAATAGTAACGGACTGCACCTTCTAATAACATGTGCCACAAATGAACTACTCATTACAAACACAGCTTTCCGACTACCTGTCCGAAATAGAACCACATGGATGCACCCAAGGTCCCGCCACTGGCACCTCATTGACTATATTATCATCAGACGTAGGGTTCGAGCGGATGCTATGGTAACGAAGAGCATGTGTGGTGCAGAATGTTGGACCGACCATCGACTTGTCATTGCCAAGCTAAACTTCAATATCCAGCCCAAAATGCGCCCCCAGAGAAAGAAACTACCGAGGAGGCTAAATGTCTCTCAGCTGAAATACGAACCCACGAGAGGAGGCTTCCAGGAAGAGCTTGAGGGTAGACTGTCTGAGCTTCGTTTTGAAAAGAACGACATCGAAAAGAACAGGGCATCATTGAGAAACACACTCTACGATACAGCTGTTAAACACATTGGCCCACTCACGCGAAAGCATAAGGACTGGTTTGATGAGAACGATCTAGAAATACAGGGCCTTATGGATGCAAAACATGAAGCACACAGGGAATACCAGAGGGACACACAATCTCCGGCTGCAAAAGCTGCCTTCAATACTGCTCGCAAAGCTGTCCAGACCAGGCTTAGAGAGATGCAAGACTCCTGGCTCAGCAAAAGAGCTGACGAAATTGAGATGTTCGCCGAGCGTCATGACACCAAACGGTTTTACGAGGCACTGAAAGCTCTCTACGGCCCGCAGCCCTATAGTAATGCTGCAGTTCGCAGTGCGGATGGGGTACTGCTAACAGATCAGGTTCAGATTCTAGACAGATGGGCAGACCACTTCTGCAAAATACTAAACCACCCATCGTCCATAAATGAAGAGGTCATCCGGCGAATGCCGCAGGTGGAACTGCACCTGGCGTTGGATGAAGTAATTACTGAGGAGGAAGTCGACAAGACAATGAGTTCACTATCTATAGGAACTGCTCCAGGAGCTGATGCAATACCAGCAGAGGTATATAAGACAGCTGGCCCATCCCTCACCAGAAGGATCACTGAACTCTTCTGTCACATGTGGGCTAGAGGGAAAATTCTGCAGGAGCTAAAGGACGCCTCAATCGTTCCCCTATACAAAAGAAAAGGCAATCGTCAGGAATGCGACAATCATCGTGGAATATCGCTACTCGCCGTAGCAGGCAATATCCTAGCGAGCTTACTGCTAAACAGGCTCAACAAACACCTTGAACAAAGCCACCACCTCCCAGAAAGCCAATGTGGATTCAGAGCCGGAAGAGGAACAGTGGACATGATTTTTGCCGCTCGCCAAGTACAAGAGAAGTGTCGAGAGCAAAATCAGGCCTTGTACACCACATTTATTGATTTGATAAATGCATTTGATACAGTAAACAGAGGAGGGCTGTGGATGATAATGTCTAAGTTTGGCTGCCCCAACAAGTTCATAACAATGGTGGAACAGCTACACGAAGGCATGTGTGCTCGTGTACTGGACAGCGGTGCAACCTCTAAAACGTTTCTAGTATCAAACGGAGTAAAACAAGGATGTGTACTCGCCCCGACTTTGTTCGGCATGATGTTCGCGGCCACGATGACAGACGCCTTCAGATCATTGGAGCTTGGAATACCCATAAAGTACCGCACAGATGGCAAGTTACTCAATTCCAGAAGAATGAAGGCCAAAACCAAAGTGGCTGGCGACATAATCAGGGAACTTGTATTTGCTGACGACTGCGCTCTAATGAGCAGCTCAGAACTGAACATGCAGGTTGGAATGGACCAGTTCTCTGCCGCATGCAAAAATTTTGGTCTGACCATAAATGCCAAAAAAAAAGAGGTCATGTACCAACCAGCACCAGGCATGCCGTACACAAAACCAGAGACTACAGTCAGCGGGCAGACGTTGAACGCCGTAGACAATTTCACATATCTGGGCAGCACGCTGTCGAGATCTGTCAGCCTAGACGATGAGGTGGCAAGTAGAATAGCAAAGGCCAGCACAGCCTTTGGTAGAATGCGCTCGACGGTCTGGGCACGTCGTGGCATCAGCGTCAAGACCAAACTCAAAGTCTACCGAGCAACCATCTTTCCAACCCTACTATACGCTTGCGAAAGCTGGACTGTATACTCTGGACATGCAAGGAGGTTAAACCACTTCCACACAGGTTGCCTGAGGCGAATATTCCACATCCGATGGCAAGATCCTTTCACTGACATCGAGGTTCTCTCGAAGGCTAACATGCCCAGCATCCATGCACTGCTAGAAAAAGCACGACTAGGATGGGCCGGACACCTCGTCCGTATGTCAGACGAGCGGCTCCCAAAGAAGCTTCTCTACGGCGAGCTGAGAGAGGAATGGCGCGAGAGAGGGCGCCCAAAGAAACGTTTTAAAGACGGTCTGAAGGACTCACTAAAAAGTTGCCAGATAGACATCGACACCTGGGAATGTCTTGCGAAAAATAGATCTGACTGGAGAAGCGCAGTCAAATCGGGTGTAGCTGCTGGTGAAGATGACCGTGTTGTGAAAGCCCAGAACAGACGCGAGACGCGGAAATCCCGAGCTGCGGGAACACCATCCCCTTCTACAAACCTCGTGTGCCCGATATGTAGCAGATGTTTTCGTGCTCGCATTGGCCTGTTCAGCCACATGCGCACCCACACCCAACAGGGAAATCTGTGACAAGGATGATGTCGGCGGTCCTCATCGACAACGATGGACATCTATATTATTTAAGCTGTAGCACCCCGTTTGGTTTTCGATGTAACGTCTGTCGAAGACGGATGTTTCGGACCGAAAGGAGCAAATATCGAAGAGAAACTGTAAACTAGCGACACAACGCATTCCGTTCTCCGGACTACATCCTGCTACTTGCAAAGGCCTGTTCAGGACTTGGTAGCGGGAGATTAAGAACGAACGCAGAAAAAGAAAAAGAAGAAGGATGTAATGTAGTTTTCATATCGGTTGAAATTAGCTGAATTACGTGAAACGAAAACAAATTCACCTTTGCTTGCTCTTTTCATGACTGTAACCCCCCCCCCCCCCCCCACCATTTAATACACCCATCTCTAATCATCATGTTTCCTGCCAGGTGGCGTTGGCGGCCATTGATTTCTACCTCCTGTTATCAGTTCCGCTGATGATAATTTGCTGTGCCCTCCTTCGCGTTGTCCAATATTCTATGTCTCTCTCTCTCACTCTCTCTCTCTCTCTCTGCTTCCAACATGCTCACTGACTACTGTAGAATCTTTGGACAGGGTGGAGAGAAATGCCTTGTGCCGTATTAGTGGAGCAATGCACTCAGCTCCCACTGCTGCATTTCTTCTTCTTCTTACGCAGTCAGACAGTAACCATTATTTTTTAGAAAAAAAGCGGCGGTCTTCCTGAGGCTGTCGCCACTGCCATAGAGCTTGTCTTGCAGTTCCACTGGTGATGGCCACATCTGCTCTCTCTGATCCTCGTATGTCGGGCAGTTCTGCAGCAGATGTTCAGCGGTCATTTTACCAGTACCGCACGGGCATTCGTCGGTACCACCTATCTTCAGTTTGTTGAATAGGTGGTACCTCAGTCTATTGTGGCCAGTGCGAAGTCTGAAGACAACGACCTGCTCTCTTCGGTTCAACTGGTAATAGGCATCGTTTTTGGTGTAACCAGTATGTTCGGTTTCCCATTTGGTCATGTATCTGGCTTTGATAAGCCGTTTTGACTTTTCGTACGTCATACTAGTATATGTTTGTGGTAGTCTTGCACCTTCTTTTGCCAGTCTGTCTGCCTCCTCGTTGCCTTGGATGTTGCAGTGTGATGGGACCCACTGTACCACTACCCATTTTGGTGCGGACTGCTGGCACAGTTTGCAGAGTGCTGCTCTTAAGTCATTAAGCTCAGTGTTTTTCTGGCTTTTTAGCGCTGTGACTACGGCGAGAGCATCTGTAAGCAGGACTATATGGCTTTCATTTTCATTGTGTGTCACCATTTCTTCCACTGCCGCCCTCCCACTGTTGCATTTGAAATTCATGAATATTGGACTCCTTGAGATGAGAAGAGATATGACAGCCATGGAAGCTAATGAGAAAAACAATAAAATGGCAATAACTACCCACAATAGGCATATTGTCAAAAAATGCCAACAAAAGCAGAGAATCAAACAGAAGTCAGCCTTCCCCCAACATCGTGTCATTGTGATTAAAGACATATATCACCTCCCAGAAAAAAATACAATAAACAAAGAATAATAAGAAATGTACCACCACAAACCTGTCATAAAAATGCCAGAAATTCAAACAAAACTAACAAATAATACAAGACGTTTTCATCCAATAAGTCGAATGAGAGCATAACAGAGAACGATTGACACGTTGAGAAGAATGGATACGTGTCTATACTGATGAATCTGCTTCTACGGCCACCATTAATGCAGGATTTTGAGTCCACATAGAATATCCAGACAAAACATCTGATGAGCTTTCAGTTAGAAATAATAGTACTGGAAGTAGATATATACTACTTGAGAACTGAATTTGATGCGTTCATATCAATAGCCCACATTACCATTGAAATTGGACGCCCTCTGGAAACTAAAAATCGGCTAATTATTTCAATACCAATGCACCATGACAAATATATCAGTCCTCATGTTGATTTAAATCGACATCGAGGGCATATCAAGGAACATGGAAACAATTATGTCAGAAATATGCAGCCAGCGCAAATGGGATGTCGCCCAATTGCCTACCGAAGACCGCACATACGAGGAATGTGGCACAATGCAGGACCCAGATGACCTGCCCTAACCTCCAGAAATCCTGCAATTCGTGCGACATGATTGGGGCAAATGACAAACCAATCCATGTCGCTGAATACTAGATGCATACTGTATAACATGGTGCTTGGACACAGAAAGTCAGTTTCAGACCCATTATCTGTCCATCAAACTCTGGAAGAAAGTGATCATTTAAAGAAAGAATTTACCCACATATGCCTAGATGCCAATCAACTTATCACATCCATTGATGTCAGAATAGTATTGCAATGCATTTCCGATCACTCAAATGAAACTGGCAATCACAAGGCAGACAGACTGGTTAAGAATAATACACACCGATAACCCTACATACAGTCAAACAACTGCTGACGACAGCGAACAAAGACGTCTGACTGGATAGATGGTCAGTGGAGAATACTGGAAGAGACATCTCCACACGTATAACATCCCAAAGACAACATCAGCCTCCCAAAAATGAAAGATCAGAGCCCAATTTTTCGACTTCGCACTCAACACATACAACTTAACAGCCATTTGAACAGAATCCAACCAGAACATAGCTTTAGAGTACCGGCTGTACACGCATTACTATGAAACCGTTGGGTACCATCTTTGTGAATGTCCAGCGCTTGCCGGTGTTAGGAAAGAGCTGCTTTCTTTTCTTCTTCTTCTTACGCTGTCAGACGTCAACCTTTATTTTTTCGAAAAAAGCAGCGGTCATCCTGAGGCTGTCGACACTGCCATATAGCGTGTCTAGTGTTGCCACTGGTGATGGCCACATAGGCTTTCTCTGATCCTCGTATGTCGGGCAGTTTTGCAGCGGATCTTCAGCGGTCATTTTCCCAGTACCGCATGTGCATTCGTCAGTGCCACCTATCTTCAATTTATTGAATAGGTGGTACCTCATTCTTTTGTGGCCAGTGCGAAGTCTGAAGACCACGACCTGCTCTCTTCTGTTCAACTGGTAACAGGCATCGTTTTTTGTGTAGCCAGTATGTTCTGCTTCCCATTTGGTCATGTATCTAGCTTTAATAAGCCTTTTTGACTCTTCGTATGTCACACTAGTATCTGGTTGTGGTAGTCTTGCACCTTCTTTTGCCAGTCTGTCTTTTGACTGCTGGCATAGTTGACAGAGTAATGCTCTCAAATCATTAAGTTCAGTATTTTTCTGGATTTTTAGTGCTGTTACTACGGCCAGGGCATATGTAAACATGACTATATGGCTTTCATTTCTTTTGCATGTCACCATTTCTTCGACTGCAGCTCTCAGTGACTCTGCCTCCGCTCTGAAATTGCTTGAGTATTTTTAAGTTGCCACTGATAGTGTTTTTTTTCTGCCATTTGGTAGGCTCAGGAATACCCCTGCCCCTCCGTTCTGTGTTATGTTTGTTACAGAGCCGTCGGTGTATGCATGGGTCCAGTCCATGCTTGGGTAGTTTTTCGTTATGTACCTCAGGGTTATGTCTCTTCTTTATTTTTCAGTCTGGCTGTTCTTGTTTCCAATACCTGGTATATTTTCTACCACCTCTGGAAATATATGCTGCCTCCAGGTAGGTTTGCGTACAGTAGGGATGGGCTTTGGTGTTGTTAGTGCGTTCATAGGGTCTTCGTTCATCTTTGCTTTGGCTATTTCTGCAAAGTTTCTCCGCTTTAGTTTCTCATTTCCAAAATTATTCAGTCAATTATGCATTGGATGGTCTGTCAGTCTTCTGAGTTTTTCTGCTTGCTGCTGGGCTTTGCAGTCTCTTCTGTCAGTCATGGATTGCAGATTTGTAATCTTTTCCAGTTCTACAATTGGCGTTGATTTCATGCTTCCTGTTATAACTCTCATGGCTTGGTTTTGGAGTTTGCTAATTTTGTCAAAGTTCGCCTTTGCTGCTGTTGTCCATGCCGCAATGTCATACTCGAGAACTCTTCTCACTCTTCCAGTGTACGGTTTCTTTAGTATACTTTCGTCTGCTTCCCAGCTTGTGCCAGCAAGTGTCCTCATGATTGCCATTCTTTCTCTGGCTCTCATTCGGTTTCTCTCGATCTGACTTTTCCTTGTCATGTGCCGATCAAATGTGACTCCCCGGTAGTTTGGGTTGTCGTTTGGCGGCAGATATTTGCCGTTAAGACTTATTTTGGTGTTTGTTTGGAAGGCTGCTTTCTTTGATTCCAGACAAATGGAATACTTTGCACGGAACAAAACAATAGTTCACAAACACTTGATTCCCAATATGTGGGATTAGGTCAAAGGGCAGTAGCTGACTGGCTGCTGAATCACTAACCAACCAATTAACCTCTCCGCGATGATCGACTTGTCCTGTATTTTGCCATTACATCTCTATATGTCTGCGTCTCTTCAAGCAACACATTAAGGTACATGGACTTCTCAACAATCGGCTCATCTCTGCAACAGCCTAACGACCCTTCTCTTCATCCCATGACAATGTTTTCGTTCCAAGAATTCAGTTAATTATGTCAGATCTGAAAATTATGTGATGGCACGTGAAATAATTGTAATTTTAATACACACAATTCGTAAGTAAATTTAAATGAGCGTGTGTTATAGATCAGAGATTTAAGATACGCGACAGGGGATTCGATGTAAGGTGTTCGCCTTAGGTGCTGTAGGTCGCGGGTTCAAATCACGGCGGAGACCGGATTTTTTTCATGTTGATAATCCGGCAAATATTTTCCATCATCTCTGGGTAGTTAGATCAGACATCCGTGTACAGTGGCGCGCACGTTAAGAATAGCTTAGCCGTTGGAAATAGAAAAGAGTAGGCCTAAAGGCCGCTGCTCGGGCAAAAAATCAAAGTTAAAATCTACACAAATTATTCCAGGGATATTCGTCCTAAAGTGAATACGTCGCAAAATAGGTCAGACTGCGTGGCTTTATTGGTTATGTGGTTAGCGGAGCGGAATAGATGGAGCCTGACAGGCTGTGGTCTAACTTGCTCTAATTTATGCTTCCACCTCCACCAGTCTGAAAAATAGGCGATCGTACATTCCAAAGGATAACACCTGCTGAGATTGACCGTGTAAGTCACCAGTGGACTTCCACCTGCCAAAAAATATGAAACAAGCGAGGTCACAGAGCAGACAGACAGACAGGAAGACAGACAAACATACAGACAGACGAGAAATTCAATCCTTTCACCGCATTTTAGTAGGCAGGCAGCGAAAACATTTAGCCACACATCTCTCTGTATATTGTGTCAGCTAAACGGCAGTAATGTGGTTCGGCATTTGTAGGACTCATTGTAGATCACGGTATGCGAAGCAAATTGAGTCAAGATTTATTCTAAACAATTTCCTAAATTATTTTAAAATACCACTCACTCGCAAGTTACTTGACATATAAACTTGAAATAATGTTGACTGATCTACACATATGCTAAAAAATGGTTAGCTAAATTATCAGCCACGTTGTATTTTCGTACTCAAGTTAAGACATTTTCAGAAACATATTAAATATGGGGTCCTGAATGATCCGCCTAGGTCTTAGTCTATGACACGGACAATAATAGCACTACTGCCCTACAGAGATGATGTCGTAAGAGGCATCTAACTGTGTTGTGTGAAATTCCCTAACATCGGCCATGGTTAGGGAGTATGTGAAGAGAAGCACAGATGGCCCCTAACAGGCTGCGGGTCTACTTTACTGTACTGTTTGAGATTTTTAAGACGGACTCGCACATCGGTTAACTAAGTTCCGCGACACTTGTCTCAAAGTAGCGGGGTAATAAGCTTCTCGAGCCTAGCCCTCTTGGCAGGAGATCCTACTCAATACTACAACTAGCTCATATCACAGCTGGAACCTACACAGGGATACACATACCTGTAGACTTTATTAATAATTATATATATATATATATATATATATATATATATATATATATATATATATATATATATATATAAATATATATATATATATATATTTATATATGTCTACACATTTGGAACCGCGTAGCGCAGTGGTTAGCGCTCTGGCTTCGCATCTGAGTGGTCCTGGGTTCATTCCCCAGTTGAGGCGGTAATGTTTTTTTCAGACCGCAATGGCTCCCGGTTCAGTCCGGGAAGTAAAAGCGGCGAGGGAGAGGAGATGGCTACCGCCCTCATATAGCCGAGCCTTTGAAATGTGAGATCGCTAACACCTCACACCCCTACGGCAGTAATGCTATGGGATACTTTACTTTACTTTCACATTTATGTATGTATTTATGTATTTTGTATATGTATATATTTATATATACATGTATGTATGTGTGTGTGCGTACGTGCGTGCGTGTGTGTATGTATGTTTTTATTTGTTTGGTTTATGAATCTATGAATATATTTATACACACAATCAAACATGCATATATACATAAATACGTACGCACATGCATACATGCATACATGCATACTCATGTAGGCAAGCAGCTTCGAAGACAAGCACAAACATACACACCTATATATATATATATATATATATATATATATATATATATATATATATATATATATATATATATATATATATATAAATGATTTTAGTTTTTAATTTTTCTGTTGGCTATATATCCGGTTTAAGATGGTGCCACACTTTTCAAATCTGTTACAAGCTGTGTAGTTCACGATGCATGTTTCACTAGCAGCGGTAATATGTGCATTGTGATAGTGTGAAACTTTTTTCGGAATGTGTCCTCCGACTTTATGAAGCATTATGCTCGTATAAGTATTTACGTTTGTTTAAACGTCGGTAGATAGGGAGTACCAATATGATGTTGCGATTTTTTACGCAGCGGTCACAAAATATATACATGTCTACTATCAACTGCTGCCTTCTAGATTAACTGGGGACACTCAAACAAGAGCTTTAACTGCCGGCTAAACTGCGTGAGATACCACGGAGGGGAGTTCCCCCCCCCCCCCCAACTCTTACTTAAATAGCAAATACAGCATCTGGCTGAAGAGACAGACGATTAGCATACTTGTCAACTGCTCGGTAAACAGGAGTTAGACCATCCTGGTGTCTGGCTAAGGGTGCACCAGGGAATAGTAAAAAGATAGCGGCCAGGACCATACAGAAAGCAATGGCAAACTACTGTATGTAAATATGAAAATCACGACAGCTAAATATAAGACAACTCAAAGATCAGATAGTGAGACCCCCATGCCAGTTAGACCAGGTAAACGAAGTGGGGATGAGAACAATGCCAGGTCAAGTACAAGTATTAGGGATGATGGCCAAAAGCATGACGAGAATACAATGGAAAGCCCTGGCGCTGGTCTGGACTCAAGAAACTCAAAATCAGAACATGGAACACAAGAAGGCTATATCAAGAGAAACGTTTCATGATTAAGAAGGGAATGGACAGAACACAGGTAGAAACATTGGGCATCTCTGAACACAGGTGGGTGGACCAAAACCATTTCAGGATCCCCACAGGAGGATACTTTCTATTCTCAGGGAGAGAAAGGACCGGTTATGGCGAAGTTTATTTCTTGTTATCGAAACAAGCATCTCCAGCACTTCTTGGATATCAGCCAGTTGATGATTGGGTCCTCAAGATGAAATTAAAAAGGAAAAACAGAGACATCACAATAATACAAGTGTACGCACTAACTGCACTAGCAGCAGATGATGAATAGATAGACGAGTTTTAGAATTATATACAAGAAAAAGAAAGAGACATAAAGGATAGAAAGGGAGACATCATGATAATCATGGGATATTTCAATGCGAAAATAGGAAGCAACAGAGGAAAAGAAGAAGAGAGAACAGGGGACCTTTGGATTAGGGCTCAGAAATGAAAGTGGAGAATAGCTAATGGAACTTTGTATGGAAAACAATCTCTCCATCGGAAATGCGCTCTTTAAACAACACATCTGATGACTATATACTTTGACTTCATCGGATGGGAAAAGCAGAAATCAAATAGACTATACTATAATGCCACAACGATGGAGGTCAGGTGTAACATCCGTGAAGACACTACCAGGTACAGACTGCGACTCTGATGACCAGGATCAGGTGTAACATCCGTGAAGATACTACCAGGTGCAGACAGCGACCCAGTCCGCCAGCTACTAGTCACAGACATCAAGATAAGACTGAAAAAGTTTTTGAAAAGCGCTAGACAAATACGCTATGACGTCGACCTAATACCACTAGAACACACAATAGAGATAACGAACAATTTTGCGACGCTCATGGCAGTGCAACAAGGCATGACACCCGATTAACTCGCAACACATGCAGGGAATATTCTCATCTCATCTGCTAGTAGCCTTATACTTAGACAACAGTAAATCCATCAGAGTTACATAGCAGAAAAGACCACGAGATTCATAGAAATACAACAGTTCAAATGATCTGGGATACAGCGCAGTAGCGACAAATACAGAAACAGCACTATAGAAATTAGAAGAGAGATCCTGCTATATGCAAAGCCCTGTTGAGGGCTTGGTAACGGGATATTGAGAACAAACGCAGAAGAACAAGAGGAAGAGAGATGCGGATGGACAAGAAATAATACATATTAGACTCGTGTAGAGGAATAGAAGTGTTTCACTAACAAAGGAAAACAAAAGTAGTAAAAGTTGATTAAGGTTGAGCTTAATCAAAATTTAAAAATGGGTATGGTCAGATACGGCACCGAGACGAGAACACAAACAAAGCCTACATTACGACAAATAGGCCTTCATCAGGGACAACAACACTGAACTAACAAATCAACATATAAGAAAAAATGGTCAACTCATCTGTTTCAGGTAGTAGACGCTTTCTGTATAAGCGACCGGTTGTGTCAAGCGCCCGATTGAAACTGAAATAGGAGCGGTCAAACAAAAAGTGGCGGAATATGCCTGATAAGCCAAGCGTGGCCAAATAGTGGTCCAGATAGGAGAACAAAGAGAAAGCAATATAAGCCGGGAGGGCGTGATATTGCTATAAGAGAGGGGGGAAGAGAACTGATGGAAGAATGGGGGAGGGGGGGGAGGAAGACAAACAGATGGGGGCCAGTGTGAGGGTTTAAGAAAAAGTATGGAAGATATTAATACCATGTGGTTGGAGACAGCCCATACTCGAGATAAGTCTGTTCTCAAGGGCGAATCGATGACGATCGTCAGAGAAGCACGAAACTAGACCAGTGACAAACAAAGGAAAGGAGGAGACGCTTTCAAAGAAATCAAAATACTATCCGGTGAATTCAAACTGGCATTGCATGTCATACACGATGAAGATGACATTGCACTGACAGAAAGCAAGGGGCATACTGGACAAATGAAAGAACTGATGCAGAGAAATTGTTGAAACACTGGACGTGGCTCAACACAACGCCTAAGCCACCACCTGATCCAGAGCCGGAACCTAGTATAGAAAAGGTCCGTTCCGCAATCAAAGGTTTGAAGAGAGGAAAATCATCAGGATTCGAGGATATACTCAGTGAATTTATTCAAGCAGAAGAGGAAGCTAGTGTTAGAATCCATCACGAACTATGTAGGAAGGTCTAGCACTGTGCAATATGACCAAGGGCATGGACATAATCTGTGTATGCACATCTGTCCAAGAAAGGCGATTTTAAACATTGGGTCAAGATGGCGCCGGACATGGTCGCAGTCGATTACCCTCTTGATACAACGGTGTTTTGTTTGTGTTTTCTATGATAACTCTCGGACTATTAACGTGATTCCTGGATATAAATGTGATGAATTGTGAATAAAGCATACTAATGTGAAAGAAGTGATGCAACGAAGTATATAACAGTGTATTTTTAGTCGTGAAAGGTTGACTAATGTGTACAGTTTCGATGGGACAAAGCGTGGCCGAAACTTGACCCGGTCAAAAGCTAGTGTCTCTCCGTGCTGTATCGTGACCCAGATAACAAAGAATGAACACTGAAACGAAGGAGGTCATCCTGACCCAGTCAAACATACGGTACTTCAGAAAGGAGCTCATCGCGCTTCGATCAGCACACTACGTCCCTTCAAAATCAGATCTACATCTGTTGCGTGTGCTGAAAATACACTTAACCGAGGAGGCATCGGAACTCACAAGTATACAATCAAGGAGGAAGACTAGAGGAAAGAGAGGTGGAAGACGAATACACAAACAAATGCACAGAAACTGATACCTCAAAGCTCCACCCCAGCGATAAAAGAGAAAGGAAGGGCTACCGAGAAAATGAGGCACACGCTGACACAATACTGTCTGCATCCGAACCCTTCACTAGACGTTTTGACAATGTCTTGCCTCTAGAACATGTTAGGTCCAGACGAGAGAGTGAGGAAGATCCTGCGCACATCTCCCTCACTATAAACACATTGCGCAACTCACGACTTCACCCTACAGATCACACCCTGACTAGAAGCTCGCAACTGGCAAGGCCCCCAAACTGCAGCGGCGGAACAGGCAGAAAACGATCACGAAAACTACCCATCACGGTTGCAACATGGAATGTTCGCACGCTACTGGACAACACCAAAGCAAACAGACCCGAACGACGGACAGCACTGATCGCCAAGGAACTGGCTAGATACAACATCTGCATAGCTGCCCTGAGCGAGACACGACTGGCAGAGGAAGGGCAGATCACAGAAGAGGGAGCTGGTTATACTTTGTTCTGGAGCGGCCGCAGCAATGAAGAACGCCGTGAAGCTGGAGTTGGCTTTGCCATCAAGACCAACATGGTCGACAAGCTCACAAGCATGCCCAGAGGAATTAATGACCGCCTGATTACACTGCATCTCCCCCTAATAGGAGGGCGCCATGCAACACTCGTCACTGTATACGCACCCACAATGACAAATCTTCAGGAAACAACAGATAAGTTCTATGAGGACCTTGAGGCGCTCATCGCTGCAGTCCCCAAATCTGACAAACTGGTCATCCTCGGTGATTTTAACGCTAGGGTTGGCACATACCATACAGCCTGGGAGGGGACCATTAGCAGACATGGTATCGGAAAATGCAATAGTAACGGACTGCTCCTTCTGAGGACATGTGCCGCAAATGAACTTCTCATTACAAACACAGCTTTCCGACTACCTGTCCGAAATAGAACCACATGGATGCACCCAAGGTCCCGCCACTGGCACCTCATTGACTACATTATCATCAGACGTAGGGATCGAGCGGATGCTATGGTAACGAAGAGTATGTTTGGTGCAGAATGTTGGACCGACCATCGACTTGTCATTGCCAAGCTAAACTTCAAGATCCAGCCCAAAATGCGCCCACAGAGAAAGAAACCACCGAGAAGGCTAAATGTCTCTCACCTGAAATACGATCTCACGAGAGGAGGCTTCCAGGAAGAGCTTGAGGGTAGACTGTCTGAGCTTCGTTTTGAAAAGAACGACATCGAAGAGAACTGGGCATCATTGAGAAACACACTCTACGATACAGCTGTTAAACACATTGGCCCACCCACGCGCAAGCATAAGGACTGGTTTGATGAGAACGATCTAGAAATACAGGGCCTTCTCGATGCAAAACATGAAGCGCACAGGGAATACAAGAGGGACACACCATCTCTGGCAGCAAAAGCTGCCTTCAATACTGCTCGCAAGGCTGTCCAGACCAGGCTTAGAGAGATGCAAGACTCCTGGCTCAGCAAATGAGCTGACGAAATTGAGATGTTCGCTGATTGTCATGACACCAAACGGTTTTACGAGGCACTGAAAGCTCTCTACGGCCCGCAGCCCTCTAGTAATACTCCAGTTCGCAGTGCGGATGGGGTACTGCTAACAGATAAGGTTTAGATTCTAGACAGATGGGCAGACCACTTCTGCAAAATACTAAACACCCATCGTCCATAAATGAAGAGGCCATCCGGCGAATGCCGCAGGTGGAACTGAACCTGGCATTGGATGAAGTAATTACTGAGGAGGAAGTCGACAGGGCAATCAGTTCACTATCTAGAGGAAAAGCTCCTGGAGCTTATGCAATACCAGCAAAGGTATATAAGACAGCTGGCCCATCACTCACCAGAAGGATCACTGAACTCTTCTGTCACATGTGGGCTGAAGAAAAAATTCCGCAGGAGCTAAAGGACGCCTCAATCGTTCACCTGTACAAAAGAAATCATCGTGGAATATCGCTACTCTCCGTAGCAGGCAAGATCCTATCGCGCTTACTGCTAAACAGGATCAACAAACACCTTGAACAAAGCCACCACCTCCCAGAAAGCCAATGTGGATTCAGAGCCGGAAGAGGAACAGTGAACATGATTTTTGCCGCTCGCCAAGTACAAGAGAAGTGTCGAGAACAAAAGCAGGCCTTGTACACCACATTTATTGATTTGACAAAGGCATTTGATACAGTAAACAGAGGAGGGTTGTGGATGATAATGTCTAAGTTTGGCTGCCCCAACAAGTTCATAACAATGGTGAAACAGCTACACGAAGGCATGTATGCTCGTGTACTGGACATAGGTGCAATCTCTAAAACGTTTCTAGTATCAAACGGAGTAAAACAAGGATGTGTACTCGCCCCGACTTTGTTCAGCATGATGTTCGCGGCCACGATGACAGACGCCTTCAGATCATTGGAGCTTGGAATACCCATAAAGTACCGCACAGATGGCAAGTTACTCAATTCCAGAAGAATTAAGGCCAAAACCAAAGTGGCTGGCGACATAATCAGGGAACTTGTATTTGCTGACGACTGAGCTCTAATGAGCAACTCAGAACTGAACATGCAGGTTGGAATGGACCAGTTCTCTGCCGCATGCGAACATTTTGGCCTGACCATAAATGCCAAAAAAACAGAGGTCATGTACCAACCAGCACCAGGCATGCCGTACACAAAACCAGAGACTACAGTCAGCGGGCAGACGTTGAATGGCGTAGACAAATTCACATATCTGGGCAGCACGCTGTCGAGATCTATCAGCCTAGACGATGAGGTGGCAAGTAGAATAGTAAAGGCCAGCACAGCCTTTGGTAGAATGCGCTCGATGGTCTGGGCACGTCGTGGCATCAGCGTCAAGACCAAACTCAAAGTCTACCGTGCAACCATCATTCCAACCCATATATACGCTTGTGAAAGCTGGACTGTATACTCTGGACATGCAAGGAGGTTAAACCACTTCCACACAGGTTGCCTGAGGCGAATATTCCACATCCGATGGCAAGATCGTGTCACTGACATCGAGGTTCTCTCGAGGGCTAACATGCCCAGCATCCATGCACTGCTAGAAAAAGCACGACTAGGATGGGCCGGACACCTCGTCCGTATGTCAGACGAGCGGCTCCCAAAGAAGCTTCTCTACGGCGAGGCGAGAGAGGGCGCCCAAAGAAACGTTTTAAAGACGGTCTGAAGGACTCACTAAAATGTAGCCAGATAGACATCGACACCTGGGAATGTCTTGCGCAAAACAGATCTGACTGGAGAAGCGCAGTCAAATCGGGTATAGCTGCCGGTGAAGACGACCGTGTTGTGAAAGCCCAGAGCAGACGCGAAAATTAAGAGCAGACGGAACACCATCCCCTTCTACAAACCTCGTGTTCCCGATATGTAGCAGATGTTTTCGTGCTCGCATTGGCCTTTTCAGCCACAAGCGCACCCACACCCAACAGGGAAATCTGTGACAAGGATGATGTCGGCGGTTCTCATCGACAACGATGGACAGCTATTATTATTACCAATTATCGAACCATCGCTTTAATAAGTTATGTCAGCAAAATCTTTCTACGGATCATCTTGAAGAGGCTCGTAAACAAGCTTAATAAGGAGGTTAATGAAGCACATGCCGGTTTTAGATAAGGTAGGGGTCTAGAGGGATCACATCCTCAACATAAGAAATATTTTAGAAAAATTAAAAGAGTACAATTTCGACGTACACACTTGCTTTATAGATTACACGAAAGCGTTCGACTGTGTACAACATCAAGAATTGTGGAACATAATGAGAGATGTGGGGTTCTCAACGCACTTGATTGAATTCATCGAAACACTATACCAGGAACAACATTCTACGGTCAGAATAGCCGGCAAAACATTAGATTTGTTCAAAGTTCAAAAGAGCGTAAGACAGTGATGCATACTCTCCCCCTATCTTTTCAACATATAGGCTTAATCTATAATGAGGAACGTGAAAAACGATATAAGTTATCACAAGTTGAATCATTAACAATCGGTGGGAACAAGATACTAGAGCTCAGATATGCAGATGACACAGTTCTCTCGCAGAACGCTGCAGGACTGGAACGATTTTCATGTCGGTGAAACAGTACAAGGAAGACCAAAATCTATACCTGAATATACGTCAAACCAAAATAATGAGCACATACAAGAGTAAGACTAAACCTAAAGTTATTCTAGAACAACAGGAAATTCAGAAAGTCACAAAACTTGTACGTTGGCTCAAATATAAGCAACAATAGAGATTGTCTGAAGGGAGTCAGACGGAGAATGGCTTTGGCAATGCAGAGGTTAAATAAAATTAGAAACTTATAAAATTACGTTCATAAAAATCCTGCGAACTTGCATCTTCCCAGTGGCAACTTAGAATGTGAAACCTGGACCACCTTTCATATACATAAGAAAAGGATTGAATCTTTTGAACTAAAATGCTACAAAATGGTGTTCATAATACCATGGATAGGAAAAAAGTAGACCATAAGATATCATAAATAAACTGGATATTGAGAAAAATTGGTTACTAAAAATGATGTGTCCAGAAACCTACAATATTTTGGACACTTCAGACGCGAAAATTGCCTGGGGAGAAGGAAATTGGAGGGTATGGTGCCTGGAAAGCGGGAAAGAGGCAGACCGAGGAGAATATGGTCACAAGACATCACGGAGATCCTAAAGATGACAGCGACTGAGGCAGGATTGCTGTCTAGAGATCGAGTTTCTTACAGATCGGCTGTTGTGAAAGCGACATTCTACAAATGATATGCTACATAATGATATATATATGTAAGTATCTTTGTTTTTTAATATATGGATCATTATACCTTGATATTGCAAATGTTTAAGATGTCAGTAGCTTTGGTTATTGGACCATGACTTAAACCATTATACTTTTATTTTCTAGTTAATTCCACGAGGCATGCTACAAATTACTTTAAATGCTCTTCACGTGGTCGCCTCTGCAGAAATTGTTCGTGCTATTAAACGGTTATTAGCTCCCCCCAAAAGAACAGTATTTAGTTGTTTGAGCGATATTTCAAGTGGAGGACATTCGCTGTATAAGTGGCACTAATTACCACGTCCCTGAGCGTTTTTTCTCTTCTCAAATTCGCTGCCTTCTATTGGGCGTGGTCACGCACATTTTCCCATCAACAATCATCTTTTTAGTTATGGCAAAGAGAATATTATTGAGCGTCTGATAGTAGAGTGGGTAGAACATTTACATTCCATGACAAAGATTCAGAGTTTAATACTTCGTTTTAACATGATCCAATCGATATAGCTGTAAAATGAACTTAACACACACAGTTGAGGGAAATTCCACAGCGATGGAGATGCTTTGTCATTTCTTCTTTAACAAAGCAGAGGACCTTTTAAAACGACATGTGTGAAACTTCATCCTATATCAGGTATACATCTACACTCAACGTTTGTTATCAACAGTGATCAAATGTGTGAAACTTCATCCTATATCAGTTATACATCTACATTCAACGTTTGTTATCAACAGTGATCAAATGTGTGAAACTTCATCCTATATCAGTTATACATCTACATTCAACGTTTGTTATCAACAGTGATCAAATGTGTGAAACTTCATTCTATATCAGTTATACATCTGCATTCAACGTTTGTTATCAACAGTGACCAATAATGCAAAATGGTGCAGCTTGAAGAGGATGACGATGATAATCCGTCTAGCTGTGAGCTTGTAGCTTTTGACAGCACAATGCCTCCTGCATATTGTTGTTGTTGTTATTGTTTAATGCCCACAATAAGTAAGTTTACTCTTGTGTGCGCCCTGAAAAGGACATTAAGTGATGGGTTGTAGTAGCTTTCGTCACATCCCGAGCATGCTGATGAAGGTGGAGCGTGGTCCTCCAGGCGGTTGTGCTATGTTTGGCTTCATTTACGTGGCGCTCATTACTACGAGGATCATATCGATCCACATCTTCTCAACCAGGCTGCCATGAAAACAGCCACTTTCCAGAAAACGCTGCATGGAAGAGAGATTGTGGTCTTGGTCAGTGCGTTGTGCCTGACCCTGACGCGACGTCCTGGTCAGTATGTTGTGCCTGACTGGACTAGCGTCTCAGTTCCCCATGCCTCCGTGACAAAAGCACACGACTTGTTCAATTGTTGTAGTGATGTGTATTTAGTGTGTTGGGTATGGTGGTGTGTGAGGGAACAGCTGGTTCCGCTGTTCGGTTAGCCCTTATCCAAGGGTCAGAAAGCGCTCAGCTGATTTGTCATGAAGCTGGCAGAATCTGCAATATGATTCATAAAAGTAGGTCTATTACATTCAGGTGCTCGCTGAGAGAGGCGTGGAAGGTTCTGAGCTTGAGCATCAAACTTTATTTTTTTCGTTTCAGTTTCTTGTCTGAATCATGGGGATTTGGTTTTAATAGGTGTTTAAAATACGATAGTCGGCCTGTCTGGGAAAGAGATTACTAATTTAACGATTCCTGTCAATAGTTCTTTCTCACGATCTGCCTGCAGGTCGGTAGTGTAATGCTAGGTTGTGGTTGGGCTAGTGTTTGTGCACTTCTAACCAATTCATCAGCCGTATCAGTTTTTGACCGTGTATCCACTGGAGACCTTTCCATTTTATAAGAGATATACACTAGGTCAAGTAATGAATATATGTTTTCAACATCTAGAGAACTTTTTGTTTTCTAAGGCTTGAATCGTTGATTTTTAGTTCCGGTCTAACAAACACTTGCTGTAGTGTTGAATAGTTGTCTTTGTTAGGTACTTCAAATTGAATATGTGCTGTTTTGTGACTTCATTGTACCAGACCTCGGCATTTTTAGAGGTCTGGAAGTTAAATCACTTTCTTTCTGCTTTTCCATTTCTAACAGTAAATCGAATAGCCATTGTTTGCTGGAATCGACAGGACCGAAAGAATAGCACGGATCGAAATGGTGTCCTTGCTGTGAGAAGCGAGCTATGTTCTCAGACGCTCAAACCAGTTGTAGCTTATCGATCTTGTTATTATTGTTACTATTGTTATTTTTCTTATTGTTGTAGTTACTGTTCTTCTTCTTTCTTCTTTTTCATATTCTTCTTCTTCTTCTTTTCCTACTTAATCTTCTTCTTCTTTTTCTTCTTCTTTTTTTGTGCTTCTTCATCTTCTTCTTCTTTTTCTTATTGTGCATTGGTCCAGCAAATAACGTTGTGACGGTGTTTGCAGCGAGACTGATATCTGGGCCTACGACCTGACACATCCATTTTCATCTAACTTTTGACTGCACCGGGTTTGTATCACTCTGCGATCTCTATTCTCTTAGTCAGACTGTATTATCGCAGTCTGTTTTCAGAGCCGCCACTTAGAGGCAGAATATGGTCTTGGCCAGCCCTGGTTCACTGACCCTGATACATTCAACCATCAGAAAGTAACTGACTGATGTAGCTCATTCATTGTGCTGCATCTTCAATCCCTGTTGTTATTCGAAGATTCTCGTGCTGATCTAATATAATTCTCCGAATCTCCAATCGACAGGTGGTTATAGTGGCTGTTATGCACCTCAAGTTCTATTTGAGATAGTCAACCAATGTTCTCCTGGCGCAATGTGAGACTCGCTAGTAAGCTTAGAGTATGATAATTACAGGGATTAACCCTACCTTATTAGTCAGAATGCTTTGACACAACCGGTTGCCTGGAGCGTTAACGTAGACCTGGAATGGTTTCTAGATTAATATGTTTCACCTGACCCTTATAACAGTTTGCTCCATTTTATAGCATTTGTATTGACGTTTTTGACAGGGAAGTCAAAAATTTACTTTTGTGTTTGGAAATATTGTTTTTTTTAAGAGGAACGAAGGAGTGAGGGAGATGGGTCACTATTTCTGAGGTGCGATTCGCTCGTCTCTAATATATATGGAGGAAAGTATAAAACGACATACTTTTCTAACAAGGCACGTTTGTAATGTCATCTGTTCTCAAAGGAGGAGAGACCAGCGATGTTCTAACGGAGATGGATGATAACTCAGCAATCCAGTGTGGAAGATGTACACACACACACACACAAAAACCCAAAGGGGATAACAATGGAAAGGAGCATGCTGTTAGCCAATGTCCGCACAAAAGTATATCGGTTACTAAATTCCTACCCAATCATCGTGGCCTATGTGAAAGTCAAAGAGGGCAGCCTGTCCACCATGCAAAGACACAAGATGTGAATCATCTGTCCATCTGCCCAATCAATCACAACTATATTCTTATCACTTGATATTCTTACGACTGGATCATGGTAGCTGGAGACGAGAGAGTGAGATTGACGATTTGCGCATTTACTTCCTCACTATAATCCAAAAACAACGCAAGCTACATAATCAAGACAAACAAACGGCTGATAATATCGTTATCATCACTTTCGATGAGCAACAAACTATGTTTCAGCACGCCGATTCCATTATCATCGCTCAGCGCGCCGCTCCCGTGAATCGTGAGGATCATCACAAGTCGATAATTTACCTTACCGCTTACAGTAAGCCAAGGAAGTGCGATGGCATTTGTATACGATCTTGGATACTCCAAATAATGCGCAAGATTGGTTACTCGAATCCTAACAACCGAGCGAAGACGTAAACAGAACATAGTTACAGGAAGGGAGCTGATGTATGCAAAGCATCAAGAGTGACTTTACTACGCTCGTAAGACCTTAGAATTGTTTTCAGATAATGTGGTAAAAAGCGTGAATTTCATACATTGTAAATACATTGTTTTAGAAAAAACAATATTGGCGTATTATTTTCTGAGCAACTCTCATAGACGCACCATCATTTTCTTTTTCTTGGTGACACTGTGTCGTAGGTTACTGCGCATGTGCAATATATGTTCCTTTAGGTCCGATAGATCGAATCTCACCTGGCGTTTTTTGATACTTTGTTTCCTTTTCCACTGCAAACCCTAATTCTCTTAGTGAGACTGCGCTGGTAAATCATGTTTCCAGGCCTGTCATTTGAAGGAGGCGATATAGCCTTTTTCAGCTATGGTTCTCTGACTGTGATGCAAGCAGCCAGCTATGAGTAGATATTTTCTGTCAGCGCATTTACTGTGCTGCCTTCTCGGTCCGTTTTTTTCTTGTTTTTGGTGAGTTTAGAAATATCTGAGATCTAGTGGATTTTCTCACCTGTAACATTAAGTGGACAACGAAAGAAACAGTATATCTTCGTAGCGTATCTTAACAGTCGGCTAAACAGAGCTGTATATATGACTAGCAGGATGGTCATTGAAATAAGTTGCTACGAAAACTGTTACTTAAGGGACTCGGCCTTGCTTTCGTGCTGGTTTCCTAGTGAAGGACAGCTGCAGCTGTGGTGTTAAGTTCGATATGGAACGAAAAAGAAGACAGACAAATTACAATAGGCCGCGCAGTAATTCAGAGAGGGACATTCTATATAATGGAACAGTATGTGTCTGAGACAAAGTTGGGACTATTACCTATATACAAGATAAATCGGGGGATATTATGTGTGTTCGAGACAAAGCGGGGAACGATACTTGTATCGAAGACAAATTAAGGAATAGTACCTGTATCTGGGACAAAGTGAAGACTATTACCAGTATCAGAGACAAAATGGGAAATATTACCTGTATCAGGTACACAATGGCGAATATGACCTGTATCAAGGACAAAGTGGGGAATATAACTTTTATCGGGGACAAAGTGAGGAATATTACCTGTATCAGGGACAAAGTGGGAAATATTACCTGTATCAAGGACAAAGTGGGGTATACTACCTGTATCATGGACAAATTGGGGAATGTTGCAGTATCAGGGACAAAGTTGCGAGTATTACCTGTATCGGGAACACATTAGGGAATAGTACCAGTATCAGGGACAAAGTGGAGAATATTACCTGTACCAGGGGCAAAATGGGGAATATTACCTGTACCAGGGACAAAGTAGGGAATATTACCTGTATCAGGAACACATTGGGGAGTATTACCTATATCAGGGAAAAAGTAGAGAATATGACCTGTATCAAAAACAAAGTGGGAAATATTACCAGTATGAGGGACAAAGTGACGAATAGTATCTGTATCAGGGACAACGTGGGGGAATATTACCTGTATCAGGGACAGAGTGGGGAATATTACCTTCATCACGCAAAAATTGGAGAATATTACTTGTATCAGAAACAAAGTAGGGAATATTACCTGTATCAGGAATAAATTGAGGAAAATTACCTGTATCAGGGACAAAGTAGGGAAAATTACTTGTATCAGGGACACATTGTGGAATATTACTAGTATCAGGAACAAATTAAAGAAAACTTCCTGTATCAGGGACACATTTGGGAATAGTACCAATATCAGGGATAACTTGGAGAATATTACCTGTATCAGGGACAAAGTATGAAATATTACCTGTATTAGGAACTAATTGAGGAAAATTACCTGTATCAGGGACAAAGTGAGGAATATTGCCTCTATCGGGGACAAAGTGGGGAATATTATCTGTATCAAGGACAAAGTGGGGAACATTACCTGTATCAGGGACTAATGGGGAATATTACCAGTATCACAGACAAAGTAGGGAATATTACCTGTATAAGGAACAAATTGAGGAAAATTCCCTGTATCAGAAACAAAGTAGGGAATATTACCTGTATCAGGGACACATTGGGGAATATTACCAGGATTACGGACAAAGCGGGGAATATTACATGTATCTTGGACAATGTGGGGAATATTAACTGTATCAGGAATAAAGGTGGGTAAATTTCCTGCATCAGGAACAAAGTGGGGAATATTACCTCTATCAGGCACAAAGTGTGGAATATTACCTGTATCAGGGATAAAGCAGGGAATATTACATGTATCAGAGACAAAGCAGGGAATATTATATGTATCAGAGACAAAGTGGGGAATATTACCTCTATCAGGGACAAAGTGGGAAATATTACCTGTATCAGGGGCAAAGTGGGGAATATTACCTCTATCAGGGTTAAATTGGGGAATTTTATCGGTATCAGGGAGAAAGTGGGGAATGCATTACCTCTAACACAAACAAAGTGTGATGTGTTACCTTTATCACAAACAAACTGTGATGTATTACCTCTATCACAAGCAATATATGATGTGTTATTTCTATCACACACAAAGGATGATGTGTTACCTTTATCATAAACAATTTATTATGTGTTACCGTTATCACAAACAATGTATGATGTGTTACCTCTATCACAAACAAAGGATGGTGGGTTGCATGTCACACAATGGTTAGGCTTAGCTGCACTTGATATCGGTTTTCACCACGAAAACATTCGTTTAAATACTCGATAGTGTATGTTGAAAAAAAGTATATATGTACTGTACTTAGCGACTCTTCGGGCAAGAGACCATTATTTGTCAGCCCTTTAACTAACTCCCCCATCCCTTTCAATGAACATCATCTCTAGAATTCACCTCGTAATATATAGTTCGTGTATATATATATATATATATATATATATATATATATATATCTTCAGTCCAATTATGCTGCTAGCCGTCATGTGGAGGTGTGACCTCCTTTGCTTCACATTTTTTGGCAGGTGGAAATCCACTATTGACTTGATAGGTCAACTCCCGCATCTGATAGCCCCTGGAATACACAATCGTCTATTTTTTGTGTTTGAGGGGGGGGGGGAGAAGCCTGGGGACTGGTGGATATGGAAGCCTAAATTAGAGCCAGGTAGACCTGCAGCCTACCAAACGCCATCTATGCCGCTCCGCTAACCACATAACTAAGACCTGATGGTGTCCTTTTCGCGACATATTCTTTGTGGAACGAAAATCTCTAAAATAGTCTGAGTAGATTTTTAAGTTGAATTTTGCCCGAGCAGCAGCCGTTAGCCATACTCTTTTTTATTTCCAACTGCTAATGTATTTTTAACGTTCGCACCACTGCAGCCGAGTGTCTGATTTCACAACTCAGAGATCTGGGGAAATATTTACCGGATGATCCACGTGAAAAAATCCCAATCTGCATCGTGATCTTAAACCGCGACCTCCGGGACCTGAGGAAAACACCTTGCCTTGAGACCACTGGTTCTCCCATCCGAGGTGAGACCACTGGGTCTCCCACCCGAGGTGAACACCTTGCCTCGAGACCAGTGGGTGTCTCACCCGAGGTGAACACCTTGCCTCGAGACCACTGAGTCTCACAACCGAGGTGAACACCTTGCCTCGAGACCACTGGGTCTCCCACCCGACGTGAACACCTTGCCTCAAGACCACTGGGTCTCTCACCCGAGTTGAACACCTTGCCTCAAGACCACTGAGTCTCCCACCCAAGGCGAACAGCTTGCCTCGAGACCACTGGGTCCCACCACCCGAGGTGAACAGTTTGCATCGAGACCACTGGGTCTCCCCAGTGGATTTTATATTATAACGGTTATTCTGTTCTGTTAAGAATCGACATCATTGCACTTCTGGCAAACCCATGAATTGTCAATCCCTAACATCAAATTGCGAACAGTGCAGATACTGGTGAATATTGTATCTCGCTGGTTGTACATACTGCTGCCCGGTCCGTTTATGCGTCCGTCTCTGCTGGACCCGCGTATGATTTCAATATTCGGCGATCTGTATATCGCTATTTCAAAAACCCAGTCAGGGGACGGCGTGGCCTAGTGGTTAAGAGGCACGGCTCACAATCCGAAGGTGCTGGGTTCGATCACCATCACAGCGGGAGAATGTACAAGTGGATCAACCACTACCTCAAACAAAGAAAGGCCAGTCCAAGTACAAGGGCAGATGAGCAAAAAGGTGACACTCGAGCAGGGAGTACCCCAAGGGGGAGTACTGTCACCCACACTCTTCCTGGTGTATACAAACGACATTACAGAGAATATACCAAGAAGAGTCCATAGCTCAATGTTTGCAGACGATCTGGCTATGTGGACCTCTGAAAAGAATCTCACCATAGCAAGAAATCGGATGCAGCAGGCCCTAACATCGCTGGAAGAGTGGGCGAACTCATAGCTGGTCCAAATAAACGAGGAGAAAACCACATGCACAATATTCTCGCTTTCAATCAAACTACAAAACACCAAATTAAGCCTAAATGGCAAATTCCTGCAGCAAAACGACAACCCAAACTATCTGGGAGTCACATTTGATCGGCACATGACATGGAAAAGTCTGATCGAGAGAAACCGAATAAGAGCCAGAGAAAGAATGGCAATCATGAGGAAACTAGCTGGCACACGCTGGAGAGCAGACGAAAGTATACTAAACAAACTGTACACTGGAAGAGTGAGACCAGTTCTCGAGTATGGCATTTCGGCATGGACAACAGCAGCAAAAGTGAACTTCGATAAAGTTAACAAACTTAAAAACCAAGCCATGAGAGTTATAACAGGAGGCATGAAGTCAACGCCAATTGTAGAACTTGAAAAGATTACAGAGCTGCAACCCATGACCGATAGAAGAGACTGCTGAGCCCAGCTGCAGTCAGAGAAACTCCGAAGACTGAATGACCACCAAATGCACCAGAGACTAAACAATTTGGGAAATGGGAAACTAAAGCGAAGAAACTTTGCAGAAATAGCCAAAGCAAAGATGCACGAAGATCCCATAAACGCACTAACAACACCAAAGCCCATCACTACTGTACGAAAACCTACCTGGAGGCAAGATATATTTCCAGAGGTGGTAGAAAATATACCAGGTATTGGAAACAAAAACTGCCAGGCTGAAAAAGAAAGGAGAGATACTACCCTAAGCTTTATATCGAAAAACTACCCAAGCATGGACTGGACCCATGCATACACCGACGGTTCTGTAACAGACACTACACAGAACGGAATGACCGGAGCATTCCTGAACCTACCAAATGGCAGAAAAATAACAGTCATTCGCTACTGGTAAGTACACAAGCAATTTCAGAGCGGAGGCAGAGGCACTGAGGGCGGCAGTGGAAGAAATGGTGACACATAAAGAAAACGAAAGCCATATAGTCCTTCTTACAGATGCACTGGCCGTAGTCACAGCGCTAAAAAGCCAGAAATTTCACTGAGCTTAATGACTTAAGAGCAGCACTCTGTCAACTATGCCAGCAGTCCGCACCAAAAATGGTAGTGGTACAGTGGGTCCCATCACACTGCAACATCCAAGGCAACGAGGAGGCAGACAGACTGGCAAAAGAAGGTGCAAGACTACCACAAACAGATACTAGTTTGACGTACGAAGAGTCAAAACGGCTTATTAAAGCCAGATACATGACCAAATGGGAAACCGAACATACTTGTTACACCAAAAACGATGCCTATTACCAGTTGAACAGAAGAGAGCAGGTCGTTGTCTTCAGACTTCGCACTGGCCACAATAGACTGAGGTACTACCTATTCAACAGATTTAAGATAGGTGGAACCAACGAATGCCCGTGTGGTACCGGGAAAATGACCGCTGAACATCTGCTGCTGAACTGCCCGACATACGAGGATCAGAGAGAGCAGATGTGGCCATCACCAGTGGAACCACAAGACAAGCTCTATGGCAGTGTCGACAGCCTTAGGATGACCGCCGCTTTTTTCGAAAAAATAATGGTTACTGTCTGACTGCGTACGAAGAAGAAGAAGAAGAAGAAGAAGAAGAAGAAGATCACCACCACAGCACCGGCCGTTACACCGGGGAAGCAAACCCTTAGAAAATGCAGGAGGAAGTAGACCCTTATATAACATGCATGCTGAAGTCGCATGCACTGGGCCGATAGGCGCAAATTAAAAACACAGTGAAACGCACACCGCCTTGGGGATTAGAAAAAAAAATCAGGCAAACGCAAAAAACAACCCAAAAAAAACCACAGTCTTCAACCAAAATCCAGACGTTTCAAACATTCCCATTACAGGTGTCGCTGAGGCCAAGATGTCTGTACTTTAAATCCCGCTGACCTCAGCATGACAAGAACATTAGATCCATACACGTTCCCAGACGTTCGAGATCTCGTTGTCCATTATCCACTCAAGACACAAACATCCTGTGAAATCAAATACTGTGCTATTCACTGAATAAAACGCTGGCTCAACATTTCAATCAACAAGATGAAAAAGGAAAATGACCTAGGGGTTATAAAAAATCATACAGTTAAAGTGAGTGAGAAAGTGAGTGAGAAAGGTAGCAGTGAAAAAGGAAAAAATGCAATGTTAGGTATGACAAAAAGGAATATTAAATATAAAGGCAAAAATAGATTGTCATACTGCATAGAGCATTAGTTAGACCTAGATTGGAGTAGTGTGTACAGGTGTTGTAACCTTATCTAAGAGGAGATATAAACATGCTGGAAAGGATACAAAGAAGAGTGACAAAGCTGATGGTGGGATTCCAAAAATAGTTATGAGGATAGACTCAGAAAAACCAGCTAACATTGCCTATAGATAAGAAAAATTTGAGGTGACTTAATAGAGGTTTATAAAATAATCAAAGGAAAGGATAGGTTAGACTATTACAAGTTCTTCAAATACAAACATCTACAAGAACGAGACGGCATAGCTATAAATTAACCAAAGTTAGGTCCAGAGTAGATATTATAAAATATATATTTTTAGTCAGTGAGTGGTGAATGCTTTGAATGCATTGCCCCAGGCAGTAGTAAAGGCAAAGACAGTTAATGCATATTTAAGAATAGATTCGATGCACATAGCTGTTATAGCGAGGAAATATAAATGAAACTGGTTTTCTACTTCTACACCAAGCCTGTTTTTCATTTCGATGCATAGGCAATCGACAACATCTCGCCAGCGTACACGGTCCTGGGCTACTTTTTCTGCCTTTTTTCAGGTGTCATTATTTAATGTTTGCATCTCACATTCTCTTCTTCGCGTATTTGAGGATTCCACGGAAGAGCCTGTCTGGCTATGTTAGACTTTTACCTTCCGCAGCGTTTCCTATCGAGCCTCATTTTCTTCGTTTAATTTGTTGTTCCAATGGCTGTTGTTGGCTCCTTTCCCACAAGTCTTCATTCCTCACCATGTCCTGCCAGTCTTCATTCCTCATCATGCCCTGCCACGTTACGCAAATTATCCTTCGTAGACATCTGTTAACGAAGGACTGGAGTCTTTGTTGTATGACCTTGGTCGTTCTCCATGTCTCCGCTCCATACAGCAACACCCACTTGACACTTGCGATATATATTCTAATGTTGGTGTGAATCTTGATTTATCTGGATCTCCATATATTGTTTAGTGTCAAGAATGCCCCTCGTGCCTTTCTAATTCTGATCCTGACATCTGCACCTGTACCTCCTGATGTGTCGACTGTGCTGCCTAAATATATCAAGGTATCCACTTCCTGCAACTGCTCTTCCTCAAGCATGATTGGTTCTTTGCTGTTAGTGTTAAGTTTAAGAAGGTTGGTTTTCTTCATGTTGATATTCAGTCTCAGATTGGCCGATTGTTCTTTCACCCTGTTAAGTTTTTCTTGCATTTGACCTTGATTATGCGACAAAAGTAGCAGATCCTCTGCGTAGTGCAGGTCCTCCAAGTGTGATAATAGTGTCCACTGAATACCCATTTATTTTGCCTTCGAGCAATGTCTTCATTATCTAATCTATAGCCAACAAGAACAGGAAAGGTGAGAGCAAGCATCCCGGTCTCCCCACTGTTTGCATCCCGAGGCTGTCAGTAAGTACTCCTTCATGTAACACTCTACTAACTGTGTCTTTGCACATATTCTGGATGAGGATTATGTACTTCTCTGGTATCCTATAAAGTCTCAACAATTGCGATAGAGTACTTCGATCCACACTGTCAAACGCCTTTTTATAGTCTATAAAATGTGGGTATAGGGATGATTTCCATTCAATGCTTTGTTCAACTATGATGCGTAGGGTAGCTATATGATCTGTGCATGATCTTCCCTGGCGAAATCTTGCTTGTTCCTCTCTGAGCTTGTTGTCTACTTCAGTTTTTAATTTGTCCATACCAGTATAAAGACGTTAAGTTAAGTTAAGTTTAGTTAAGTTATCCGTTCTGCAGCTTCCGAAGCAAGGATTTAGAGTAAGAAACGGCTATGGCCGTCAATAACCAGGATCAAGATAGCCAACTCAAAGCTGAAGTCACTGACTTGATCTCCATTCTGATAATGGACATTGCTGTTTGGTATTCACCTCTCTATACGGCAACAACTCTGCTTAGAATGAGGATTATAGCTTGCAGGTAATGATTTATCTGCTCTTTTGTTACATTTCATCAAATAAACAGTAACTGCTCGCAACGCCCACGCGTTAGTTTTCAACATTACACTGCCTCATCAAACCAAATATCCAAACAAAATGTCTGAAAAGTTCAAGCAAACATTGCCAACGAAAGCACCAAATATTTGCTGTTATCTAATCTTCAGACAAGGAAGTATTAATGTTATTATATTAACTAGGAAATCGACAATTTAAATATTTTGTAAAAAATATCGTTTGGCTAAATCAAATATCGGTGAAAGAAGGCATCAATAATTCATAACTTTTATGTAAGGAATGCGGTCTGCTTGTGTCTGAAGCTCTTGAAATTTCATACCTCGTTAGTCTGTATTATTTAGAAAGAATTGCATGACATAATATCAATTGCAGAATTCATGTTATATCTCCCAGTGTGTCACTCGTTACTTCTAATATTTTACTTAACTTGTTATTACATTTAATATTTAATAAACTATTCGACGGGCAAATCATACTTTGTGCTTTTTACTGAATAAAACGCTGGCTCAACGTGTGTTTCGTGATGTCTTTATTCTAATCGCATGTTTTCGATCAAGATTTGTTAGGTTTTCTTCACACACACACAGACACACGCACACGCATACACACACATGCATACACGCACGCATACACACATGCGCTCACGCATTCACAAACACGCACACACACACACACACTCACACACGCTAACACACACACGCTAATACACACACACGCTAATACACACACACGTACACTCACAATCCCACACTCACACACACACACTGACGCAAACATACCACACACACTCATTCACGTACACACACTCACACACACACACTTACACACATACTTACACACATACTAACACATTCTTACACACACTATCACACACACTCATACACACTCACACACACACTCACACACATATTTATACACACTCACACACACACACACTTTAACACACACACTTACACACACTTAGCCTCACACAAAATTACTCACACACACACACCTACACACACTCACACAAATACACTTACACACATACACTTACACACAATCACACACGCTCTTTAACGCACACTTTCACACACACACACACATACTCACACACACTCACGCAAAACACTCTCACACGCACTCCTACATACACACTTACTCACACACACACACGTTCACACACACACATGCTCATACACACTCACGCACAACACTCTCACACGCACTCCTACATACACACTTACTCACACACACACTCTCACACATACACTCTCACACACACTCTCCTACATACAAACACTCTCACACACACTCTCCCATACTCTCTCACACACACTCTCTCACACATACTCACACGCACACACACTTACTGACACACACCCACACACACACTCATACACACTTACTCACAAATACACCGACACACACGCGCACACACTCTCACACACACACACACACACACACACTCACATGCACACACCGAGATCTCCCACTTGCATGTTTAGCTTCACACTCGTATATTGCAATTGTTTTGTTTGTTGCGTGACGTGTATCGTATCAATTTCAAAAGTTACAATGTGGTACTCGGCACACATTAGAAACTGAAAAGAAGTAAATTATGGAGAATTCATTCTACGATGTTTTTAATTTTACGTAATCAGTGGATTGTCCATTTTGTCTTTGCTTTAGACAATGTATGTTTTGTCCTATTCTTCTTGCAAACTCAATTCAGTTTCTGAATATTGTTGAGTTCATGTTTTGTCAACTATTGTACTTAGTGCCCATAGTTTGTCACAAGTGTTCTGCAAGATCTGTTTTGTTTAAAATGTCGTGTAATGTCAATATTGTATCAAATGTTGCTTGTAAAGTATATTTATTGACACTTTCTACTTAAACTTCTATATGTTGTCCAGAACATCTGATAACATCTATGGTTGATCTAGATGTTGTTTTTCTGTTCGGGGTGAAAAAAAAACAAAGCCAACACATGACGTGACGACAGCGGTGGAGAAGCGGCGTATAGTTTTCGGCATAAAAAAACCGCGACTACCCCAGTCGTTTTTTGTCAGTACAGATTTTAATTTATGTGTTATATATATATATATATATATAAATATATATAACTCTTAGACGACTAGGGCCCGTCGCGTTGAATGACCCCGTTCGATGGTCGTGCCCCAGACGGTATGCAGTTCCGTTCATGAGGTGTCAATTCTCTTTTAGCCAAGTATGGCATGGGCGGCCCCGAGGACGTCTCCAGGATGAACACGCAGCAGTTACGACATCATCCGTAGGATGGGCTTAGGGGGTTCATCCATGCACTCGCTCCGCAGAGTTTGGTCCAAGCAAAGGCTCTCCATGGAAACCAGGCTTCGTATTTACCTTCGGACGTATTTACTCCATTCTCATGTATGACCTCGAGTCATGGACACTACTACTGCAGAACCGGAAGCGTCTTGAGACCTTTCACCTGCGCAGCCAGAGGGGCATCCTAGGGATAGTCTGGTATGACATGAATTCCAACAGTGAAGTCGTTCGCGGTACTCAAATTGCAGGCATTGTCTCAACGATTGATTGCTGTCGGCTCTCTCTTGATCTCCTCGGTCACGTTGTTCGCCTTTCCCACCAGGAATTCCCAGCCCACGAGATGCTCCAGCAGGCTGTTGGGGCGAGTTACAACATGGTTCAGTCAATCATTTGTATTTTGTGTATTTCCTTCAAGACACTTTTTTAGTAGTTCATTCCTGTCGCGGTTCTAAACTAGTGGTTTTATATTAGCCATAACAACAGCATGTAGGTTACTATTGTGTTTGTATGCACAGTTTTATCGGCCTAAGCTTTCTTATTTGGATACCATTTTTTGTGGCTGTTTTTTAATTTGGTAATGACAAGTTCATAACACCACAGACCATCTCAAGGTCGGCATGCCCTTTTCCAACACATCTCACTACTAATACAGCCCACCTGTTTATTGAATTCACACACAAATTACACACACAAACACACACACACACACATATATATATATATATATATATATATATATATATATATATATATATATATATATATATATATATATATGATTACATGAAGAAAATGATGTACATTATAATTGTTTCTGGTACAATGAAACTCAAACTCCCTGCCTAGACCCTTCCTCTTTGTCTCTAGGAATTGTGCATTGGAATAACAAAAGTGACAAACAAGTTCTGTAACCATGCGTGGTCAGTGAACTTTTAAAAGATTCAATGTTTATGTTGATAAGCTTACCAGAACGTAATCACGCGTCACAATGTTTTCCGTTCTCCGGACTACATCCTGCTCATTGCAAATGCCTGTTCAGAGCTTGGTAGCGGGATACCGATAACGAACACAGAAGAAGAAGAAGAACAGACCTAAGCTACAGTCCCCTAATTAAATTGTCACATAGTTGGGCATCTGCTTCTTTGGTAGACCAATCCCCATAGAACTTACGTTTCCTATTAACTTTCTTTCTAATCTTAGCGTCACATGATTGTATTTATCAAACTCTCACAAAACTGTTTTCCTTAGAAAATTACAGTTTGTATGAGCTAAAATTAGGACTAACATATCCTACCATATGCATTAAATGGGGAGTTCTCACTATGTTATATTTTTTAAGGGAGCTTGAAACCCCACATTGTTTGTTGAAATAACTAAATTCTAGAGGAGTAATAATTTGAAACTGGAAACTGGAAGCCAATTTGAATTACTTTTTTTCATTTTTCGGACTGACCCCAGGCCTGTCTGACAGTCTACATCTTAAAAGCTACTAAAGCTAAATATTAAATTCTAGTTGTATTTGAAAGAAGATTGATTATACTTTTCCAACAGCCTAACACAATTTTTCTTCTTCTTCGTACGCAGTCAGACAGTAACCATTATTTTTTCGAAAAAAGCGGCGGTCATCCTGAGGCTGTCGACACTGCCATATAGCTTCTCTTGTGGTTCCACTGGTGATGGCCACATCTGCTCTCTCTGATCCTCGTATGTCGGGCAGTTCTGCAGCAGATGCTCAGCGGTCATTTTCTCGGTACCACACGGGCATTCGTCGGTACCACCTATCTTCAATTTGTTGAATAGGTGGTACCTCAGTCTATTGTGGCCAGTGCGAAGTCTGAAGACAACGACCTGCTCTCTTCTGTTCAACTGGTAATAGGCATCGTTTTTGGTGTAGCCGGTATGTTCAGTTTCCCATTTGGTCATGTATCTGGCTTTTATAAGCCGTTTTGACTCTTCGTACGTCATACTAGTATCTGTTTGTGGTAGTCTTGCACCTTCTTTTGCTAGTCTGTCTGCCTCCTCGTTGCCTTGGATGTTGCAGTGTGATGGGACCCACTGTACCACTACCCGTTTTGGTGCGGACTGCTGGCATAGTTGACAGAGTGCTGCTCTTAAGTCATTAAGCTCAGTGTTTTTCTGGCTTTTTAGCGCTGTGACTACGGCCAGAGCATCTGTAAGCAGGACTATATGGCTTTCGTTTTCTTTATGTGTCACCATTTCTTCCACTGCCGCCCTCAGTGCCTCTGCCTCCGCTCTGAAATTGCTTGTGTACTTACCAGTAGCGAATGACAGTGTTATTTTTCTGCCATTTGGTAGGTTCAGGAATGCTCCTGCCCCTCCGTTCTGTGTAATGTCTGTTACAGAGCCGTCGGTGTATGCATGGGTCCAGTCCATGCTTTGGTAGTTTTTCGATATAAAGCTTAGGGTAGTATCTCTCCTTTCTTTTTCAGTCTGGCAGTTTTTGTTTCCAATACCTGGTATATTTTCTACCACCTCTGGAAATATATCCTGCCTCCAGGTAGGTTTTCGTACAGTAGTGATGGGATTTGGTGTTGTTAGTGCGTTTATGGGATCTTCGTAACACAATTCAATTTACCGAACAAAACGCAATTTAAATAGAATCTATGTGGCACTCCCCACTTAATATTTGCCCAAACGAGTTCAATTGGGTTTAAGTGCGAATAGTAAGCTGGCAGTCTTAAACACATATCAACATGCTCTTGGATCAACTTATCTATATGAAGTATATTTTCCTTTCATGTTTCTATATATATATATATATATATATATATATATATATATATATATATATAAAATTAGATTATGGTCAACGATCCAGATGGTATTTTAAACCCGAATATGGTCAAAGGTGAACCTCTGGAAAGTGCTGCGCGGTTCAAACATCTTGGAGAAGATATGAATGCGGATTGGTCTAGAGCAGAGATTCAATCAAGACCAGCAATGGCGATGGTCGCTCTGACAATGATCTGGAAAGACAAGAACATTAGCCTCAAATTGAAGCTGACTTTAACGTATACAGTAGTCAACTTGGTATACTACCACGCATGTGAGAATTTGACTCTGACGGCTACCCTAAATCGTAAAATGTGCGCAATGGAAATGATATGCTTGCGAAGAATTCTTGGCATTTCATATTTTGTTCGCGTTACAAACTAGAATGTTCTTGAAATCGTTAGGAAAGAGTAAGGTTAATATAAAAACATATTTACTACAGTAAAAACACGAAAATTGACATGGTATGGACATATATTCCGATTCGTGGGGCTGACCAAGACCATCCTGCCAGGCACTGTGCCTGTGAAGCGTGGGAGATGGAGACCGAAAAAGAGATGTGAGGACAATAAAAAGAGAGTGGATGAGAAGATCTGTAGCTGAGACTAATACCTTGGCAAAAAATCGAGACAAATATCGCTTTCGATAAACTGCAATAACGGTGTCTAAACGATATTCTAGGTTACAGGACTGATGATGATGTTGATATATATATATATATATATATATATATATATATATATATATATATATATATATATATTTAAATATATATATATATGTATATAAATATATGCATCCGACGATGGTGTTGTGTCAATCCTAACTTTATCCACGATCACCAGTACCTCCCCAGTACTTTTTAAAGACCCAGAGAATAGGTCCACATCCCTAATCGCTTTTGCTTGATCGTTTACACCTATGTACTTGCTCAGATAATTGTTAGCTACATATGGAACACACCGAAGGCTGACATAACTGTTCAGATCCGGTGCGCTTTGGGTTAAAACTGAACACATTTCGTAAAAGCCGCGTAACATTATTTCCAAAAATACTCACTGGCATGAAATCATTACAAACGACTGGTTTCAATAGGAGCGCTGGTTGTTGTATACATTAAATAAATAAAAGAAGATGGGTATTCAATTTGTTTAGGGGCAATATTCTGTAAAAGGATCACTCTCAATAGTGATTTGTTGTGCTTTGTACCGTTTTTTGTGTTTGTTTTATTTCTCTATGTGGAAGATGTATGGATTGATTATAAACCTTGGCACAATATGAGTGCTGATGAGTTATGTAATTTAGTTGGCCTCAACATGTGACGTTTCATGGGTATTTTCCCAATGAGTCCGTAGGCCTTCTAAACTACAGATGGCGATGGCTCTTCCCACCTGCTAGCTATTACCTCTCTTGAGGTGCAGGAGATCCATCGGACTTATTCAGGCATTGAGGGATGCCGGAGGGGCGTTAGGACGGATCAGAGGTGAGAGCTTTTATTTCGCGGTATGTCGCACTCATGGGGCACTTAACCTTCCTCGGCGCTGTTTGCTATTGCGTTGTAATGGTATTCAAAGTCATTCTTCTCCCTGCATTTGTTTTGTAGGCGCCGTCGTCCCTGGCCCTCGTTGAACTCTTTTCCTCTAGGATTGCTATGGTGGACAGTGTCAGCCAGATGTTCCGGATGTTATTCATATGACCCAAAACTGCGTCGGCAACTTCGTGGATGGCTTGGACAACGATGGACAGGCAAATGTAGGATCATCATGAAGGGTATTTAAAGCTGTCTACGAGTGGGGCATATTGGGCTGCCAGATTAGGATTGGTACGCAGGGATTCTGTGTCGTATATGGTAACTGATGCAGTCTTGTTGTGGTATCTTGGCAAGTCGACCACACTAAAGAGTAGATGATCAGTGATGGCAGGGGCCTGGACACCACAGTGAACCATGTACGATTTGATCAGACCAGGGTTTCTAGACAGGATGTAATCCAGCTCCTTTCTGGCCCTGTTATCGTTTGAGATCCATGGGAACCAGGGGGATGCCTTCCTATACATATATTGTGCTAATATTATTTGTATAAACCTTCATTCGCAATTCTTATTGTCATAAACGTTGCATATTAATTGTTCGCATTGTTTCTTTACGTTCCTTTGATAAAGTATTCGTACAAATTAAGTTTTTGTTTAATTATTTTTGTTTTGTAAAGTCTACGTTGTGTCAAACTAATGTTGTACTAACTACCATAAGTGACAAATATTGTTGACGCTGCTTTTGTTTGTTGTCACACAACAACCTGAACTACACAGAGGGTGGCTAGCTTAACCGATGTGGAAGCTCATCTTAATAGACTCAAACACTAGATAAATTAGACCAGCAAGCTTTTAGGCGCCATCTATGTTGCTCTTAACAACCCTCCTAATCATTGCTAGTGTTATGTCATGTCCCACAATTAGTCGCCTCTTTCGACATGCTCTCTATAGGGCGGTGGTGCTATTCTTTTCTTTGTCATAAACAAAGACCCCGGCTGACCACTCGAGATTATACGGGTATTCAAACCATCTTCTTTAAATAAATCTTATTTTAACTATAGGCCAAGAGAAATAATTTATTGAAATATTGCTTGCCGGAGAAAAGCTTAATAAATTATTTTGATGGATAGTGCTGGCATGTTTGAAGGTTGTCCGGCCCTGAATCTTGGGAATTGCAGTGATTAATGGGTTTACTCGCTCGATGTCCATTCTTTTATCCAAATATATATATTTTTTATATTACGCACATTGATTTGCCACGACGTTAAATTATTTTCCCATGTATTTATTTGTCTTGAATTGTTTTAATTTTTTTCATTTTATTCAATGATATTGAAGTTGTTTTTCCAGTTTTGCTTCTCAACAAGATACAATCATCGTCATTTGCTTTCCAGTCTTATATATTATGAAGTGGGAATTGCATTTATACATACTGTAAAACTTAGTATCTTAATGCTTTAATATATCCGTCTGTGAATGAACTATTAGAGTCCCGAAAGGCAAAACCACGTAAACATAAACTGGTCACCCATATTAACAAACGATGAGACATTGTACAATGCACCAATACTTTGTCCCCAAATACGACATTTTTTCATCACCACCTCGTTGAAAAGTCCGGAGACTAGTTGTAAGATTGTCTGAATGTCTTCCATTTGAACGTATCCTCTGCAGCTCTCTTCATTTTAGTATAGTTTCGTACTTTAATGTCTCTGCATGCTTGAAATGTAAAGTTGAGTCTGGTTCGCCCCATTCTTCTTTTCCCCGTTCTGTTCTGTTCGGTTCTGTTCTAGGAGTCGACTTCAGTGCACTCCGGGCATACCCACAGGTGCTCAGTCTCTCTCAGCAGATGGCGCAAAGTGCGGATGCCGATGGTGCCTGTAGCCTGTTGGTTGTACACCTTCCTGTTTCGCCCTCTCAGGTTCCCTGATCTATAAAATTCTTATTTGATTCCAAAGTGCCGCAGCCTGTGCCTTGCAGACTCATCCAAAGTAGTGTCGTTTTCCAGCAGGTGGTCCTTGATAACCTTCACTATGTCCCCTTTTTCCATGTCCACTGTGCCTGTTATGGGTGCGTGTGACGCCAAAACATCAGCTCGCTCGTTGCCCGGAACCCCGGCACGACCAGGACAGTAGATCCATACCAGCCCCTGGAGTTTTGAGGTCTCCAGCGCTGCTATCCACTCAATATTCCCGTTTAATGTTACTCTCTTGTATCTTCTGTATAAGACTGACATGTCTGATATTCTGAATTTACAACTTAATCTTTATATTAGTATCATTTCCAATATATGTCTTTGTGGGCCTACCTAATTGAGGATATTGTCATTAGATCTTTGTTTTGTTCAACTCACTCTTTCCATTCTATTGTAGCAGCACATTTCATGTTTTTTTTCATCCTTCTTTGCTAGGGTCCATGTTTAAGCTACAATTGGTCATATATGAGGGGCTATTATCCCTTTCCTCAGTTTAATCCTACACAGCAACATATTCCGTTCTCCGAATTCTATCTCGCTATTTGCAAAGTCTTTTCAGGGCTTGGTAGCAAGAGTTTGAGAACGAACGACGAAGATGAAGAAGAGTTATGATATTCTTTAAGGTCAGAAATTTATATTTTTCTCAGAAACTGTTTTTGAAAATGCAGTTCTTGTCTTCATTCCCGGTTCTTCTTCTTCTTCTTCTGCGTACACAGTCAGACAGTAACCATTATTTTTTCGAAAAAAGCGGCGGTCATCCTGAGACTCTCGCCACTACCATAGAGCTTGTCTTGCAGTTCCACTGGCAATGGCCACATCTGCTCTCTCTGATCCTCGTATGTCGGGCAGTTCTGCAGCAGATGTTCAGTGGTCATTTTACCAGTACCGCACGGGCATTCGTCGGTACACCCTATCTTCAATTTGTTGAAGAGGTGGTACCTCAGTCTGTTGTGGCCAGTGCGAAGTCTAAAGACAACGACCTGCTCTCTTCGGTTCAACTGGTAATAGGCATCGTTTTTGGTGTAACCAGTATGTTCGGTTTCCCATTTGGACATGTACCTGGCTTTGATAAGCCGTTTTGACTCTTCGTACGTCATACTGGTATCTATTTGTGGTAGCCTTGCACCTTCTTTTGCCAGTCTGTCTGCCTCCTCGTTGCCTTGGATGTTGCAGTGTGACGGAACCCACTGTACCACTACCCTTTTTGGTGCGGACTGTTGGCACAGTTTGCAGAGTGCTGCTCTTAAGTCATTAAGCTCAGTGTTTTTCTGGCTTTTTAGCGCTGTGACTACTTCGAGAGCATCTGTCAGCAGGACTATATGGCTCTCAATTTCACTGTGTGTTGCCATTTCTTCCACTGCCGCCCTCAGTGCCTCTGCCTCTGCTCTGAAATTGCTCGTGTACTTACCAGTAGCGAATGACAGTGTTATTTTTCTGCCATTTGGTAGGTTCAGGAATGCTCCTGCCCCTCCGTTCTGTGTAGTGTTTGTTACAGAACCGTCGGTGTATGCATGGGTCCAGTACATGCTTGGGTAGCTTTTCGTTATGAAGCTTAGGGTAGTGTCTCTCCTTTCTTTTTCGGTCTGGCAGTTTTTGTTTGCAATACCTGGTATATTTTCTACCACCTCTGGAAATATATCCTGCCTCCAAGTAGGTTTTCGTACAGTATTGATGGGTTTTGGTGTTGTTAGTGCGTTTATTGGATCTTCGTGCATCTTTGCTTTGGCTATTTCTGCAAAGTTTCTCCGCTTTAGTTTCCCAGTTCCCAGATTGTTTAGCCTCTGGTACATTGGATGGTCCGTCAGTCTTCGGAGTTTCTCTGACTGCAGCTGCTCTCTGCAGTCTCTTCTGTCGGTCATGGATTGCAGTTTTGTAATCTTTTCAAGTTCTACAATTGGCGTTGACTTCATGCCACCTGTTATGATTCTCATGGCTTGGTTTTGAAGTTTGTTAACTTTATCGAAGTTCGCCTTCGCTGCTGTTGTCCATGCCGCGATGCCATACTCGAGAACTGGTCTCACTCTTCCAGTGTACAGTTTCTTTAGTATGCCTTCGTCTGCTCCCCAGCTTGTGCCAGCAAGTTTCCTCATGATCGCCATTCTTTCTCTGGCTTTCATTCGGTTTCTCTCAATCTGACTTTTCCATGTCATGCGCCGATCAAATGTGACTCCCAGATAGGTTGGGTTGTCGTTTGGCTGCAGGATTTTGCCATTTAGGCTTAGTTTGGTACTTTGGGGTTTTAATGAGAGCGAGAATATTGTGCACGTGGTTTTCTCCTCGTTTATTTTGACCAGCCATGAGTTCGCCCACTCTTCCAGCGATGTTAGGGCCGTTTGCATCCGATTTCTTGCTATGGTGAGATTCTTTTCAGAGGTCCACATAGCCAGATCGTCTGCAAACATTGAGCTATGGACTCTTCTTGGTATATTCTCTGTAATATCGTTTATATATACCAGGAAGAGTGTGGGTGACAGTACTCCCCCTTGGGGTACTCCCTGCTCGAGTGTCACCTTTTTGCTCATCTGCCCTTGTACTTGGACTCTGGCCGTTCTTTGTTTGAGGTAGTGGTTGATCCACTTGTACATCTTCCCACAAACATCACTTCTTCTTAGCTTGACTCTAAGTCCATCCTTCCATACTTTGTCAAATGCCTTTTCCAGATCCACCCAAACAGCTACTGTGTGTTTCTGTGCCTGGTAGGCATCTTCTATCTCTTGGGCTATGAGGATGACCTGGTCCTCAGTGGATCTGTGCTGTCTAAAGCCGGCTTGCTGTGGAATTAGTATTCGTTTTTCTTCCAGATGCCACATCAGTCTGGTGTTTATCATCCGTTCCATCAGCTTGCCGACACAGCTCAGTAGGCTTATGGGCCTGTATCCATTCGGATCTGTTTTGTCCTTTCCTGTTTTTGGTACTGGTACCAGTATTGCATCTTTCCATGCCTGGGGTACAATACCCCTTTTCCAGCTTTGGTTCAGGACTGATAGTAGTTTTTTCTTCGCTGTTTGGCCCAGCCCCATCAGCATTTCGTTTGTTATCCCGTCTTTTCCGGGAGATTTCCTTCTCTTTAGTGTTCTCATAGCCTCTTCCATTTCGCGCATTGTTAGTTTGGCCATCATGTGCTCTTCAGGAGCCGTATTTATGTTTTCGTGCCCCTTTAGCTCTTCGCTAATGTCTGTATGCTTATCTGCAGGGACCTCGATGTGGTTTGCTCTGGCATAGTGATCGACAAAGGCGTTTGCGGCTTTCTTACCTGTGATCAAGTTCTCGCCTTGCTTGATAGTAATTTGTTTATTTGACGGGGTTTCGTCGTTCATGGCTCTGACTAGCTTCCATAGCTTGTTCCCTTCTTTGTCCAGGTTTAAACTTTCCGTTTTATTTTTCCAACTTTCTCTTGCTGTTTGCTTGAGAGTGTGTTTGTACTTCGCCGCGGCGGCTTTGAGGGCGATGTTTGCCTCCACGGATTTTTCTCGTTCTGCCATGTTCCTAGCATTTGTTACTGCATCTTCCACTTTCTGTAACTCATCATTCCAGTAGGGCTTATAGTTTTTCCTAGCTCCTCTTGGGATGGTTTCAGTGGCGGCTTGCATTATTGCCTTGCTTAGGCTCTCTACCATGGGCTTCATTTTGGTGTTTCGTGTGTTGATGGTTTCACACAGCCCATCTGTCAGGATTGCAAATCTGTCCCAGTCGGCTCGTTTGTAATTCCAACGTGGGAGCGGTTTTGTTTCCTGTGGGCCTACTTCCATGTCAATGGTTAGCCTGATCGGCCTGTGGTCGCTACCTGCCAGTTGGTTTAGCACCTGGCGGTCTATTTTATAGTGTATGTCCTGTGTGGAGAAGGCCAAATCTGGAGTCGAGGTGGTATGCCATGTTCTTGAATAGAAGCTAGGGCTATCCTCCGGCCTATTGATTAGGGAGAGATTTGCATCTATCTCCCAATCTTCCACTTCGTCACCTCTGCTGTCTGTGTCAGAGTATCCCCATCTCTCCGAGTGGCTGTTGAAATCTCCAACCACTATGCAGTTGGAGTCTCTGACCTCCATACTCGAGAGCGATAGGTCTCTGTTTGGTGGTCCGTACAGATTGAAAATGCGGAGCTTCGTCTCTTGAGCCATTATGTCAACTCCTACAATTTCTGCTTGTCCGGTGTGATTGACAGGTACCGCGCTACTCGGTATGCTGTTTCTGGTCAGTATCAGGACCCCTCCTTTGTGGCCTTCTCTATCTAGACGGAAAGTCTGGTATCCTCTGATTGATAATTTATGGTTATTGTTGAGGTGCGTTTCCTGGATACATGCCACGTCAATCTTACCTTCATGCAGGTGATGTGTTAGGGAAAGTTTTTTGTTAATGACTCCCTCCGCATTCCACTGTAATATTCTGAGGGTCTTGAAGTTTTGGCCAATAGTCGTTTCCCCATAGCCATGTGCCTTGACTCCACCATTCCCGGTTCATTATGGGCATCTTCTGTTAGGGTTTGACAGAAATATGCAAACTTCTGTACTTCATCAATTATTTCTCCAGTTGATAATTATATTCATTTGCTTGGCTTTTACCGCAGTCTGGGTCTTCAATTTGTGTATTTTCAGGCCAAACTGTTTGGCATTGTTGTTGTTAGGGTCAAGCAGAATTTGCAACTTATCAACCTATGACTCATTGTACTGTTTCTCATTTATTTATTCGCATTTATGCCTCCAATGTCACAAATAGGTCGCCACTGCAGCTGATCCCCATTTAGAAAAGCCAGTTTTTATGAATTCGCAATAAATCACATTCCAGTTCTAATGTGAAGCATATGTTTTATCTGCCGCTGGTCTGCTTACAGGAAATATTAATGCAGCTTTTACAGTAGCTCTTCAAAATACCAATATTTTTTTTCAAATCATGAAGTTAACAGCACCAAACACAACCCTCGCTAGTCACCTTTTGCGACTTGCTTGGAATATGACAGCTGCCGAATCAAAAATATCTCGCATTTCCATATATATATATATACATATCCCTGAAATTTTAGACTATGTGTGAGTTGGTATTCGTGTGCATGTTAATAATTAAAGAATATGCGGTAGCCATGAGAGATAAGCAATGAACGCACATATGTAATGTCTCAAAATTTATGTAGGTGGGGACGGTGTCGGCTAGTGGTTAAGTGACACGGCGCACAACAAAAGGTGCTGGGTTCGATCCCCATCACAGCACCGGCCGTTACCCCGGGGAAGCAAACTTTTAGAAAATGCAGTAGGAAGCAGACCCTTACATAAAATAAATGCATGCTGAAGTCAGATGCACTGGGCCGATAGGCGCAAAATAAAAACCACAGTGCAACGCACACCACCTTTGAGGAATAGATAAATACGGCGAACGCCAAAAACATTTATAAAACAAAAAATTGTTGTGGTCATTCTATCTCATGTTACGTTCTTATGTGACACAAGATTTACAACACGGACCGTTAACAAAAGCGTCTTTACATGTCTTTGTTCAGTCATATTTGTGATAAACACATATGTCTTCGATACCTGTTTACTTTGATAAAACATTCGCCCCTATTCTCAACGTTTGACAATAAAAAACGATTTAGACATATTCTATGTCATTTTCTGTAGCTTCATAACCTGTGTAAAACGTTGATATTTACGAACATCGATTGCCTATCGGTCATATTTGCTTCATTTTGTACCCGAGTGTCTAAGTCAATCACACAGTAACAAGAAAACTGAAGGACAGAGCGAAAGACAGGCACAATCAAATAAGGAGACATAATTTTGCCTGACCAGATCTTCTTCGCTTGGAGGACAAAGTGTGGGAATTGTGAAACTTCAGTTTTTGCCTCAATCACGATTCACTGACTATCCCTGAGGGGCGTGTGTATATGTGTTGTGTGTGTGTGTGTGTGTGTATGAGTGAGTGAGTGTGTGTGTGTGTGTGTGTGTGTGTGTGTGTGTGGGCCTGCATGCGCGTGTGTGTGTGCGTGCGTGTGGGTGGGTGCTTCCGTGTGTAAGTGTATCTTTTATATTAAATGTAAACATATATAATGGTGTGCAAAAAAGTTGGCGTGGGTTTACATTGCATTGCTGTTTTATTTCATTAAGGATGCTGGCAGACCACGGATTTGCTTGAAATTCACGCTATTCGACGACTTACAATTGTGTTCACGGAAACGTGTTGTTGTTTTCCATTTGGACTGGTTAATTTGTTCGTTTTTTTTTTGTGTGGATTCTTCCGCTCGATTATCCTAGTCTGAACATCGTCTAACTGAATAGCTTTACGTTTAACCTGTCTCGTATTTCATGATCTAGTTCACACTGATGAACTTCACGACGTCGGCGCCTTTCGCCCTGACTGCAAATAGTGTCGGTTTTGGGGTGTGAAATTTGGACACGGCTATAATGGACTCGAATACAGCTTAGGAGAGGTGCGAAAGTCACTCACACACCAAGTGATGTTCCTACGATCTTTTGCGGTTACGGGATAGGCACGTCACACAACGTTTCATGTCACCCCCCCCCCCCCCTGCTGCCTTGCGAGATACATGTTTACAGGAAAGACTTCGGGACTAAACCTTGAGTTACAATCTGCATCCAGTGCTATCTCTATTCGTCTCGATAGGTATCTTGCCCCTGGCCAAAGGTAGCTCAGGACCAGGGAATGAGGTTGTCCAAAAGGTGCAATTGCTTTCTCACTTGAATCAAAATTACCGTGCAAGTCATCCATTTCAGCAATAGACACAGCAAAAGAAATGACTGTCCACACGGCTGAACACAGAGAGTAGTCTTCGTCACATGTGATGGACGAACAACATTCATATATAATTACTTATCAAACAGTCAGTTAATAAACAATTATATGAGGTTAGTCAGGATATTCAAAAAGTGAGTGTACTTAATAATCGATTAGATGCTGAACCAATCTGTTTATTCTCACAGTCAATCAATTATTCAATCAATCAAAATTGTACGAAATTAATCATTGTTAGAAACAAACACTATATACTTAAATTTGTTTAAGGTCATCCAAAATTCATAATTTCCCTATTCAAATAATAAATCAGTTTCTATAAGTCAGTCACTGTTTACTAAATAAGCCGATCACTGACTATCACAGACAATCAGCCAGTCAGTCAAATGTGTTTTAATCTATTTAATCTATCTAATCGCTCAAATAATTCCGCCTGTAATGTCATTTATCGTATCATATCTCTCAAATATATTCAACTTATCCTCTCTCTCTTCTCTCTCTCTCTCTCTATATATATATATCTTTAGCTCTGTCTATCTCTCTCTTTATAACTTCGCTTCCTCCGTTCACTCTATCTCTAACAAAAACCTTCTATCCATCCATCCACCCAAATATCTATTTACCTATCTATCTGTGAAACGATCTACCTATTTACCTATCTAAATTTCTGTATATCTATCTATCTATCTATCTATCTATCTATCTATCTATCTATCTATCTATCTATCTATCTATCTATTTATCTATTTATCTATCTATCTAGTCTTTCTGTCAACCTGTCTGTCTGTCTATATATATATACATATATATATATATATATATATATATATATATATATATATATATATATATATATTTCATATCAATAAAACGTCAGCTATTTAGTTCCTCTCGCTATCTCTCCAATTCATGTCCGCATCGAGCTCACTTCCCTTGAGCAAACCAAAAAAAACCTATATATTTAATTGATCTCACAAGGTTAATATTCCCCGAGCTTTGTGGCGACAATTTAAGACATCAGAAACGGTGCACTCATTTATACCATTACACTATTAGATCGAAGACAATAGTTGCCTCTGATAAAATACCATCATCATGTGTTATTCGTTGTCACCCTCCGTATCGATTTTCCCCACGCTTATCTGTCATTTGAGATTTCCAGCGCTAATGGTGTACTTTATTTTCCAAATGCAGTGTATCTTGACATATCATATCTTTCTCATTTGTCTTATTCTGGCTGTCATGTCATTGTACGCTGATGTTATCTCAAGTTTATTCCGTATCGGAGTTTATAAGCATGTATCCAAGAATTTGTTTGTTCGAGTCTTCCGTTTATATCAGTTTCCTTCTCGTCTTCGTCTCGCTCCCTGTAGTATATAAATCAGCCAGTAAAATAGGCCATCTTTAAGGAAGACTGATCCATTTCATGTACACGTTAGCTGTACACGGTATGTGTTCATGGTTGGTGTAAATGGAATGTTTAGATATTTCTTGTAAATGGTGTGTCTTATGTGTTTGATGTCCATAATATGTATTGATGTTTGTTGTCAATTGCATATCTACATGATTACTGCCCATTATATGTCTAAATGATTACTGTTTATTGTATGTCTAAATGGTTACTGTCCTTTATAGGTATGAATGATTACTGTCCATTATATGTCTAAATGATTTCTATCTATGTCTAAATTGTTACTGCCTACTGTATGTCTAAATGTTTACTGCTTACTGTATGTCTAAATTATTACTGTCCTTGGTGTGTCTAAATGTTTATTGTCCTTGGTGTGTCTAAATGTTTATTGTTCTTGGTATGTCTAAATGTTTACTGCCTACTGTATGTCTAAATGATTATTGTTCTTGGTATGTCTAAATGTTTACTGCCTACTGTATGTCTAAATGATTATTGTTCTTGGTATGTCTAAATGTTTACTGCCTACTGTATGTCTAAATAATTATTGTTCTTGGTATGTCTAAATGTTTACTGCCTACTGTATGTCTAAATGATTATTGTCCTTGGTATGTCTAAATGTTTACTGCCTACTGTATGTCTAAATGATTAATGTCCTTTGTGTGTCTAAATGATTATTGTTCTTGGTATGTCTAAAGGTTTACTGCCTACTGTGTGTCTAAATGTTTACTGCTTACTGTATGTCTAAATGGTTACTGCCTACTGTATGTCTAAATGTTTACTGCCTACTGTATGTCTAAATGTTTACTGCCTACTGTATGTCTAAATGTTTACTGCCGCCTACTGTATGTCTAAATGATTATTGTCCATGGTATTTCTAAATGATCGATCTTCGTATTATGTCTAAATGATTGTGCTTCATGGTATCTCTAAATGCTTACTATCCATGGCATGTCAAAATGTTTGTTTTCCATGTTATGTCTTTATGTTCGCTATACATGGCAACTCTAAGATTGATGTACTTTGTATGTATCAATGTTTATAGTACGCGGTATGTGTAAATGTTTGCTATTCAGGGCATTTCTAAATATCGGACTAAATGGCCTGTCTGAAGTATTGATGTATATTTATGTCTACATATCTACCTGTTTGTTAAATTGGTATTCTTTGAATATCTTATACATACTGGCTACACCAAAAACGATGCCTATTACCAGTTGAACAGAAGAGAGCAGGTCGTGGTCTTCAGACTTCGCACTGGCCACAATAGACTGAGGTACCACCTATTCAACAAATTGAAGATAGGTGGCACCGACGAATGCCCGTGTGGTACCGGGAAAATGACCGCTGAGCATTTGCTGCAAAACTGCCCGACATACGAGGATCAGAGAGAGAGCAGATGTGGCCATTACCAGTGGCAACACTAGACAAGCTCTATGGCAGTGTCGACAGCCTCAGGGTGACCGCTGCTTTTTTCGAAAAAAATAATGGTTACTGGCTGACTGCGTACGAAGAAGAAGAAGAATATCTTCTGTCCACATTATGTCTATATATTTGCTGTCCATAGTATGCACATTTATTTGATGTTCATTTGTTGAATACTTGTTTGATGTAAAGGGCATGAATAAATGGTTTCTGTACAATGTATGTGAAGGTGTAAGGTATTCATACTTTCTCTACATATGTGCAACCCATAGCATATCCACATGTCTGATGTTCACGGCTTGTCCACTTGTCTGATGTTCACGGTATGTCCACACATCTGATGTTCACGGTATTTCTACAAGTCTGATGTTCACGGTATGTCCACAAGTCTGATGATCATGGCATGTCTATAACAACGATGTCCATGGTATATCTGCATGTTTTCTGTGTTTAGTATACTGTATCCTCTCCACTACCGCATTTCTTCTGCCTTTTAGAGGATGGTACAAACTCGATATCAGCAAGGATATATCCTGCTATGCTGACAGTGATTGCGTAGAAAAACGGTTCGTCTACTTGTAATGAAGTTAGCAGACTTAACTTAATTATTTCGTTCCATTTTACAATTTCAACTAAAACTAAAATTCTGATTTGAGCTGTCTTCTTCAGCTCGCTCGTTAAGGTCTCGCTGCACTGACCCGTCCTTCCACCGTTCTTTGCAAGTTGTCCTTACATCTCTCCATAACTGCCGCCCCCCAATTGTAGATTCCAGTCCAGTGAACGCCTCGTTGTATTTTCTAAGTATCTTTCATTCATTTAATTGCATAAAATATTCGCTTCAGCGAGCAGCATAGGTTTGAACTGCAGCTTGTCCCTTTACAGGAAGTCTGCCTCAGATATTTGTGCGGTGTTTTTTCTCATAATGATTGCTATCCATTTACGCCTCTTCTCGCCGGTCTCTACTGATTCCCTCCTTGTAATTAGTAAGATTCGACTAAAAGTTAGTGTACATTTGACTGGCAATCTCAACATGTAATACTATGAAACTACATCACAAATGACAGGAATGAGGTTTGCCTTCAAGTTGGCTAGGGTAGATTAAATGAAACGTTTGACCTTTGCTTCAAATGAGCGCGTTGGAAAGTTGAACTTTTCTGTTCTGTTTTTCTCCAAAGAATCGACTTCACTGCGCACCGAGCATACTCTTAGGTGCATATTCTCTCTCAGTAAATGGAGAAGGGTGTGGGCACTGATGGTTTCGCCAGCTCCTTGGTTGTACACACTTTTGCTCAGTTCTCTCCAGCCTGTCAATTACTGATTGCCGTGTCATCATCTAAGAGACGGACATCGAAAGACTGACAAATTGCACTCATATCAATATCTGCTGTACCCGTAATTGGTCCACATTATGCCAGGATGGGAGCTATGTCGGTAGCCTGAACCTTAGCATGGCCAGGACAGCAGATCCACACCAGTCCCTGCAGGTTTGATACCTCTACAGCTGTCATCAACTCATGCTTTATCCAACCCTTCTGAACCTTTATAAGTAACGTTTCCAAATGTCAAGACCCCGTCCAGTGCGAGCATGGCTGTGCGAGGATAACTTCAGGGGACATGAACGACCAAATCGTTCGCTGTGATTTATGTTAAAACTACACGACTGGGGTGTGAAACTGCTTGTTTGCAGACTCTGCAGAGTCTTATGTGGGTTGCTGTGGTGGAGAAGTAAGGCCCTCGTCTCTCAAAATGATGAATAGAAATGGTTGGTGATCGAATTCCGCAAGTTTTAAAGTGACCCCCTAGTCTCACGGTGGGTGTGACCATAGTGCCACCAATCGTCTTGACTAATGTATTGCCACGTGTCCAAGGCAACTCGGTACCAGAGATTGTGGTCGATAACCAGTGTAGTTTCTTCCTCCCTATAACCACAGCCCAAGTTACATCATCAAGAAAAAGCTGTCTGCTGAAGTCGCCATCATCGCCTGCAAATGGTCAACGAATTAAGTAAAGTATTGTGAGCCTGACACGATGAATGCCCCTGCTAATGATTGTATCAGAAAGCCATCTTAGAACTGCAGTCACGGCTTCCATCTCCATTCTCTTAACGGAGTTTGCTTTTCGGTGTGCACTGTTTAACCAGCTATTATCCGACCACTAACTCTAGAAGAGTAGCCCCAACCAGATATCTTACTACGTAGCACCGCTTATCTGTATATAGATATATATGATGACGTCAGTATAATACGTGTTATCATTATCATTTATCAGCTGGTTAACCTCGAGCCCTTCCTTCCCGTTGCACGACTCTCTGCATTCCCTGCCTAGGGTTATGGTGGCTCTGTGGCAATAATATAATAATTGCCCACCGCAACTGAAAATGGCGACATTTGCCATACTTTTCCTGTGTCTAAGACTGTGACATGCGCTGTACTTGGAACTAAGCAAGGAAGAGTTGAGCTGGTCCTCAATCTGACTTTATGTTTCTTCGCTATCTTGGTCCAGTAGCAAGACATAGACGGGACGACTGGAGATAGCGCATTATGCAGATTGTTCATCGAGGTTTACTCACGAAGCGTTTCACGTGAAAAAGGTAATCCGAGACTGGAAAGGAAAGAAAATGGTGGTAATCTGCCATTCTAACACCAGTGTGGACTCATTCTTCTCCCTTAACTATTGTCCCAGTTGTCCAAACCTGTCCAAATAGTCTCTCTACTAGTGACATTCGTGACTCTCATATTTTGATAACAAGCAGTTAAATTAACAGAATAATGGGACGAAGACAAATTTTGCTTCTGAAGATCTGTAGTCTGGAATGGATGCCATATGTCTGATTCGTATTAATAGAATATACTTACTTACTTTTCGTGTCCAAGCACCACGTCATATAGCATGCATCCAGTATTCAGCGACATGGATTGTCGGCTAATTTGCCCCCATCATGTCGTTCCTGAAGACGGGCAGGTCATCAGGTGATCTGATTTCAGTATTACGGCTCATGTCATCATTTGTGTTTCCACGTTTCTTCCTATTAAAACTGACTTATAATTGATTTTTAGCCGACATTAATTTTCTAAGAGAACACTGCAACGCTTCATTGTAACACAATTTACTTACTGCGTTTACTTCATTAGCCTAAGTGAATAGCTACTGATTACTGGTTATTGCCACGTTTCAGTCGACCCACTCGTGAATGGGTACCTGACTTACTTTTGTGGAAAGAAATGAACAGCGAGGAAGGGAAATACCTACTCCACCTCACACAACGTGAGGCTTAGCCTCCAACACCACATTTCCTACCCACCATTAAGTCTGCTCAAAGACACCATTTACTTTGGTAGTAGAGTGGGCAGTAATCGTATTATCGTGTGTGTGTCACCACAATGTTGTAAGATATATTGGTATCAGTGCTAATATTATTAATCGAAGATGAGATAGTAATAAATTAAAATATTAATACTTTAGCTTAGTTTAGTTGAATAATCGACATCATCGTTCACGGTTTAACACATAAGTGCTTTGTTCTTCTCCATATTGTTGGGGAGAATCTCAGCGAATACACGAACTACGTAATAGATGGGTAGATTTTTAAACGTAATTTAGAATTTGTCCAGGGCAGCGGCCGTTAAACCTGCTCTTTTTGATTCCCAACTGCCGAGGGATTATTAACGTGCGCGACCCTGTACACTCTACTACCCATAGATCCAAGGATATACCAAAATGGCCTCGTGGAAAAAATCAAACTCCATCATGAACTGAACCCGCGACCTCCAACACACGAGGCCAACGTCTTACTTCGGGACCACTCAATCCCCATTGTTATTATTAATGGCAATAGTCGTATAGCAAGTGTTGCTGTTTGTGTATTCAATACGCGAGGTGCAAAAACTGTAGGATTTTATTTACTGTATACACTTGCTAAAATAGACTTGCACAGTGACGGTTCTTCGAGGAACATAATTAGGATATGTCAACATAATGGTTTGCATTAATGGCATTAATTGAAGTTTTAGTATAGTAGGATTAGTAATAGGATTATCAGTTGTAGAAGGGTATGTAGTTACAGTAGCACGATACAAGATAGAAGTAATGCGAATAGTAGTAGTGGGATAAATAGATTACATATAAAGGAATTGATAGTAGTAGTACTAGCAGTAGTAGTAGTAGTATTAATAGTAATAGAAGTAGTGGTAGTAGTAGAAGTTTTTGTAGTAGTAGTAGTAATAGTAGTAGTAGTAGTAGTGGTAGTAGCAGCAGTAATAGTAGTTGTAGTAGTAGTGGTAGTAGTACTTTTAGAAGTAGTAGTAGTACTGCTGGTAGTTGCAGTAGTAGTAGTAGTAGGTGTAGTTCTAGTAGTAGTGGTAGTAGTAGTGGCAGTAGTAGTAGTAGTAGTGATAGTTGTAATAGTGGTAGTTGTAGTAGTAATAGTATGAGAAATAGAAGTAGTAGTAGTAGTATTAGTGGCAGCAGTAGTAGTAGTATTAGTACCAGTAGTAGTAGTATTAGTACCAGTTGTAGTAGTAGTAGCAGTAGTAATAGTAGTAGTAATAGTAGCAGTAGTAATAGTAGTAGTAGTAGTAACAATAGTATTAGTTGAAGTAGTAGTAGCAATATTAGCATCATGCAATCACAGCCAATAATCCTATATCTGTCAGTCTTCTCAGGTTGTTTGCCCATGTTGTGCTATCTGCAATATAATTGTAATGACTACCTAACGACATTATAATCTTCCAAAATGATGGCTTCAGCCTATACTTTGCGACTTCTCCTTGCGGCCTAATGTACTCGCTTATAATGCTGCGTCCATTTCGGTATTCGTTTCCATCAATACTGCCTGGGTTGCAACATCATCATTAAGTTTAAGCAAATATCACGTGAATTTCTTAAATTCCCGTCTTGATATTTTGACCGGCTGGTGAACCATAATAATGTCACGCGAAATACCCGCAAGATACAAATAAATACAAAATAACAAGTGCTGATTTCGTGAAATGAAACATGTCAGAAATTTGAAAGTGATTTTTCAAAGACGATGTTTTGCATTTAAAATATAAGTTTGCGGGAGTTCTCGTCTCAACTTTAAGACAGCAAACGATGGCATTCGCTTAGAGTGAAACATAGTTTGATCGTACGTCTTCGTCTGTGCTCATGCAAACATGTTGTTTTAAAGCAGTCTGGCCAACGAGATCGGTATCCATACTGTAATCCCCAATACTGGTGATCATGATAACGAGTTTCGCATTGCGCTACTTCTTTTGGTACTTGAGTCTTAATTCACCCGAAACAGAGTTCCCTGGGTTTCGATCGCACGTCACGGGACAATCCATTTCTGGTTAAGGATCTAAAGTAGCCATGGTTAAGGGGAAGCCTGGTTGATATTCATTTGTTTTAAATGAATAAGTAAACACTTTGATAAAGATATACGTGTAAAAAAGACTTTTTGTTTTCAGTTGCGGGGAGGTTACGGCTATGGTTAAATTATGGTTATTGTTTGGTGTAGGGTTAAGGTTAAGTTTAGGTCTTAAGTTAAGGTTAGGAAAGATGATTGTTATTACATCGTCTGACAGCATGGTTAATTCCATGTTGTTGAGGAAATTGGATGATACTCTTCTAATCATGGACCAACGTTGACAGATTCCATAAATTCATTGCATTAACCTCAGAGGCGGCAGACATTCTCGTATATTCTCGCAGAATATTTGGCACACCCAACAGTTAAAACATGGTCTATTTTGTGACGTCGCTACCTCAGATTCGGTGCTAAACATATCCATTTATTTGATGTGGGGTGAATTAAGACGCAATTAGCTTTCTTCTTCTGCGTTCAAGCCTTTTGGTCACACTAGAAATGCAATCTCTTCGTTATGACGAAGTTCACAATCCCGTCAAGGCCCCGGGTGGCAGCCCCCTTCCCCCCCCCCCTCCTCCTCCCATCCCCACATCTTCTGCTTCATCTGTCTTTCTCTGTACAGGTTTGACATTGTAGGTCTCCGTAAACTGGATAGAGTTGTAGAATGTCGTAAACTGGATAGAGTTGTAGAATGTCGTAAACTGGATAGAGTTGTAGAATGTCGTAAACTGGATAGAGTTGTAGAATGTCTTCATGGATCTGGACTTTTACATGGGCAGCCACTTCTGTTTGATATCTTGAGCCTATCTAGGTGACCCAATAGTCTGCAGTGGTCTGTTCTCAGACCACAGATGGTGGTTTGTCTATGTCTGTGGAGCTAGTAGATTGGGTCGTCTATTACTTACATCCATGTTTTTCTTTCATTTTGAGTTCTACTGATTGTGGATGACAGTTTTTGTCTCTCGGTAAGACATTGAGTGGATATGTTGCCATCTGTTGTCTTGTAACAGTTCCCGCCGGAGCAAGGGGAGTTTAGGATGCATGAACATTATAAAGCCTAAAGCTACCTGAATGCATGTCAAGGTCACTCACCGTCTCAGCAAAGGAGAACAGAGTTGGGTTAAGGAATGTGGTCAGATAGAAACTAAGAAACTAACCACTGGCCATCCGATTTTGGTAGGGGGAGATTGATTGACAGACGAAATTGGCAGCGAGGCTTGCTGCGAGAGAATGAGTGACAGGTGGGCAAAGTGTTTCGTTCCAATTGGGATTGAAGATGACCATCACCTGAGATCGATTGGTCACGCTCTGGCCTTGCTTGAGGATATATAACTCGAGACAAAGTTTAGCTCGACAGGCTGGATAGAGAGAGGCTAGAGAGAGAGGCTGTATGGAGGAGAGAGAGAGAGACTGAATGTAGATAGTATGTTTAACTCACCGACTTAGATAGAGGAGCGATTGATAGACGGTTGGACGAATGTTTAGTGATAGAACAGGATCGCTCAAATAGGTGTGTAAGTTTTGCATTAATAGATAATCTGAACGTGTGTTTGTAAGCAAGGACACATTGTGAATGAGTATGTCGAGATCGCCCGCCTGAGGGGATTTCAGTGAGGAAGAGTATTTGATAAGGTGTGTTCAAGACGCACTTAAGGTGATGTGTGTGTGTGATGTAATTGCAAGGCAATAGAACTGGGTTTTTAGATAGTTGGGAATTCCATCAATAGCTAATGCTTACAATTCCCGTTTTAGTAGAATGTTTAGTTAAGATATGTATTATATTGTGTTTGTAATTTCTCTACTCATTCTATGATATGAGTATGATATAATAAATATGCCACCTGCTGTGTGATATGTCATTTAATGAGTATGGTCATGATGATGTGGATGAGTGTGAGAATGTTCTAAGTTAGATCACGGCCAGCAGGTGGCATATTTATTATATCATACTCATATCATAGAATGAGTAGAGAAATTACAAACATAATATAATACATATCTTAACTAAACATTCTACTAAAACGGGAATTGTAAGCATTAGCTATTAGAGGGTCTGCTACAGTCTCTCCTTTCCTTTGATTCCACAATGGGAGGGTTGTCACTAAAAAGCAACTGTTTATGATTTTAAAAAAAGTTTGTTGAGCATTGCACTAGATCTAGAAGGACCAAAGTAAACCGCCTTTAGTACGCCTAGAGATATCAGAAGAGCAGCTGTAAGCTGCTAATAAAGAAACGTCGTTTTAGAGTTAACTCAGCTAGCACCAACAGCTTCGAACAACAAGAAAGACATAACTACCTCTTCTTCTGATTTGTAACTACTACTCTTACCTTGCCGTGTCTTAGAGAGAAGGTATGCGTAGACTTCTGGTTTGCGCTAAGTGGAAGGTGTGTGCTGGTGACATAATGCATTTTTTGAATGTTTCTTTGATCTTCTCTATTCATTATGGCCGGATGTTGACCTCTTGTTTGTGGTCCTGAAACATCAATGTAGTATGACTTCGCTGCAGGTTGATCCTAATGTATCCTTGTCAAATGACCAAACAACTTGATGGTCTGAACTTCAATATTGTATGTAACCGTTGTAGTTTCTACCATATTCTTCAGCGTGCAGTTGCGAATTTTTCTCGAAATGTCTTTCCTGCTGCACTTCGTAGACAGTACATCTCACGAGTCTTGACCTCACCTTTGTGTCTATCTAATAGAATTCGTGTTTGGCACTCATACCAAACAGTAGGGACGCTCATTAATCTATTGTCACTTTCCGTCTTTTCAGACCATAGTATTTGTGCTTTTAGCACAAAGCCCGGACAGAAGTATAGAGACCATGTATTGCCCATACAGTATGGTTCCTATCTCGGTCTGCCTTGTGTGCTCCAAGAAAAAGGTACCAATACATTTGGAACAAGCAAAGCTGCAGAAGCTGTCGGATCAGCAGAGCAATGCTCTATTTGTTCACCTGTTTCACTCCTAGACCAACCGTCAACTTAGGCTAAGGGCCTGGTCTACCCTGCCACAACACTCTTCTTCCATGTGCCTCTTCGCATATCGTCGGTTGTCAGTCAGGTTCGGTAGACGCTCAAAAACTTTCAGAGTTATCAGAAAACAGGTTGCACAGCCATATCAGACAAAACCCGACAATATACGACAGTATGTTATCTGCAAAACTATAGGTGCTTTGAAATCAGTTTTCCTTCTCCTAGATGAGCTGAGTTTCTAGACATTCGAGCCCCATCTGCTCGAAAACTACAACAATTATTATTAACTGCAGTAATTAGCTTCAAAAGAATAATCGTTACACATCTCTGGTCCGTTGCATTGAATGGCTCTGAAACATGGACTCTGAACAAGAAGTATTGACGATTGCTCAGAAAGATAGATTGCCTTGGCTTCGTCGTACCATGAGACATGGAGGTCTATTATTGAAAGTACTGCAACAGAGCTTCAAACATATACGTAGAATCGATCAACGTGTTTATCAGCGTCTGTTTAGTAGATAAAGGGACACTTGAATATTTCAGTATCGGTGCTAGTTGATAGTACATCGTGCTAACCTTTTGAATTCTATTTTATATATCTCTCTGTATAGTCTGTTGCGCTCAGTTAAAAGAAAAACTCGCAGGTATGTAAATTCTCGTACCTGCTTTAGGGTGTAAAACCTGTGATGTGTCGGTTGATATTTGATTGCCATAGTTTGTGGGTGCACAGCTAATTTTCATGTCATACTCTACACAGACTGAGTCGAGACACGTGAGGCCTTGTTGCAAATCCTCCTGTTTATTGTAGAAGAGGCTCTGATTGTCTGCGAAAATAAATTCATTCAGCGATTCCATTAGAACTACTAGTGGTCCTCAATACAACACTGCTTTCCGGAATCTTCTTCTTCTTCTTCTTCTTCTCCGTACGCAGTCAGACAGTAACCATTATTTTTTCGAAAAAAGCGGCGGTCATCCTGAGGCTGTCGCCACTGCCATAGAGCTTGTCTTGCAGTTCCACTGGTGATGGCCACATCTGCTCTCTCTGATCCTCGTATGTCGGGCAGTTCTGCAGCAGATGTTCAGCGGTCATTTTACCAGTACCGCACGGGCATTCGTCGGTACACCCTATCTTCAATTTGTTGAATAGGTGGTACCTCAGTCTATTGGGGCCAGTGCGAAGTATGAAGACCACGACCTGCTCTCTTCTGTTCAACTGGTAATAGGCATCGTTTTTGGTGTAGCCAGTATGTTCGGTTTCCCATTTGGTCATGTATCTAGCTCTAATAAGCCGTTTTGACTCTTCGTATGTCATACTAGTATCTGGTTGTGGTAGTTTTGCACCTTCTTTTGCCAGTCTGTCTGCCTCCTCGTTGCCTTGGATGTTGCAGTGAGATGGAACCCACTGCACCACTACCCTTTTTGGTGCGGACTGCTGGCATAGTTGACAGTTTCAGGAATCAATTCTTATAAGCTCTATTTAACGACGCACTCATATTTTGCGGGGGATTGTGGAGGTGTGGGGTGACATGTTCCCACCCCCACCCTTTTTTCTCCCATGTCTGAAATCCTTTTGAAACATTTGCTGCTTTAAACTATCATTATCATGTTTTCACCAACTATTGCGATACGCTACTAGAACTTAAAGGGCTGAAGAATAAAGATGGCTTGTGTTGACAGTCTCCGAGGGGGGTAAAAAATTGGTGTCAATTTTATTCCGATTTAAAATACTTCAGCTTCTCTTCCATTTAAATAAGCTACATAACTTCGGCCAAATGCCACCAATATTGTAATGTAAACACCTGACACTGGATACAAAAAGAACTCTATACAACCTACCCACATTGTGATATCAGTACCAGAATTGGACATTAACAAACGAAGATAAAAGAAACATGGTAACAGAGATGAAATGTAAGTAACAGTAATGGACATAATCAGTAACGAAGACAACACCAGGTACAACCAGTTCTATAACTGTTCAACGACATTTTACCCATTGCTGGGATAGTCTAGGGGTTTTGAAGGCTGAAGACTACAGACCGCTTCACCACCGTTGTCGTGTGCTGGCTACGTTTGTTTATTTCACCACCAACAGAAAAACAACATATGCCATGACGGGGATTCGAACCGCTGCCCTCCTTGTCGATAGGCAGGCCTGGAAACCATTCGGCCACGCGCTCCTCACCAGTTCTATGATTCATAAAAATACAGCATTTAAAATCGTTCGTTCACATGACACAACAAACACCAGATTAAAATGTTGTACAGATACACTGAATTCAGAGACAATGGCCGCCCAAAATGTACAGCAGAAAAAACAGAAACAATGAAGTTCTCTATGTACAAATCACACACTAAGACCTGGACAATAAATTTGTTGATAACCTCACGCTGAAAGTCAGAAGCAAGAAATTAGCGAAGAGAAGAGGACAGTAAAACATAATGTAGCTTGCTAAATAATCCCAGAATGCTAAAAACACAAGATTATTAAACAACACAGATGACAATGGTCTGACATCCGTACGGTACAATTCTTCTCCATGATGTGAAGTCGTTCCTCTGAGCACAGCATGATACAGAGATAATGATATCAAATTAAGAATCATTAGAGCTTGGTGGAAGGGGGGAATTTATTGCATTGGAGACATTTTGGAAATCTAAGGAAATCTGATACATGAATGTGAATAAACATAACATCAATCAAAAACTTAAATGTTAAAAAATAAACATCAACGTCAATAAAATATAAAGGTAAAAAAACATAAACGTCAATAAAACATAAACGTAAAAAAACATAAACGTCAATAAAATCGTGAACGTCAAGAAACCATGAACGTAAAATAAACACTGATGTTTTCTAAAACACATAAACGTGTATAAGAACATGAACGTCAAAAAATATAATAGTCAATAAAAGACAATAAACGCTACAAACAAACAAAAACGTCAATACAAAATAAAAATGCCATACATGTACATAAACGCCAGTAAAGAAAACTGAAACATCAATTTTTTTTTTAAATCTCAATAAAAAATGAAAAAGCCAAGAAAAAGATAAACATCAATTTAAAAATCAACTTTAAAAAAATCATAACAGTAAATAAACATAAATGTCAATAGAACAAACGTTATTAAAATAACACAAACGTCAAAAAAAAAAATTAACGTCAAAGATATGAACATCAAAAGAATACTCAAAATTAAGAAACTTAAATGTCAAAAACAACCATAAACCACAATAAAATTACATGTACCTAAAAAAAAAAAAGCATAAACATAATTAAACTACATAAACGCCAATGAAAGACATAACCGCCAAATACATAACTTCAAAAACTCAAACATCAATTAGCATTGAACATAATGAGAACAAAAACGACAAAAAGTAAAATAAGTTAAAAGCGTAGACGTCAATAAAACATAAACATAAAAAACATAAACGTCAATGAAAACATAAACGCCAGTAAAAATAACTGAAACAACAACATTAAAAAAAAAAAAGCCAATATAAAACACAACAGTCATTGAGAAATGCAAAAGCGAATACAAAACATAAACTTTAATTAAAATGTCAACTTAATAACACATCGTAAAAAAACAAAAGTAAAAAGCTTAAACATCAATAAAAATTAAACGTCAATGAAAACATTAACGTCAAAGAAAAATAAGTTAACAGAAAACGTCACAAAAAAGAACATTAACGTCAAAAACAACCAGAAACCACAATAAAAAGACTTTTAAACGCAGAAAAATCAATAAAATACATGAACGTCAAAAATGGTAAACTAAATTAAAATAATAAAAAACATAATGTCAATAAAAACATAAACGTCAAAAACATAACGCGAAAAGCATAAACATCAATCAACAGCATTATCGCCAATATAAACATAAACGTTACAAAAATCATAAACGTCAAGTAAAATACAACCGCCAATAAAAAACATAAACGGTAAAAAAAAACGTTAATAAAAACCAGGAACGTAAAAAACCATAAACGACAATTCCAAAACATACCGCCAATTAAAAACATAACCGCCAATAAAAAAACATAAACGTTAAAAACGAAAACGTGAATTACAAAACATAACCACCAATAAAATACACAGTTTTCTTTCCACTTGTGCCATTTAGCGTCGCTGGGGGAGGGGTGTGGTGGTGGGTGTATCTAAAATCGCCTATCCAGCGCCAAGTGCGTTGCATCAGTCAATGTGAGCCCTTGTCGCGTTGCACATTAACTCTAATGTCATCTATCCATAAAATTCATAACTGCCAAAAAAACATAAACGTCAAAAAACATATATCTCATTTAAAACAACATAACCGCCAAAAACAAGAAATAAAAACGCCAATAAAAACTATAAACGCCTATGAAAAACCTAAACGCCAATAGAAAACATTTACGTCAATAAAAAGACAAGACGTCAATGAACAAAACGAAACGCCGATAGAAAAATATAATAAATCGTTTTTTACCTGAGCTGTCGTTATTTAAAGAAGATCCATCATTTCAGTTATCCAGAGAAGACATAGGTCTTCTCGGATGGACTCTCTTCTTTCCACACACTCTTGTTTCATTTGACTGTGTCCAACAATCATACTCTTGTTTCATTTGACTCTGTCCAACAATCATACTCTTGTTTCATTTGACTCTGTCCAACAATCACACTCTTGTTTCATTTGTCTGTGTCCAATAATCAAACTCTTGTTTCATTTGACTGTCCAACAATCATACTCTTGTTTCATTTGACTCTGTCCAACAATCATACTCTTGTTTCATTTGACTCTGTCCAACAATCATACTCTTGTTTCATTTGACTCTGTCCAACAATCAAACTCTTGTTTCATTTGACTGTCCAACAATCATAATCTTGTTTCATTTGACTCTGTCCAACAATCATACTCTTGTTTCATTTGACTCTGTCCAACAATCATACTCTTGTTTCATTTGACTCTGTCCAACAATCACACTCTTGTTTCATTTGTCTGTGTCCAACAATCACACTCTTGTTTTATTTGTCTGTGTCCAACAATCACACTCTTGTTTCATTTGTCTGTGTCCAGCAATCACACTCTTGTTTCATTTGTCTGTGTCCAACAATCATACTCTTGTTTCATTTGACTCTGTCCAACAATCATACTCTTGTTTCATTTGACTCTGTACAACAATCACACTCTTGTTTCATTTGTCTGTGTCCAACAATCATACTCTTGTTTCATTTGACTCTGTCCAACAATCATACTCTTGTTTCATTTGACTCTGTCCAACAATCATACTCTTGTTTCATTTTTCTCTGTCCAACAATCATACTCTTGTTTCATTTGACTCTGTCCAAAAATCACACTATTGTTTCATTTGTCTGTGTCCAACAATCACACTCTTGTTTCATTTGTCTGTGTCCAACAATCACACTCTTGTTTCATTTGTCTGTGTCCAACAATCACACTCTTGTTTCATTTGTCTGTGTCCAACAATCACACTCTTGTTTCATTTGTCTGTGTCCAACAATCACACTCTTGTTTCATTTGTCTGTGTCCAACAATCATACTCTTGTTTCATTTGACTCTGTCCAACAATCATACTCTTGTTTCATTTGACTCTGTACAACAATCACACTCTTGTTTCATTTGTCTGTGTCCAACAATCATACTCTTGTTTCATTTGACTCTGTCCTACAATCATACTCTTGTTTCATTTGACTCTGTCCAACAATCATACTCTTGTTTCATTTTTCTCTGTCCAACAATCATACTCTTGTTTCATTTTACTCTGTCCAACAATCATACTCTTGTTTCATTTTACTCTGTCCAACAATCATACTCTTGTTTCATTTTACTCTGTCCAACAATCAAACTCTTGTTTCATTTGACTCTGTCCAACAATCACACTCTTGTTTCATTTGACTCTGTCCAATAATCATACTCTTGTTTCATTTGACTCTGTCCAACAATCACACTCTTGTTTCATTTGACTGTGTCCAACAATCACACTCTTGTTTCATTTGTCTGTGTCCAACAATCATACTCTTGTTTCATTTGACTCTGTCCAACAATCATACTCTTGTTTCATTTGACTCTGTCCAACAATCATACTCTTGTTTCATTTGACTCTAGCCAGCAATCATACTCTTGTTTCATTTTACTCTGTCCAACAATCACACTCTTGTTTCATTTGTCTGTGTCCAACAATCAAACTCTTGTTTCATTTGACTCTGTCCAACAATCATACTCTTGTTTCATTTGACTCTGTCCAACAATCATACTCTTGTTTCATTTGACTCTGTCCAATAATCACACTCTTGCACAACGTTCACAGGTACCTTCAGGGTGAGGCCCTTCTATTGTACTTTGGTTGGGTTTGCTTCTGAGAGTGCAAAAACCTACCATAGATACATATAGACACACACATACATCTAAGCACTGGTTTATGCGTCCTAATATCGCATAATTGACTACGGTCTGGGGTGGAATAGGCGCGCCTCCACCAATAGAAACTAGTGAGGCTAACATTTAAATTTTTTAAAATTAAAAAACAGGTATCCATCAACACTCGAACCCTTCATTTGCATCTCCCCCCCTCCCCTTTTGCAGTCTCAAATTTCATGAATGATTAACCAAGAAAGGAATTCAGTGTACACTTGTCAGAATATTTGATATGTCAACTGACACAATTATTTGTCCTCAATACACGTTGAGTATTTTCTTAGAGTGCGTCACCTCAATATGTTGAGTATATTGTTGTTGGTATGTGTGTTTGTGGAACTGGAGCTAAAGAGGAAAATGGTGGGGGGTTAAAGAGTAAGGAGGGGAATTTGCTGATGGGATATACAAGAATGTGTGTGTGTGTGCGTAGGTGTTCGTATGTATGTATGTCTGTGTGAGGAGAGAGAGAGAGAGATAAGGAGAGTCTGGGTGGAAGAGAGGTAAAATGTATGTAATGTACACTATTTAAAGTATGTGTGTGTGGGTGTTTGTGCGTGCGTGTATGCGTGCGGGTGTATATGTTTATGTGTGCGTGCGCGCGCGCGTGTGTGTGTGTGCGATAAATAGAGAAAGAGAGAGAGGGAACATGGTTGATGCGAAATTGAATATTGTGGTTGAATGTGTGTGAGTGTTTCTTTGTGTATGAAAGAGAGCGCTAGAGAGAGGGAGTGGGAGCGGGAGAGAGAGGGAGTGGGAGAGAGAGGGAGTGGGAGCGGGAGAGAGAGGGAGTGGGAGAGAGAGGGAGTGGGAGCGGGAGAGAGAGGAAGTGGGAGCGGGAGAGAGAGGGAGTGGGAGCGAGAGAGAGAGAGGAAGTGGGAGCGGGAGAGAGAGGGAGTGGGAGCGGGAGAGAGAGGGAGTGGGAGCGAGAGAGAGAGGGAGTGGGAGCGGGAGAGAGAGGGAGGGAGCGGGAGAGAGAGGGAGTGGGAGCGGGAGAGTGAGGGAGGGAGCGGGAGAGAGAAATTACTAGTGTGATATGATAGATAGATCTTGGTTGTATATTTGTGTGCGTGCGTGCGTGCCTGCGTGTGTGTATATGTGTGTGTGTGTGTGTGTGACAGATAGAGAGAGGAATAACTTGGATCGATATAAATGATGTACAGTTTTTGTGTGTGAGAGAGATAAGAAAGATGTGATGAGAATAATATGAATAGAAAGAGTGAGAGACAACAAAAGAGAAAAAGATACCTAGCGCGTTTGATATGGAAGAAAGTTCATACGAAAAATTGTGTTCGATAGGTATATATATATAGATAGATGGCTAGATAGATGGCAGATGGCTAGATGAATGGCTAGATAGATGGCTAGATAGATTTATAGACAAAAAGACAGATAAATACATTGACAGACAGACAGGCAGACAAACATCCAGGCGGGCAGGCAGTCAGGCAGACAGGTAAATAGACAGACTGTCAGGAAAGCACACAGACACAGATAGATAGATAGATAGATAGATAGATAGATAGATAGATAGATAGATAGATAGATAGATAGATAGATAGATAGAGAGAGAGAGAGAGAGAGATAGAGAAAGTGATTTACATTTATTTAAGTTTATTAAAGATTGTAAGATGTCCCGTAGTGTACTTTGACATTGTGTGCAGTTGAGCGTATGTCCACCTGAGTGTGTGTATTGTGTTTAAGTGTAAGTGTGTGAGTATGTGTGTGCAGAGAGAGAGGGAGAGAGAGAGAGAGAGGCATAAAGAAATAGAGGGAGACAGAGAGAAAAAGAGAGAAAGAGAAAGTGTGTGAGAGAAAACAATAAATGATGTGATTTGTAAGAATGTCTGTATATATATATGTGTTTGAATGGGTGTGTATGTTTGCATGTGTATGTGTGTGTCAGTTTGTGGCTGTCTGTATGTATATGGGGATGTGTACGTAGGTGGGTATTTGCACGTGTGTGGGTGATTGTATTTGTGTGAGTGGCTGTATGTGTGTAACTTATTGCTTGTGTGTGTGGGGGGGGGGGGGGGGTTGGTGAGGGCCTCTTGTATGTGTGTGCTTGTTTGTATGCTTGTATTTGTTTGTCGCATGTCTGTGAGAAAAGAGTTTGTAATTCTAGTATTTTTTTTTAAGAAAAAGAAATGTGGAAAGAATTGATTTACGTCCTTGCGATGGAGAGAGTGCGCGTGAGGTTGTATGTCAGGATGAATCGGAGAGGGAGATAGGCAGAGGAGGAAAATAGGATGCCAGATAGAAAGAAGGAGATTTGATATTTTTGACCCTCTTGTGAATAATAACGTGATGGATATTCTGTGTTTTTATCTATGGTGTGTATGTGTGTGTGTATGTATGTGTGTGTGTGGGGGGGGGGGGTGTCGGTGTGTGTGTATGTGGGTATGTAGGTGTGTGTGTGGGTGTGTGTGGGTGTGTGTGTGTGTGTGTGTTGGTGTGTGTGTGCCTGACCGTGTGTGTGTGTGTGCGTGTGTGTGTGTGTGTATGTATGTGTGTGTGTGGGGGGGGGGGGGGGTGTATGTGGGTGTGTAGGTGTGTGTGGGTGTATGTATGTGTGTGTGTGTGGGGGGGGGGTGTATGTGGGTGTGTAGGTGTGTTTGGGTGTATGTATGTGTGTGTGTGTGGGGGGGGGTGTCGGTGTGTGTGTGTATGTGGGTGTGTAGGTGTGTGTGTGGGTGTGTGTGTGTGTGTGTGTGTTGGTGTGTGTATGCCTGACTGTGTGTGTGTGTGTGTAAAATGAGAATATGTGACGGATACGGCACACAGGAGGATGTGTGGGTGAATGTGAGAGTATGCAACGGAGTATGGGAGGAAGAGTGCATGAAAGGAGGATGTGTGAGAGAATGTGTGGGAGTATATAAGAGCGTGATGGATATTCTGTGTTTTCATGTATGGTGTGTATGTGTGTGTGTGTGAGTGTGTGCGTATGTGTGCGTATGTATGTGTGTGTATGTATGTGTGTGTGTGTGTAAAATGGGAATATGTAAGGGATACGGCATACATGAGGATGTGTGGGTGAATGTGAGAGTATGAAACGGAGTATGTGAGGAAGAGTGCAACAAAGGAGAATGTGTGGGAGTATATAAGAGTGTGCAAGAGTGTATGTGAGGAGGAGTGTAAAGGAGGATGTGTGGGAGAATGTGAGAGTGTGCAAGAGAGTATGTGATGTGGAGTGTAAAGGAGGATGTCTGGGAGAATGTGAGAGTGTGCAAGAGAGAGTATGTGATGTGGAGTGTAAAGGAGAATTTGTGGGAAAGTGTGAATGAGGATGTGCGGGAGAGTGTGAGAAACGATGTGTGGATAGTGTACAGGAGGATGTGTAGGAGAGTGTGAGGGAGGATGTGTGGGAGAGTGTGAGGGAGGATGTGTGGGAGAGTGTGAGGGAGGATGTGTTCGAGAATGTAAGAAAGGATGTGTGTGAAATTGTGAATCAGAGGATGTGTGTGAGAAGATGAAAAGGTTGATGTGTGTAGGAGATTGTGCAAAAGGATGTGTTTGATAGCGTGAGTGTTAGCTAGGATGTGTGAGAGCATACGTTTGAGGAAATCTGAGGCAGTGTAAGAGAAATTGTGTAAGTAACATGTCTGCAAGTGTGTAATGGGGATATGTGTAAGAGAGTGTGATAGTAAAACGGGGGAGATATGGTAGGCTGGATGTGAAAAGAGTGTAGGTAAGGATTCGTGAGGAAGATAGAGAACGGTGTGTTGGAGAATGTTAGATATGGCTTAGCTTGGCTTCGTTCATTCTCAATCTCTTACTACCAAACAATGAAAGGGCTTAAGTAGCAGAATGTAGTTCATAGAACGGAATGCGTTGTGTCGTAGTTTACAGCTTGACTGCGATAGTTGCACCTTTCGGTCTAACACATCCGACTTCAGCAATCATTTGTTGAGTACCGGGTTAGCATTTCCTCTTCGATCCCTTCTCATTTGCTAGTCTGCCCTGCTGCAGTCTGATATCCAGGATCACCGCGTGGAGGTGTAGATGTGTCTTGGCAGCTTTGTTTCGCTGGCCCTGACACTAGCAGTCAGCTATGAGTCGATGACCACTGCAGCTGATGCGCTGCTCAGCATCTTGATCCCATATGTAAGATATGATGTGTGAGAGTTAAAGAAGGAACTCCGATCGAGTGTAAAGTAGGAATTCGAGGGATCAATTGTAATGACGGGTTTGTTGGTGAGCGTAAGAGAGTAGCCATGTTCCAATGATTAATGCAAGGATGTGAGAGAGTGTGCGATGGAGGATATGGGAGCGAGTGTAACGGACGATGTAGGAGAGAATGTAAGGGACGATGTGGGATAGAGTGTAAGGGACGATGTGGGAGAGAATATAAGGGACGATGTGGGAGAAAATGTAAGGGACGATGTGAGAGAGAGTGTAAGGGACGATGTGGGAGACAGTGTAAGGGACAATGTAGGAGAGAATGTAAGGGACGATGTGGGAGAGTTTGTAAGGGACGATGTGGGAGAGAGTGTAAGAGACAATCTGGGAGCGAGTGTAAGGGACAATGTGGGAGCGAGTGTAAGGGACGATGTGGGAGCGAGTGTAAGGGACGATGTGGGAGCGAGTGTAAGGGACGATGTGGGAAAGAGTGTAAGGGACGATGTTGGAGAGGGTGTAAAGTAGGACGTGTGAGCATGAACATAATAACGTATGCTTGAGAGAGAGTTCGAGGGAGGAATGTTTGAAAGAGTGTAAAGGAGGATTAGTGAGAGAGTGTATACGAGCTTATGTAGAAGGAGGTGCAATGGAAGGTGTGTGTATGAGTGTGGAATGATGGATACATGAAAGAGTGTAATGAAACATGTGCGACATAATGTAGTGACGGATGTGTGACAGAGTGTAATGAAGAATGGGTGGCAGAGTGAATTGAAATGTGTGGGGCTGAGGGTGATGAAATATGTGTGACAAAGTGCAATGAAGGATGTGTGAGACAGTGTAGTGAAAGATGTGTGAGAGAGTGTATTGAAGAATGTGTGAGAGAGTGAAGTAAAAATTGTATGAGAGAGTTTAGTGAATGATATATGAGAGAGTGTCGTGAAGGATGTTTGAAAGAAAGTGTAGTGAAGTATGTATATGAGAGTGTAGTGAAGTATGTATTGGAGAGTGTAGTGAAAGATGTGCGAGAGAGTGTAATGTAGGACGTGTGTAAGAGTGTAGTGAAGGATGTGTGAGAAAGTGTAGTGAAGAATATGCGGCAGAGTGTAGTAAAGGAAGGATATGTGAGAGAGTGTAGTGATGGGTGTGTGAGAGAGTGTAGTGAAGGACGTGTGGCAGAGTGTAGTGAAGGATGTGTGAGAGAGTGTAGTGAAGGACGTGTGGCAGAGTGTAGTGAAGGATGTGTGAGAGAGTGTAGTGAAGGATGTGTGAGAGAGTGAAGTGAAGGATGTGTGAGAGAGTGTAGTGAAGGATGTGTGAGAGAGTGTAGTGAAGGATGTGTGAGATAGTGTAGTCAAGGATGTGTGAGAGAGTGTAGTGAAGGATGTGTGAGAGAGTGTAGTGAAGGACGTGTGGCAGAGTGTAGTGAAGGATGTGTGAGAGAGTGTAGGAAAGGATGTGTGAGAGAGTGTAGTGAAGGACGTGTGGCAGAGTGTAGTGAAGGATGTGTGAAAGAGTGTAGTGAAGGATGTGTGAGAGAGTGTAGTGAAGGATGTGTGAGAGAGTGTAGTGAAGGATGTGTGAGAGAGTGTAGTGAAGGACGTGTGGCAGAGTGTAGTGAAGGATGTGTGAGAGAGTGTAGTGAAGGATGTGTGAGAGAGTGTAGTGAAGGATATGTGAAAGAGTGTAGTGAAGGATGTGTGAGAGAGTGTAGTGAAGGATATGTGAAAGAGTGTAGTGAAGGATGTGTGAGAGAGTGTAGTGAAGGATGTGTGAGAGAGTGTAGTGAAGGATGTGTGAGAGAGTGTAGGAAAGGATGTGTGAGAGAGTGTAGTGAAGGATGTGTGTGAGAGTGTAGGAAAGGATGTGTGAGAGAGTGTAGGAAAGGATGTGTGAGAGAGTGTAGTGAAGGATGTGTGAGAGAGTGTATGAAAGGATGTGTGAGAGAGTGTAGTGAAGGATGTGTGAGAGAGTGTAGTGAAGGATGTGTGAGAGAGTGTAGGAAAGTATGTGTGAGAGAGTGTAGTGAAGGATGTGTGAGAGAGTGTAGGAAAGGATGTGTGAGAGAGTGTAGTGAAGGATGTGTGAGATAGTTTATAAGTGTAAGAGTTTGTGTTTATTTAAGAGTTAGAGTAGGATCGGTATGAGAGAATCCTTGTTATGGATCGTAAATGAAACAATAAGTGCGAGAATGCCTATTTCTGTTTCAATAATGCGCCCCCACGTTTGAGAAACCGCGTAGTGTCAATGCTCTTGCATCTTGCTGCAAATGCTCAATGTTCAACTCACATTATCGATGTGTCTCTGAACGAATCATTTATAAATTTGGACCTCCCTTTCCGTTAAAGAAAGAAAGGCATCATAGATAAAGGAACTGGCCTCACCATCTTATAAATAAATTGACAGATGGAATAATAACGTCTCTTACACGTCATCCCCCACAACAGTGACTGCTAAAGGGCTTTTTATACCTTTACCTTCAAATCCTGCATCATTTGTATAAATGGATGTGCTTTGTTTGGATCTCCTAGTGCGTTGTGTGGCAAAACCTGCATTAGTCTCAAACTTCAACCAACACGCGGTTGCCATGGCGCCAGGTACATACCCTAATCGTTAAATGAAAGTAATGTATGTGACCCAAGGGGTAATGAAGTATATTTATGTAGACCACGTGTTAATTAAGTCAACTTATATTGCCCAATAGTTAATGAAGTTAATTAATATCCCTGAAGGGTTAATGAAGACACGTTCAATTTGGCTGCCGTAAGTTTCTTGACAAGTGTGCGATACGATAGGTTGTCATTACCTTACGTACGTGGAGCAGCCAGCGAAACAAATCCATTTCTGCAAAACTGGACACGAGCGTTCCACCGCTATGCCATGCAGTCTCCATAATTTATGTGGTACTGAAGATAATTGTCAATTTATTTCGCTCAAGGGTCCTTGAATTCAATGTGTGCAGTTCAAACGTTAATGTTAGTTAGTGCTGTTTATGGGTGATTGATTGATTGATGTAGTCCACGAGTTGATGAAGACAATGCATGGGGTCAACAAGTTGATGAATTTAATGTATGTGACAAAAATGTTGGTTGTAAGTGTATGTCCTTCGATTGTTAAAGCAGTTCATTTATATGGTACAACAATGGTTAGTGAAATTAATGAGTGTCCCATAACGCTTAACCGTCAATTAATGTGATCAAAGGGTTTATGCGGTCAATGTATGTGACCTGAGGGTTAATGTAGCTAATGTATGTGGTCCAATGGAGGTTGTTGTTGTTTAATGCCCACGATGAGTACGTTTACTCTTTTGTGCGTCCTGAAAAGGATGATAAGTGGTGGGTTGTAGTAGCTTTCCTCACATCCCGAGCATACTGATGAAGGAGGGTCGCGGTCCTCCAGGCGGTTGTGCTATGCTTGGCTGCATCTGCGTGAAACTCACTACTACGTAAATAACATTGATCCACATCTCGTTAGTCAGGCTGCCTCGAAAACAGCTTGTTTCCAGGGAATGCTACATGGAGGAGAGATTTTTGTTTGGTCAGTGTATTGACCCCTACGTGACGTCCTGGTCAGTATTTTGTGCCTAACTGGACTAGCGTCTCAGTGAGTTATTAAAGTAAAATATCAATTAATGAACATCCTATATCTGACAGGCGTGAATAAGACCACACTGAAAACCAGTTGTAAAAAGCGACCAAGAGTACGGTTTAACCTCTCTAGGTAGAAAACCATTTCATTGATCTACTCTTTCCCAATTGGCTTATCAGGATTCACACATCCGTAGGCCCTACCTTTTGGTAATGGCTGCCGCCTTGAGTTGTATTGTTTTCGTTTCATGTTTATTTTCATTGGTTTTGCTATTCGTTAGTTTTTTGAGTGTTTTTTGTTCAATCTGTTCCGTGTTCCTGACTCAGGTATTGTGATTGCCACGTGGGTTTTTATTTTGTTTGCATCCCTTAACTGAGGTATACTTGTTTATGTTTGTATCGACTATCAACACACACCCGTCATTCTCACAAAGTGAAAGCCAGCAGGGTTTTGAGTAAACAGCAAATTCACATTATCGCATTGTCCTCGGCGCCAGTCCGGCAGATGTGACGTATGCGAGTAAGTCAACAATATTCTGTTTGCGTCCTGATCTTTTGAAACGCTGTACCAATGTGAGTCTAGGTCATTGGTCAGTCCTGCTAGCAATCTCATAGGTGGGCTACCACAAGAGGTGTACAGGCAGGTAGCCAGCAAAACGGATTTCTACGTGTCCATCTGTTGCCAGTCATGCGAGATGTCCAGCCCAACTACGTTTGCGATATATCGCTGTTTCCACAACGTCTCAAAACAAAGTTTGTTGTCGGATTTCTTCGTTTTAGACTTTATCCCAGATCGAAATTTTTAGTACACAGGGTCAATTTCTTTCTGAGTGACTGAGCTTCTCAGCATATGTTTTCCGCTAGCTCCCATATTCGCATCAGCCACACTTCTATAATGATACTTTGATAATATGGAGACCAATGTTTGAGTAAATGCTCTTAGAAACCAGCTCATGTCCACAACCTCTATCAAACTAATTGAGGAGTAGACATCTCAATTTGAAAAACTGAAAGAAATTCATTAAAAACTAACCCATAAAGGATACGATGTTAAGTAGCCATGATTACTGTTGTTTTGCAAATGATGTGATGCGTCGGAAGATATATAGTTTGGAGTAATACGGGCAGTTGCATGTGTAGTTTATGTGTGTTGTTAAAGCTAAGTTGCACGTGTAGTTTATGCGTATTGTGAAAGCTAAGTTGCACGTGTAGTTTATGCGTATTGTGAAAGCTAAGTTGCAAATATTCGTCATTCTTTTTCAACATCCTCATCACGTTACATCATTTATGGGGTTTACAATTATTATTTTATTTACCAGCACTTGCCGTTCACGCTTTTTCTTCTTCTTCTTTCTCGTTCTCAAACACACTGCTACCAAGTCATAAAAATATTTTGCTGGTAGGAGAATGTAATCTGGAGAAGAGAATGGGCTTAAGTTTGCCGACCGCAACAGCTCATGTATTGCTCAACATCTTGATCCCAGCCCATTTATATACATTAATTTATGGCTACTTTTATTGCACTTTTGAAATGTCGCCCCTTTGTGTATATTTTTAGTCTATGCCTTATTTTACCTCCTTATTGTACCTCTCTCTTTGCTACAATATTTGTGTACTTCATTTAACTGATTAACTCAGGAATAATTTGAACCTCTGAAGACAGTAAATGGTTTAATGTCAAACTGAACTATGAAGTGCTGGTGTATTTATATCTTTAGAAGTACTTTGTTTTGAGAAACTTGTATTTATAAGTATGAAAACTGTTAAAAACAATATATCAGCTAAGGCTTCGCAAGAAAGTTTGTAAGCCAGTTTATCGTCGCTACGGAACGAAGCAGTTAATAAGTGTACATGTTCATGTTTCTATTATGATCACCATCTGGTTGAACAGTCCTAAAACTGGTTGTAAGCTTGTCTGAGCATGTCTCTCCATGTGACCCTTTGCACTGGCTGCTCAGACATATGGTTGTAAGCTTGGAAACACATGTCTCTACATTTGATCCTATGCTCTGGTTGATCCGTTTTAAGACTGATTGTATGGTTGTCAGAGAATTTATCACTAACTATTTGACGCTATCCTCTGGTTGATCATCCCTAAGACTGGTTGTAAGGTTGTCTGAGCATGTCTCTCCATTTGGCATTATGCTATTGTTGATCAGTCTTAAGACTGGTTGTAAGATTATCTGAACATATCTCTCCATATGACCCTGCCCTCTACATCTCTCTTTCATTTCAGCATCGGTTTGTACGTTTAAGTCTCAGCTTGCCTGAGATGTAAAGGTGAATCTTGGTCGTTCCCTTCACATTTTCCACTGTGTCATGCCCTCTAATATCATCTGTAGAAGACATTGATGTTACATATTGTGTCCTAGCCAACTGAATCTTCCTCTGTGTACCATTTTGAATAGGTGTCTATGGGCGTCTACCTCAGTGATGGGATTATCATTGGATATGAATTGAATCTGTCCGTCCTTCTTTTCACTCTAGATGTGAATCGACGTGCTCTTCGTAGTAGTGAGCATCATACAGACGAAGGTAAGCATATGACAACCGCTTGGAGCAGCGAGGTCCACCTTTATCAGCACGCTCAGGATGTAAGGAAAGCTACTACAACCCTTAAGTAAACGTCCTTAACAGGACGCAGAAAGAGTAAACTTACTCATTGTGAGCATTAAACAACAAAAACCATATTCGTTGTCTTTACAGTGTTTATTTGTATGTCAAACGCTTTGGGTAGACTACTTATTTGATCAAGCAGTGTTTACAACGTTGCTACTGATCTTCTCACTACCGCCTTATCATCGGCAAATTTGATGTTATTAACTTTGATCCCCCCCCCCCTTTTTCCCCTCCATGACAACTCCGAACAACATTGCACATCATCATCTCTGAATGTACTCTGAAAAAAAAACAGCAACCTTGTCGCACTCACCGTCTGATTAAAACTTAATCTATTCGATTATTTCTCCATTGGATTAAGATATTGGTCTCGTATTCACTCTGCAAGACCTATGTGTTAATGATCAATCGGATGTCAAATGAAAATCGTACCTGCACATTGTGCGGCGACGACCTGAAATCGACAGCTCTATAAATCCCGTTGAGTAATTCAGTAAAGGGAATAAATGATGTAATCAATCAATCAATCAATCAAACCGCTTCAGCTCCCTATGAAGCACATGTCTTCAGCAAATAAGCATGTATTGTTCCTGTTCTGGAACATCCGATCCAGGTTTGTCAACATTGTTCATGTTTCGTTGATGTTTGTCTTGAGCCAACACATGTGTATATTGTAAGCCTACTTACTTACTTACTTTCAGTCTTCTTGGCACCACGACAGACACGTTTATAATATTCAACTACATGTTGCCTTGTTATTCCCCTTCTTTTTGTCATCGATATTGCACATGTGCATAAGGTTTCGGAAGATTATTAGGTGGGCTGTGTTGTTGCTGCTCCAGTAGATATAAAAAGATGGCTTGGCGCCATCACATATGATAGGTCCTGAGAGACCAGGAAAGACAATCGCATACATCATTCTTCATGTATCCCCATCTCTTAAATAATGTTCTTTCTGCATTGTGATACACCAGTTCGGAGTCAAATTCATGACTTCAATGTTTGCGAAAGGCAAGCGATGTCGAGGCGCAGGTTCCTCCTGCAGCTGGATCAAGGGGATCATGGTCCGTTCATTAAATTTTTCGATATGCGTTCTCAGAAGACTAGTCTGTAGGGGCTGTATTGACTATAAAAAGCTTCTTCTAGTTTTCAGTCTTGTGCATTGTACATGGTTTCTAAACAAAAAGGGTCGTTTACCTGTCTTTCTTTCTTTCCGTTTCTGATACAACACTTCTTCGTAACATAGCTTGCGGTGAAAGTTTTTTCAGTTGCAATAAATTTCTCTATCCTGTGTGACAACCATGCCCATTTATTAAGGAGCAGAGAATGTGCCCACTGTTTCCTTCTTCTATGTTTGTCACAGAAGGTGACTAAACGTTATGCAGAAACCACTACCAGATGAATTCATACGAGCTTTGAAGTAGGTGTTTTACGTTTGTGAAATTTGCTTCCTTAGTCGTTCTTCTTCTACCCATGTGGATGTAGAGGTCCCTATGTATATACGTGCAATCGGGTGTGCAGACAATCAGGTGATTGACGTTGACCTATTATATCTTTGCATTATGGAGACACCGCCTCCATGGTGAGCATCAAGCAGGCCGCTGTCGAGTTTGAACTTTGATACATTTATCATTTTGTCATGACTGCAGTGAAGAACGTACTCTTTTCAATTGCCAACTGTCAAGGGTTCTTTTATGTGCTTAATGTGTACATGGCATCTCCTAGTATATCGTCCGTCTCCGAAATGACTAGGTATCCGATCTAACTACTATGGAGACCAGGTGACACTTGAAACTTGTGGGATTTGAACACCAGCCATTTCGGTCATTCGTTCGTTTTCGAGATCCGCTCTGTACATCAGTGCTACAGTAACTATTTGGCTCTTAATTGAGTTCAAAAGGAAGATGAAGATACATGACACTCCATATTACCACTGTAGTCGGGGATGAAGTGTTAGAGACAATTTTGTACAAGACCTCGGCTTTCTATGAGATCTGCAGGTGAGTTCCCTTTCTCGCCGTATTTCCTTCTTCAACAGTAAGCCTGTTTTTATAGATGAGGCAACTGAAACATGTCCAAAAAAATGCCCAGAAGGGAGCCATTTTCCTCTCTTCTAATTTGACGGTCCAAAAAGAGGAACAGCGATAAATGGTTTCTGCTAATATAATTGCTTGTTTTAGGCGTGCATAGCTGGAAGGGTATGACACTGACCTCTTCATTACTGTAATACGGGTTTGAACCTATGTAAGGCGTAGATTTTCTGGAATTAACTTAAAACCCTCCTGCATACAGCATTACTACTGTAGAGGAAAACGTCCTTTATCCTTCAGCATTATAAATCACCTCGAAGACTCCAAGCTATATGAAAAACGTGGTAATTATAGGTTGTTGTTTGTTTTTTTTAATTGCTTCTTTATCTCTGCAATACAAATTGTCGCTGATGTTACGTGGAGCCAGGCCAGATTCATTTTTCTGTGTATTTGTTTACTTTCATGAACAGTTAAACAACCTTCAGGGTTCAGATACGTTTGCCCCCTTAATAAATAACTCAATGTTAGTTCAACATGAGTAACAACGTGGTCCTGACTCCTAGTTTGTTTTCAGTTGGCGCTATTTACCCTCATCGTTAGTGCTTATCGATGATCGTTTCAACACTCACGGATGTTCGTAAAGCTGCATGTACAGTAGACGTTGTGCATATAGCGTAGTAATCGTTCCTCGCGAATATTACCTACCCTTCTAATCACACACTCTTCTTCCGCAGGTTGTTCAAAAAGTTCTCAGAATTTCTGCATTGTAACTACATGCCTCTCCCCCCCCCCCCCTCCCCAAGAGCTATGCCAGGGAGGCAAAGCTTTAAGAAACAACACCCAAACTAAACAGACTAAGAGAAAAAGATCAGACTAACAAACAAAGAACTCATCTAGACTATAATAGGTTAGATCAAGATCAACAAAATACAGATGTTAACAGAAACATTGACAACCAAACAAAAGCAAACGGTCTTGGAAAAAGAAAGGCCTCAGAACATGAGATATATGAAGCAGTGGAGTAAAAGCCGCAAGGAAGCGATTGCTGAACTTTTGTTCCTCGTGGGAATAAAAGCTAAAGATCGAACTTGTTGGCAGACGGTTGTCAATCGCTTATGCCCCGAAAAGAGCAACGGGCATTGATTGATTGACAGATGTAAGTAACAATACATTTAGCCACACTACATTTCATTCAAAATAGCTCCCTTCGGCAGCTACACCTGTTTGTCCAACGCCCATATATATCTATATATGAGACATTTGTGGAAACCATTCATTGACATAACTCTCGTGTGTTTTGCTGTATTGTTTATAGCAGCCACATCATCCTCGAATAGCTGCCCTCTCAGTGCCTATTGTAGGCGACGGAACAAACGGAACAATAAAAATGCAGGGATTACCAGGTCAGGAGAATATAAAGAATGTTCCAGGGCACATCCATTATCCTTTGCGAGGTACTACTTCAACAGTAGAAATATGTATAGTTAGTTTTTCATCGCTAGCGCAGATGGCGACAGCGGAAGACATGTTTATTCAGATGTGACTGCATGTGACGGTACAGTCCGATTTGAGCGTGGCAAACTGTACCGCACGGACGGCACACAGTTTTAGTTGGGCATTCTTGCATTCTTTCATTTCGTGAAGCTCGCTTTTCCTGCGCTTCCGTTATGGTCCTCTGGTCAGCGGTGCAAGCCCTATGTTTGAGGGCAGTGCGCCAGGCGGAGAGATTCGGAGCAAGCAGCTACCAGTCAGCAACATCAATGGAGAAACTTTTAGAGTGTTTTTGTATCGTTTCTTGTGTCCACCGCCCCCTCCCTCCCCGTCCCACATGTGAGCGCTGACCTGTCATAAGCTAACCCTACAACAGTTGTTTGGCGCTCATCTGACACGCGAACAACATGTCCTGTCTTTCTGATCTGGGCTCTGTGTAGCAACGTATGGATGCAAGAGAGTCTAGCCCAGCTGAGGACTTCAGAGTTGGGCACTCTCTCCTGCCAACCGATCCTGAGCAGTCTGTGCAGACAGTTTACATGGAAATGATTAAGTTTCCTGACATGCCTGCCATAGACTGTCCATGTATCGCATGCGTAGAACAGGGCCGTTAGCACAACAGCACCATACACACTAATCTTGGTGGCAACATTGATTCCCTGCCGGCCCGAAGCATTTTCTCGTAGTCTGCCGATGCAACACTCGCCTTGAAAATCCTGTTGTGGACCTCAGAGTCAAAATTTCCTTTTCTATATATGCTAGCCCATCGTCCCGCAACAAGATGTAATGGTTTGTTCTGGGTGTTTCCTTCTGATAAGAGAGAAATAAATTACTGTTAACATGTCAGTGTCACATTCTGGGAATATGGTGTTGGGGCCATATCTTTATAGACCAACGGCACACTACGGATGATGTGGTCAACATCACGCCGTCCGCCTTTACATTCCCAGATGTTTCTGGTACCAGTTGTTTGGGCTGGGTCGACCTCAGAAACACATTCAGGGGATTGAACACAGATGGCTTTGCTGCGAAGCCAGTGCATTTACCACTGTGCTTTCTTCTGATTGCCTCTCTTAAACGACAGTGGATATCGTCGTATGTTACCTTGTCAAACGGTTGGCCTTCAGAATGGAAATCATGGTAGACAATGCCCAATGATTAAAATAAACATGCAACATAATTTTTTACTTGATTTCTGTCCTAAAACAAATGAAAGTTTTCGGGGAAATGAGGGTGATTTCACTGAGAGGACAGACGTTTTATCTGAGAACCGTTCACACAAGATACGACATTTCGTGTACTGTTATTATTCTTTCGAGAAAATGTATATCTTGATCAGTCATAGTGATAAGGTCACTTGCCAGTGTTATCCTCGTTCATTTCTGTTCAGGAGATGACATTTTGAGTGCTGACAAGCACAGTGGAGTTCATTTTGTAAAGGGAACGGTATGGGTTAGTGGTTAATTGACACGACTCACAAACCGAAGATGCTGGGTTCGCTCCCTATCACAGCACCGGCCGTTTACCCCGAGGAATCAGACCATTAGAAAATGTAGTAGGAGACAGGCCCGTACATAAAATGCATGCCGAAGTCGGATGCACTGAGCTGACGCGCGCAAAATAAAAAACAAAGAACAACGCACACCGCCTTGGGGAATTGGAAAATGAGGCGAACACAAAAACAAAAACAAAAAACAAAAAAACGTAGGATTGTTGCGACATATGTGGCATCTTCAAACTTCTCCTGCAACTTCTGAGACAATGTTCTTCCACAGTACGTCTTCTATCAACATGAACAATGTTCTTCCACAGTACGTCTTCTATCAACATGAACAATGTTCTTCCACAGTACGTCTTCTATCAACATGAACAATGTTCTTCCACAGTACGTCTTCTATCAACATGAACAATGTTCTTCCACAGTACGTCTTCTATCAACATGAACAATGTTCTTCCACAGTACGTCTTCTATCAACATGAACAATGTTCTTCCACAGTACGTCTTCTATCAACATGAACAATGTTCTTCCACAGTACGTCTTTTATCAACATGAACAATGTTCGAAACAGACTTAATGGCTCGTTATTGTCACTAGCAGAACCATTCATTATGCTAGATTACTATCTTAGGGTGACTTTTCGAGCAAAACATAACATATAACATGTGTTCGTTGTTCAGTGAAGGATATTTTCAACTACGACAATCTTGCGTACATAACACATAAACAAACATCTGTCGAAAATAAATGTGAAGGTTACATTAACTATGTAGTTTAATCAAGGTCACTAACAACTTATACAATTACAATTCCCATGATATATTCACTTATTCAAAGATGAAACGGATTAATATAATTAGCTGTGCAAACACCATCACTAACCGATAGGTGAATTCCCTGAGCAATAAAAAGTCCATGCACCTCACCTCAATCCGTCGACGCTGGAATTGGATTGGTCAAGTCCTGAGTAAAGAATCAGACGCCAGCAGCAGAACTGCCTTGACATTGGCGTCAAAGGGAAGGCGAATGAGAGCCCACCTAAGACAACCCGTCGAAGAATCATATAGACCGAAACGAAAATCATGAATCACAGAAGGATACTGTACGATGTATGACTGCAGTCCACGTAATATCGAGAGAGTATGTTGTTAATCTTACATATGTCAGCAGCCGTGACGGTCACTGACCGCTTTGTTGGTCAAAGACCAAGAAACTAATGCGAAAATGAAACCTGGATCAATTTCGAGAACGTTTGAAGGCTGTCTCGTGTATTAAGGGTTTACCTTTCTTGTTGATGAAGGCGCGCTTCTTTCAGCCTCACATGAAGTGTTTTAGGTTATATTAAGACGTATAGGTGCGCATGTGTGTGTTAGTTTATTTGTTTGAGCTAAACTATAGCGCTTCCATCGCCGTGTTACCCTGCAACCGTTTGTCCAACCCCACAACCACAATGTCGAATGGGTTGGTCCGTGTTGGGATGACAAGAAACAATTTCACTCATAGAACAAATAAAGCAAGTAACAGCAATCAGATCACATAAATGGATTATCCCATTTAATGAACAAGAGCATATGGGACGGACCTTTATCTAATTGACACTCATATTTGTTGGGGCGACTTTAGGCATGATTCTCGAGTGTCGTCTTCCTGTTGTCGGTACTATTTGTCATCACTTTATAATTTAAGCATTGAATACACGCCTTTCGTTATATCCATTCACCCAGTGGTGTGTCGATCTTTAAATTAGTCTTTCAGATGTATAAACTTTCTTCTAAATTCTGTTCCTGAAAGGTGAAATCGAATACCTTGTGTTATCAAAAACGGACGATAAACTCGGAGGACCCGTTAAGGAAACCTTGACAGTTGATAATTCAAGAGATCATGTCAGCCACTGAAGGGAGGAGAGAGAAAGAGAGATGCTTTCCTTCCCCAGGCCTAGTACACGACAGGAAACAGAATTCGCAGAAATTAACATACTAAACATATCCTTCGATTATCTGGCAACAGGTATACATACACCTGTCTGTTTGAACATCAGGTTGTCAAGTATCCGAGCGTAAATCCTAATGGTGACTCAGCTATAGGAATACACGCTACAGTGATCGATTTTAAAGATGAACTTGGTAGCCTACGATCCATTTACGACACGATGTACGATTACGATTCAAAAATGGCGGATGTATTTTACGGTGTTATTCGAAAACGGAGTACAGACCTGTAGAATGATACATATATATAGGAGTGATTAACTTGTTTACCCACAGATGTGAAAAAGATTAATTGAATCTATATCTGAAGCTTGTCTTCTTCTTTCACCCCATGGGAAACGAGTTATAAACTGTTATTTATTCGAATACTAGAATCGTCGAGTATAATCGGCGGGAATCAGTATATGGTGTCAAGCAGCCAAACGTAGTCATTGTGTTTTGCAAATCGTTCTGTTCGGCTTTTGGAAGGTATCGTACTGTGTATTCTTTGGTTTGCCTTTCGGACTCATATTTCAGAAAGATGTCATATTAGATCCAGTGTATGATAAGAATGTGTACTATCTCCTTTACTGTTAATCACATATACATACGAACAATGTTTAAAAGCCAACAGAGCAACAGCCTCTGAGAAGACTTAAATAAACTTCTCTTTGCTGATAGTAAAACGTAAATATCCCGTCACGCCATGCAGCGCATATGAAATATGGTGTATGGCCTGTATTATTTTGCAACACACGGCACAGTGGATGATGTGGTCAGTATCACGCCGGCCGACTTTACATCCCGGACTGAATCAATACCCATTTAAGGCTGGGTCGACCCGGGATCCATTCTTGTCTGAAAAACCGTTTTCCCTTCAACTGGGGAATGAACCTTGGACCACTCAGACGCGAAGTCAGCGCGCTAGCCAGTGCGCTACGTGGTTCCCATATCTTTGCCGATGACCAAGCAATAAAAACAATCTCAGAGAAACAATTGCAGTATCAAGTCAGCAAGCTTAATGAGAAATGTACGAATTAAAATAAATAAACATTGAGAAAACCGAAGCTATGAAAATTGCATGAAAAGAAATGGAAACAACAGTATTCATACAAAACGAACAAGTAAAGATTTCACTTACCTGGGCAACATAACTTCTGCAGATGGAAAAGGCGACACCGAACTCCAAAAACAGATGCAATAAAACAAGTCAAACCATTGGGCAATTGACTGCTATATTACAATGAAATCACGTGACAATGGATACAAACAGAACACTATACAACACGATATTCTTACCACCTTTGTGCTATCAGTGTCAAATTTGATGTTAACAAACAATTATAAAAGAAACCTAGTAACATTAAAAATGAAATGCCTTCGCAGAATGATTGTAGTAACATACATGGATAGGATCAAAAACGAAGATATTAGGAGACAGGTAGGAACAGCACAAGTGCTAGACTTTATCAGGAGACACAAAACCAATATTTTCAAGCACGTAACATATCAGACACTAATTAATATATATCAGAAAGCAATGCTATACATATACAATGGACACAAACCCAAGGGCCGACCACGCAGAAGATGGAAAGCAGAAATAACAGAAGCAGTGAAGCTACCAATGCAGGAAGCACATACTATTCCCCGATTTAAAAAAAAAAAGCAATTCATAAACTGAGGCTGAAAAGCACAAGCAAAAAAGAATTCGAAAAGAAAGAAGACATCGTCATGTGTGCGTCGTAGCTTTTTTTACGGTTTACTGGCCTGGGTTGGTGCAGATCCGTAACAGTCCAGCCTCCAGACTCAATATGACACTTAGCATATCCGATAGTATAGATCCCGCACTCTGCGTTTGTCAATGTTGATAACCGTAAATAATGGAAATAAAGTGTAGCTGTAGTGTGACAGAATGTCACAAACCGATTATAGCATATTTAGATAAGTCTAAGTTACCGGGACTGAAGGTCACAACCCGGTAAAAGCATAAGTAGGTAATTCTCAGTTACCGGAACTGAAGGTCACAAACCGATTATAGCATATGTAGGCGAGTCTCAGTTACCGGGACTGTAGTCACAAACCGATTGTAGCACATATAAGTAAGTCTCAGTTACCGAAACATAAGGTCACAAACCGATTATATCATATGTAGATAAGTATCAGTTACCGGGACTGTAGGTCACAACCCGATTAAAGCATATGTAGGTAAGTCTCAGTTACCGGGACTGAAGGTCACAACCGATTATAGCATATATAGATAATTCTCAGTAACCGGTACTGATGGTCACAAATCGATTATAGCATATGTAGGTAAGTCTCAGTTACCGGGACTGAAGGTCACAACCGATTTTAGCATATATAGATAATTCTCAGTTACCGGGACTGATGGTCACAAATCGATTATAGCATATGTAGGTAAGTCTCAGTTACCGGGACTGAATGTCAAAAACGGTTTATAGCATATGTAGGTAAGTCTCAGTTACCGGGACTGAAGGTCACAACCGATTATAGCATATATAGATAATTCTCAGTTACCGGGACTGAAGGTCCCAACCGATTATAGCATATATAGATAATTCTCAGTTACAGGGACTGATGGTCACAAATTGATTATAGCATATGTAGGTAAGTCTCAGTTACCGGGACAGAAGGTCACAAACTGATTATAGCATATGTAGTTAAGTCTCAGTTACCGGGACAGAAACACAACGACACCTACCTTACGACCCCAAGCTCGTGGTCGGGGACAAGGTAGACACGAGAACGCCTAACAAAGCCCAACATAAAGAAATACAATTAACTTGACACAAAAAAATACAATACGGAAGGCGGCCGCCATTATATCACTTACTTATGACGAGCTTTTTAGAGACATGCAATATGGATGACATGTTGAGGGGAACGACAAAGCAATTAGCGTGGAAGAACATTGAAAACTTGATGTCTGACACAGGTAACGAAAGCAAATTTTGATGTATCATATTTATCTTTAACCTTCTTGATAAAAAAAATTACATAATATGCTGGGGGACTGAGTGGTTCCATGATAAGACGTCGTCCACGGGTGCTCCAGGTCGCCGCGAGTTCAAATCGCGGTGGAGACCGGGATATTTTAACCTGAACTTTCTCTGGTATTTTCCCGGATCTCTGGGTAGTAGAGATCGGACGTGCGTTTCAGTGTCGCGCACGTTAAAAATCCCTCGGCTCAATGACCGCTGCCAGGTGAAAATTTAACATTATGTTAAAAATCTACACAATGTATTATTAGATTATCGCCGGTGCTACGGAGTTCGTGCACTGTGCTGAGATTCTCCCAAAAATATTGAGAAGAACATAGCACTTATGATTTAAACCGTGTGCAATGACGTTGATTCTTCGACTAAACTAAACCTAATTAAAGAATAAACTCACGGAAACTTCAAAACATGTCGGAAAGGGGACTATGAAGAGGATGAGCATGGGGTTTGAACGTCTGCATGCAAAACAAATTGCGATATTGTTGTTGTAGTTGTTGAGCGGGTTACAATTGTTATCTTACATCCTTAAGCTTACTTGAGAAAGTAGACCATAGTCCTCCTGACTGTAGTTCAGTGCGAGGCACATTATTAAGTTCATCATTATGATGAATACAGTGTCAATCGCAACTTTTTCTTTTTGAACTTCTACGACACTGCCTGTATCCAGAGCACGGACGAGGACGTGATAATCAATGAATCTCTTGATTGTTGACTTATTCCTGTTCACACGTCTGTGTGTCGTACCACATCTGACCGTCTCAATCCAAATATGACTGAGCCATCTGCTTCTCAAACTATAAAGTCCTTTTATTTATGATGCTGAGTTGGGTATTTCCTTCACACTATCATTCAATAATCGTATTCTTTTGGATTAGTGTTGCAGTACTCCATGTATAGCGAACAGAGTTGAAAGCAAATATGACATTGCTGCAGATATGGCAATTTTACGTCATTACCTTCAAACAAAACCTTTTCTTGAACAAAATGCTCTGGATGTTTGTTATCTTGTGATCCAACTTCATTGCACTCCGGACAGATCCATAGGTGTTAAGTCTCCCTCGGAAAATGGTAAAGAGGGTGGATACTGGTTGTTCCAAGTGTGTAATTACTTGTACATATCCTTGTTCCGTCTACTGAGATGTTCCTCCATGTTCGACCCTCGATTGATTTAAGAATTGTTAAATGTGTTGATTGGTGGCACATCAACAGTAATATCGACTTTTATATTTAGAAAACGAAAAGTATGATAGTTAGCAACATAGACTACATATACAAATAGACGATCAAACATTTGAACAGGTAATATAGTCAACGAAAACAAGTAACTTGCCAGTATTTGTGTATGTTTTTATGTTTGAAATTTGTATTGTAATTTCATAACGATGTATTATTGACCGTTACTGGAAGCCGTATAATTTTCTTAGTACAGTCTGAGTTTGAAATAACCCTTCACTGACATTCCAAATATGATTTCGTAAAATGAACGACTTTCCCGACAGTTACTAAGAATTCACGTACAAATCACAAAAATGACCTGAGAAGTAAGTGGTCACTGTCAATCTGTGATTTTTCATTTTTGTTTTATTTGCTTTGTGTTCGCAATACTTCTCTATTCTTCACGGCGGTGTGCGTTGCACTAGGGATTTTATTTTGCGCTTGTCGGCCCAGTGCATCCAACTTCGGCATGCATTTATGTAAGGGTCTGCTTCCTCCTGCATTTTTGAAAAGTTTGCTTCCCCGGGGTAACTACCGATGCTGTGATTGGGTAATTTTGCCAATTATTTCGTTCAGAAGCAGAATACATTAAGGATGCCAGAAACAGCGCTAAATAGAAGATTGCAAACTGTTAGAAAGAGAAATGTATGTACCTGCAACAGCAAGACAATTTGATTTGACAAAACAGACTGTTGGCCTGTGGTAACATCGCCACAATACGACTGGGACTGTTTCTGACCTGCACCGCACGGTACGTCCTCCAATAACGACCAGACGACAGGGTCGTTACATCACTCTCGCGCATCTGCGAAACAGATTTCATCGAGCAACTATCACTGCTGACACTATCCCCGGGTTGAGAAGAACATGTTCAGACACTGAAAGAAAGCGTTTGTGTGAACTAGGCTTACGTGAAAGGCCCCCTACTATTCTTTCAACTCTGAAGCCACGACATCATGCCACACAACTATTCTGGGCCAGACAACATCTGCTCTTTGAGAACTCTCTGTGGGACATAGTACTGTTCACTGACGAGTGCAGGATTAACCTTTTAATAGCCGATGGTGGTCAGAAAGTGGATCGTCGCCGTGGAGAGAGCTTCGCTAACATCCGAAATCAAGTGGTGGTGGAGGGATTCTGATTTGAGGAGGCATCTGAATCAATCACAGGACAGTCCTCCTTTTCTTAGACGGTGCTGTTATCGGCTTGCGATAACGTGATGAGATCATGAAAAACCATGCACCAGGCATTGTGCTTCAGCAGGACAATGCCAGTCCTCATGTTGCCAGAGACGTGTATGATAAACCTTAACCCCGAAACACTTAAATTCGGCCCTGGGCAGCAATTTCCCCATACCTGCTAATAATTGAGCATATCTGGGACGATCTGAAACGTCGACTTCAGCAACGACAGCATCCACCGCACACTGTAGGCAACTTCGTCAAGGCATTGTGAAGAAGTGACAAAATATTCCACAGGATTTACTGAATCCTATATTTGATCCATTTGGTGCAGCTTTCAAGACGTGATCAACGTTATCATTTTTAAAAAAACAGCTCCATGCTCGCTGACGCTGCAGAGATAATCACACGTGACACGAGAATGTCTTTTCAGTTTTTTGTTTCAGTTTGGATTATAGAATACAGTTTCTTCTCCCCTAAATTCGTTGTTTTTGATTGATAATATAAAATTAGGATCAAGATGCTGAGCAGCGCATGAGCTACAGTGGTCAGCGACTCATAGCTGACTGCTAGCGTCAGGGTCAGCGAACTAAAGCTGCAAAAACCCTTCTACACCTCCACGCTGTGATCCTGGATAACAGAATGCAACAGGACATACTGGCTAATGAGAAGGGATTGAAGAGGGAATGTTAACTCGGTACTCAAAAAATGCTTGTTTGTCGGATGTGTTGGACCGAAAGGTGCAAATATCGCAGTCAAGCTGTAAACTACGACATAACGAAATCCGTTCTCTGGACTACATTCTGCTACTTAAGCCCTTTCAGGGTTTGGTAGCGGGAAATTGAGAACGAATGAAGCTAAGCCAAGGCAAGCTAAATAAAATTATACAAGGGCCCTAAAGTCAAATCGGAACCTATTTTTTTAAAGAACAGCAACAATTTCAAGTAGTTAAAATACCATTACATTTTGGATATAATTTCCTGCAACCTTTATACACCTATCCCAGCGTTTAAGTAATGCTTGAAAAGCTTCGGCGTGGAAGGATTTGTCAGTGTATCTGAATCAATTCAGAAGAGCCTTTTTCACTTCGTCTTCAGTACTGCAATGCTGGCCTCCCAGGAATTCGTTTAGTAGCCCAAACATGTGGAAATCGCTAGCAACGAGATCTGGGTTGTAAGGTATATGTGACAATACCTCCCAGACGAGTTGCTGCCGATGGAAAATAGAACGATAAGCCGCATGAGGTCGAGCGTTATCTTGCAGGCACAGGACACCCTTTGTAATCAAACCAGGTTGTTTTTTGCGAAGACGGTTATGTACATCACTCAAAATGCGTATGTACTGTTCACTGTTAATATGGCACCACGGGGTAGAAAATCAACATGAATGATGCCACTTGTGTCCCAGAAAACACTCGCCATCATTTTATCTGCATACGCAAGACCGCCGAGAAGACATCCAATGCGTTGGTCAAACTCCCTTGCTTTACGCTGCAACATCCTAAATGCCTCTAGAGGAGCACTTACCACGCACTGGACTTCGGTGGCCCAAGACAGGGGACGAAGTTTGGGCACTTAGCTACGCAAAGGAATGGGTAATCAAGATCACGTGGGATGATAGCATAAAACAAAGGACAGGTGAATTTTTGTCTTCTTTCGTTCGCTTTAAAATGGTGTCTATGTTTGCAATGTTGTCCCTTGTATAAACTTCACTGCCTTCTGTAGTTCACATACAGATGTATCAAGTTTCTCTTCCAGTGTTGTTTCTATGGGCCAGTGAGATATTTTCTGTATTTCATATTCGGGACAGTTCTGTAATAGACGTGGGAATTACTGGCAGATTGTTTAATAAACACACAGATTGAGGATGTTGAAGACTTTATGCAGCCGACCTTCAAAGTGGAGATGCCACTTGAACTGAATTGAACCTCCTTGAAGAGGCTATCATTGATTGACCTTAGAATACCCCGGCTAACCAGCACAAGACAGGTTTAGACTTCGAGTACGTCACTGCCTCAGATGGGGTATTATGGTAAGGATTTCCCCCCATAATGCATAGTTCCTAAATAGCCAGAGCAAGGTGGCTGGAAATTATTTGCTTCAAAGACTGGATCAAGAGGATAAATGTCAGACATCTTGAAGAGAGTGAAGGATCAGGTCAATAGGCCAAATTATACACGACGGAATATCTTTCGGATCTCGACATTAAAAATTGTAAATTCTGTTGTGCAGAATCGATATCATTGCACTACAGAAAATCCAATGTTGGTTAGTATTTTTTTCAGGAAATTGCAAATGTTGTAGACAGTGATGGTTATTTTTGTTTGCTAATTGTGCACGTAGGAGCGAAGAGCAATTAGGGTCAAGTGAAATTTACTGATGAAGACATCACCTCAAGTTTTCGTCTGGGAGTCTGGAAACATACAGTGCAACAGCACTGGCCAACAGAGTTAAGATCAACACTATGATCCCTATAGAGGTGCGATTGTAAAATTGTACACCTAGAAGGAGCCACGTACACCTAGAAGGAGCCACGTACACCTTTTTAAGTAAGTCTCGGGATGTAAGAAAGGCTACTCCAACCGGCTACTAAAGCGATGGTGGAGACACCATACACAGTATTTGTCTTGATGATGTAACTTCCGATGTATTTGGAATATAGTGAGGCAAACACTGCGCTGATCATCAGACTTGCTCTCTGGTCTCGAACTGCCTTGTGTTAGTGGCAAGACATAAGTCAAGACTACTGGAAGTAATTCAGGATGAAAGCACTCCTTTGAGACTAGGGTTCGCTCTAAACGCGGAGATCGCCTTGAGATTGGAGTGCCGTACCTCTCGACTACAGAGCCACTCGCTATTAAAGAAATGTCAACCCAGGATTAGTCTGTACTGTTAAGAATCGATGACATTGCACTCTGGGCAGACTCATTTGTTGTCAGTCATTTTTAGCAAATGATGATGATTGTACATGCTGCTGGTTCAAGTAGCTCGCTGGTTTTACACACTCATTCGTTTATCTCACATGACGCCCTCTCTGACCTACTCGGAACTTCAAAGAACAAGAAAAGGCGCATTTTGCTTGTTTGATCAATCGTTGATTTCAAACTACTGCAATTTTGCGAATCGGCGAATAATATTTCGTAAAAAAACATGTGAATATTGATTGCTTCTTCTTCTTTCGTTTACCGCAAATTATAATGTATATTTATGCAATGCTGTATCTTGCAATCGCTTAACTGTTTTTTTGTTGTTGTTGTTGCTGTAATTAACATACAAGTCCATAAAATATAACATAGGACCAATGGCTGTCTTCTGAACATCATATTTGGCGCACTTCTGTAGTATATACTCTGTAGTACGGGGAAGCTGACCGCGCGTACACATAACGGAGTTGACAATTATCAACTTTGTGAACATGATGTTTAGGAGTCAATTGTGTCCTTGTCTGACCCGCAGCACAACAGTTTGCTGTCTGTATTGATATATTTTTTTCTGTGCATATTCTCCATTGTCAACACCCAACACTTTTGATGTCTAAAGGAAATAATAAAATCTCATCATATTTTAATACATTATAGTTTATGCTAATCTAATCTAGCCTAAACTAATGTACTGAAATTTAATTTACGTACATACATATATAAATTATCACACACATACAAACATAAATCATACATACACATACACAATCCGCATATATATATATATATATATATATATATATATATATATATATATATATATATATATATATATATATGTATATATATATATATATATATTTATATTTACATACATACGAGACGTGTTCAAATGAAACCAGACCTAAATGCAAAATGCAACAAGTGGACATACATACGATGCGCATGATAACGTCACTGCTGGTGTAAACAGCACATACCGACCGTCAAGTTTGCAAAATTTCATTATCCTCCAACTCATAGTTTCCTCAGCAGATCGTTGAAAACATGGCTGGTGTGATACATAATCCGTAAATAGTTTATCAGTGTGCAGTGATTCTGTTTCTAACAGATGAAGAATGTCGACCAGTTGACACTGATCGCAGAAAGCAGTGTATGGTGACAAAGTGTGTCGAAGTCAACAATAACGAACTGGACAACGATGTTTAAAGAAGGACGTGAGTTAACGGAAGATCTTCCGCGACCATGTCGGGCGCATATTGTTGCCCTAACTCACGTCCTTCTTTCAGAATTCCAAAATGAAGTAGATAAAAATATATTTTGACAACAATGGCGACTGGTTAATGGAAATCTGGAAATTCATAATGGTAATACACAGGTTACTTATCCTGTGAAATTATGGAACAATACTAGCAAAAACTGCAAAAGTGAATTTTTTTGAACATGACTTGTTTCACCCAAGTGGAAACATACGGCTGGGAAACATGGACAGTTACCTAAATCTCAAGTAAGATAATAGAGTCCTTCAAGTCAAAATGATATGCAAAGGTCATCAGAATGCATTGACCGAAAAAAAGAAGAATACAGATATTCAACAAGAGTTGGGCATAGCGGACAACATGAGTTCCATCATGTACAGCAAATTGAAATACTTTGGCCACATCTGATGGCCCAAAGGTTTTGAGAGAAGTATGGTGTCGAGCAAGAAAGGCAGAAGCAGATCAAGAAGGTGATGGTATCAACATATCAAGAAATGCTTTGTTATGACTCTGGAGCAGGCCGGAGAGTTGGCATGAGATAGTTTCTTTCAGACGAGCTGTGATTGAAACTTCTTGCTACATTTTGAGAATGTAAATGTTTGATATGCATGTAAATATATATTACTTCATCATCAAATAGCATGTCCTTTGCTGAACGTTGGTACCATGACAGCCGATCTGAAAGACACTCGGTCCCTGTCCAGCTCGCCCATCTCTGCTACTGTCAACTCCAGATCCTCTGCTAGGCTCCGTGCCCATGTTCTTCTTGGTCAGCCTGTGCCTGTTTTGCCAGGCACCAAACCCGTATGTACCGTTCTGTCACGGCCATTGTGACCTTTGTTGTGACCGAAGAATGTTAATTACCAAGATATAATGTTGTTTTCCTGCCAGTTTTATTGTATATCGAGCTCCTGCAAAATGTCTGTATATTTTCATTGTCGTTGTTCATGGTATTTTGAGCACCTCCCTTTACAATTTTAACTTGAAGACATCAATTCTCTTCTGTAGGGTTTGTGTGGATGGCCATGTCTCGTATCTGTACGTTGCCTCGGAGAAGATGCCCATCCTCTGGATCATTATTTGTGTCATTTTGTTTCTACCATACGTTTTTCCTTGTAGTTAACCTCCATTGTGCCATTGTGCCATGACCTTTCTTCTCCAAAATTCGTTTTTGGCAACCTCCTTGGTTGTTTATTGTCGAGCTGTAATATTCAAGACTCGTAATGCTTTGAACTGTTTGTATCTCTATGATAACTCGATGTATGGATTTCGTCTTGTCGATACTCATTGTCTTATTCAAGCTGGTCTTTATGAATAGATTGTGTTCCTCGCTGTGTCGTTTGACCGACATGACCATTTGTCCCAGCCCCTCAGTTTTCTTCAAGAGGACATCTGAATCGGTTGCATGTCTGTTCTTGTATTTCCTTCCCGCCGATTGTGAATGGATCGAACGTTTCATTATCTTTGTCATTCTTGACATTTCTCATGCTGTTTTTCGCATAGATATTGAACAGATAAGGAGAGTATGCATCATTGTTGCTCTCCTGTGTGCGCGTTAATTAAACAAGTCTCCCTTCTCTCCAGATATTCTGACCGTTGCGTGTTGCCCCTATATACATTAATTCCAAGAGTCGTGTATCGCAATTCCAATTTGTGCCATGATTTTCTAAAGCTTTTCGTGTCGCAAACAGTTTTTCAATAATATTTCGCAAGTTAAGGGTGTGATCACTCGTGCCTCTACCCTGTCGAACACCTTTCAGAGTCATATTTACTTCAATGCTGATTTTGTTTAAAACCTTTTCAAGATGATCCGGAAGCGAATTTTGCTAGGAAGACTAATTAGAACGAAGTTGAGGTAATTAGTGCATCGCTTCAGATCACCAGTTTTTGGGAGGGATAAATAAGGATCTTGTCCCAGAGGTTGGCCACGTTGTGCTGCGCCAGATATTCTTGCAAAATGCCGGATAATAATGCCGTACCTTTAATTCTTCCTATTTTACTCATCACGTGACAAAAGAAATGGGAGATAAGTCGAAGCTTTATTTTCTCACGTATACTATCACATGACAATCAAATGGGAGATAATTAGTCTGAATTTATGTTTTCCAATGAATTAGAATCACAAAACGTATTCAAATTGCATTTAATTTGACAGCAACATTGCTCTTAAGAATAAGAAGCATCTACCATATCCTGATTGAGATAATATCTCTTTCTTATGTCATTCAAAGCTGACATTCCCGTGAATTATTGTATGGGGAGATAATATGTGTGCTCATTTTGGTGAACCGCAACTACAAATGGGAGATCATTTGTTCGCGAATTAAGCAATTAATTGGAAATTCAGAACAGAACAATCGGCATGCCAATCATGAACTCATTTACTCGTGTAACATTTTAGACATTTCAAGGCAAATCAATTTTTGAAATGTAAAAATTCAAATAAGAATAATATGTACATTTTTGATAAATTTTGGAACAGTTGGTAATGAGAGCCGTTTCAATAAATATATGGCAAATGGTCTAGCCAATTTATCGGCTTAAGCAGCAGTATAATACAGTTTTAAAAACAATATATCGGCCTTGCGGAGTGAATCATTTATTTGGAACGTCTTTCTAAATGAAACATTTGAAGTTCAGTGCTGTAACTTTAGTTCTCTTTAAACGGACCGCTGTTACATCACATGCATACAAGAAATGGTAGAAGAATTTTGTACTTGAATACGATGGAGTCAAGGCATTTACCTAGAAATTGGAGAACTTTAGTCCTTCTATATGTATTTAACAGGGATTGAGTGTCTCGAGGTATGATGTCGACCTCGAATGCTAGAGGTCACGGGTTCTTCTTCTTCTTCTTCTTCTTCGTACGCAGTCAGACAGTAACCATTATTTTTTCGTCAGAAAAAACAACGGCCACGAAGCGGATCCTTCATATTTGGGAACAAGAAGAAGTCACTATATGTCTGGTGGGTATGGAGGAATGGGTTTCATACCGGCATGTTGCGTGCGGCAACGCAAACGAAGTGGGGGACGTCGGCGGAAGCCCCGGGAAGAGTTCTCTTTTCTTTGTAAGGAGCCACATCCCTGGAATCGGCTTGCCCGGAGATAGGGACCGCGGCCCCGTAAAGCACCGCGGCTCTTGCGGTGTCCGGTGCGCTCCCGTCGGCCCTTGAAAACCCCACGGAGACGGTGTGAATTTCGTGCCAGGCCGTACCCATATCCGCAGCAGGTCTCCGAGGTGCACAGCCTCTAGTCGATAGAACAATGTAGGTAAGGGAAGTCGGCAAATTGGATCCGTAACTTCGGGAAAAGGATTGGCTCTGAGGGCTGGGTCAGTCGGGCCGGGGTACGAAGCGGGACTGGGATGGGCCCGGGCTGGGCGAGGCCGCCGCCGCTAGTCGGCGGGCCGGCCGAGCTCGGAACGTGGCTTCAACCTTCCCGTGGACCGCCCCAGCTATGCGGCGGAGCCTTCCCAGGTTTCGTCCGCGTCGGCTGGCATTGAACAGCCAACTCAGAACTGGTACGGACCAGGGGAATCCGACTGTCTAATTAAAACAAAGCATTGCGACGGCCGTCCCCCGGTGTTGACGCAATGTGATTTCTGCCCAGTGCTCTGAATGTCAAAGTGAAGAAATTCAACCAAGCGCGGGTAAACGGCGGGAGTAACTATGACTCTCTTAAGGTAGCCAAATGCCTCGTCATCTAATTAGAGACGCGCATGAATGGATTAACGAGATTCCCACTGTCCCTATCTACTATCTAGCGAAACCACAGCCAAGGGAACGGGCTTGGTAGAATCAGCGGGGAAAGAAGACCCTGTTGAGCTTGACTCTAGTCCGACTTTGTGAAGACACATGAAGGGTGTAGCATAGGCCAACACTGAAATGATTGACATGCCGAGACCACTCTTCTGGGGTCTAATATTGAACTGGTGCTGGACTTAGACCCCCAGAATTCTGGGGTTATGCCCCCTGTGGCCCGGTTTTGTCTGCATCCAGTGTTTGATAAAGGAATTGACGGAAGAGCACTATCAGGAGTGGAGCCTGAGACCTAAGTTAATTTAACACGCCAATACTGCAGAATGACTACCAAAAGTACACCTTCGTGGGGTCAAATAGAGAACATGTGCTGGAATTAGACCCTCGAAGATCTGGGACTACCCCCTAAGAAACTTGATTGTCTCGCTAATGGAATTGACGGAAGGGCACCACCAGGTGTGGAACCTGCGGCTTAATTTGACTGAACACGCCAATACTGTAGAACAACTGACAAATCGAGAGCACTGCCGTTTGGGTCTAATAATGAACGTACGCTGGTATTAGACTCACGGATGACAAGTCAGCTCTCAAACACTCAAATGAAAGAACGCTACGGAAATCGTGTTTAACTCCGCAGAAACCGCAGATTTCAAATACCTGGTCATTGACAAACAAAAGCCCTCAATAAATTCGTCTGACCAAATAGTGAACGGGTGCTGGAAATAGATCATCTGAAGACAGGTCAGTTTTACCCTACAAATGACAGGGCGTTGCTACGGAAAACCAGCTCAAATCGAGAGGAGCCGCAGACACTTTGGTTCACGTACCAGGCTGATAAGCCAAGGGCGCGAGGCTATCATGTGGGGGATTACGGCCGAACCCTTGTAAGCCGCAATCCCGCCCAAAATCTCAGCACCACTGCAATGGGAGGCTCCTACATGCTCGGGACCTAGGGCTTGCGCCCCAGCCCTATCAGGTAGAGCCACAGTAAGAGGTCCTTGCCGTCCGCCAATCAAAGCGGGCGGACAACTGTTTGATACTCACCCTATACGGCGTTGGGGTGCGAAAACACCAACCAAAAACTTAGTACCTGGTCGGGGTGTCGAAAACAGTAGAGCAGCCACCTCACTGTGAACTGTCAAGACTCAACCACTGACCATGAGAGTTGTCTGCACATCAGGCGAACAACATCTCTGTGACATTACCAGGCTTGTCCCCTGGCTGAATGCACTCCGGCTACGATATCTACCTCTGTACGTTATCAGCCATATAACTATCATACTGGACGCAGAAGAGATGCAGACCAGCGGACATTGCACACCTGCCCCACTGTGTCAACACCCCAGGTGGCGGGGAATGCTAGGCGTACCATCCCTGCATAGAAACCAAGAAAATAAAGGGAAAAAGAGATACCCCACTCACATGCAAATGCTACGATTCTGGCAGGCCGTGACGATCCTGGGATACAGACACACTGGACTGCCTCTCTTCCGGGTAAACCAGTCCATCTCATATATCATCACATATCATCATTGCACCCTATAGACACGAGTAGTGAAGACTCGACAGTCTGGTAAGACAACTTCCATAAGAGAGAAAACTCTGATCGTAAACAACTGCTGCCTTGCAGATAGGCTGGGGACAGCCAAAGGCTAAGGAGGGCATCCCTACAGAAACGCCTGTTGAAATCGGATGCACGGGGCCGCAAGCCTAACAAAACAGTGCAACGTAAATCACAGTATGATGGCAGTACAACCTATTAGAAAAACGTATGGCGCTCATCCTGAGGAGTCCCGCCAGGCAGCGATAGTGCCGGGCCCCACGCCTCGAAGGGGCCCACCCTTGACTACTGGTGGTCACCCACCCATGTGTCGTGGAGTCAAGGCACATGGCTATGGGGCAACGTCTATTGGCCAAAACCTCAAGACCCTCAAAATACTACAGTGGAATGCGGAGGGAGTCATTAACAAAAAACTTTCCCTAACACACCACCTGCATGAAGGTAAGATTGACGTGGCATGTATCCAGGAAACGCACCTCAACAATAACCATAAATTCTCAATCAGAGGATATCAGACCTTCCGTCTAGATAGAGAAGGCCACAAAGGAGGGGTCCTGATACTGACCAGAAACAGCATACCGAGTAGCGCGGTACCTGTCAATCACACCGGACAAGCAGAAATTGTAGGAGTTGACATAATGGCTAAAGAGACGAAGCTCCGCATTTTCAATCTGTACGGACCACCAAACAGAGACCTATCGCTCTCGAGTATGGAGGTCAGAGACTCCAACTGCATAGTAGTTGGAGATTTCAACAGCCACTCGGAGAGATGGGGATACTCTGACACAGACAGCAGAGGTGACGAAGTGGAAGATTGGGAGATAGATGCAAATCTCTCCCTAATCAATAGGCCGGAGGATAGCCCTAGCTTCTATTCAAGAACATGGCATACCACCTCGACTCCAGATTTGGCCTTCTCCACACAGGACATACACTATAAAATAGACCGCCAGGTGCTAAACCAAATGGCAGGTAGCGACCACAGGCCGATCAGGCTAACCATTGACATGGAAGTAGGCCCACAGGAAACAAAACCGCTCCCACGTTGCAATTACAAACGAGCCGACTGGGACAGATTTGCAATCCTGACAGATGGGCTGTGTGAAACCATCAACACACGAAACACCAAAATGAAGCCCATGGTGGAGAGCCTAAGCAAGGCAATAATGCAAGCCACCACTGAAACCATCCCAAGAGGAGCTAGGAAAAACTATAAGCCCTACTGGAATGATGAGTTACAGAAAGTGGAAGATGCAGTAACAAATGCTAGGAACATGGCAGAACGAGAAAAATCCATGGAGGCAAACATCGCCCTCAAAGCCGCCGCGGCGAAGTACAAACACACTCTCAAGCAAACAGCAAGAGAAAGTTGGAAAAATAAAACGGAAAGTCTAAACCTGGACAAAGAAGGGAACAAGCTATGGAAGCTAGTCAGAGCCATGAATGACGAAACCCCGTCAAATAAACAAATTACTATCAAGCAGGGCGAGAACTTGATCACAGGTAAGAAAGCCGCAAACGCCTTTGTCGATCACTATGCCAGAGCAAACCACATCGAGGTCCCTGCAGATAAGCATACATACATTAGCGAAGAGCTAAAGGGACACGAAAACATAAATACGGCTCCTGAAGAGCACATGATGGCCAAACTAACAATGCGCGAAATGGAAGAGGCTATGAGAACACTAAAGAAAAGGAAATCTCCCGGAAAAGACGGGATAACAAACGAAATGCTGATGGGGGCTGGGCCAAACAGCGAAGAAGAAACTACTATCAGTCCTGAACCAAAGCTGGAAAAGGGGTATTGTACCCCAGGCATGGAAAGATGCAATACTGGTACCAGTACCAAAAACAGGGAAGGACAAAACAGATCCAAATGGATACAGGCCCATTAGCCTACTGAGCTGTGTCGGCAAGCTGATGGAACGGATGATAAACACCAGACTGATGTGGCATCTGGAAGAAAAACGAATACTAATTCCACAGCAAGCCGGCTTTAGACAGCACAGATCCACTGAGGACCAGGTCATCCTCATAGCCCAGGAGATAGAAGATGCCTACCAGGCACAGAAACACACAGTAGCTGTTTGGGTGGATCTGGAAAAGGCATTTGACAAAGTCTGGAAGGATGGACTTAGAGTCAAGCTAAGAAGAAGTGATGTCTGTGGGAAGATGTACAATTGGATCAACCACTACCTCAAACAAAGAACGGCCAGAGTCCAAGTACAAGGGCAGATGAGCAAAAAAGGTGACACTCGAGCAGGGAGTACCCCAAGGGGGAGTATTGTCACCCACACTCTTCCTGGTATATATAAACGATATTACAGAGAATATACCAAGAAGAGTCCATAGCTCAATGTTTGCAGACGATCTGGCTATGTGGACCTCTGAAAAGAATCTCACCATAGCAAGAAATAGGATGCAGACGGCCCTAACATCGCTGGAAGAGTGGGCGAACTCATGGCTGGTCAAAATAAACGAGGAGAAAACCACGTGCACAATATTCTCGCTCTTATTAAAACCCCAAAGTACCAAATTAAGTCTGAATGGCAAAATCCTGCAGCCAAACGACAACCCAACCTATCTGGGAGTCACATTTGATCGGCGCATGACATGGAAAAGTCAGATTGAGAGAAACCGAATGAAAGCCAGAGAAAGAATGGCGATCATGAAGAAACTTGCTGGCACAAGCTGGGGAGCAGACGAAGGCATACTAAAGAAACTGTACACTGGAAGAGTGAGACCAGTTCTCGAGTATGGCATTGCGGCATGGACAACCGCAGCGAAGGCGAACTTCGATAAAGTTAACAAACTTCAAAACCAAGCCATGAGAATTATAACAGGTGGCATGAAGTCAACGCCAATTGTAGAACTTGAAAAGATTACAAAATTGCAATCCATGACCGATAGAAGAGACTGCAGAGCCCGGCTGCAGTCAGAGAAACTCAGAAGACTGACGGACCATCCAATGTACCAGAGACTAAACAATTTGGGAACTGGGAAACTAAAGCGGAGAAACTTTGCAGAAATAGCCAAAGCAAAGATGCACGAAGATCCCATAAACGCACTAACAACACCAAAACCCATCACTACTGTACGAAAACCTACTTTGAGGCAGGATATATTTCCAGAGGTGGTAGAAAATATACCAGGTATTGCAAACAAAAACTTCCAGATTGAAAAAGAAAGGAGAGACACTACCCTAAGCTTCATAACGAAAAGCTACCCAAGCATGGACTGGACCCATGCATACACCGACGGTTCTGTAACAAACACTACACAGAACGGAGGGGCATGAGCATTCCTGAACCTACCAAATGGCAGAAAAATAACACTGTCATTCGCTACTGGTAAGTACACAAGCAATTTCAGAGCAGAGGCAGAGGCACTGAGGGCGGCAGTGGAAGAAATGGTAACACACAGTGAAAATGAGAGCCATATAGTCCTGCTGACAGATGCTCTCGCCATAGTCACAGCGCTAAAAAGCCAGAAAAACACTGAGCTTAATGACTTAAGAGCAGCACTCTGCAAACTGTGCCAGCAGTCCGCACCAAAAAGGGTAGTGGTACAGTGGGTTCCGTCACACTGCAACATCCAAGGCAACGAGGAGGCAGACAGACTGGCAAAAGAAGGTGCAAGGCTACCACAAACAGATACCAGTATGACGTACGAAGAGTCAAAACGGCTTATCAAAGCCAGATACATGACCAAATGGGAAACCGAACATACTGGTTACACCAAAAACGATGCCTATTACCAGTTGAACCGAAGAGAGCAGGTCGTTGTCTTCAGACTTCGCACTGGCCACAACAGACTGAGGTACCACCTATTCAACAAATTGAAGATAGGGTGTACCGACGAATGCCCGTGCGGTACTGGTAAAATGACCACTGAACATCTGCTGAAGAACTGCCCGACATACGAGGATCAGAGAGAGCAGATGTGGCCATTGCCAGTGGAACTGCAAGACAAGCTCTATGGTAGTGGCGAGAGTCTCAGGATGACCGCCGCTTTTTTCGAGAAAATAATGGTTACTGTCTGACTGTGTACGCAGAAGAAGAAGAAGAATACCGGCATGTTGTTCTGGTGTCTAGGATTACTGAATTGGAGACGTGGTTCCGGATCTAGACGGGGGAATTCTACAATCAACACATCAAGAAGGTGAATCGTAGATGAGAGAATTGTATCGACTTACAGGGTGAGTACTCAGAGATGGACTAAAGTTCACACCAATTTTCAGCTAAGTGCCTTTTCATACTATAGCGCAAAATGTTTTGACCACCCCTTCACATGCTTCTCATGTAGCCGGGAATGAGTCATAATCGCGCTGGTTTTTGCCAGACGTGGGAATGAAAGCCGCCAATCCATGTGTCTTATTATCTAGACTGCCAAGAGCTAATCGCTAAAAGCTTAATAATAAAACAACAAGAGCATCGCATGTAACGGCGTCACAAGAAAGTGTTCACATTGTCACCAAATATCAACACAGCTGTAATGCTTTGATTTAGGAGATCAAAACAATCAGATGCATCCCGTGATCCATCTCTCATGTCAAAAGTGGACACTCCTTCGGGGGAAACTACCCTTCAGAAGTTATATTTTTAGTAAACCACCATTTTGCAAAAAATGATGATGATGATGAAGTTGATAATGACAATGATTTTGATGATGTCATGCGTTGTCTCCGCATCGATGACTGGCTGTAACGGACAACAAACATCCTCTATCTATTGCCTGGATGGTACACTCTGAAAGATGTTTGATGTCCATTTTTGTGTCTTACTTACCCTGTTACGCTTCCACCTCCACCAGTCTCAGAAATAGGCGATCGTATATTCCAGGGGCTAACAGATGCTAAGATTGACGTGGCAAGTCACCAGTGGATTTTAACCTGCCAGAAAAATATGAAACAAAGAAGGTCGCACTTCCACGCGACGTCTAACGACATAAGTGTACTGAAGATGGATATATAGACTCACCCTGTTATCGCATTGTCTTCACCCAGCTAGTCTGTCTTCATCTTTTCACACCAGCTTTGTTCTCAGCAATATATCGTGTCTCTTAATATGGTCAACATGTTTAATACGTCTAATTTGTAATGCCTTTCAGTATTTAACAAATCGACAAGTTAAATATGTTTGAAACGTAAAGAGACGTGATACTAGGGGGAACGGACAGCGCATGAGCTGCAGTGGTCAGCGACCCATAGCTGACTGCTAGCGTCAGGGCCAGCGAGCCAAAGCTGCCAAGACTCTTCTACACCTCCACGCGGTGATCCTGGATAACTGGCTAAGGAGAAGGGATCGAAGAGGGAATGCTAACCCGGTACTCAAAAAATGCTTGCTGAAGTCGGATGTATTGGACCGAAAGATGTAAATATCGCAGTCAAGCTGTAAACTACAACGCATTCCGTTCTCTGAACTACATTCTGCTACTTAAGCCTTTCATGGTTTGTTAGCGGGAGAATTAGAACGACCGAAGCTAAGCCAGCAGCAGATTGACACGAAGAAGACAGCGGCATAAGTGGGAGAGCAATTGCAAGCTTTGAATTTGAAAATAGTGTGTCGGAACGAGACACGGCATGCTGTAGGTCTAATGTATCCAACCTTCGATGAGAAGACGGCACTTGATACCAACATTATAACGACTGAGTGAAGGTAAGGCAGTGGAACCACTTCAGCACAGCACACACCCTCACGCATTCATACTATGGCTGAAAAGCTCTGGTATAGCTTGATAGCTTATGTTTGAGGTTGCAAGCGCAGTACCTTGTTAGAAGAAAAGGTGCACTCTTAACAACGATGATTTATAACAAAGCACTAAAGTACTTTATATCGTTGTAGTTCCTGCAGCAATTAGTTTTCCATGAAGAATAGCAGACGCGTGTAGATTATTTTCGCTTCAGTCAAACTGTTCAATATGAAAGAAACAACAGCAGCTAAACACTTAAAAGTTCGGCACTTAGGTTTTAATTCATCATAAACAAAGTTCCATGGGTTCACATCGTAAGTTAAAGGACATTACTTTTTTTGTTAATGGGAGGACTGGTCGATATATTTTGTTGTTGTTGTTGTTGTAAATAAGTGAAGACTTAGATAAAGACTCAAGTGTAGAAAATATGGTTACGTTCAATTTTTGAGAAGGGTTAGGGTTATGGTTCAGGGTTGTTGTTGTTTTAATGCCCACAATGAGTAGGTTACTTTAATGTACGCCCTGAAAAGACGTTATGTGGCGGGTTGCAGTAGCTTTCCTCACATCCCTGATAATGGTTCTTCTTCTTCTTCTTATTTGTTCGTTCTCAATCTCCCGCTACCAAGTCCTGAAAAAAACTTTGCAAGTAGCAGAATGTAGTTCAGAGAACGGAATGCGTATTGCCGTGGTTTACAGCTAGACTGAGATATTTGCAGTTTTTGGTTCAACACATCAGGGTTGCCCTCCCTCTTCGATCCCTTCTACTTTGCCAGCCTGATCTGTTGCAGCTTGTGATCCAGGATCACCACGTGGAGGTGTAGAAGGGTCTTGGCAACTCTGATTTGCTGACCCTGACGCTAGCAGTCAGCTATGGGTAGCGGACCGCTGCAGTTTATGCTCTGCTCAGCATCTTGATTCCCTGATGAAGGTTAACCGGGATCCTCCATGCGGTTGTGCTATGCTTGGCTTCATCTCCATGTCGCTCACTACAACGGAGATCATGTCGAACCTCACCTTGTTAGCCAGACTGTTGTCCTAAACAACATCCCTTTTCCAGGATGACCAACGAGGAGGTCAGGTGAGGGTCTTGGCCAGTATATTTCTCCTGACCCTGGCTAACATTCTCTGATCAGTGTGTTTTGCCTGACCGAAGTTAGCCTCATCGTCCCTAGGTTGGGGGTTAGAATTGGAGTTATGGTTAGGATTAGGGTTATGGTTAGGGTTAGACAACATGGTTGTTATTAATTCGTCTGAGTGCATGAATGGTGCAAATCTGCTGTACAAACGGAATGTTACTCTCCTTATCATGGACCAATGCTGACAGATTCAAGAAATGCTTTGCTATAACTGCAGGAATAAACGGAGGCAGAAGTTCTCGTCTATTCTCGCGAAATGTTCGACATCCACAGCAGTTAAAAAGTGAACTATTCTTGGACTTCACGACTTGAAGATGATGTTCAAAAGATATAAATTTATTTTATTTGGGGGTGAATGAAGACTTAAGTAGCAAAGGCTATACAGCTTTCTTAGTCCTCCCCCATTATCATTGTACTCTTTCTTAACACACTTTTTCCATATCATTCCCTTTTCTAAACCTGGCACAATTAAATGTATAATTGTTACCAGCATCACTATAGACCGCGTGCTGGTCTTATACTACTGGGCAGACTACATGTCAACAAAGTAAAGGGTGGAGACTAGACACTCCTGAACCGCACGTTTCCCAGGCCGAATAAGTCGATATAAGAACCCACCGCACCACCACTCCACCCCACAAACGTAATACCAAACACCAGGAGAAAGTCCGAAGGGAAAATCTATTGAAGAGATGCTAGTGTGCCGTCTAGAGGCCGATCGGATGGATTTGCAGACCAAATGGATATCATGTGGTTACTTAATAGCAGGCACTGACTTTGAATGATTGGAATCCTGCTTATGAACCATATAGATGTATCCCTACTGCCAAGTAGCTGAAGGCTGCTTTTTCGTTGTTGTAATTTTACTTCCTGCTTCTTCCTCTACCTGGGATAGCTATGTTGTCAAGTAAGTAGTGATTTAATTATTTCCCCATTTTTGTAATGTATTTAATGTGTCCGGACAACGGCTAACAGCCTGTTCGTTACAATTGTCAACTGCTAAAGGGTTTTATACATGCACATCATGTAAACGTCCATCTACGTTAGGAACATTCACTCATCTCACTTGCTTTGAGACCATGGGTCTTGTTGAGGTTTGAACCTCCAATGTTTCATGTTTTCTGTCGTTTCTTGAGAGGCGTTATGTAGCTGCACTGACTTATAAGAGGTTTCCAGTGTTCAGTTGTAATTATAATTATGACATTTATTTTATACACGTGCACATAACAAACTGATTTTGTTCTACAGTGAATTCCGGTTGACTGTGGGATCCTTAGGAACGAGAACGTAGATCTCGCAAAGTGGAGGAATACAGACTCGCCATTCTCATAACTATATAGAAGCAATGATATTCATAAAACGATCAATGAAGGCTGAATTGAGAGATCAGCACAAAGAATACAAAACAGAAAAAAACTTCGTATAAAAAATTGGCAGAGATGGGCAGACACTGATCTTCTGACTCAGAACGGGTCATTGCAGACTCAAGGACCACCTCCACAGGATGGGTCTCAGAGACAAGTCCGATACCAGAGCACCCAAGCAAACACCATAACATATCCTACAGGACTGCTCCACATATGCAGACCAAAGAGAGGCAGTCTGGCCCGGGGAAGCGTCATACTTGAAAAGCTGTGTGGTACAGACCTGAATTGCACAGTGTTCTTCGTAAACCTTGCAGTCCTAACAGCACAGCATTTCTTGATGGGTGGAGAAGAAAGAATACATGTGAATGATCACTAATTTATATATTTATTTACTGAGTTTTCTTCACATTTTTCAGATCCCTGGGACAAAATAATAGTTAATCTTAGCTAATAGTTAATCTTTAAGTTTATATATAAATGTGTAAATATTTTTTTCTGAACTTTCTTTACGAAAACGTTATGGTTAATTCCACACTCAGCCTTTGCGAATCGTGCATAGATCAGTGTCATGAAGTGGAAAGTACTCTACCCTACGAGCGGTATAGTTTTCTGAATATATCGCGTTTCATTACGGTTTGATGTGTCACAAATAGGAAGATTTACCGCTTATTCTGCCCTAGTGTATTGTTTAAACTTGCCGGGTATTGATCGCTTACTTATCCTGGAACAGAGTTAGGGCTTGTGGACTAAAAAAGAGACAGAAAGGAGAAACGAATAACAATTCAGAGTAAATATCAGAGATTGAGATGCCAGAGACAAGAATACCCTATTCTCCCATGGCGACAGTAAGAAATAATTTCACGGTGACAGACTGATAAAAGTCTGTGAAAGCACACATAGACATACATTCATTTAGGAAAGCGACGAAGAAAGGCAGAAAATGGATTACATTCCACGCGACCAGACTGTTAGCTTGTAAACCATACGGGAACACGTACTGGTGTAACCAAAAAGACAATGTCTGTGGTCGAACGATCCTGCCTTGTTTAAAAGGAAGTAAATCTGCTAAAGAAACTCTAACGGTGTCCCGTTTCCCAGTGTTGGGTTTTGCTTTCTACTGATCAGCAGTTTCATGTTAATGAGGTTTGCCCAAGCTTGACCGCAAACAGTCTTGCCAATCTGACGGGCTTACAGGATATATTCCATTCCTTGAAGGTTCTTGAGGTATTTACTCGTCTATTGTTGGGTTGGAGATACTGAAATAGCAAACCTTACTTTCATGCTTGATGCTCCTAACCAATTATACGATCACAACAACTTCAGAAAGAATACAGCGAGTTACTTGGTGATCTTGCGTTTGTATTTTCCCTCCCTCTTTAAGGGCAGAATAAAACTATTCCTTACTGAAGATCGAACCGGTGTATCCTAACTACAAAATCGCCACCTTATCTGTTCGGCCACCCAATGGTTTGATAAGTCGCCACAAGATAGTAGACACCGATTAAATGTACGATTAAGAGAGATTTAGATTTATTAATAATATTAAACAAACAAATCAATCAAACTAAAACATTTGTGGCTCCCTGTGAAGCATAGCTATTGACCAAACACATATCAAATCATTCAATATTGACATGTCCATATATGTTGAAATGTTAACGTTTCTCTAGAATGGGATAGTCAGCACCATCCCGAACCCCCCTGAGTCGACACTCACGATATGAATCGCAGGTTAGAGTGTTACTAAAATGTGTTTCCATTTCAGGTCCGGGCCACACTGAACAATGGTAATTGATTAATTAATAAATAACAAATATTTAGGTAGGTGAAGTGACACAAAGACACGTTTTAAAGAAAATGTTTGCATAAATTGTGTATGTTGGTTTGATTGTGGTGTGACGCTTGGGGAAAATAAATTGTCTACACGGAAATATAAATTGTCGTCGTGTGGACATAAATTGTCTATATTGGGTTCTTATTTCATTAACTAATTTCATGAAGCCATTGCGTAACTACCATAACTTCATATGGCTGTAGGAATATTTTGAGTTTGAGAAAACTGATCGCGGAGGACTGGACCAGGGGATCTCAAATAAAGGGTAAAATAGGACCACTATTCAGCAAAGTATGATGACCTTCTATGCTAGACTATTTTGGAAAAGGAAAAAATGATGTTTTGAACGCAGGTAGTTTGAGAAACGAAGCAAACAAGATTTTTGGGAGGGATTTTTGCTGTTTTTTTGTGCGTTCGCCTTATTTCTCTAATCCCCAAGGCGGTGTGCGTTGCATTGTGGTTTTTATTTTGCGCCTGTCGGTCCAGTGCATCCGACTTCAGCATGCATTTTATGTAAGGGTCTGCCTTCTCCTGCATTTTCTAAGGGTTTACTTCCCCGGGATAACGGCCGGTGATGTGATGTGGATCGAACCCAGCACACTCGGGTTGTGAGCCTTGTCACTTAACCACTAGCCCATGCCGTCCCCACACAAACAAGATTGAGAACCACTGTACTAGACGAATCAACCACCCACATAATTGACCTAATAATAGAACGTATATGGAGATCGTGTATGCTGGGAACATATTGTCAATTGCCTATTGTACCAAGATATAAGGGTGCTTTAGTACATTGACTAGAATTGTGTTCTTTTAAGAATTAACTTCACTACACTCTGGGCATTGATCTAGCAGCATATGAGCTTCTGTCCTTTGACTTAATGCCCTATAATGGTATCTGCAGTTGTTTGTGAGCTGTTGGCTAGTTCCATACAGAGTGTTCCATTTGTCTTGCCTCAGAGGAAAAAACTTTTTCCTAGCACCGTCGAGCCCCACTCAAAAAGATGATGTATGATAGCGATGTGTGCACAGTCAATACTTTGGAGCATGATATGGTTAGATTCTGTTCAAGTGACTATTGTCTGTGTTTAAAGCAAATGCGGAAAATAATTCTTTGATCTGTTTATTCTTTTCCTAAGAATCGACGCCACTGCACTCCAGGCATACCTTTAGATGCTCAGTATATCAGTAAATAGCGAAGAGTGTGTATACTGGTGGTGCTTGTAGCTCGTATGTTGTACACACTTCCGCTTCATCCTCTCATGCTCCCCACTCCGCTAGAACCGCGTTCTGCAGTCTATTGAATGGTCATCATCTACCAGTCGGTCATTGAAAAACTTCAACATATTACTCCTGTCCAATCTAGTTTCTGCATAATGGGTTCTTGTGAGATAAGGATGCCAGCTCTTTCGTTAACATGGACCCAGCAGGACTGTTCAAAGGTTGTCACTGCCGTGGTCTGGAGTGCCTGACTGTTCAAAGGTTGTCACTGCTATGGTCTGGAGTGCCTGACTGTTCAAAGGTTGCCGCTGCCGTGGTCTGGAGTACTTGACTGTTCAAAGGTTGTCGCTGCCGTGGTCTGGAATGCTTGACTGTTCAAAGGTTGCCGCTGCCGTGGTCTGGAGTGCTCCCAGCCATTGTTGGCATCTCTGTATGGTCTGACCGGGGTGGTATATGTATGAAAAACTTCGATCAAAGGTTACACCGGATTATTTCAATATATAACACATGCAATGACAAATCCATCAATAGTACCTCCCATGAGGACAACTTTAACTAAATAATTGTACAAGAAGCATCACATCATGCAGGCCGTGTTAGGATTGATCTAGTAGCTGTAATCTTTGCCCCACTGTATGTTTTCCTGCAATGTCACCTGAGTGTTTGTGGCAATCTCGTTTCGACTAAGCCAGTTATGTTCGTTAGGATATCGTTTTAAAATGTAAATAATCGTCCTACCCCAATGAGTTGAACGTTGGTCACTTATATTGTGCAGGTTTCGCTGTAGTCAATAGGTTAAGGCACTCACCTCTCACCGTGATGAACGGAAACTGTGGGCGATCGAATCCCGCAAGTTTCAAGTGACCCCTGGTCTAACGGGAGGTAAGCTCAGAGTGCCTGCATCCCGAGTTACCTCCAGTCGTCTCGACTAATAGTCTTGCCACTGATTTAAGGTAACTCGCGATAAGAGTGAGATTGATAACCAGCGCATATTCTTACTCACTATAATCCAAATACAGCGCACATCACATTATTAAGACAAAACCGTCTGATAATGTGGCCATCATCGCTTCGCGATGGCCAATAACTTTTGCAAGTGTTTAATAACATCACTTGGAGTGAAGACACTTGGGATATATTCGCATCAATTCGGGTGTCAAATATCTTTGTGAATGAGAAAGACAAGAATAGCACCACTGCCACACAGAGAGCAAGTCGTAAGAGGCGACTAATTCTCTGACATCACATAATACCATTCATGGTTAGGTGATTTGTTCTGAGCATTTGTGATCTACTTTCCTCTAGTGTTGGAGTCTATTAAGATGGACTCGAACATCGGCTAAAAAATATATGCGGGGTGATAAGCTGCTCGAGCCTATCCCGATTTGCAGGAAATTATCCCCCCAGCTACATGCAACTCACAGCAGAAGTGGGACCTGCAAAGGTGCATCTGTAGAGGTACAGGTCGATTCATACTAAGAAGATCCCAGCCGGAATGAAACTGTTCTTTCCTACAAGGCAGCTGATATCGAACTCACCAGATATGGCCAGATTCCACAGTGCTTAGAACAGTCCATCAATATCTCAGCTGAACCCGGAAGCCTCCATGCACACGGCATGTAAATGTCCCAGAGTTACGCCCGGTCTCTGCTATTCTAGACATGACATTATGTTACTGGCCGCAGTCTTCCCACATAGCTTTCCATTGACGTTCCATAGTGTGATTTTTTGTATAGATACTCCGAGGCCAGCAATCACTGAGAGAGTGGATGTGGATAGCTATGGAGCCAGTCCTCAGCCACTATTGGATCTCTATAGTGATATTTAAATCCGTTACCACATTTCAGATATGTGTCTGACCAAGCTGCTTGATGTGGTAAACGTGTGCTCCGTCGGGATCTGGGTCAGTTTCCTTGCTTGAGTGTAAAATATATGCCGACTCTGTCTTGGTAATTAGGTTCAGGTAACTATCTTCCATGATGGCAGTGTCTAGAATATCTGTTCGAATTTCCCTCAAGGTATCTCTATCCCCCTTGTCTGTCTGAGCACAATAATCGATGACATAATCCAAGACCTTTTATTCATCTGTCGCCAGGGGAGTTCATGTGAAGTCTTGAATAGCGGGAATAAGCTAGCTTGTCACTCATCTATCGGTGCATATGCCAAAACATCTGGACGGTATTATCATTACCCACCCGTGTTATAAAATCTTGCCGCCTCTCCCTGTTCGCTGATGCTTTAAAACAGTTGGTTGCTCTAAGTTTGTTTCTTATCATTTATTTGATTAATCTTGTCGACATTCTTAGGCTGTTTCTTGCAGGCTTATTAATATGTATAACTAAGTAGATTGTCCTTTGCAGAACGTCGCGTCTTACATCCGCTAACCTAATTGGCTGTTTTATGTTTTTTAGTAAGTGTACAGTACGGTATGTTGTCATTATTTTTTATACGGGGAAGAGCGACAAAAAACCTTGTCTGCCAAACTAGACACTAGCGTGATTCGAACTTGGTGCGATGGGATTGTGAAATGGACGTTTCACCCCTAGGCCACGCAACCTTCAATATATATATATGGTTGGTTGTCATTATTTTCCGTACGTAGTGGAGCAAAAACAAACCAAAATATTTATATATACAATTACAGAATAGTCATATACATTAGGTGTGTGGAAAGCACAATGAAAATAAAGAGTATGAGAATAAAAACATCTAACTACAGTCAGAATGTACTGGGAGAGAACCTATTGCAAAATGTAGATTTATTCATATATTTACATTATGATAGTAATATATAGGTGATAGGAAGAACTGACGTGGACATCGGATTAAGAATGGAAATGTCTAGTGTGACATTTATTGTTTTAGGAATTTTGTGGAAATCGAAAGAAAATGACACTACAGAAATAAAGAGATTCAACTCCAATATTAAGTCCGTCATATTGTATAGATCTGTGATGTTGGAAACAAACAAAACAACTAAAAAGGTCCACGCTTTTAACAGTGAATGCTCCGTCGAATAGAGGTAACACAATGGGGTTATGAAGACACCAATATAGAACTGTGGGAAAGGACCGGACAAAAGTCAGTTGGAGTAGACGTAAAGAGAAAGTGATAGCGATGGATAGAAAAAATATTACTGGAAACAGCTAATAGCATTACAAGGCAGTCGATGTTTTGGAATCTTCAGGGGAAGGGACGTAGGGGCAGACCTAAACACATACGTTGAAGGGAATTCGAAACAAAACATAAAAGCAACAGTAACAGATGGTGCATGACTGGTAGATTAACAAGTGTTTGTTGAGGTCCTATGCTGCTGTAAGTTGAAGGGTTTCGATTGATAATTTGATTAATGAATTGATTGATTGATTGACTGATTTATATGTTCAATGCTGGTATTGGTCACGAAAATTGAAAGAAAAATACATCGGAACGAATTTTTAGTACATGAAGGCCATTACAAAGTCACATCACTCTTCGCAGCTGAACTGGCGCGGCAAGTATCCCTGCTAATTTACATTTACTGAAAGAGGCTTAGCCCATATGGGTCTGCCCGAAGTGCGGTTATGGTGGCTCTTCAAAAATACGGCAAATAACGTACAAATAAAGAACAGTTTAAATTTTGATTTCACATTTGATTGTGCAAAGACCGCCTGCTGACACTATTAACTATAATATATTTCATATAAACCCTCAAAATAGAATAAATCTATTTTTTACTGTAGACATTTATATTAAATTATACTATCGCTGTCTTATTACAGCCACTTTAAGACCGTATGGACCAATAATGTAAAGTTTGTAGACCCTTCATCACCAAAATGTGTCAGCTATTCAGTGGTCATAAACATTGTTTATAATTGGTGCCCCATTTTATCACTTGCGTGAGGATACATTGTGCATACCGCACTCAAATCGAAATTAAAGAAAATGTTGTGATTGTCTAATGAGTCTGTATTTGTGTTATGGTTTTAATAAATCATCGTCATGATCATCATCGTTATCTGTCATGTCTTTTGCACAATGTCGCTCCCATCACATCCCTTCTGAAAGAAACTCGATCTCTTGTTAAATCCCCAGCCTGCCCCAGAGTCATGCCAAATCATTCCTTGACGAATTGGTACCATAGCCTTCTTGATCTGCCTCTACCTCTCATGCCCGGTGCCTCATTTTCCATTACCGCTCTCTCAAGACAGATGTCTGTTGTGCCAAAGTATTTCACTTTTTTTTTCGTGATAAAATATATGAACCAGTTCTCCTCTATGATCAACTCGAATTTCTGCATTCATTTTTTGTTCAGTGTATGGTAGTCTATAACATTTCGACTCTGCCTATATTCTCTTAAATGTAGGCATTATGAACTCTCTTTTCACAATCGAATGCTGCTACATGAAAAACACAGGATCTATAAATTTTCACTCGTGCTTCTTTGCTCGTATTCTGCCATAGTTTCTTAACGCTGTGTGGCCTCTGCATTGCCAAAATAATAATACTATTTTAAATACAGAATGTACTTATTCAGATACCGCCCACTTGAAAGCTGAAATCGCTCACTACTTGGAGCTAACACCCAGGTTATAGAGCACTGAGCTATATCAATCTCTTTATTATGAACTCCTAGACCAACTGATATCTCGCGATATTTCGTTGCTGTGTCGAAACTAATCACGCAATTTTAGACATCTGTTTTAGATGACGGTTGCAAACAATTGAACATTGCTTTCTCGCGACCGCTGTTTGTCAGAACTAAAATGTATTCATTATGAATATAATTACATACATATTTTTGGGGGGGATGAGCGCCACTACTCATAATGTTGTTCTTGACGACACTTAGTCATACATTGTGCTTAGTTTTCATAAAACCTCTCAATCGACATCATTAACACACACAATTCGCTTACACTGCACAAAGACTGCCACGGAATTTGATTATTGTTACAAATATGATCTTTCTTTTCAAACCGAAACTTAAAGCAAATTTTTTCTTGTCATACACAAATCGACTAGGTTGTTTTCCTAACGCACTTAGATTTAGTCTGGTAAATTCAAACTCTGTTAGTTGGTACCGTTAGAGTCGGAATTATATTTGCGAATAAAATTGTCTTCGGATCATTCGATTGTTTCGACGGTTTTATGGACTCATATAATTTGACAAAATGCTCAGAACATATCTTCACATATGTCATTCTGCCCGGAGCGCTATTTAGATACGCTGTTGAATATTAATGTAAACGCAAACATAATTTATGATCTGAAAATATGACATTTAGCTAAACGTTTAACCTACACACGCAATTCATCTTGTGTATATACCATGTCTGATGATATTAACATTTGGAGGTGATATAGTCTACATAACCAATCTAGATCCAAGTTATGCTATTTGTACTATAATTCTTCAAGTGCGAATATTGACAAATACGTATACATAAATGCATATGCATATATACATACATATATATATATACATATGTATGTTTGTCTGAAAACGCAATCACTCGCAAATTGAAAAAAACTTTTCGAGCTGAAATTGCAAAGAACATTTTATGGTTTCTATGTCAACATACTAATTTTAAATCGCAATGTCGTTTTCTTCACGAATTATTGGTATATGATTATGTGGTTACCAGAAGAATATTATTTACCAGAAAATATTGATACAATGAACTGTTTTTTGCTTAAAGAACTGGTTTAGCAATTTGCACCAATTGGTTAGGAGATGAGCAGGAAGTATGTGTGCTTTGGGAAAAGATGAATGACGGCAGGCTTAGAGGCGAAAGAATTGATCAGAGGGAAAGGGGTTTCACGGGGAAAGCTTTTATGTGCACGAGTTTGAGGGTGAGAAAAGATACGCTAGCAATTGGGTTTGGAGATGTACTTAACTATACCAAGCAACGATGCATAATACAGCTAGTATTTCATAGTTGCAATAGTTTTTGTGTGAAGATTTCTATTATTTGTCCTTGAAGAATATTCTTACCACTTCAGATAATACCCTTAAATGTGTAGCCGTGACTGACACTGATGGTTTCATTGCACTGATTTTACCTGATGACGTTGCTATAGTCCGTCTTTTAATTTATAAACAAGGTCCGAAGCAATTCTATATTAAACTGCATGTCAGATCCAAATGCTTTTTAGCATGCAGCCTTAGAGTATCCATGACGCTAAAACATTGATATTATTTAGTCCATAGATGTTAAATATTTTTCACATAAGCGAATGCCATTCATCTGTTAGAACCATTGCAAAGAAATGGCATTACATTTTAAGATTTTACAGTACGCAGCTTAATTTCTCGCACTATTTTGTTCATTGTTGTATCACCTTAATGTCTTGATAGATCAATTAATAGTTTGTGTTGCTGTTTATGTACAATCGTAAAATGGCCTCAATATGCAACAGTTAGTACAGCCCTTCGGTCACCCTTAGACCCCAAAGGTTGCATCAGCTGCGCAGCGAATTTTTTGTTGCTTAAAGCAATTGAATTTTGAAATGTATTTATTGTCATTGTATGTACACTTAATTGTTTTGGTAAACATACTTTGATTCATCCAAGTCTGCTAATCAGTTTGTCCACAAACAAAAATATTAATTATTCCGAATATGTCGATTCAAAGAGGTTGGACGAATTGTAATCCATCTCCTTGCCAGTACTGCTCTTCTTCCCGGAGCAGATGTTCAACACACTTTTTTCAGAACCGAATTCCTATTTTTGAATGGTACTTCTTAGAGTCAAGCTAAGGAAAAGTGAAGTTTGTGGGAGAATGTACAAGTGGATCAACCACTACCTTATAAAAAGAACGGCCAGAGTCCAAGTACAAGGGCAGATGAGCAATAAGGTGACACTCGAGCAGGGAGTACCCCAAGGGGGAGTACTGTCACCCACACTCTTCCTGGTGTATATAAACGACATTACAGAGAATATACCAAGAAGAGTCCATAGCTCAATGTTTGCAGACGATCTGGCTATGTGGACCTCTGAAAAGAACCTCACCATAGCAATAAATCGGATGCAGCAGGCCCTAACATCGCTGGAAAACGAGGAGAAAACCACATGTACAATATTCTCGCTTTCAATCAAACCCCAAAGCACCAAATTAAGTCTAAATGGCAAATTCCTGCAGCCAAACGACAACCCAAACTATCTGGGAGTCACATTTGATCGGCGCATGACATGGAAAAGTCAGATCGAGAGAAACCAAATGAGAGCAAGAGAAAGAATGGCAATCATGAGGAAACGTGCTGGCACAAGCTGGGGAGCAGACGAAAGTATACTAAAGAAACTGTACACTGGAAGAGTGAGACCAGTTCTCGAGTATGGCATTGCGGCATGGACAACAACAGCAAAGGCGAACTTCGATAAAGTTAGCAAACATCAAAACCAAGCCATGAGAGTTATAACAGGAGGCATGAAGTCAACGGCAATTGTAGAACTTGAAAAGATTACAAAACTGCAATCCATGGCCGATAGAAGAGACTGCAGAGCCCAGCTGCAGTCAGAGAAACTCCGAAGACTGACTGACCATCCAATGCACCAGAGACTAAACAATTTGGGAAATGGGAAACTAAAGCGGAGAAACTTTGCAAAAATAGCCAAAGCAAAGATGCACGAAGATCCCATAAACGCACTAACAACACCAAAGCCCATCACTACTGTACGAAAACTTACCTGGAGGCAGGATATATTTCCAGAGGTGGTAGAAAATATACCAGGTATTGGAAACAAAAACTGCCAGACTGAAAAAGAAAGGAGAGATACTACCCTAAGCTTTATATCGAAAAACTACCCAAGCATGGACTGGACCCATGCATACACCGACGGTTCTGTAACAAACACTGCACAGAACGGAGGGGCAGGAGCATTCCTGAACCTACCAAATGGCAGAAAAATAACACTGTCATTCGCTACTGGTAAGTACACAAGCAATTTCAGAGCGGAGGCAGAGGCATTGAGGGCAGCAGTGGAAGAAATGGTGACACATAAAGAAAATGAAAGCCATACAGTCCTGCTTACAGATGCTCTGGTCGTAGTCACAGCGCTAAAAAGCCAGAAGAACACTGAGCTAAATCACTTAAGAGCAGTGCTCTGTCAACTATGCCAACAGTTTGCACCAAAAAGGGTAGTGGTACAGTGGGTCCCATCACACTGCAACATCCAAGGCAACGAGGAGGCAGACAGACTGGCAAAAGAAGGTGCAAGACTACTACAAACATATACTAGTATGACGTACGAAGAGTCAAAACGGCTTATTAAAGCCAGATACATGACCAAATGGGAAACCGAACATACCGGCTACACCAAAAACGATGCCTATTACCAGTTGAACAGAAGAAAGCAGGGCGTTGTCTTCAGACTTCGCACTGGCCACAATAGACTGAGGTACCACCTTTTCAACAAATTGAAGATAGGTGGTACCGACGAATGCCTGTGTGGTACCGGGAAAATGGCCGCTGAACATCTGCTGCAGAACTGCCCGACATACGAGGATCAGAGAGAGCAGATGTGGCCATCACCAGTGGCAACACAAGACAAGCTATATGGCAGTGTCAACAGCCTCAGGATGACCGCCGCTTTTTTCGAAAAAATAATGGTTATTGTCTGACTGCGAACGATGAAGAAGAAGAAGAAGAAGAATGGTACTCGCGTGTCAGCACTTCAAGATCACACATTTTAAATGTCCTGTTCTGTTCGGCAACTTGTGCTTTGACATTAGCCCACACAAGCTATGTAGGGTTTGGATGCGAATGATATGCAGGTAGTCGCAGTGAAGTGTGACCGTACTTTTCAATGATTTTGTCAATATGATACACCTTTGTCTTACTCACAAGCTGAGCCTCAAATACGTTTTGTCGAAATTCACTTTTTCCTTTGCCAGCCATGTCCTAATCTGAGCTTTTGTTTTTGATGAAGTTGGTACTTTGTCTCCCTCTGATACTGTATTGTGATAGGATGCATTGTCCATTGCTAAGCATGACAGTTTATCCAGAATTGGAAGACAATCATTCGTCATCCAGTGTCTCAAAATGTCTCAATTCATTTCAGTGTGTTAGTCTCAACCATCGGTACTGTTTGATTGGAAAATAAGTCCAGCCTGATGGACAAATCCTTTTTCTTTTTTTTCCGACATACGTTAGTGTAATGCTCTGCCCTTTGCTGCTGGAATTTGTCTTTTCTGTTCACCGTGAACTAATTGCCATTCTTTAACAAAGGTGTGGTAAGCATTGACCCAGAATTCGTCAAAGTGTACAATAGCAAAGCCCTGCCTACGCCGCTCACGTACATGTCTCAGGTATTTCCTTCTGGCAGCAATCAAATGTAGCTTTTCACATATAATAATTCTGCCGCCTGAAGTTTTTCTGAATGTAAAGCCGACGGCTCTTGCAATCGTCCAAAGACTACTTTTAGAAATATCAATCCTGCAGCCGGATTGCAATGTTAATGTTAGTTTCCGGAGAGTAGCAAGTTGATTTTTTGTCAACATTTTAAAAATCTCCCGTATTATGACATCACTGTCAAAAAGGTCAAATTTCCTTTTCCTTCCTTGCTTGAAATGAGTGCACTCTGAGTCCTGTCCAATCCAACTGTAACAGAATTATCTATCAAGACCAAGCAAAAATTCCGTTCGTTTCTCTTGGCATGAATATCGCAATATAAATGACCCATCATAGATTCTCAGCGGAAGAACTTGTATAGTAAAAGATAACCTGCATCGTTATAAATGTACACTTCAAACTCATTTTGAAATTTATATCAATTTAAGTTTTGAAAAGCAACTATCTGCCACAATAACCACATCACAAACTATGATACCGTAATGTTAAGGCGAGAATAATATTAGAAAGTTAGCAAAAAGAAAGGGATCTAAGTGTTTAATATATCATACAGGTAAGGTGAGTGAGCAAGTCCAGGTAGCAGTTAAAAAGACAAATGCAATGTTAGGTATGATCAAAAGAAATATTAAACATAAAAGCAAGAAAGTGAAAGTCAAACTGTATAAATCATAAGTTAGACTTAGATTTGAGTACTGTGTACGGGTGTGGAGTCCTTACCATATAGGGGATATAAACATGCAAGAAAGGAAATTTAAAAAGTGACAAAACTGATAGTGGAATTCTAAAATTACATTTATGAGGAATGACTAGAAAAACCGGCCTATGGTGTCTAGAAAATAGACGAATTTGAGGTGACAAGACAGGTTTATAAGGTAATAAAAGGAACGGATAAATTCGATTATAACAAGATTTTTTTCAAAATACAACCACCTACAAGAATTAGAGGGTATCACTACAGATTAACCAAAGAAAGGTCCAGATTAGATATTAGGAAATCATTTTTTAGTCAGAGAGTAGTGAATGCTTGAAACGCGTTGCAACAGGAAGTAGTCGAGGCAAGGATAATTAATGAATTTAAGAATTGATTGAATGCGCATAACTTTTTGAGCAAGTTCATGTAAATTAAACCGGTTGTATACAGACTCTGCAGAGTCTTCTAAACCAGTATAAAGACGTTAAGTTAAGTTAAGTGATTCGCCTTTACCTAAACTACAGATTCGCATGAATGACATTTGTTGTTTTTCGCATGGAACAATGTGTCTAATTGGCGCACGAGATAATCAAGAACTTGCTTTTACTAAATGTATTTGAAGGTTAAATCATTTATTTTTAAAACAGCAAGACTGTATACCTTAAACATGTTAAAACTATGTACAATTCACTTGTTGCTTTCAATATAACCTAATGAATTCATTTCTTAGAGAGAAAAAAATATTTCCATAATGTCATATTTTCTTTCTAAGGCTGCATGCGAAAAATCATTTGGATCTAAAATGCAGTTTAGTAGAAAATTTCTTCTGACCTTGTTTATGAATTATAAGACGAATGATAGTCTCTCTTTTGTCAATACTTACGAAATAATTTTTAGGTTAAAGTGGTTCTATTTTATGTAAAACCGTTATAACCCGGCTGAAGACTAATTAGAATACATGTTATTAGGTGTTATTAGGTCTTTGTTTGTGTTGACTCTTATTATTCGTCTGCAGTTACATGTTTCGATTCCGTTTGGCTGATATTCCATTATATTTTTTCATTTTGGTGAACGCTTTCTATAAGCTGCTTAGTAGAATGCCACATCTCTACTACATACCATTGATTTAGGTCGCGTACTTCGTGTCCCGAGTGGTCCATTGGGATGATAAAGAGAAGAATAGCATAACTGCCCCACAGAGAGCATATCGTAAGAGATGTTTAACTGTGTGACATGACATAACACTGGCTATGGTTAGGTCGTCTGTTAAGAGCAGCTGAGATGGCGTCTAAACAAGCTCCGGTTCTACTTTGTTCTAGTGGTTGAGTATATTAAGATGAATTCGCACATCGGTTAACCACCCTCTGCGCACTGGTCCCAACGGAACGGAGTAATAAACCGCTCGACCCTAGCCCGCTAGGCAGGAAATCATCCTTCCGGCTACATCTAGCTTACGCCAGAACTGGGACGTGCACAGGAGTATCCGTCGCCGTAGAAGTACAGGCCAAATAAGACTAAGACTAAAACTTCGTATCATCTGATTGTGCAATTCTGTGAAAATATATGCTACCTGTGCTATCTCTATTTCATATCTACTATGTCCTTGCCACTAGACCAAGGTAGCTCATGACGATGGAGTGAGATTAACGACAGCGCAAAGTTTCTCACTTTAATCTTTCTATGCGCAAATAACGTGTTCGGCTTATATTTGACGCCGTCGCCAACTTTGCTTGTAAATGGGCAGTTATAATTTGCTCAAGTGTAATAATAAACAACGATTTGTGATATAGTATGCAAAATATACCATGCAATGCAGTTGTTGAATAAAGAGATAAGTTCGGATAGGTAAGGTGATATGATGTTCGTCCATTAAATTTGATGAAGATCGATCTCTCTCTGTTCAACAATATGGACAATCGTTACTCTTGTTGTGTCTTCTCAAATGGGTGACGTTACGCGATGATTTGGAATAAAATTAGGACGAAACTGCGCCTTTTGTCAACCTCACTTTCTGGTCTCGAGTTACCTTTGGTCAGTGGCAAGACATTATTGAGACGTCTGGAGATGGCACAGTATGCACATTTTTTCTCAAGGTTTACACCCGAAGCCTTTGTCATAAACAAGTATCCCGCAAGGCAGCAGGGGAGGGGGGGGGGGAGGATGGCATATTTCGCTATGTGTCTTGCCTTTAGAGAGTTTAATGTAGACCTGTACACTTTTTTTATTGATTACACCAAGACCGTCGAGACGGTAAAACATCAAATTATGTGGAGAATCATAAAGGAAATGGGGTTTCCTTTGCATATAGTCCATTTCATTGAAACATTATACCAAGATCAACAAGCCGATGTCCGAGTATATGGGCAAACATCAGATTGGTTTGCAGTACAAAAAGGGAGTCGGACAGGGATGTATTCTCTCACCTTATCTGTACAACATATATGCGGAATGTATAATGAGAAATGTTCGAGAAGATGAGAACATTGCAAGTTTCGACACATTTACGATTGGGGGGTACGAGATTCAAGAGTTACGATACGCAGATGACACAGTGATACTATCAAGAAGTGCAGAAGGACTAGAGCAGCTACTTTCAGCCGTTAATGGACATAGTAAAGATCAAAACCTGTTCATAAACAGAAATAAAACAAAGATAATGACCACAGACAAAACACAATGTCAGCATAAATTTACAGTGGATGGTGAGGAAATAGATCAGGTCACACGTTTTGAATATCTGGGCTCCACAATTGACAAAAAATAGGGACTGATCGAACGAAATAAATCAGAAGAAGACTAGCTATGACAATGCAGAGACTGAACATCCTGAAGAAATTATGGCAGAGCACCAACAAAATGATAAAAGTAAAAGTCTTGAGAGCCTGTGTTTTTCCTGTGGCATCTTATGGCTGTGAATCATGGACGATTACCAAAACTACTAGACAAAGAATCGAATCCTTCGAGTCAAAATGTTACAGAAAGATCCTCAGAATACCCTGGACAGAGTAAAGAACAAATGTAGACATTCGGCAAGAGTTGAGCATAGAGGAGAACTGGTTTTTCAATTCCATTTAGGCTTGAAAATGCAAATACTTTGGTCACATCAAGAGACACAACGGACTTGAGAGAACGGTGATTGAAGGTATGGTGCCAGGTAAAAGAGGAAGGGGTAGACCACGAAGACGATGGCACCAAGATATCCAGGAATGTCTGGGTATGACTGGGGCGGAGGCATGAGTTTTGGCAAGGAAACGAGTTTCTTTCAGACTGTAATGGGAGCGACGTTCTATAAAGGGCATACTACATGATGATGCATGGGACTGACAACCTCACCATGCATAAAACATTGTTACTGAAACCAATCTACAAACAAATGGTTAGAGCATTCCTTGAAATCTTGTTAGGGTTAATCAAATAGTGTTAGACACACCGATCACAATCTGGAAATACGGGTAAATGACAGTAACGAAGATCTAAGTTTATTTTTTAGTGTTGAAGAAATTAAAACCTACACTGCATAAAGCACAGCAACCGTACTGAGAAAGCGATTTTTATACCTCAATCATATTAACTATAATGCGTCTGAATCCAGCAATAACCCCTTAATTATTGCATTTATTTTACGCATTGATTACATCCCGGACAGGCCGAATACATTTCAAACACCAAGTAAAACCAGATGCCAGGGCCAAGCCAAGAAACTGAAACAAAGAGACCTAAGTTTGATTATCAAGCTGAGAACAGGCCAAGTACCTCTCAACAAATATTTTAATAGAGTAGACTCACTACGGGAACCAAATTGCAGATTCTACCAGAACCATGATGAATCATTCCTGCACCTCGTGTCTTTGCGCTCCTGTCTGGCCGTTCTGTGGAACCTGCTGTTCCCATCACACCCCACCATACACAACACTCTACACATCACTGCAGTAACTGAGGAGAACCTGTGCTTTTGTCTCGAAAGCGTTGGGCTGTGAAGAGCTGTCAGCTTACAGCTAAGGGGATTATATCATCATCATCACGCATTGATAGACAGCAGACTCAAACGTCGCGAGACCGGGGCACATACTTGGTCCCTGTCAGTCATTATTCTATCAATCAACTGATCAGTTCCCCGTGGAACATACGTCTTCAAAAAACACACGCCAAGTCAACAAGTATTGATCTACCCGTAAATGTTCATGTAGCTTGAAGTTTCTACAGGATTGAGTAGCCAGCCCCATGGCCAACTCTCCTAAGTTGCCACTAACAACATTCCTGACTGGTTGGAGTACTAATATTATGTGCTCTCCTTTCCAATCGACCACTCTGATTGTATAGGACAAGGTCTATAAATGATATGAAAATTATGAGAGCTTATATGACAATCTAGACATACGTTTTGCATCTATTTGCAGATATTTAATGTTTGGTTGATAATAGCGCGGCTAAGTGTAGAACACATAGAGTAAACGATCCACTATCACGTGAGTAATTATTTAATACGTCAATATAAACATTTTAAAACAATAGATGGCCTTGTGTAGTCTTGTCGATGTGACAGTGGATGTGATTCACAGATATGTGTCAAGGAGATATTGTTTTGCAGAAAAACATTAAGAATACTCCTTTTTTTAAGCTCGCAGCAAATATTTGCATCGAAAAAAGATTCACTAAAGTGAAGAAATAGGCAGAGAGGAATCGAAGCCCAGCATCCAGAGAATGAATGCCCTTCGTTGAAATTATTAGGAAATATACGTATTCGTCGCTTACGGAGACTGGAAACCGATTCCGGGGTTGTTTATGAAGCTCACTGGTCTTAATCTTATGTTGTTTGATGTACATGATGTACATGTTTTTTAATCGATACTTGTTAATACTGCTTTGCTTTTACATGTACTGGTATGGGGGTTCCCCCATTGCATCTATACTTAGTAAGAATGTCATGGACAGCTAATGAGACCTCTTAATGTTCGCCAATGGCTAATTTGAAGAAAAAGTGATATTTCTCGATTTATGTTTTCGCGTTATCCGCTGTATTTCTTGCGCCGTTTGGTCCACTACATGCGCCTTAGACAGATACAAATATGTTTATTTGAGTTAACTTGCTCTAGCTGTTGGATACCTTTAGTCTTACTAAATGGCTTCAGTAGCTATGCGTTTGCCTTCCTCAGTGTAAACTAACTTTCCAGGTTAACGAGGCTCATTTGCACCTGCTACAAAAGAGGAGATAGTTTTCTTTCTCATGTTGCTGTTGTTACGAATTCAGCAGAATTCGGGCTCTCGCTCTTCGGCGCAATGCAATATAATGATATTTGCACGTGTTAGTTAGTCGTTGTATAGTACCATATGGTATATGCACGTGTTAGTTAGTCGTTGTATAGTACTATATGGTATAGGCACTTGTTAGTTAGTCGTTGTATAGTACCATATGGTATATGCACGTGTTAGTTAGTCGTTGTATAGTACCATATGATATATACACGTGTTAATTAGTCGTTGTATAGTACCATATGATATATGCACGTGTTAGTTAGTCGTTGTATAGTACCATACAAAGTGTTCCTTTTATCTGGACTCAGAGGAAGAAGCATTTTCCTAAAATCGTTGTGCGCCGAGCTCTCAAAAAGAGGCTTCTCAGCGGTTTCGTACGGGCATGTGTACAGAGCAGACACTCAGGAGTGTGGTGTAGTTGAATCTGTTCAGGTGCTTGTTAAGTGGGAAGTGTTTGGTTCTCAGCCGGATATGGTGCTATGACCCTTCCTTGTGTGTTGATTTATACTGTCATTTTGACTGGAGATTCCCTATATTTGTAAACATCCCTTCCCATGGACCATCTGCTCAGCCAAGTTTCTTTGATGTTCTTATGAGCGGCTAGGGTGTATGTAGAGTTTATGCTTTGTGTAGTAATTCATGTCTTGATCCCTTCTTGGCTAAGTTGTCTGCCTTCTCATCGCCACGAGTGTTTGAGTGTCCAGGGATCTACAGTATTATTATTTGTACGACATAATAGTGATGATGCGGTCAACGTATAGAGAGATGTAGATAACGTCATGTTTAAAAAATGTCCTGCATTTTATAATGCTTGAAAGGCAAACATCGAGTCTGTAAAAATGGCAATGTTTTGGGCCTTACATGGAAAGGCATCAGAGACTGTCATCGGATAGTCGTCGTCAAGTGCAACGTTTTCACTTTCATAGTTGAAGCAAACCTCCCAGCAAGCATAACAAAAACAAGTTCATCAGATGATCTGTCTACAACGTGCTTTGATGGTGGTTTTACATGCAGATCCATCAGCATATACATGTATTCATTCATGGGGAAAGACATCAATTGTTCTTTGACCTGTTCGCTTTAGAGAACTTTCATCTGAGCTTATGTCACCGTGTCATTTATTTATTTCTGGTTTTTTAATGAACGCTTGAGGTGGTATATCCTTTACTACACTCTTTGACTCTTGTCTTCACTCCGTCTAATAAAGGAGCTGCCTTTCAGACCGGTAATCCCAAAATGCAAAGCATATATTTAGATTAATATCTTTAAACATTGACTCATCGCCGTTCTTCAGCTACTACGAGAGGGCTTGAAGATCACCTCCACTGTCCGAGGATATATTTTGACATATACTTGGAGTGCGAGTGCACACACACACACACATGTATGCGTGTGTGTGTGTGTGTGTGTGTGTGTGTGTTAATATTAGTTATGTTGCTCAACTTTCTTGGTGTAAGCAGTGCTGCTGGTCATTTCTGATGTTAATATTTATCAGTAAACCATATTAAAAGTTGAACATTATCATTGTTGTCATTCATTGTTTCGTTTGAAAGCAGTTTTATCAGTTGTACCACAATCCTATATCGTTTTGTTCTACTTCATAAGCGGTTGTAGAAACTAGGGTATTTTCACACGGGATCCATAACAAATCGCAGACTAAACGGTTAGTTGTCATGATACTTGCCGGAGTCATTGAAGACACAAACTAAAGGCTTTCTCTGGTGCGTTAACATTTCGTTCGGTGCTCGAATCCTGAATGTATAGCTTCTGTGTCGGCGTGTACGGTTCTTTGAAATATAAAGGTCAGCCCAATGGCAGCAATTGCCGTCAGGGTTAAATGAAGATAAATCTTCTAGTACTTAACCGCAGATTATGTCAGGTGGATTGACAAGTTCCCTTCATTACTGTTTTTTTTTTTCTTTCATTCCTTCCTTAACTCATATGTCAGGTACGCTACTTTAATTTAACTAGAGAATAGCAAGTCATCATTTTCAGACTGAGAACTGGGCATAACAGATTTAAGGGTCATCTTTACAACAAAATGAGGGCTAGGACAGATGTCAGGTGCCTATGTGGGCATGCATAACATGACCATGGAATAACATCCTACAAAGCTTCGTGTTCACGCAGGAAGAGAGAGAACAATACTGCCCTCTCGAGATAAATATGTGACAAACACTGTAATGGAATAAAACGGTGTCCTTCGTAAGAGAAACCGGAACCTTGATATGAGGTTGAACGAAGAAGCAGTAGAACAATACGTCAGTTACCCATTTACAGCTGAAGGAGCGGTCATAACAGGCACAAACTACGGCTCCATCCGTGAACACAAACCCCTAACACGTTGTAATCCCAGTTCAGAAAGCCAGCTCACTGTCGACTAAACTACACGTTTCTTTGCTGAGTTACTTTAGTTGGATCTACTTTATGAACATAATATAATTGCCTTTCGGATAACTGTGTTGGAGTCTCCAGCTTTGGTATGTTCTCAGTCACGTCATGTAACATTGTAATGATTCTATGTCTTAAACTATTGCAAAACATCCTTTGTATATTGGTTAATAGTGCGAATAGGAAAAACACATAAAACGTTAGCACTTGAACTAACCAGATACACAATAAAAAGATTCAATTAGATGTAGGTGCCAGTGTTTGTTCACGTGTACATTAGCAAAGGCTTTTTATCCCGTCGAAATTTCAATCCTTTTTCGATACAAAGGCCTTAGCTAGAAGTAGAGGTAGCATCACTTTGTAAGTCATGACTGGCTATATGATGATGCGATCTTGGATTAGCAACTCTCAACTGCGTTTTTGTTTTCATTTTCCTTGCCATTTTGTACTTTCATTTCTCTGTTTCCCAGTCTGAAGGGACTCTTCAGGTTGCAGCTCTAGTTAAATAGGTCTGCAACTAGGTCTTTACAAGATGTCAGATCCGTCTTCTTCTTGTTCTTCGTCTATCAACTGATGATATGCCTCTAGTCCGGTGAGGTTCACGAAGGAGTCTAAAATATAGGTCTCAGAATTGCCCTTGGGGCATTAAAAATCACTATTTTTACAGTTCTAGGTAAAACAGCCACTATTGATCTCTCCGAATTAAGGAGAAAATACAATCCCATTACTTAATTTGAAAAACTGAAGAGGCTACCTAATCACCTTTTACACCCGAAGTTCCAAGAGCGAACTAAAAGCAGACTACTAAGGAAAAACCACAACCATATGGCCATAGAAATACCCAGAGAACGTGCAAACATACATGAAGCCAAAATCAAAATGTGCGAAGCCCTCATCCCAGAACCATGGAAACGGAGCCAGGTCCAAAATAAATCCTGAAGGTTCCAGGGATAACTAGCAAAAGTGAGCATCCAGCAACAGAACAAAAAATCTACGTTCTCTCTTGGCAATACGCTAGTAACTCCTGGATACATATGTACCCAGATGGATCGAACTCGGTAAGCGATATATAGGGAGGCAGTGAAATCTGTATCGCAAACTCCAACAGCGACATAGAAAATCCCTTTATACCAGAGATCTGGACCAATATCAGAGCTCAAGCAACAGCTGGACATGCAATAACTCAGATACTTATCAGTCAAAACACAACTACAAGAAAAACGGTTTTTCTAACAGATTCCAGGAGAGTACTCCATGATCCAAGCCATCTCAAGCCCAAACCAAGATAAATTCTTACACGAAATAAAAGACAAAATCGGATTGCTGTCTCAAAAGACAGATCTAGTCATACAGTAGATTCTGGCATACGGTCGGATCATTGGAAACGAGAAATCAGATGTCAGATCCATATCCAGTGCCTTTATGTTCCGCTTACACTCCTCTTTTACTTCCATATATGGTCGGCTAACTGTGTTATTACCACATGACTAAGTCATCGCAATAGTCTCTGCTAATGGAGACTGCACTCACTGGAGAGACAGGTGTGAGAATGCGCCTCTCGTTGATCACCTGTTTATCCATAAGACACAAAATATGGATCTCAGGAGCCATAGGTGAAGGGTGGTGAGCCTTTGCTCTTTCCTATCATAAATGAGCGTACTGACGTCACAGACATTGTAGACCATGGTCTTGATTTTAGCTTTTAGTTTGGGGATTTCCCAGACCCGTGTTGTGAGACGGAAAAATACGCCGGCAGCTTTGCCAGTAAAATTGCATGTTTCGCGGTCAAGAGAGGGTTATTGTTGATGAGGGACTCTAGTTAAATTAACTAGTCCACAGCTGCCAATTCGTAGTTGTCAATAGACATGTTTGAGGTAGCATTTACGTCTTGTCCCATGACATCTGTTTTATTCTGGCGTATTGTGAGGCCAAAATATTTGCAGACCTGGGAGAAGCCATCTATCAAATTGTAGAGGTCCTACTGACTGTGAGTGACAGTTGCAGCGTCATCAGCAAATAACATGTCCCTAACAGTTACTGTCCTTACCTTGGTTATTAACTTGAGCCTCATAAAATTAAAAAGAAAACCATCTGACATAGTGTGAAGGCAAGTCCCTTCTGGGGCATTACAAAATGCATACTTCAGTAGTAGTGCAAAGAACATTCGGGGCCAGGACACATCTTTCTTAACACCACAGTAATTACTGAACAGCTGTGATGCATTTTCTTCACACGTGACTGTTCCCTTAATATGAATTAAAAGTATTAGCTGCATCACTTTGTTAGGCAAGCCTATTTTTTAAAGAGATTTTGTAGTGCCTATTTCAGGGGAAAAAAACAACCAAATGCCTTTGTCAAGTCGATGAAAGCGACATGAAAATTCTTGTTGCTTCTCGCATGACTTTTCTCGTAGCTACCGAAGATATAAGATAATGCTGATCGTTGTTCCTCCAGATCGGAATCCACACTGTGACTCTGGGTATAAACGCTCAGCTAGTATGTTTAGCCGATGTAAGATGACACTGGTAAAGAAGGATTGACCCGCAGCTTGAATAAATGAGAGACCATTGAACCTTATGAGAAAGTGTTTTGATATACTGTCCTGGTCGTACTGGGCTACATTGCAATGAATGCATTGTTATGCTGGCATCAAGAGCACCCACAGAGGAAACAATCGTTATAAAAAGGGACATGTGGAGGCAGTAAATAATAAGTAGATCGTGCAATGATACGAATCTGTGTGGACTTAGTAGTACAGTGTACAACCAGCGAGCTTCACCAATATCCATTTAGTTCACCATTTCTTGGTAGTGACTAAACACCTATCAGGCTACCCGAACTACAGTGATGTCAATTCTGCTTAACCAAATGCATATTCTTATAGTTCTTATTTTTCATCCCCCTTTCCCCTCCTTTTCTTCCTTCTCATGTTTCTACATATTCTTCTTCTTGTGATTTCTTCTTCTCCTTCTTCTTCTTCCTCTTCTTCTTCTGTCTCCTTAATCTTCTCTTTTTTCTCGCCCTTCATCTTCTTCCTCTCCTTCTTCTTCTACCTGTTCTATTCTTTCTCCTCCTCTTCTTCTTTGTCCTCTTTCTACATATTCTTCTTCTTATCATTGTTTCTTCTAAGTTTTCTTCGTCTTCTTCTTCTTCTTCTTCTCGTTTCTTCTTCTTATTCTTTTTCTCCTTCCGTCTCCTTCTTCATTTCCTTCTCCTTCTTCGTCTTTTTATGTCGTTTCTTTTTCTTCTCTTTCTTCTTCTCCTTCTTCTTCTTCACTTTCTTCTTCTCCGTCCTCTCCATCGCACGCTAATTGTTGAATGTGTTTAAAATATCTTATCACTTAGACATCATTAGTAATTTGCAAATAAAAAATCCGACATCACTCATTAATAAAAAGCCTAACTAAAAAAACAATTTCACGTCATTTGAAATGCATTCTATCCATGGCTTCATTAATTGCATTTATTCAATGCCCACGTGCCCTTATTGCTGATGAAAGAGCTTTTTAACTACTAGACAGCAGATTGTTTTCTACGAGTTAAATGTCACGCTGAACACAAACAGTGACCATAAGATGGTTTTGCCTGCTAACAGAAAGGTTCGCGTGACTTGTATAGATTGAACGAGGAACGTATTGCCAAACGTATCCTGGCGTAACATTTAACATCGATTAAGGTTGTTTATGTAAGGCTGCGTTGGCATTAATTAAATTTTGTAAATGTGGGAAAATGGGTTATAATTACCCTTAACAGAACGCTAAGCACGGTCTAAGCCCTAATTTGGGTTGTAATAATCATTGTTTAGTTTAGTTGAAGTGCGATCTCAACTTCGATCGTCCTCAAAATGGTTCTTCAATATCCCTTGCTTTTGCCTCGATGGTGCAATCTTCTAGGCCTGATTCTGTATTTTTTTATGTTTTCATCCAACTCATTATAAAGGGTCGTCACTGCATCGGAGGTTGACGGTAATGGATCTCCAATTGTCTATGTTTCCTGCCAGGTTGGTACACTCAGTCAAACTGCGTCCCGACTACATCTTGATATTATCTGTCCACCTGTACCTCTGCCACCCTCTGGATCTCTTCTCTCCAATATAACTTTCAGCAGACTGTCATGTCGCTTGACATGACTAGAATATGTTATTTTTCTGCTTTAATTTTCTTCATAAATATTTTTTCTACTTTGATTTGTTACATCAACTCACTATTTATTTTCCTATCTTTCCAAGCAACTGGTCCAAGTGTTTTCGAATACCCACATTTCAAAGGCATCGATACTCTTCTCGATTATCTTCGTCAGGGTCCAGGTTTCTACTCGATACATTTAATGCTTCCCATTTTTAAGTTTTGAGATATCTCCCTGGACAGCAGTGCACGTCTCACGCTGTTAAATGTATTCTTTGACATTGCAATTATGTTAATGATCTCCCTTTCGTTATTAACGTTGTTAGCTTACCACTTACAGCGATATTTATCTCTGGTACGAATGTCCTTCCATGTATTTCCTTTTGCCTTACGGTACCGAATCCTGAACAGTCTGAGACTGGAAGCCTTTGACATCCGCAACCAGCAGCATATTCTGGACATCCGATAACATGACTACATCCGTAACGTCGAGGTCTCTGGTAAAACAGGCGTCCACCAGATCTCAGAAACACTTGGCCGACCCCGAGTTTATTTGTTCGGTCATGTTGTACGGCTGGACCAGGAAACCCCGGCCCACAAGATACTACACAAGTTGTTCCTCGGCGCCAAAAGTCTCCCCCCCCCCCCCTCGACCGGCTGGAGGAGCAGAAGAGGTCGCCCCGACACAGTTATCATTAAGGTTGTATGTGACAAACTATCGTTATTGTTTGACTCTGACCCCGAATCAATTTTTTTCCACCTCTAAACGCTCAAACACTTTCTTATTCGTTTTATTTTCTGTCTATGATATACGGCCCATTCTTCTACATATCCACTTTTCAATGGAAATAATTCTTCTATTGGTTGTTCATTGTCCGCGACCCAATGTAAAATAGTACAAACGATTATCCGTTTCATTTGCTCACTCTTGTTTTTTGTGTGAATCGAAATACTCTGGCAACTGTTGAGACACTATAAAATACCAGATAAGTGCATAACCCTTGCGCAGATTATGTTCGAACATACAATGAGTTAACTTGTGTGCAGGTGTGCATGCCAGTGATGCCTTCTCTCACCCTTTATCCGTTTTTGTTAGCTACAGATTGGATAATGAAGACATCAAACGATGGAAGAATAAATGGTATTCAGTGGACATTATCGTCACAAATGAAAAACTTGAATCCCTCATATGATCTGGTACTTTTACAACCACAGTCATAGCCAAATGGAAGACGAACTGGACAGGGGGAAAGAACACTCAGCCAAAATTGAACTGAATATTAATATGAAGAATGCCAAGCTCCTTAAAATTAACGCGATCAACAAACAACACGTATTGCTGGAGGGCGTGTCATTTGAAGTAGTGCGTGCCTTTACTTAATTGGGCAGCACAGTTATCGCGACAGAGGGTGCATATGTAAAGACCAGAATGGAAAAGGCAAGGGACATTGCTGACACTAACTAACATATTTTGAAGCAGAGAAATCAACATCCATACCAGAGTTAGAATATGCATCACCAATGCCAAGACGGTGTTGCTGTATGGAGCGGAGACATGGAGAACGATCAATGTCATACAACAAAGAATTCAGTCCTTTGTTAACGTGTTATTTCGAAGGATGGGCAGAAACTAACAGAACATGGTGAGGAATCAAGATCTATGGAAAAGGAGCCAACAACAACCACTCAATCAACACAAATAAAGAGACGACAAAGGGACTGGATAAAACATGCTATCAGAATGCCATCGTCTAACATAGCTAGGGGAGAAGAAAAGCAAATAGATGGGGTGGGGGGGGGGGGGGGGGGGAGGGGGCAGATCTTAGATTTTGAGAAAAGGTATGGAAGATATTAATGCCATGTGGTTGGAGGCAACCCATGTTGGAGATAAGTTTGTTCTCAGGGGCAAATCGATCACGATCGTCAAAGAAGCAAGAAACTAGGCCTGTGATACTAACATCAGCCTTACCCGGTGTCCAGAACCATAACAGTGACTGGCATAGAGAGGAGCGACGAGTTGTGATTGCTTGACTCTCATTCTTGATTTTTAAGTTATTTCTTTGGATGTCGATATGTGAATCCTGACGCTGAAAATTCGTTTAATCCTTATTATTGTCTTCTTGATTTTCATTTCGCATATTCCAGTTTCGGATTTATATTTACAAGATATAAAATACCCATTACACAGTCGTATATATGAAAAATATATGTCGTGTCTACTTTATTAATCATCATATTATTGTCCTTTTTTTAGTATAAAATACAATACATATACCAGAATCTGTCGTTTATTGGAAACACAAATTCCTTCAATTCTTGTTCGAGTTCAGCTAGCGGAATAGTGTTATCCAATTTCATGAGGTTATTAATGGATAATCCACCGATAAAAAGTCCTGGTATTTCATTTGAATTTCAACAAAATGGGTTATGTGTAAATATTACACATGCGAGTGAGCAGTATGCATCCTTGTAGCATTCTACTTTTTACATTGATACATGGTTAGTAAAGTCTGCCAGATCTTACAGTGGCAATTTCCTCTCAGTATATCTTACTGATTATTGTTCTGTTCTTGTTATCTATATCTATTTTTTCGATCAAGTAATTACTGAATCTCAACTTAATTTAACATCTGTATACTGGGTTAAAAGACGCTGCAGAGTGTGTATACAGCCAGCTTATTTTATATTCACTGGACCTAAAATAACTATGTGTGTTCAAACTGTAATTAAATGCATTAATTGACCCTGCCTCCACTATTTCCTGTGTCAATGTGTTCCAATCATTCACCACTCTCCGAGAGAAAAAAAAGGTTCCTAGTATCTAATGTGGACCTGTCTTTAATTAATTTGTGGCTCTGGTTCTGTTCTTGTTCCTTGATGGATTTTAAAATAATTGTAAGCGTATAATTTATCATGTCCGTTGATTATGTTATAAGCTTGTATTAAATCACCTTGAGCTATTCTGTATTCTAGATAATGAAAGCAGTTTGTGTGATAGTTCCAGCTGGAGCTTGGGCGTATAAGGCAGGGGAGATTTGGCTGGCGACTCAAAGAACAAAGGCTGCCTGAATGCGTTGGTCGAACGCAGGTCACGCTAAGAGCAATCCCCGTTTCGACATTAGGTCGATAAGGGAAATGTGTGGTTCAGGTGGAAGACGTTGTCTGGTACAGGGGTGGGTATTCAAAACTGAGGTTGGGGTTTGGAGCTGACCACTCTGGCGTTCAGAATTGGCGTAAATGGGGTTTGTGACAGTCTGATGCTGCCACGACCGGCTACGATATTTAGAAGGACAGTGATTCCTGAATAGTCAATCAATAACAATTAGTTGGGGTTAGTTCCAATTTAGAGTGATGGCTAAGTCAGACAACCAACATAACTATATTGAACAGTCATGTTGTTGCTTGAGACTATAAAATACTCTGGCAAGGATGAACTCACCAGACTGCCTAGGAGAAAGACTGAGAATGCGTCTGATAGGGAGTGAGTTTGCAGGGTGACTGGTCCACCATACATCTCGAGATGACCAGTGGCGCTCAATAGGTGTTTACGGTTTAGGTGTGAACAGTAAGATATCTGAATGTGTGTCGTACGTGCAGGACACCAAATGAACGATGCGTGATCTAATTACATATGGAAGTACGGATTCGCGTGAATGCGTTACGTGATCTAAGTATTTATGAATGCACAGATTGCCTGATTGTAAGTTATCTGATCGAATGTGAATGTGCAGTTTCGTCTGAGTATGCGAACTGATCTATGTAATCGTATCATGAGGACGAGTTTGCTGGTTATGAGTGAGCGTACAGATTCGTCAGAGTATGTGATCTGATCGCGAGGACGAGTTTGTGAGTGTGTGTTGAGTGTGGAGATAGGAGTGTGCAGTGGCAAGAATCGGGGTACCATAGATCTTAGGTTCATCAACAAAAGCTAGTGCTTAAAAAATTGTATTGTAGTTCAATATTTGTATTATGATTATTTAGTTTAGATGTACCTTGCTTTTTCTTGATACTGATACGATTAAATCATATTGTTTTGTTTTATGATCAGGATAGCGTTTACTACGTTTTACTGTGTGGAAGTCGTGTCGTGGTGCAGATACATGTTGTAACACTTTAGATAAGTAACTACTCAGCTAAACCTAGAATCCACCCCATTATGGTGAGATTTTTCTCTTAACTATAATTCCAGAATCCCACTATCAGATTGTCCTATCTTCTTTGTTTCTTTTCTTATAGGCACTCTAAGATAAGGACTCCATACTTGAACACAGTATCTAGGACTAACTATTGCTTTACAGTTTGACTATCACTTCCATGATCCTATGTTTAATATTTCTTTTCATCATACGTAACATTCCATTTGCCTTTCTCACGTAACTTAACTTAACGTCTTTATACTGGTTGGGAAAAACTCAACAGAGTATGTATACAACCAGTTTCTTAAAAAAGTGGATTAACTATGTACGAGTTCACCTGAATAGAAACAAACACTAGAGCTAAATAGATCCGCAGCTAGTTAGACGTCATTTATAGCTGCTCTTAACAAACCACCAGGAGAAATGTACAAATAATTTGGGTAGATTTTTAACTTGAATTTTGTTCGGACAGCGGCCGTTAAGCGTACTCTTTCCGATTTCCAACTGCCAAAGAATTGTTAACGTGCTCGACACTGAACGCGTGAGTCCGATCTCAGTACCTAGAGATCAGAGGAACTTTTACCAGTGTATCCGCGTGAAAAAAATGTTCTGATCTCTACCGTGATGCGAACCATGACCTCCTGCAACCGAGGCGTACACCTTACCTCGAGACCACTTGGTCTTGCTCATTCACTTTAACTGTATCGTCTATTATAACCCCTTGGTCCTTTTCCTTCTCAGTCTTTCTTATATTGTTCTCTCCAATATTAGTCTTGCTGAACTCTGTCAAAGACTTTTTTGTACAACGATCTATTCAGTTTATATTTCTGTATTGTACTGTATTGTTTCTATAATTGTTTTGTTTTTTTAATTCATAGACCAAATTAACGAACACTCAACTGACGAATGGCATGTATAAAGACACGCAAAGCGATATAGTTGAGAATCTTCTACTGTAGAAGGGTAGATACACACTATGAATTGCCACTTGCGACACACTCAGTATGGGGCAGTATTCTTATACTCGCTAATGTCATACAAACAGGATCTAAACTTAGTCGAATTGAGGATTCGTTTTAAATAGATTTTCCCAAACCAAGAAATAAACATATAATGTTACAGAATTCTGAGAACTATTAAAACCGAATGAGGATTTTTCTACCATCTTCTTCTTGTCGTTTATGTCCTGCTTGTGTCTCTCGGTATGTAGAGATGTCTTGACCTAGAATGTGCTTCCTACACGGGCAACTTCCCTGCTTCTACTATTTCTGCTTTCCATCTTTTTCTTCGGCGGCCATTGGCTTTGTATCCAATGTATCTGTATATATTTGCTTTCTGATGGATATTTCCGGTATTAGGCTCGTCACATGGCCGAACCATTTGGTTTTCCTGCCTCTTGATGAAGTCTATCATAATGGTTGCGTCTATCTGTCTCCAAATAGTTTTCGTTTCGAAATATGTCCGTTTTCGCTGCTCTCAAGTATTCATTTATCTCTGCTGTCACGATGTTTCTTTTCTTATTATTTGCTATTGTTCAATTCTATCACTGATTATTCTATAATCGTTGTTAATGCAGACACGGATTAACAACAGTTTCACATGATAGCTGTAAGATAATGTAACCAACGTTTCTATCAATAAGTGTATAGAAATGAAGACAACAGATGAATAGACGTGAATAAAGTAAATCGAATATCTCTTGTCTTCCTCGCTGCTGTTGTCAAAGTCTTGAATCATTTTTGTTTTTCCACTTTAAACTATTTGTAGGCGCATTAGTAATCACTGGTGTGTTATGTTCTACAATAAACTGTACTATCTTTGGATGTACACGAACACCTACGCAATTATTTGATCTTTTCTTTGTGTCGACACTGATCTACCCATTACACAAAGTTTCCATTAGTCTCTTTGATGCTTTGTCTCATTGCTCTTATAGCCTCCAGCCCTAGAATCACTATCTTGGTTGTCTTTTGTTGCTCATAAATTCGTTTAGCTCTGGCAGCTTTTCAAGGAATCCATTAACATTTAATGTTGCTATTCTGGCTGAGTGTCTACTTCGAAGTCCTTTAACGTGTTCAAACTGTAATCTGTTGATATCAGACTATTTCAATTCCTTTACAGGCATACTGTTTGTCGATATACTCGTCTAGTCAAAACAGTTGCATTTCGCCATTCCCATGCGGTTGTTGGTGGCTAACGCATGCTTTGCACTGTTTCAAAGTCTTAGGTCATAGGACTTTATAAAACCTGAATGAATTCATGGAGGAATTTGATCAACGCCAGAGACAAGAACAGATTAACTACCACACTGAGAGCATTTCATAAGAGGTGACCAAAAGTGTGATCTAGGGTAGAAGACTATTTAACCCAAGGTTTACACACTCGGCCAATCACAATAGCTAAAAGTATGCCAATTGTGAAGAAGCCATTTGCTTTTGAAAGAATGTGTGTGTGTGCTTATGTGTGTATATATATATGCGATATATTGGTTTGTTTGAACTCTACTCACAAAATATCGTATAACACCAGAAGTAAAAGGGAAGTTCAAGCAGAGCGTTTTAGAAGACTTTCCTACTATGTTCCGTTAACAATTGCACCAGTGCAGAAATTAGAATAGTGATCCTTCTATACTAGCTAGACGAATAAGAAAGCCGTTATATCGCTAATCGATATATATATATATATATATATATATATATATATATATATATATATATATATATATATATATTTATATATATATATATATATATATATATATATATATATATATATATATATATATATATACACACACACACACACACACACAAACATTTATCTGAAGACGCAACTATCCGCTAACGTAAGGAACGTGTGGAGCTGTAAGTTCCACTGAACATTCTATGGCTGAGTTATATATCAATGCAACTTTAGTTAAGCCGAATTGATAATTCTTTCAAGAATAAAACGCCTATGATTATATTAATCCATGATGAATATTGTTTACCGAACAATACTTACACGATAGATTGTGTGTTAATTATGCAATCGGTCCAGTGATCTCAACCACGAAATCAGGAGATAGTCGAGAAGTATGCGAGGTGGTTGAAGAGATGGATAGGGCATGTTTTGAGACAAAAGAGATTGATGTAGGGGTAGGTCAGCTCATGGACAAGAAATTGATGGGAGCAAGTTTGAGGGTGATAAAAGATAGGCTGGGGAATGGTTTGTTTGACTTATATAACTACTCCGAGATACGCCTAGTAGTTGAGAAAGTACACTTTATGATACATGCAAAAATAGTACATAAATAGTTGTTTCGGAGATTGTAAGAATAAAATGTTATTGGTCATAACATCACAATAGTTAACATGGATTTACGAATGATAATTATCCGTTTGCCCTTGAATTGTAGCTCTAACTGATGCAGGTTATCCAGTATTTCCACAACTTAGGTTCTTTGACGTTGATGTTCAATCACGATGCCGATTAATCTTCGGTCTCAATGCAATTTCTCGAATGGTATATGTCTTCACAAAATGCTGTCCCTTTTCCTTCTTTTTATATCTGTGAAAAAGAATTAGTTTCTTCTTTCAGCATCACAGATGTGATGGAAAAAGTAATAGATCACACGCCACTTAAAAGTCAAATGCATGAATTGGTAAATGTTCATCTACTCACATACCCGAAGTCCTTCATTAGGGACAAGCTAGATTTAGAAATAGATAATAGCACAGGCAAAGCTTTTACTACGTTTCCACGCCTTATAATGGGTATTTAGGAAAACCAGAAACTCACAATTAAAGCCAAGGTCATGGTTAACATTGCATATGCCGTCAACACACTTCTACATGGTAGCGAAACGGGAGCAACCTACGTCAAGCACCTGTAATGGTTTAAACCCTCCATTTACGACTTCTGCGGTTTATTCTTGAAATTACATGAACAAAATAGCTTGAAAAATGCAGAAGTTCACTCTCGCAGCGGTCTCCCAAGCAGGTTCACCCTTCACCGGCAGCACAGACTACGATGGCCTGGTCATGTTCGTTACATGGAGGATGGTCTCATCCCCGATAATATCCTCAATGGACAGTTGGCGGATAGCAAGTCAACAATGGAGTAGTTGAGGTTCAAATATGTGTGTAGGCGTGATTCGAAGTCCTTGGGCATAGTTCTATCATCTTGAAAAGAAGAACATACAGATCGATCCAAGTGCAGATGTACCCTGAATAGCCATTTCATGCTGGGTGAAAATAAATGTTTGATACACGAGGAAATAAAACGACAGCGCCACAAAAGAAAAGAAAACGAACAATTTCGTAGAGACTTATTATCCCAATAATGCATTATTCTGTAGTCAGTCATGACGAAAGGGGCAATTACTACTAGATCTTTCTATCTATCTTAAGTCTACTTATGTCGTTAGACGATGTGGGGAGGTTTGACCTCCTTTGTTTCATATTTTTCTGGCAGGTGAAAATCCACTGGTTACTTGTCAGGTCAATCTCAGCATCTGTTAGCCCCTGGAATTTACGATCGCCTATTTTTGAAATTGGTGGAGGTAGAAGCGTAAATTAAAGCACGGTGGACCCTCAGCCTGTCAGGCACCATCTAAGCCACTCTGCTAACAAGATAACCAAGACATATTGTTATGACCACACTGTCCCTTTTTTTTGCGACATATTCTCTGTGGGGTGTAAATCCCTAGAATAATTTGAGTAGATTTTTAACTTGAATTTTGCCCGAGCAGCAGCCGTTAAGCCTACTCTTTTCGATTTCTAACTGCCAAGGTATTTTTAACGTGCGCGCCACTGTGCGCGGGTGTCTGATGTCACTACTCAGAGATCAAGGGAAATATTTACCAAATGATCTGCGTGACAAAATCCCTGTGTCTCCACCGCGATTTCAACCCGCGACCTCCATTGAAGGGGGGCTTCAACTAAATATCACACATATAATATTGAATATTTTTTCAGAAACGGTATTGCATTATCAAAAATCGATTCCATAATACGAGAAAAGTATGCTTTTGACTCATGTGAATAGCTGGAAATGTAAACTCATTACATGGAGAGTATTTGACCCTAACATATTAGAAAACTCTCTTAGTCAGCTGTTATGTATACTCTCAGTGCAAGTCAATGGACCTAGTTTTCTCTTCTCTGTGTTACGCAGACAGTTCTCCGTGAAATCATTTCAATATGCATTCCTGTATAACTTTTTATATGGTTTTTGATGCATGTGTTTGTTGTAACTTTTCGCTTTTCGCAATTTTCTCCCCTTAAAGTGGATTGCTTTCTTCTGATTGTTGTTATACGCTTGATTTGAGCCTTGGCCTCCCACAACACATCTTCATTAGAATGTGGCGATACGGAGGAAACGATAACTTATTTTTAGCAGACCTCGGCTTTTTCAATTTCCTTTTCTTGTTACTTTCTCGTTAGCCGAATTTAGCTTCTTATTTTAGTATAATCTCTATTTCTAGCCTTTAGTTATTTTTTAGCAATGAGTGGAGTTCGTGGCCGAATGGTTTCGATGCCTGCCTGTTTGCAACAAAGGCCGCGGATCGAATCCCTGGTAAGGCATATGTTGTTTTTCTATTGGGGTGAAATTAACATAGTCAGCACTCAACGTTGCAACAGCAATGGTGAAGCGGCCTTTAATCCTCAGTCTAAAACCCCTAAACTAAAACAGCAATGGTAAAGCGGCCTTTAATCCTCAGTCTAAAACCCCTCAACTACAACAGCAATTGGGATAAAGTCGCAAGACAGTTTTGGGTATTTTTTTTTAAAGTTACTTTCTAGTTCTTTTAGTGGATGTCCAGGATCTGCTTGAAGATACCAGTATTTGCTTTAAGCATCATAAAAGAACGTATTTACACAATTCTGTTTCTATGTTTAGAAAAATACATTAACTGATCTGTGGTGGAGGACGCTCCAACTCTTGAAAAATACATTAACTGATCTGTGGTGGAGGACGCTCCAACTCTTGAAAAATACATTAACTGATCTGTGGTGGAGGACGCTCCAACTCTTGAAAAATACATTAACTGATCTGTGGTGGAGGACGCTCCAACTCTTGAAAAATACATTAACTGATCTGTGGTGGAGGACGCTCCAACTCTTGATTTTCTATTAACGCTAGCCAAAAGTTAAATTAATGTAAGTAAACTCTTAAATATATATTTAAGACAGAGGCAACACTGAGATTAAGAGATGGAAAATATCTAGTGATATGCAGGAGAAGTTGTCGACGACATCTAATGAGAAGAAGAAGAAAATACTTAATAGGAATATGGGACATGTACATGAAGGAGAAACGATCAACATTGATTTTGTAATCATTGATAATAATTATTTTAAAAATAGTGGCATCCATGACAAAAAATCCCTTGTGGGAATGAACAGGGAGTCATGTACTTCAGCTCTGATGAAAAATAACAATATAATAATAATAATAACAATAATAATAATAGTGATATTAAAAATAGTTACTTCACAGCCTATGATGTTAACAGCGTCAGGATAGGAAAATATTTGGAGAATCGTCTTCTTCAGCTTTCGCCTTGGAAACAACGCCGTGACCCTGTGTCAAAGTTTGCAGCGAGGCTGCGATAACTGCGCCTGTCGGTCCGATACATCTGATTTCATTACGGGAAGTATGGGAGCGGATTTATTTTCCGTCTTTGATCTTTATTTATTCTCTTAGTCAGGATGCACGGGTGCAGTCTGTTTCCGGGGCTGTCATTTGGAGGAGGAATGGGGTCATGGTCAGATGTCGTTAGCTAACCATAACGCATGTAGCTAGCTATGAGTCATCTGTGGCCATCAGCTTATTCCTTTCTACATCTTCGGCTGTCGTGAAAAGCCTACTGTCTGACATTGAGACACTCATAACTGTCATCTGACCCTTATCTTGATTACCTGTACATAGGGTCTATCTTACAGTCTTAAAAATAGTCATATCCTGTTATTCGCAGCTAGAGGTGTCATCTGAAAGTGTCATAAAAAGTGTGTTTTATGAGTTTCTTTTTTACTAGATAGTACTATTTAAATTTTAATAAGTAAAAGCTATTAATCCTAAGAAATACGAAACATGATTTATTCTGATATAAATGTACAACCAAACATGAAATTCTATGAACAATTTCAGAAATAAAAAAAACAGAATATGCATCACAGAAAATGGTGACGGTTACACATTCATTTCCATTGTTACCGCTGCCATGATTATTATTATTATTATTATTGCTACTACTACTTTTATTATTATTATTATTGTGTTAACGATCTGCCAAATCTATTACGGGATCCTCGCCGGTGCTACAAAGTTCGTGTATTGTGCTGAGATTCACCAAAAACATAGAGAAGAACAAGGCACTTATGGGTTAAACCGTGTGCAATGAAGTTTATTGTTCGGCTAATCTAAACTAAACATAAAATTGTAACGGGACTAGTCAAGGTAAGACACTTGCGCTTTAATTAGATTCTAGTGCTGACAATTTTGCGCTATAATCGACTCACGCCTTTTGCTGGTTTGGTTCAGTGGCAAGACGTTTTAGTCACGACGAGTGAAGATTTCTCATAATGCATAATTTTTCTCTCGTTTACTTCTGAAGCCATTCAACAGCGACGAACGGGGTCTACGAGGGCCAGGAGGATTGCTGTTTGCACGGACAGAGATAAACAGGTAAACGACCCAAGCCATCCCATGCGTAGATACTAGTTGCAGTGCACAAAGCAGACATCTAGGCGGACTTTCTTACAGTCAACACAGTTCCTGCTGAATATTCCCCAAAAACGTCTCATCGAAAAATGGAATGAACTCACGTAGATCCCCTAGATGGAATATCTGGAAAAATCTGCACCTGGACATCACTTGCCTTACGCAAACATAGATATCAGTAAAGAGACTTCGAACTAGTAAATCAAGATGCAGGAAGAATGGGGATTGGGGAATGATGAGACATCTAACTATAGAGCATCCCAAGACCCAAACCACCTGATCAATACCCAAACCTTATGTCAACATATAACATGTTGAGTGCGTATAATACAATACAATTTACTGGACATTGGAAACATGGACAGGGGAAGAAAGTCATTATGGATTCCTTTACACTTCATATACAGAGATGCGCAATCGGCTGTGTAGACCTACAGGGTTGCGTATTTGTAATCCAACGCGTCAAATGGCTGGTGGCTCTTTGATATGGGTTCGGAGATCTCAGGGAAGTCACTTTGACGGGCTGTCAATCGTTACTTCTGTTGGTAAAAAAATCATACAGTAACTGCATGTGTAGAAAGAGGGAATACAAGAACCAATCATGTTCTTGTTTCTGTGACTCGATTTATAATTATTCTGGGATTCACAGCCGTGGAGGACCTTACTAAACCATTGTAACGCATTTAATGGCAACAGTATATACGGACCACATATTCAATTTAAGGAATATCGATGAAAAATGAAGAGAGTTTAATGTAGACCTGTACACGTGTTTCATTGATTACACTAAGGCCTTCGACACGGTAAAACATCAAAATCTGTGGAGAATCATGAAGAAAATGGGGTTTCCTTTGCATATAGTCCATCTCATTGAAACATTATACCAAGATCAACAAGCCGCTGTGCGAGTATATGGGCAAACATCAGATTGGTTTGCAGTACAAAATGGAATCCGACAGGGATGTATACTTTCATCTTATCTGTACATCATATATGCGGAATGTATAATGAGAAATGTGCGAGAAGATGAGAACATTGAAAGTTTCGACCCATTTACGATTGGGGGGTACGAGATTTCAGAGTACGATACGCAGATGACACAGTGATACTATCAAGAAGTGCGGAAGGGCTAGAGCAGCTACTTTCAGCCGTTAATGGACATAGTGAAGATCAAAATCTATTCATAAACATAAACAAAACAAAGATAATGACCACCGATAAAACACAATGTCAGCATAAATTTACAGTGGGTGGTGAGGAAATAGACCAGGTTACACATTTTGAATATCTTGGCTACAGAATCGACAAAAATGGTGACTGCTCGAAAGAAATCAGAAGAAGACTAGCTATGGCAATGCAGAGACTGAACAGCCTGAAGAAATTATGGCAGGGCACCAACAAAACGATAAAAGTAAAAGTCTTGAGAGCCTGTGTTTTTCCTGTGGCAGCTTATGGCTGTGAAGCATGGACGAATACCAAAACTTCTAGACAAAGAATCTTCTTCTTCTTCTGCGTACACAGTCAGACAGTAACCATTATTTTCTCGAAAAAAGCGGCGGTCATCCTGAGACTCTCGCCACTACCATAGAGCCTGTCTTGCAGTTCCACTGGCAATGGCCACATCTGCTCTCTCTGATCCTCGTATGTCGGGCAGTTCTGCAGCAGATGTTCAGTGGTCATTTTACCAGTACCGCACGGGCATTCGTCGGTACACCCTATCTTCAATTTGTTGAATAGGTGGTACCTCAGTCTGTTGTGGCCAGTGCGAAGTCTGAAGACAACGACCTGCTCTCTTCGGTTCAACTGGTAATAGGCATCGTTTTTGGTGTAACCAGTATGTTCGGTTTCCCATTTGGTCATGTATCTGGCTTTGATAAGCCGTTTTGACTCTTCGTACGTCATACTGGTATCTGTTTGTGGTAGCCTTGCACCTTCTTTTGCCAGTCTGTCTGCCTCCTCGTTGCCTTGGATGTTGCAGTGTGACGGAACCCACTGTACCACTACCCTTTTTGGTGCGGACTGCTGGCACAGTTTGCAGAGTGCTGCTCTTAAGTCATTAAGCTCAGTGTTTTTCTGGCTTTTTAGCGCTGTGACTACTTCGAGAGCATCTGTCAGCAGGACTATATGGCTCTCATTTTCACTGTGTGTTACCATTTCTTCCACTGCCACCCTCAGTGCCTCTGCCTCTGCTCTGAAATTGCTTGTGTACTTACCAGTAGCGAATGACAGTGTTATTTTTCTGCCCTTTGGTAGGTTCAGGAATGCTCCTGCCCCTCCGTTCTGTGTAGTGTTTGTTACAGAACCGTCGGTGTATGCATGGGTCCAGTCCATGCTTGGGTAGCTTTTCGTTATGAAGCTTAGGGTAGTGTCTCTCCTTTCTTTTTCACTCTGGCAGTTTTTGTTTGCAATACCTGGTATATTTTCTACCACCTCTGGAAATATATCCTGCCTCCAAGTAGGTTTTCGTACAGTAGTGATGGGTTTTGGTGTTGTTAGTGCGTTTATGGGATCTTCGTGCATCTTTGCTTTGGCTATTTCTGCAAAGTTTCTCCGCTTTAGTTTCCCATTTCCCAATTTGTTTAGTCTCTGGTACATTGGATGGTCCGTCAGTCTTCTGAGTTTCTCTGACTGCAGCTGGGCTCTGCAGTCTCTTCTATCGGTCATGGATTGCAATTTTGTAATCTTTTCAAGTTCTACAATTGGCGTTGACTTCATGCCACCTGTTATAATTCTCATGGCTTGGTTTTGAAGTTTGTTAACGTTATCGAAGTTCGCCTACGCTGCGGTTGTCCATGCCGCAATGCCATACTCGAGAACTGGTCTCACTCTTCCAGTGTACAGTTTCTTTAGTATGCCTTAGACAAAGAATCGAATCCTTCGAGTCAAAATGTTACAGAAAGATCCTCAGAATACCCTGGACAGAGAAAAGAACAAATGTAGACATTCGTCAAGAGTTGAGCATAGAGGAGAACTGGTTTATCAATTCCATTTTGGCTAGAAAATGCAAATACTTTGGTCACATCAAGAGACACAACGGTCTTGAGAGGACGGTGATGGAAGGTATGGTGCCAGGCAAAAGAGGAAGGGGTAGACCAAGAAGACAATGGCACCAAGATATCCAGGAGTGCCTGAGTATGACAGTGGCGGAAGCTGGAGTTTTGGCAAGGAAACGAGTTTCTTTCAGACAGACTGTGATGGGAGCGACGTTCTACAAAGGACATGCTACATGAGAGTATATACGGACTAGGGCCACAAATACAGAAAATATTTGGTTTGTAATCAGATTTTGATGCATCAAGTTTTGTTTTACTAGGGATTTTAATCCAGGCCCTGCTGATAAGAGCGTTAAATATACACACCTCTTGTCTACTCGCTCTTCAACCTATTCCTCAATCACACCTCAGTCGATATATTTGCTCTTTAATAGGTCCAGCTGGAGCGAAAACATAAATTGTATAGCTACTTTTGTTCGTTCCTATATCGGTTTGATGATTGAACCAAATATAGTGAATAATTCACTAGATCAAGCTGCTATCCTACATATCTATCAATGATATACACTCCTGCGTGTCGCTTTCTGAAAGCTCTATATAATCTGAACACCATTACCAGTTTCAAAAAGGATAACTTCTTTGTAATATATGAAAAATGAAAACATTCATGCAGGAGCGAATGCAGTCTTTTTGTATCTCGAAAGTTCAATTAAATAAATATTGATCGGTTTTACATTAGCATTTAGATTACATTTTTAAAACGTATGTTATACACTGGAATATCTTAGTCTAAGTCTTAGTCAACCAGTACTTCTACAGGGGAAGATTCATATGTGCAGGTCCTGGCCTGGCTTGAGCTGGTGTAGCCTGGGGGAGGATTTCCTGCTTAGCGAACAAGGCCCGAGCACCTTATTACTTCCCTGCGTTGGGACAAGTGCCGTTGGGTAGTAAACAGATGTGTGAGTCCATCTTAATAGACTCAAATAGTAGAGCAAAGTAGACCAGTAGCCTTTTAGGCGCCATCTATGCTGCTCTAAATAAACCACCTAGCCTTGTCATACAGTGAGTCTTCTCTTACGACATGCACTCTGTTGGACAGTGGTGCTATTCTTATCCTTGTCACACAGTGAGTCTTCTCTTACGACATGCACTCTGCTCGACAGTGGTGCTATTCTTATCACACAGTGAGTCTTCTCTTACGACATGCACTCTGCTCGACAGTGGTGCTATTCTTGTCACAAAATAAAGATCCCGCAGATCACTCGGAAGATCTGGATAATGTAAATCTTCTGCGTACACAGTCAGACAGCAACCATTATTTTTTCGAAAAAAGCGGCGGTCGTCCTGAGACTCTCGCCACTACCATAGAGCTTGTATTGCAGTTCCACTGGCAATGGCCACATCTGCTCTCTCTGATCCCCGTATGTCGGGCAGTTCTGCAGCAGATGTTCAGTTGTCATTTTACCAGTACCGCACGGGCATTCGTCGGTACACCCTATCTTCAATTTGTTGAATAGGTGGTACCTCAGTCTATTGTGGCCAGTGCGAAGTCTGAAGACAACGACCTGCTCTCTTCGGTTCAACTGGTAATAGGCATCGTTTTTGGTGTAACCAGTATGTTCGGTTTCCCATTTGGTAATGTACCTGGCTTTGATAAGCCGTTTTGACTCTTCGTACGTCATACTGGTATCTGTTTGTGGTAGCCTTGCACCTTCTTTTGCCAGTCTGTCTGCCTCCTCGTTGCCTTGGATGTTGCAGTGTGACGGAACCCACTGTACCACTACCCTTTTTGGTGCGGACAGCTGGCACAGTTTGCAGAGTGCTGCTCTTAAGTCATTAAGCTCAGTGTTTTTCTGGCTTTTTAGCGCTGTGACTACGGCGAGAGCATCTGTCAACAAGACTATGTGGCTCTCATTTTCACTGTGTGTTGCCATTTCTTCCACTGCCGCCCTCAGTGCCTCTGCCTCCGCTCTGAAATTGCTTGTGTACTTACCAGTAGCGAATGACAGTGTTATTTTTCTGCCATTTGGTAGGTTCAGGAATGCTCCTGCCCCTCCGTTCTGTGTAGTGTTTGTTACAGAACCGTCGGTGTATGCATGGGTCCAGTCCGTGCTTGGGTAGCTTTTCGTTATGAAGCTTAGGGTAGTGTCTCTCCTTTCTTTTTCGGTCTGGCAGTTTTTGTTTGCAATACCTGGTATATTTTCTACCACCTCTGGAAATATGTCCTGCCTCCAAGTAGGTTTTCGTACAGTAGTGATGGGTTTTGGTGTTGTTAGTGCGTTTATGGGGTCTTCGTGCATCTTTGCTTTGGCTATTTCTGCAAAGTTTCTCCGCTTTAGTTTCCCAGTTCCCAAATTGTTTAGCCTCTGGTACATTGGATGGTCCGTCAGTCTTCGGAGTTTCTCTGACTGCAGCTGGGCTCTGCAGTCTCTTCTGTCGGTCATGGATTGCAGTTTTGTAATCTTTTCAAGTTCTACAATTGGCGTTGACTTCATGCCACCTGTTATGATTCTCATAGCTTGGTTTTGAAGTTTGTTAACTTTATCGAAGTTCGCCTTCGCTGCTGTTGTCCATGCCGCGATGCCATACTCGAGAACTGGTCTCACTCTTCCAGTGTACAGTTTCTTTAGTATGCCTTCGTCTGCTCCCCAGCTTGTGCCAGCAAGTTTCCTCATGATCGCCATTCTTTCTCTGGCTTTCATTCGGTTTCTCTCAATCTGACTTTTCCATGTCATGCGCCGATCAAATGTGACTCCCAGATAGGTTGGGTTGTCGTTTGGCTGCAGGATTTTGCCATTTAGGCTTAATTTGGTACTTTGGGGTTTTAATGAGAGCGAGAATATTGTGCACGTGGTTTTCTCCTCGTTTATTTTGACCAGCCATGAGTTCGCCCACTCTTCCAGCGATGTTAGGGCCGTTTGCATCCGATTTCTTGCTATGGTGAGATTCTTTTCAGAAGTCCACATAGCCAGATCGTCTGCAAACATTGAGCTATGGACTCTTCTTGGTATATTCTCTGTAATATCGTTTATATATACCAGGAAGAGTGTGGGGGACAGTACTCCCCCTTGGGGTACTCCCTGCTCGAGTGTCACCTTTTTGCTCATCTGCCCTTGTACTTGGACTCTGGCCGTTCTTTGTTTGAGGTAGTGGTTGATCCACTTGTACATCTTCCCACAAACATCACTTCTTCTTAACTTGACTCTAAGTCCGTCCTTCCAGACTTTGTCAAATGCCTTTTCCAGATCCACCCAAACAGCTACTGTGTGTTTCTGTGCCTGGTAGGCATCTTCTATCTCCTGGGCTATGAGGATGACCTGGTCCTCAGTGGATCTGTGCTGTCTAAAGCCGGCTTGCTGTGGAATTAGTATTCGTTTTTCTTCCAGATGCCACATCAGTCTGGTGTTTATCATCCGTTCCATCAGCTTGCCGACACAGCTCAGTAGGCTTATGGGCCTGTATCCATTCGGATCTGTTTTGTCCTTTCCTGTTTTTGGTACTGGTACCAGTATTGCATCCTTCCATGCCTGGGGTACAATACCCCTTTTCCAGCTTTGGTTCAGGACTGATAGTAGTTTTTTCTTCGCTGTTTGGCCCAGCCCCATCAGCATTTCGTTTGTTATCCCGTCTTTTCCGGGAGATTTCCTTTTCTTTAGTGTTCTCATAGCCTCTTCCATTTCGCGCATGGTTAGTTTGGCCATCATGTGCTCTTCAGGAGCCGTATTTATGTTTTCGTGTCCTTTTAGCTCTTCGCTAATATCTGTATGCTTATCTGCAGGGACCTCGATGTGGTTTGCTCTGGCATAGTGATCGACAAAGGCGTTTGCGGCTTTCTTACCTGTGATCAAGTTCTCGCCCTGCTTGATAGTAATTTGTTTATTTGACGGGGTTTCGTCGTTCATGGCTCTGACTAGCTTGCATAGCTTGTTTCCTTCTTTGTCCAGGTTTAAACTTTCTGTTTTATTTTTCCAACTTTCTCTTGCTGTTTGCTTGAGAGTGTGTTTGTACTTCGCCGTGGCGGCTTTGAGGGCGATGTTTGCCTCCATAGATTTTTCACGTTCTGCCACGTTCCTAGCATTTGTTACTGTATCTTCCACTTTCTGCAACTCATCATTCCAGTAGGGCTTATAGTTTTTCCTAGCTCCTCTTGGGATGGTTTCAGTGGCGGCTTGCATTATTGCCTTGCTTAGGCTCTCTACCATGGGCTTCATTTTGGTGTTTCGTGTGTTGATGGTTTCACACAGCCCATCTGTCAGGATTGCAAATCTGTCCCAGTCGGCTCGTTTGTAATTCCAACGTGGGAGCGGTTTTGTTTCCTGTGGGCCTACTTCCATGTCAATGGTTAGCCTGATCGGCCTGTGGTCGCTACCTGCCAGTTGGTTTAGCACCTGGCGGCCTATTTTATAGTGTATGTCCTGTGTGGAGAAGGCCAAATCTGGAGTCGAGGTGGTATGCCATGTTCTTGAATAGAAGCTAGGGCTATCCTCCGGCCTATTGATTAGGGAGAGATTTGCATCTATCTCCCAATCTTCCACTTCGTCACCTCTGCTGTCTGTGTCAGAGTATCCCCATCTCTCCGAGTGGCTGTTGAAATCTCCAACTACTATGCAGTTGGAGTCTCTGACCTCCATGCTCGAGAGCGATAGGTCTCTGTTTGGTGGTCCGTACAGATTGAAAATGCGGAGCTTCGTCTCTTGAGCCATTATGTCAACTCCTACAATTTCTGCTTGTCCGGTGTGATTGACAGGTACCGCGCTACTCGGTATGCTGTTTCTGGTCAGTATCAGGACCCCTCCTTTGTGGCCTTCTCTATCTAGACGGAAAGTCTGGTATCCTCTGATTGAGAATTTATGGTTATTGTTGAGGTGCGTTTCCTGGATACATGCCACGTCAATCTTACCTTCATGCAGGTGATGTGTTAGGGAAAGTTTTTTGTTAATGACTCCCTCCGCATTCCACTGTAATATTTTGAGGGTCTTGATGTTTTGGCCAATAGTCGTTTCCCCATAGCCATGTGCCTTGACTCCACGACACATGGGTGGGTGACCACCAGTAGTCAAGGGTGGGCCCCTTCGAGGCGTGGGGCCCGGCGCTATCGCTGCCTGGCGGGTCTCCTCAGGATGAGCGCCATACGTTTTTCGAATAGGTTGTGCCATCATACTGTGATTTACGTTGCACTGTTTTGTTAGGCTTGCGGCCCCGTGCATCCGATTTCAACAGGCGTTTCTGTAGGGATGCCCTCCTTAGCCTTTGGCTGTCCCCAGCCTATCTGCAAGGCAGCAGTTGTTTACGATCAGAGTTTTCTCTCCTATGGAAGTTGTCTTACCAGACTATCGAGTCTTCACTACTCGTGTCTATAGGGTGCAATGATGATGATATATGAGATGGACTGGTTTACCCGGAAGAGAGGCAGTCCAGTGTGTCTGTATCCCAGGATCGTCACGTCCTGCCAGAAACGTAGCATTTGCATGTGAGTGGGGTATCTCTTTTTCCCTTTGTTTTCTTGGCTTCTATGCAGAGATGGTACGCCTAGCATTCCCCGCCACCTGGGGTGTTGACACAGTGGGGCAGGTGTGCAATGTCCGCTGGTCTGCATCTCTTCTGCGTCCAGCATGATAGTTATGGCTGATAACGTACAGAGGTAGATATCGTAGCCGGAGTGTATTTAGCCAGAGGACAAGCCTGGTAATGTCACAGAGATGTTGATCGCCTGGTGTGCGGACAACTCTCATGGTCAGTGGTTGAGTCTTGACAGTTCACAGTGTGGTGGCTGCTCTACTGTTTTCGACACCCCGACCAGGTTCTAAGTCTTTGGTTGGTGTTTTTCGCACCCCATCGCCGTATAGGGTGAGTATCAAGCAGTTTGTCCGCCCGCTTTGATTTGCGGGCGGCAAGGACCTCTTACTGTGGCTCTACCTGATAGGGCTGGGGCGCAAGCCCCAGGTCCCGAGCATGTAGGAGCCTCCCATTGCAGTGGTGCTGAGATTTTGGGCGGGATTGCGGCTTACAAGGGTTCGGCCGTAATCCCCCACATGGTAGCCTCTCGCCCTTGGCTTATCAGCCTGGTACGTGAACCAAAGTGTCTGCGGCTCCTCTCGATTTGAGCTGGTTTTCCGTAGCAACGCCCTGTCATTTGTAGGGTAAAACTGACCTGTCTTCAGATGATCTATTTCCAGCACCCGTTCACTATTTGGTCAGCCGAATTTATTGAGGGCTTTTGTTTGTCAATGACCAGGTATTTGAAATCTGCGGTTTCTGCAGAGTTAAGACACGATTTCCGTAGCGTTCTTTCATTTGAGTGTTTGAGAGCTGACTTGTCATCCGTGAGTCTAATACCAGCGTACGTTCATTATTAGACCCAAACGGCAGTGCTCTCGATTTGTCAGTTGTTCTACAGTATTGGCGTGTTCAGTCAAATTAAGCCGCAGATTCCACACCTGGTGGTGCCCTTCCGTCAATTCCCTTAGCGAGACAATCAAGTTTCTTAGAGGGTAGCCCCAAAATTTTCGAGGGTCTAATTCCAGCACATGTTCTCTATTAGACCCCGCGAAGGTGTACTTTTTGATAGTCATTCTGCAGTATTGGCGTGGTAAGTTAACTTAGGTCTCAGGCTCCACTCCTGATAGTGCTCTTCCGTCAATTCCTTTATCACACACTGGATGCAGACAGAACCGAGCCACAGGGGCATAACCCCAGAGTTCTGGGGGTCTAAGTCCAGCACCAGTTCCATATTAGACCCCAGAAGAATGGTCTCGGCATGTCACTCATTTCAGTGTTGGCCGTGTTGAGTCAAATTAAGCCGCAGGCTCCACTCCTGGTGGTGCCCTTCCGTCAATTCCTTTAAGTTTCAGCTTTGCAACCATACTTCCCCCGGAACCCAAACACTTTGGTTTCCCGGAAGCTGCCCGCAGAGTCATCGAAGCAACTCCTGCGGATCGCTAGTCGGCATCGTTTATGGTCAGAACTACGACGGTATCTGATCGTCTTCGCGCCTCTGACTTTCGTTCTTGATTAATGAAAACATTCTTGACAAATGCTTTCGCAGTAGCTCGTCTTGCGGCGATCCAAGAATTTCACCTCTAACGCCGCAATACGAATGCCCCCGTTTGTCCCTGTTAATCATTACCTCCAGTTCCGAAAACCAACAAAATAGAACCGAGGTCCTATTCCATTATTCCATGCACCATTATTCAGGCAGCCGAGGCCTGCTTTGAACACTCTAATTTTTTCAAAGTAAACGCGCCGGCCACCCAGGACGCTCAGCGAAGAGCACCCGTGGGAGAGAGCCGGCAGACGGTAGGGCAGGAGACAACGGGCAGTGAACCGGCGCGAGCCGGACCGCCCGCCTGCGCCTGAGATCCAACTACGAGCTTTTTAACTGCAACAACTTTAATATACGCTATTGGAGCTGGAATTACCGCGGCTGCTGGCACCAGACTTGCCCTCCAATAGATCCTCGTTAAAGGGTTTAAAGTGTACTCATTCCAATTACGGGGCCTCGAAAGAGTCCCGTATTGTTATTTTTCGTCACTACCTCCCCGTGCCGGGAGTGGGTAAGTTGCGCGCCTGCTGCCTTCCTTGGATGTGGTAGCCGTTTCTCATGCTCCCTCTCCGGAATCGAACCCTGATTCCCCGTTACCCGTTACAAACATGGTAGGCATGTCACGTACCATCGACATTTGATAGGGCAGACATTTGAAAGATGCGTCGCCGGCACATGAGGCCATGCGATCAGCACAAAGTTATCCAGAGTCACCAGTGGGGACGCCGCAACCCCGCGAGGGGAAACGACGATTGGTTTTGAACTAATAAAAGCGCTCTTTCCGCGAGGGTCGGAGCTTGGTAAGCATGTATTAGCTCTAGAATTGCCACAGTTATCCAAGTAGGATCGTGTCATCTAAGGAACCTCGACTGATTTAATGAGCCATTCGCGGTTTCACCGTGAGACAGTGTGAACTTAGACATGCATGGCTTAATCTTTGAGACAAGCATATGACTACTGGCAGGATCAACCAGATATCTGTCGGAGACGTACGTACAGCACACACCGGTCGGCGGAGGAAGGGTGTGTAAAAAGCCTCGCTGGGACGACGGCCGCAGGGACCGACTGACGGGACGGACGGTTTGTTCCACCCGTCCCTCACTCCGTCGACCTAGGACCGCCTGACAGGGGCCTCCCACACGCACCAGACGACCGACCGACCGGGCTCGCTCGAGGAGGGATGGCAGCGCTCTGTGCAGAACGGATCCCAACGACCTCGGCGACGAATTTCACTGGGACTAGAGACACAATTTGGCCTGCCGGCCCTTCTTCTCCGTAGGGAGAACGCAGGGCCTCGAGGCAACGATTCCTGCTTTCCATTTGCCGGTCACAAGCTCTTTGCGAGAGTCGGACCACCAGCGAGACGTACTGTCGAGCTCTGCTATAAGCCTTAGATAAATCACCACGGACGGACCACGTTTCCTGATACGGACCAGACTAGCGCACCTCGGTGGAGGAGCCACTACCACAAACCGCACCCAATTCGCACTACGGGGAAAGGCAGGCGAGCGTTTTCCGCAAGCCCGCGCTATCGCTCCGCCTGGCGGGACTGAGATCGCTTTACGAACACTGGTTGAAATTGAGTCGCCGCAGCGAGACAACTACCCCAGATAATGTAAATAACAATGCACTATTTGCACACGCACACCAACACATTCGACTACGGAGTACAAAGTCAGCTATTGACAAATATTAGAGAACTGTACTTTGTGTGCCAAAGTGTAGTAAGACAATAAATGGCTTGACAAAAACAATGGGATTTACTAGGAGGAGACAAGGGTGTGTTGTCCCCACTACTATTCAACACATATATGGAAATAATAACGCTAATTCCAATGTGAACATCTACCAAGAAATGCCTAGGAAGAAAGGACAGAGGCTGATCAGTTAAATGAACTATATTTTGCAGTTGATCAATATCTAATATACGAGAATTATGACCATCTGCAACAACATGTGAATGCGCTCAACTCTATGAGCGAAAGATACAGTATTGAAAATTAACACATTCAAAACAGAAACTATGCAGATAGTCAGATCGCCTTAAAGCAGGAACATTATGATAAACGGGACCAAGATTAAACAAGTGCAGGAATTATATACGTTAGCAGTTTTTTCAAACAGGACAGAAATCTAGACTAAGAAATTGAGATCAGCTGCCAAAAAGCAAATGCAATTGCCAGCCAGCTGTCACCATTATTGAAAAAACACAACAGAAACATGTCCACAAAAATACTACTGATCAACAGTATATTCATGCCGACAGTCTCTTCCCCGTGACAAACGTTGACTTTAACAAAAATCTGTAGATGAAATGATCACGCCACTTTAGATGAGATACCTCCAGAAAAAATCAACGTAACTAGGAGAGACAGAATGAGCAATGTAGATGTGATAAACACCGTTTAAGCAAGACCTGGCACTTAACATATTGAAGGGGAGAGAATCAAGTGATTCAACAAGCTATTGTGAGTGCAACCAGGCCAACTGGGACTGTATGCATATAACGCAGATCGATTTTTTATATCCGTGACAGATCTAGAACTAGATGAATAGGAAATATTGCACATACTCTAGATGTTCTTGGGATGACTACTGCTTCAGCGACGTGTATAGTCGACAGCTACCCACGACGTCTCACCGGACAAGTGGACAAGACGGGACAGGACAAGGAAAGACCCACATACCTATCTATCTATCTATCTATCTATCTATCTATCTATCTATCTATCTATCTATCTATCTATCTATCTATCTGTCTATCTATCTATCTATCTATCTATCTATCTATCTATCTATCTATCTATATATCTATCTATCTATCTATCTGTCTATCTATCTATCTATCTATCAATCTTTCTATATAGCTATCTATCTATCTATCTATCTATCTTTGTCTGTCTGTCAGTATGTCCGTCCGACCGTTTGTCTATCTGTCTGTCTCAATGAATGTATTTCTCATTATATGTCTGTCTGACTAGCTGTCTGTCTATCTAATTAACCATCTCTCTGTTTGTCTATATCTTTATGTCTTTCTCCCTCCCCCTTCTCTCTATCTTTATATATATATATACACACACATATATATGTGTGTGAGTGTGTGTGTGTGTGTGTTAATGTGCGTGTATGTGCGTTTGTTTTGATCATCCTGCCACTCTAACACTATCTATCAATTAGTCATTCCGTTATTATGAAACACTGTCTAACTCTCTCTCTCTCTCTCTCTCTCTCTCTCTCTCTCTCTCTCTCATTCTCTCTCACGTTCGTCATTTCACTTATTGCTTCTCTCACTCTAACATACTATTGTATCTTCGGTTCATTCGTTCCCCTAGGGCCACTTTATCTACCACACAAACTGTATGTTATCTTTTAATCATTGTCTCGTATTAAGATTAGAATTATTTCGACCCAATTATGATACTTCAACTTTTGACATCTCTGATATTCTTCATTTACTTCCTTTCTTTGTCTATTGAACCGACGTCCTATTTACTTATAGTATGAATATACAAGTACACATGGTAGCTGTGAGCTTTCACAAACTCGAGACGATAAAGAAAACCCGATCCTATTTTGATAACCCTGTCAGTCGAACATTTTCATTTGATGAATCTGATTTATTTCTTGTTTCACGATAACTACATCATTGACAGTTGATAGCTCACACATATTGCTGACTATGCCTGTTTATATTACATTCTCAATTGATCTTCTTGAGAATCGATTGAAATATCTTGTTGAAGTTAGCTTGTGCTGAGACTAAAGAGCAAAGACGAACTGATGTTTTGTTCCTTTCGAGATAGGGAAACTATTGACATAAACTATATTTTCTAATGCTCTGTAAACAGTATGCGAGGTGACCTGCTCTATTGCCTTGCAGAACGCAAAGCATTTATTTGTATTACCGACCATACCGGAGCGATCAGCAGAAACCGAGTCACGCAACCAGTCTATTTGTATCTCCCAGTTGTCTTCTCCTGGTTATTCAGTTGTTATGTAACGTTCTCACTGTTTATCTATCTATCTATCTATCTATCTATCTATCTATCTATCTATCTATCTATCTATCTATCTATCTATCTATATATATATGTCTGTCTGTCTATCTTTCTATCTATCTATCTATCTATCTATCTATCTATCTATCTATCTATCTATCTATCTATCTATCTATATATATGTCTGTCTGTCTATCTTTCTATCTATCTATCCATCAATCCATCCATTTATCAATCCATCCATCCATCCATCCATCCATCTATCTATCTATCTAACGATCCATCCATCCAGACAGACAGACATATATATATATTATATATATATATATATATTTATATATATATATATATATATATATATTTATATATATATATATATATATATATATATATATATATATATATATATATATATATATATATATGTCTGTCTGTCTGTCTGTCTATTTCTTCCTACCCAAAATTATTACATTTTCTTCACAGACATTCCAAATTATCATGTTCATTGTTGACCCTAACCGACATGTCAATCTGTCATACTATACCCTTACACAAATTATACTTTCTTCCTCTTTCTCTTTCTCTCAATGCTATTCTGACATTCTTTGTCGCTATCTCTTACATTCCTCTTTTATTTTTATTTTTGACAATCTCAGTTCAAATCCATCTTTAGGGAAACCTCAGAACAGAAATTGTTTTATTCATCTTGTTTGCTATATCTTATACTTGTCCTTATATTCTATTCACTGCTCTTACTGATATGTAAAGCAATTATTTGCCAAATTCTTCTGCTTAAATTGCCAGTTTTGCTTCAACCCAACCATCTCTATTTCTCTCCCTTTCTTCCTCGCTCTCTCTCTCTCTCTCTCTATCTTTCTCTAGTTCTCTGTCTCATTCTCTCACGCACTCCCACGTTCTTTGTCAATAAACTCGCCCTCCATTTCGCACTACATAGGCGTTCTTTTTCAACCTGGTATTCTGTCACTCTTTATCGCATACATATTCTGTTCAAATGAAACCCGTTAGTTACCTCACTTTCTCTCTATCTTAATGCATGCATTTTCTAGCGTGTACATTAACTGTGTTTCCACAAAATCGAGTCGATAAAGACAACATGATTCCATTTTTCTAACCCGTTACTCGAACACTATAATGTGATGCAACTGATCTATTTTTTGTTTTACCATCACTAAATCGTTGACAATTGAGATCTGAGACTGGTTCACTCCTTTACCGCACGATTGGGTAGGTTTCTTTTTATTTTGCATCGTTTGTTTCTTTGGTTATATCCTCGGAGATCGATTGAGGTCTCCTGTTCATTATATCATGTTCTAGACTACGTTCCAATTATGGTGAATGCGAGTCTGATTCAGTTGAAGTCGCCCAGTGTTGCACTTTAAGGAGTCAACGCACTTGCTTGGTACTTAAAGTAAGATTTAGTTATATGTGTATTCAACCTGCAAGGCGTTACACTTATCATTTTTATTCTTGACATTCCTGATACCCTGATCGCAGGACTCCTCCGTCTGGACATTTACTTCTCTGTGTGCCTTGGAATGGGCACTAGATGGTGGACTGCAGTAGCTTTCCTCACATGCCGAGCGAGTTTATTAAGGTGAACTAGCTCCACCAGATTATTGCGATATTCTTGGCTCCATCTGGATAATGTTCACTATCACGTTTACCCCCACCTTTTTACCCAGACCATCATGAAACAGGGCTATTTCCAGGGAGAAATTCATGGAAGTGAGCAACATTGTCTCATCAGTATGTTTTGTCTGACCCTAACTAACATTGTCTCATCAGTATGTTCTATCTGACCCTAACTAACATTGTCTCATCAGAATGTTTTGTCTGGCCCTGACTAACATTGTCTCATCAGCATGTTTTGCCTGGCCCTGACTAAAATTGTCTCATCAATATGTTTTGCCTGTTCCTGACTAACATTGTCTGATCAGTATGTCTGCCTGACCCTGACTAATATTGTTTGACCCGTATGATTTGCCTGACCTTGATAAACATTGTCTGATCCGTATATTCTATCTGACACTATCTAACTTTATGATCAGTATTTTATACCTTACCAGACGTTAGTCACCCCTCCCTATCAGACATTGGGAATTGACTAGATATGTTTGCGTCTGGTTTGGAGACATGATTCATGTGCAAAGAATTCAAATGTTCTAGCAGAAGAGTCGTGTTGATTTATATCCAGCACATGTACGTGTACAGTGCATAGCAATTATGATGAGGGAAAATGGCATCGGGGCGTATAATATAACCGAAAACTTCAACTTTGACTGTTCCTAGCTCAGAGATAACGTTTATTCCTTTTTGGCTTCCTTCCTGTGACAGATAGTGGAAAATTGATGGGTTTTTTTTCAATAATTTCCTGTTTCCATATTGTATTTTGGCAATTGGGGGGCAAGCGGTGCTACTAGCACCGATTGTGTTTGAAATTCCAGACTGAGCTGTTTGTCTTTATCACCGCTTGCGGTCTACGATAAATCTATGTAAGTGCTTCTGCAAAGATATGTGATGTGCTAGGTGTTTGAAGTCCAAAATCAGGTTTCTTGAGTATAATTTTCTGATAATCGTTGTCATCGCACGCCAAATTTCATTTCTGATATCTTCCGCTTCACATTTGGTTAGATCTGGGACGAGAATCGGCATTTGTCTTTTACGACTTTTCAACTTCAATTCGTTGTGTGTCATTGCTTCTAAAATGTAATCAATATCTAAACAGACACAGATGCTGGGAATTACACAAGTCTCTTAAGTCCTTCTTTGTCTCTCAAATTATATGTCGCCAATATGTGACGTTTTGTATTGAGACATTGCCTCTTACAGTAAAACCATTAGAACAATAAGTACAACCATTGTAGCATAGATTTGAAGCAAATTATATTTTATTTTATTTCTCATCACTATAACTTTTACATCTGATAGCTCACACATGCTGGTTAGCTCTTGTAGTTCTAGAGTGGCCCCGTTTTATTTTACATCGTTCACTTCTCCGGTTATCTTCTTCTTCTTCGTACGCAGTCAGACAGTAACCATTATTTTTTCGAAAAAAGCGGCGGTCATCCTGAGGCTGTCAACACTGTCATAGAGCTTGTCTTGTGGTTCCACTGGTGATGGCCACATCTGCTCTCTCTGATCCTCGTATGTCGGGCAGTTCTGCAGCAGATATTCAGCGGTCATTTTCCCGGTACCACACGGGCATTCGTCGGTTCCCCCTATCTTCAATTTATTGAATAGGTGGTACTTCAGTCTATTGTGGCCAGTGCGAAGTCTGAAGACAACGACCTGCTCTCTTCTTGTCAGCTGGTAATATGCATCGTTTTTGGTGTAACCAGTATGTTCGGTTTCCCATTTGGTCATGTATCTGGCTTTAATAAGCCGTTTTGACTCTTCGTACGTCATACTAGTATCTGTTTGTGGTAGTCTTGCGCCTTCTTTTGCCAGTCTGTCTGCCTCCTCGTTGCCATGGATGTTGCAGTGTGATGGGACCCACTGTACCACTACCCTTTTTGATGCGGACTGCTGGCATAGTTGACAGAGTGCTGTTCTTAAGTCATTAAGCGCAGTGTTTTTCTGGCTTTTTAGCGCTGTGACTACGCCGAGAGCATCTGTAAGCAGGACTATATGGCTTTCATTTTCTTTATGTGTCACCATTTCTTCCACTGCCGCGCTCAGTGCCTCTGCCTCCGCTCTGAAATTGCTTGTGTACTTACCAGTAGCGAATGGCAGTGTTATTTTTCTGCCATTTGGTAGGTTCAGGAATGCTCCTGCCCCTCCGTTCTGTGTAGTGTTTGTTACAGAACCGTCGGTGTATGCTTGGGTCCAGTCCATGCTTGGGTAGTTTTTCGATATAAAGCTTAGGGTAGTATCTCTTCTTTCTGTTTCAGTCTGGCAGTTTTTGTTTCCAATACCTGGTATATTTTCTACCACCTCTGGAAATATATCCTGCCTCCAGGTAGGTTTTCGTTCAGTAGTGGTGCATTGGATGGTCAGTCAGTCTTCGGAGTTTCTCTGACTGCAGCTGGGCTCTGCAGTCTCTTCTATCGGTCATGGATTGCAGTTTTATAATCTTTTCAAGTTCTACAATTGGCTTTGACTTCATGCCTCCTGTTATAACTCTCATGGCTTGGTTTTGAAGTTTGCTAACTTTATCGAACTTCGCATTTGCTGCTGTTGTCCATGCCGCAATGCCATACTCGAGAACTGGTCTCACTCTTCCAGTGTACAGTTTCTTTAGTATGCTTTCGTCTGCTCCCCAGCTTGTGCCAGCAAGTTTCCTCATGATTGCCATTCTTTCTCTGGCTCTCATTCGGTTTCTCTCGATCTGACTTTTCCATGTCATGCGCCGATCAAATGTGACTCCCAGATAGTTTGGGTTGTCGTTTGGCTGCAGGAATTTGCCATTTAAACTTAATTTGGCATTTTGGGGTTTGATTGAAAGCGATAATATTGTGCATGTGGTTTTCTCCTCGTTTATTTTGACCAGCCATGAGTTCGCCCACTCTTCCAGCGATGTTAGGGCCTGCTGCATCCGATTTCTTGCTGTGGTGATATTCTTTTCAGAGGTCCAAATAGCCAGATCGTCTGCAAACATTGAGCTATGGACTCTTCTTGGTATATTCTCTGTAATGTCGTTTATATACACCAAGAAGAGTGTGGGTGACAGTACTCCCCCTTGGGGTACTCCCTGCTCTAGTGTCACCTTTTTGCTCATTTGCCCTTGTACTTGGACTCTGGCCGTTCTTTGTTTGAGGTAGTGGTTGATCCACTTGTACATTCTCCCACAAACTTCACTTCTCCTTAGCTTGACTCTAAGTCCGTCTTTCCAGACTTTGTCAAATGCCTTCTCAAGTTCCACCCAAACCGCTACTGTGTGTCTCTGTGCCTGGTAGGCATCTTCTATTTCCTGGGCTATGAGGATGACCTGGTCCTCAGTGGATCTGTGCTGTCTAAAGCCGGCTTGCTGTGGAATTAGTATTCCTTTTTCTTTCAGATGCCACATCAGTCTGGTGTTTATCGTACGTTCCATCAGTTTGCCAACACAGCTCAGTAGGCTGATGGGCCTGTATCCATTCGGATCTGTTTTGTCCTTTCCATTCTTTGGTACTGGTACAAGTACTGCGTCTTTCCATGCCTGGGGTACAATTCCCCTTTTCCAGCTTTGGTTCAGGACCGATAGCAGTTTCCTCTTCGCTGTTTGGCCCAGCCCCATCAGCATTTCGTTTGTTATCCCGTTTTTTCCGGGAGATTTCATTTTCTTTAATGTTCTCGTGGCCTCTTCCATTTCACTCATTGTTAATTTGGCCATCATTGGCTCTTCTGGTGCCGTATTGATGGTGTCGTGCCCCTTTTGCTCTTCACTAATGTCTGTATGCCTATCTTCAGGGACCTCGATGTGGTTTGCTTTGGCATAGTGTTCTGCAAAAGCGTTTGCTGCTTTTTTCCCTGTGAGCAGGTTTTCGCCCTGCTTGATAGTAATTTGTTTGTTTGAAGGGGTTTCGTCGTTCATGGCTCTGACTAGCTTCTATAGCTTGTTCCCTTCTTTTGTCTAGGTTGAGACTTTCAGTTTTGTTTTTCCAGCTCTCTCTTGCTGTTTGGTTGAGAGTGTATTTGTATTTCGCCGTGGTGGCTTTGAGGGCGATATTCGCCTCCATAGATTGTTCTCGCTCTGCCATGTTCCTAGCATTTGTGATTGCATCTTCCGCTTTCTGCAACTCATCATTCCAATAGGGCTTATAGTTTTTCCTAGCCCCTCTTGGGATGGTTTCAGTGGCGGCTTGCATTATTGGCTTGTTTAGGCTTTCTACCATGGGCTTCATTTTGTTGTTTCGTGTGTTGATGGTTTCACACAGCCCATCTGTCAGGATTGCAAATCTGTCCCAGTTGGCTCTTTTGTAATTCCAACGTGGGAGCGGTTTTGTTTCCTGTGGGCCTACTTCCATATCAATGTCTTGCCTGATCGGCCTGTAGTCGCTACCTGCCAGGTGCTTTAGCACCTTTCGGTCTATTTTATGGTGTAAGTCCTGTGTGGAGAATACCAAATCTGGAGTCGAGGTGGTATGCGGTTCTTCTCGAGTTGAGCAGGATTTTCGTAGCAACGCCTTGTCATTTGTAGGGTAAAACTGACCTGTCTTCCGATGGTCTATTTCCAGCACCCGTTCATTTTTGGCCAGGACGAATTTATCGAGGGCTTTTGTTTGTCCGTGATCAGGTATCTGGAGCCTGCGCTTTCTGCGGTGTTAAGACACGGTTTTCGTGGGTCTAATACCAGCACACATTCACTATTAGACCCAACGAAAGTGCTCTCGATTTGTCAGTCGTTCTACAGTGTTTGCGTGTTTTGAATCAAATTAACCCGCAGGCTCCACTCCTGATAGTGCTCTTCCGTCAATTCATTTATCAAACACTGAATGCAGACCAACCGAGCCACAGAGGGCATAACCCCAGATTTCTGAGGGTCTAAATCCAGCACCAGTTCCCGATTTGACCCAAAGAAAGTGGTCTCGGCATGTCAGTCATTTCAGTGTTGGCCGTGTTCAGTCAAATTAAGCCGCAGGCTCCACTCCTGGTTGTGCCCTTCCGTCAATTCCTTTAAGTTTCAGCTTTGCAACCATACTTCCCCCGGAACCCAAACACTTCGGTTTCCCGGAAGCTGCCCGCAGAGTCATCGAAGCAACTTCTGTGGATCGCTAGTCGGCATCGTTTATGGTCAGAACTACGACGGTATCTGATCGTCTTCGCGCCTCTGACTTTCGTTCTTGATTAATGAAAACATTCTTGACAAATGCTTTCGCAGTAGATCGTCTTGCGGCGATGCAAGAATGTCACCTTTAACGTCGCAATACGAATGCCCCCGTTTGTCACTGTAAATCATTACCTCCAGTTCCGAAAACCAACACAATAGAACCAAGGTCCTATTCCATTATTCCATGCACCATTATTCAGGCAGCCGAGGCCTGCTTTGAACACTCTAATTTTTCAAAGTAAACGCGCCGGCCACCCAGGGCGCTCAGCGAAGAGCACCCGTGGGAGAGAGCCGGCAGACGGTAGGGCAGGAGACAACGGGCAGCGAACCGGCGCGAGCCGGACCTCCCGCCTGCGCCTGAGATCCAACTACGAGCTTTTTAACTGCAACAACTTTAATATACGCTATTGGAGCTAGAATTACCGCGGCTGCTGGCACCAGACTTGCCTCCAATAGATCCTCGTTAAAGGGTTTAAAGTGTACTCATTCCAATTACGGGGCCTCGAAAGAGTCCCGTATTGTTATTTTTCGTCACTACCTCCCCGTGGTGGGAGTGGGTAAGTTGCGCGTCTGCTGCCTTCCTTGGATGTCGTAGCCGTTTCTCATGCTCCCTCTCCGGAATCGAACCCTGATTCCCCGTTACCCGTTACAAACATGGTAGGTATGTCACGTACCATCGACATTTGATAGGGCAGACATTTGAAAGATGCGTCGCCGGTCGGAGCTTGGTAAGCATGTATTAGCACTAGAATTGCCACAGTTATCCAAGTAGGATCGTGTCATCTAAGGAACCTCGACTGATTGAATGAGCCATTCGTGGTTTCACCGTGAGACAGTGTGAACTTAGACATGCATGGCCTAATCTTTGAGACAAGCATATGACTACTGGCAGGATCAACCAGATATCTATCGGAGACGTACGTAGCGCACACACCGGTCGGCGGAGGACGGGTGTGTAAAAAGCCTCACTGGGACGGCCGCAGGGACCGACTGACGGAACGGACGGACGGTTGTTCCACCCGTCCCTCACTCCGTCGACCTAGGACCGCCTGACAGGGGCCCCTACACGCACCAGACGACCGACCGACCGGGCTCGCTCGTGGAGGGGTGGCAGCGCTCTGTGCAGAACGGATCCCAACGACCTCGGCGATGAATTTCACTGGGACTAGAGACAATTTGGCCTGCCGGCGTGCAATTTTCCCGAGGGTTGGTCCCCGGGAGAACACAGGGCCTTCAGGCACACTTCATGCTTTCCATTTGCCGGTCACAAGCTCTTTGCGAGAGTCTGACCACCAGCGAGACGAACTGTCGAGCTCTGCTACAAGCCTTAGAAAAATCACCACCGACTGACAACGTCTCTCGATACGGACCAGAGCAGCGCACCTCGGTGGAGGAGACGCCAAAAAAAAACCGCATCCCGATAGCTCAACGGGGAAAGGCGGGCAAGCGGTTATCTAATTGGAGATCGGTTTAGATTTGTTCTTGATTATATAATGATCTTTATCTTGCTCTTGATGACCCTTTTCTCAGCGTAGCTGCGGGTTCCAACTTCCTCTCCAGCGGACTCTGTATTAGGCCACGGAAGTCCAAGGAATGGTAAGTACTCTTGTAGAGTCATCTTGGATGCTGCAGCGTACAGCAAGGGAGTCTGACCACCGCATTGGAGGTCTTTCCTGCGGTCTTTTCTTACCTCGCGGGTACCAGACTGATGTCGCTGTGCACCATCGACCATCATGTCGTCGCAATATGTGACCTGCTTATCTAAATTGTGCTTTGTCTGCATGGATTACCGCATCCTTTACCATTGACAAACGTCATATGTCAAAATTGTGGAGACCTTGCATACGTTGGTTCAGGAGATTGATTCAGACCAATCGAGGCATGGATAACTCTCAATTTGTCCTCAAGTGATTGTGTTAATGTCTACGTCTCGGCACCGTAACCCATCACAGTGAGTACAGTGGAATTAAAGAGGGAGGCTCGTACGACTTAGTCATTACTTCTCGTCTATTATATAATGTACTAGACTAAATAATAATGTTTGTGAAAAGTAGACTGATTTTTTTGACGTTTGTTTCTTTATCATCATCGTCATGTAGCCCGTTCTTTATAAAAAATATCCCTCCCATCACAGTCTGTCTGAAGGAAACTCTTTCCATTGCCAAAACTCTTGCTTCCGCCACAGTCATACCCAGACATTCCTCGATATCTTGGTGCCATCGTCTTCTTGGTCTACCTCAACCTCTTTTGCCTTGTACCACACCTTCCATCATGTTCTGTCAACACCGTTGTGTCTCTTTGTGTGACCAAAGTATTTACATTTTCTAGCCAAAATGGAATTGATAAACCAGTACTCCTCTATATTCAACTCTTCCCGAATATTTGTATTTGTCTTTTTCTCCGTCCAGGATATTTTGTGAATCTTTATGTAATATTTTGACTCGAAGAATTCGATTCTTCGGCTAGAACCGTCTTGGTAATCGTACATGATTCGCAGACTTACGCTGCCACAGAAAAACACAGGATCTCAAGACTTTCACTTTTGTCGCTATTTTGTTGATCTGCCATAATTTTTTCAGACTGTTCAGCCACTGCGTTGCCATGACCAATCGTTTTTTCGTTTCTTTATAAACAAGAAAATGGTATACAGCATCCGTATTTACTTATATATTAAGCTGGGAGCATAGTACAGCAAAAGGCGATAACTATTCGTGTGTGTGTGTTTATATAATTATGTATCTGTGTATGTGCAATGTATGTATATATATAGTAAGAATAATGTGCATGTATGAATTGATGTATGTATGTATGTATATTTGGCAACAAAGATGGCGCCGTAACCGGCTGCTGGTCTACCTTGCCCTATTGTTTTATTTCATAATGGAATCAGACAGACCAGGGATTTGCTAGGAATTTGCACTAGTCGATGACTTACACTTGTGTTCAGGGAAAAGTGTTTTTTGTTTTCCATTTGGACTGGTTAATTCGTTAGTTTTTTTTGTGTTTTCTTCCATCCGATTATCCTGATCTGGACAACGGCTATATGAATATCACTATGCTTAAACCGGTGTCGTTTTTCATGGTCTAGTTCACACGGCTGAACCTCACGAGATTTATGCATTTCGCTTTTGCTGCAAATAGTGTCAGTTTCAGTGTGTGAAATGTAGATATAACTATAATGGACTGGAATACAGCCTGGGAGAGATGCCCAAGGCACTCTCACTCTGAGTGATATCCCTTCAAACTTTTGAGGTTATTGGAAAGGCACGACATGCAACGATAGATGTCATTCTCCCACCCCGTCCCTCCCCCTTTTCCGCTGGCTTATGGGATACCTATTTAGAGGGAAATGCTTTGGAAAAATACCCTAAAGAAAAATATGCATTCTGTGCTTTCTCCAGTGTTCTCGATAGATATCTTACCATTGGTTAACGGTAGCTCACGACGAGAGAGTGAGGTTGACATACGTTTCTTGCAGTTTCTTTCTCACTTGAATCCAAATCATCGCGCAAGTCACCCATTTCAGCGGACACAGCAAGAGAAGATACTGTCCATACCGCTGAACAAATATATGTATGTATGTATGTATGTATGTATGTATATATATATATGTGTGTGTGTGTGAGCGTGTGCATGTGCGTGTGCCCTGTGCATGTACCTATGCGTGTGTGTATGTGTGTGTGTGTGCGAGAGCACCGCGGGGGTCGCCGTAGTATAAAGGTTAAGGCACTCGCCTCTCACAGTGATGAACGGAAATGGTTGGCGTTCGAAACCCGCAAGTTTCAAGCTACCGTTGGTCTCACGCCTAGTTACCTCCAGTCGTCTCGACCAATAGTCTTGCCACTGATCCAAGGCAACTCGGCATAAGAGTGAGATTAATGACCTGCGCAAATTGTTTCTCACTTTAATCCAAATACAACGCACATCACATTATTAAAACAAAACCGATGGACAATACCGTTATGTATTTATGATTGTATGTATGTATATATGTATGTATGTGTTTGCGTGCATACGTGAATGCGTGTGTGTGTATGTATATTTCAATGTGTGTATGTGTGTTTCAATGTGTATATGTGTAATGCATGTGTGTGTATTTGTGCTTGTATGCACTTATGGGGACGAAATTGTGTCGAAGACAACAGTGAAGAACTGGACAACGATATTTAAAGACGGGCGGGAGTTAACAAAAGATCTACAGAGACGAGATCAGACGCATATCGTTGTTGCATCCTATCGCATTCTGCGATGAATGTCAAATAATCGACATCCTTCAGCTGTTAGAAACCGAATCACCACATGCCGATCAACTCTGGACGGATTAAGTATCACACCCGCCATGGTTTGAGGGTCTACTGAGAAAACCATGAGACTGAGAATAATGAAATTTTGCAAACTTGACGGTTGGTGTTTGCTGTTTACATCAGAAGTGACGTCACCTTGCGAATCGTACGGAAATTCACTTGGTACAGTTAGTTACGGTTTCATTTGAACACGCTTCGAATATATATATATATATATATATATATATATATATATATATATATATATATATATATATATATATATATATATATATATATATATATATATATATATATATATATATATATACACACACACACACGCGGAATTCGCTGTAGTCAAGAGGATAAGGCACTCGCCTCTCACAGTGATGAACGGAAACGGTTGGCGATCGAATCTTGCAAGTTTCAAGCGACCCCTGGTCACACGGGAGGTAAGGCCAGAGTGCCTGCATTCCGAGTTACCTCCATTTGTCTCGACCAATAGTCTTGCCAGTGGCCCAAGGTAGCTCGGAATAAAAGTAAGATTGATGGATATCGCATATTCTTCCTCACTAAAATCCAAATATGCACACATTACAATATTAAGACATAATCGTCTGATGTTGCGGCCATCATCGCTTCGCGATGGGCACAATAACAATATATATATATATATATATATATATATATGCATTCATATATGTATGTACACGTACGCATATATGTATAAATGCAAGAAGATGCAATTACTGTTTTTGTAGCACAGATTTCACATGACGAGGTTGCTAACTCCAGAATAAACTTCTTTAGTCGCTCATTACGACATACTTGGACGCTTAAAATAATTTACAAAGTCTACTGCGTGTATCACTCTTCTGTTGGCCTGTCCTTCAGCAATTGCTTGAGTCTCCTGTTTAAATTCCCATCTTAAGAAAAGAGCTTAATGAGAACTGATGAATCAAATTGCCAGGAACATCGGTCCTGTTTGTTGGAATCAAACGTGGTGACAGTCGTGCACGTGATCTAAGATAAACACTCCTGACATCCAAAACACAGAGGTCGTTGCTTGCCTGCGTGATGACTGCGCGTTTCAGCGCTTGATTGTGGAGTATTGTGTAATTGTTCAACTCCCCTTCGTTTAATGCATATCTTTGAAATTGTTATTTGAGATGGGTTTCTATAAGAACTGAATGGTTTCTAATGTATCTCTCAACTCATTTATATATATTTCCTGTCAATCCAGGAAGATAAATCAATGACTCAATCGTTATCCTTTTATGTTCAACAGTAAACGAAGGAAAATGTATGATAATGATGATGATCATGTCGAAGTTGTATTTGCTATGAAGATTATAGTTTAAAAGTGATCGATACACCAGTGATTAGTTTAGGTACGTTTTCGATAGTATGTGAATAGTGTATGTAACTCATCGATCTGTCATGTTAAATGTCGTATGTAATAGAAAGAATTGTCTTTGATTGGTGTCAGTAAGCTTTCGATTGGCCATTGGTAGGTGCACATCAGTGATCTAACTATCAGTGGTTGGTGTAACTGGTTGACTTACCTAAGTTGTACGTGTAGTGGTGACAATGTACCAAAGTTTGATTTATGTAAATGGAAGATCTACCAATGACTATTATTAGTCAATTATCATCTTACCAAAGTTGAGTGTGTTTGAATTATATATGATTTACAAACGCGTTTTACCTGTACGTTATTGATTTACACATATTTAGTGTACTTATATTATCGAATTACAAACTGTTTATATACATTATTAATCGATAAACGGTTTAGTGTATATACATTACCAATTCACAAACGTTTCATGTATACAAATTATCGATTTGTAAACATTTAGTGTATGTAAATTATCGATTTATAAATGGTTTATTGCGTATAAATTAGCTATCGATAAACGTTACGTGTATATAAATTATTAATTTACAAACTTGTATTTTATGTAGATTGTCAAATTATTAACGTATAATATCTATTTACAAATATTTCGTGGAAGTAAATTTTCGATTCACAAAATGTTAGCAGATAAAAATGATTGATTTACAAACGGTTGACATGTTTCAATAATTTAAATCTAGATTGTTAGTTCATATACATGATCAATTCACAAACGGTTTGGTGTATGTAAATGATTGTATAGGCAGACTGGCTTGTGCCTTCATCTTCAAGACACACATGTCCTAGAACTTCTCTTTTTAATAGCCCCGTGATTTTCCCCCCGAGACGGAAGGACTTGATTGTCAATTGGATGACGCAATATGTAGCAGTGATTACAACCACATCATACCCTTGTCATTATTTGTGTTGGGGATTATGTGAGTGCGGACATGTCGTTTAAGATGCATCGTGAACGTTATTGTTGCTGTATTTGTAGACAAATAACTTTGGTGATAAAAATGCTGACAGTTTTTATTTTGGTTGTGAGATAGGTGAATAAAACCGGTAGTGGACCACACACAAATGTTGTCAATCACATGCCACAAATGTGTGCTTCTGGTTGAACAGTAGAGGATTATCGATGCGTTTTGCAAGTTTCAATAGCATGAAGGCAACCGACAAATGATCTTAATGATTGTTACTTTTGCATGACTTTTCCAGCGGAGCATGGTATTTCTAAGAACACATGTTTGAATGTTCCCTCCGATACGCGATCAGTGTCTCCAGGGAAGGACTTCTTGCTCCGGACCCACCAGAATCGTATACCCTGGATGATGAAAAGGATAATAATGCCAACGAACATCAGTCACCAGTGAAAGCATCTTCATCAATAGATCCTGATTTCGTGTTTATTGAGAAGTCTGCACAGGCACATACAATTTCTCAGAGGAAATCTAAAGAGAGTTCTGGAAATGTTCGAAAATAAAGCTGAGTTATTGGGGTCCGGACTGCAGCAATGAAATCTTATTGACAAGAATGCATGTTTCTGAGTTTCGTGTTTGGCATAAACATCTGCTTCCATATTTCAAAATATCAGATAAAACCTCATTGCTTGCGTTGATAAAGGGGTTCAGATGGATGCAGTTTACATCAACTACACAGATGACGATTGCAGGTTGTTCATTGATTCGCCCAAGTTGATCTTAAAAGCTGTTCTGCTCCATAATGGTAAAGGTTTACCATCTGGTACAATCGAGTCTGCAGTCGACATGACGGAAAAGTATTAGAACATAAAATAACCGTTATACGCCATCAACTATGATAAATATAAGTGGCAGATATGTGGGGACCTGATGGTCATTGCCGTCTTCATGGGGTACAGCAGGATTATATAGTTTTGCTGTTTTCTCTGTCTGTGTGACAGCTGTGATATGACATCATATTTAAGGAAAAAGTATTTATTCGTTCTTCTTCTTCTTCGTTCATCCTCAGATCAAGGTTTTGGTTTCTTTTACAAAGAACACCGTTGTTTGTAATTATGTTTCATCTTCACCACACAACTTTTGTCTCATGTCTGTCTCACGAGGCCAGTATTGTTCTCTCTTTTCCCGCGTGAGAGTGCAGCTTTGCAGGATGTGTTCCACGGTCATGATATGCTCCTCACATGAACACCTGTCATCTGTCCCAATCCTAATTTGTTGTAAAGATGACCCTTAAGTCTGTTATGCCCAGTTCTCAGTCTGAAGATGATGACTTGCTCTTCTCTAGTTAAGTTAAAGTAGCAATGGGGGCTACAGCAGGGTTATACAGTTTTGCTGTTCTTTCTGTCTGCGTGACAGCTGTGGTAGGACTTCCTATTATAGGAACAAGAATTGATCTCAACGACAACCACTTGAACATGATATTAATAATAATGTTTGCTTAGGCATCAGTGCCTCGTCGCGTCGATGGAGCACTGTCATGGTCACGTGCTGCATTATAAAGGAGACTACAAGTTGCAATTCTCATTGAACTTCAGACATCCGGGGATGGAGCCCTAGTGCCGTGTGGTTCCATGGTAAGTCCTTTGAGACTACTGGGGTGGCGGGGGGGGGGGGGGTGGGAGGAGCAGAGCCGATTACTCCGCTGTCTTGGGACAGGGGGCCGCAAGGATTAAAGTATTACTCAGCGTGTGAGCGATGTGTCTTGGACATGTTGCTAACATGACAGGGCCAAATCTTTTAGCCAGATGTGTCTTGGGTATGTTGCTAACATGACAGGGCCAAATCTTTTAGCCAGATGTGTCTTGGGTATGTTGCTAACATGACAGGGCCAAATCTTTTTGCCAGATGTGTCTTGTGTATGTTGCTAACATGACAGGGCCAAATCTTTTAGCCAGATGTGTCTTGGGTATGTTGCTAACATGACAGGGCCAAATCTTTTAGCCAGATGTGTCTTGGGTATGTTGCTAACATGACAGGGCCAAATCGTTTTGCCAGATGTGCCTTGGGTATGTTGCTAACATGACAGGGCCAAATCTTTTAGCCAGATGTGTCTTGGGTATGTTGCTAACATGACAGGGTCAAATCTTCCAGCCAGATGTGTCTTGGGTATGTTGCTAACATGACAGGGTCAAATCTTTGAAGCGATGTGTTAGTTTACTAATAGTCCGTGTGTAATTTCCTAGTCACAAGAACACCGGTACTGTAAGCTAACAAGGCGAAGGGCACCAATCTTAGGAAGCCCATCCGTGAGTACTGGGCCGTTAAAATACGACACAACCTTAGCCAAAACACCATTGAGCCTATTACCAAACCAGTTCAATAGAAGGGAAAATTACAACTTAATAAGTCACTCGAATCGGAAACAAATAATGTGCTTAACGAACCACTAGTAGAATCCCACAACATCTTGCTCCATCCGTTCCAAATGGAACTTGGATATAAGAAGAATGTCGTAAAGGCCATGGATGGACATTTGGCAGGATTGTTATACCTTTAAAATACATTTACAAGACTTAATGAGGATAAAGTTAAAAGAAGTGTATTTGTCGGTTCACGGATACGTCAGCTCTTCCTAGGTCAACGAATGAATGATATCCTCATAGGTGATGAAAGGTTAGTTTAGAATGTATTCCAACAAGTGACCACTCACTTTCTAGGAACCAACAAAGCTGAAAATTACCAGGAGTTCACTGAAATCCGTTTGTAGCGCTACGAAAGACTAGTGTGCAACATGTCATTGAAATTCTTTCCCGCTAACTGCAGTTCTGTCATTGCTGGGCGTGGGGAACGATTTCATCAGGAAATTACTAACCTCATACAAAGGTATCAAGGGAAATTAAATGCATTAATGCTAGCAGACTATTGTTGGACTCTTGTGGGAGATGCTCCAAAAACGCACTACAAACAACAGACAAAAAAGACGTAACTGTGAATCATTTTCGCTAAGAGCATTATTATCATACTTGCTTGATACATTTTTTTTTAAAACTAGTTAACTTGCAATTTTAAAGCCAAAACAACATAAAAAGTAACTTGATTCAATCTGAGATACTCATTACAAACGAACATTTGTTGTCCAGTGTTATTACTCTGAGACAACTTTGTTTTTGTATGTACGTAATTGCCTGCCATGGACTAGACAACTATGCATTATTGATAAATATAGGTCTAACCGACCAGACTTTCCGGGGCCCGCTCTGTGTTGAGGTACCGGAATGCACGCTCTCCACTTCAGTGGTGCTAACTCCACTGCCGGTCATGACTTTACCTGTAAGAGATATCGCCTGAAGCTAACGACATTCAAGCTCGCAGGTGCGCAGTCGTTTTTACGAAGCTGCTAAGTGTCTCTGCCCAGTTTAATTAGTGCGCATTAGTCTGCAATATAGGAAGTTCATAGGTTAACCCAGAGCCGTGGAAAAGTATTAAGAGAAATGATTTAAGGATAATTGACGGTGATCTAGTGCGTTCAATAACTTTCCTCAAAATTCAGCTTAAAAGCGATTGGTCAATTCGTTTTTTTCAAAACGTGATTTCTCCGCCCAACTCAAAACATTATCATCAGGATGAAATATTGTTTATTTGTTTGCTTGTTTGTTTTAATTTGTCAGGTGGATAGGAAATGTTTTCGTGAAGATGTCTTAACAAAACACGTGCTCCTTCTAATCACTGAGGAAGTGATATGTTCATTCATTCAATCCTGTATCATAGATGGGGGTTCTGTTTCTTGAACAGTCGTTATATACTGTAAGGCAAAGGGAGAAGACACATACGTCTGTGAAGGTGACTATGTTAGTCAGGGCCAGGAGAAGCATACTGATCAGACTATGTCAGGGCCAGGAGAAGCATGCTGATTAGACTATGTCAGGGCATGAGAAGCATGCTGATTAGACTATGTCAGGGCCAGGAGAAGCATGCTGATTAGACTATGTCAGGGCCAGGAGAAGCATACTGATTAGACTATGTCAGGGCCAGGAGAAGCATACTAATTAGACTATGTCAGGGCCAGGAGAAGCATGCTGATTAAACTATGTCGGGGCCAGGAGAAACATGCTGATTAGACTATGTCAGGGCCAGGAGAAGCATGCTGATTAGACTATTTTTGTCAGAAGTAAGTGAGACATACTGATCAGACTACGTCAGTCAGGGTAAGGCGAAACATACTGATCATACTATCTTAGTCAGGGGCATACTGATCAGACTATGTCAGTCAGGGTAATATGAAACATATTGTTCAGACTATGTTAGTCAGGATCAGGCGGTCAGGTGAAACAAACTGAATAGACTATGTCAGTCAGGGGCAGATGGTCAGGTGAAACATACTGATGAAGACCTCAACCTGAATTGCACGCACTTCTTCCTGGATACAGGTTGTTTCATGACAGTCTGGCTGACGAGGCGTGGTTCGGCGCGATCCCCGTAATATTGTTCATCACGCAGATGAACCCAAGCATAACACAATTGTATGGAAGACCCCGGTCCTCCTTCATCACCGCGTTCGGATGTGAGGAAAGTTATTGCAACTCACCACTGAACGTCAATTTCAGGGCGCAAGAAATAGTATCCTATCGCAGGCATTCAGCAACAACAACAATAAGTAGGCTTCTCTCTTGTATGAGTATCAGTGTTACCAAAATCATTACATGTGGAGGGCCATTTACTATCGAGGGGCTAAATCAAGACAAAAAACACAAACTGTGCTCTGGATTTGAACGTTATTGGAAAGAAAAGTTCAGGGCGCTAAAGAAAACATGGCAAAGAAAAGAAGAAAATTATCACAGAGCAGCTAGAGCCTCGTGTCTTGAACTCAAGAAGACGGCAAAAATATGTAAACTAGCGGAGAGAAACTGTAGCAGCTTTGTTTTTCAAGCTGATGAATCAGTAAGGTGAATAAAAGCCGGAGTTTTTCATTGGTTCTTCTTCTTCTTCATCGTACGCTGTTTACAGCGATATTTACGTTGCACTGATTTAATTTGTTAGCCAGTGGCTCAGTGCATCCGATTTCAACAGGCGTTTCTGTAGGGTTGCCCTCCTTAGCCTTTGGCTGTCCCCAGCCTAACTGCAAGGCAGCAGTTGTTTTTGGTCAGAGTTGTCTCTCTTGGGAAGTTGTCTTGCAGGACTATCGAGTCTTCCCTACTCGTGTCTATAGCGTTTGGCAATGATAGGATGGACTATGTACTAGTTTGTACTATCCCGGAAGAGAGGCAGTCCAGTGTGACTTTTTCCCAGGATCGTCACGTCCTGCCAGAAACGTAGCATATGCATATGAGTGAGGTATCTTTTTGCTCGCTCTATTTTCTCGGCTCATCTGCAGTGATGGTACGCCTAGCATTCCCCGCCACCCGGGAGCTTGTCACCATAGGACAGGAGGTGCAGTGTCCGCTGGACTGCATCTCTTCTGCGTCCATTGGAATGACTGATAGCAGACAGATGCAAAGAGCGAGGAAGGAGTGCATTTTACCAGGTGCATTCCTGCGGCTCGATCAGGCCGGGACACAAGCCCCAGCCATGTCGTAGCCTCCCATCTCAGCGGTGCTGAGATTTTGGGCGGGATTCTGGCTTAGAGGCGTTGGGCCGTATCCCTCAGATGGTAGCTTATCAGCCAAGCACGTGGACCAAATGTCAGCGACCTGTGATTCCTCTCGAAATAGTGCATTTGACCAGGTGACAAGCCTAGTCTTGCATGGAGATGTTGTCCGCCTAGGGAGCGGACATGGTCAAGGGTTGAGTCTCAGCAGTTCGCAGTGAGGTAGCTGATCTACTGCTTAGAGCACCCGACCGAGAACTAAGTCTTCTACAAATGATTTCATTCCTCATCGCCGTATGGGGTGAATATCGAGCAGCTTCCCGCCCGCTTTTATCAGCGGACGGCAGAGACCTCATTCTGCGGCTTGACCGGGCGGGGCTGGAGCATGGCCCCGAGGTCCCCACCATGTCGAAGCCTCCCTTTGCATTCGTGCTGGGCTGCTTTTGGGCGGGATTTTTGGCTTAGAGGCGTTCGGCCGTAATCCCTCACCTCGAACCGTTGGCTTATCCGCCTAGTACGTGAACCAAAATGTCTGCGGCTCCTCTCGGGCTTAGCAGGATTACCGTAGCAAAGCATTGTCATTAGTAGGGTAAAGCTGACCTGTCTTCAGAGGGTCTATTTCCAGCACCCGTTCACTATTAGCCAGACCGTATCAATAGAGGGCTTTTAGTTTGTCAATGGCCCAGTTACTGGAGCCTGCGATTTCTGCAGGGTGAAGACCAGCTTACCGTAGCAGGCGCTCTTTCATTTGGGAGTTTGGAGACTGACCTGTCTTCCGTGGGTCTAATACCAGCACAAGTTCACTATTAGACCCATCGAAGGTGCTCTCTTTTGACAGTCATTCTACACTATTGGCGTGTTTAGTCAATTTTAGCCTCAGGCTCCACTCCTGATAGTGCTCTTCCGTCAATTCCTTTATCGAACATTGGATGCAGACCAACCGAGCCACAGAGGGCATAACCCCAGATTTCTGAGGGTCTAAATCCAGCACCAGTTCCATATTAGACCCCAGGAAAGTGGTCTCGGCATGTCAGTCATTTCAGTGTTGGCCGTGTTGAGTCAAATTAAGCCGCAGGCTCCACTCCTGGTGGTGCCCTTCCGTCAATTCCTTTAAGTTTCAGCTTTGCAACCATACTTCCCCCGGAACCCAAACACTTTGGTTTCCCGGAAGCTGCCCGCAGAGTCATCGAAGCAACTCCTGCGGATCGCTAGTCGGCATCGTTTATGGTCAGAACTACGACGGTATCTGATCGTCTTCGCGCCTCTGACTTTCGTTCTTGATTAATGAAAACATTCTTGACAAATGCTTTCGCAGTAGCTCGTCTTGCGGCGATCCAAGAATTTCACCTCTAACGCCGCAATACGAATGCCCCCGTTTGTCCCTGTTAATCATTACCTCCAGTTCCGAAAACCAACAAAATAGAACCGAGGTCCTATTCCATTATTCCATGCACCATTATTCAGGCAGCCGAGGCCTGCTTTGAACACTCTAATTTTTTCAAAGTAAACGCGCCGGCCACCCAGGACGCTCAGCGAAGAGCACCCGTGGGAGAGAGCCGGCAGACGGTAGGGCAGGAGACAACGGGCAGTGAACCGGCGCGAGCCGGACCGCCCGCCTGCGCCTGAGATCCAACTACGAGCTTTTTAACTGCAACAACTTTAATATACGCTATTGGAGCTGGAATTACCGCGGCTGCTGGCACCAGACTTGCCCTCCAATAGATCCTCGTTAAAGGGTTTAAAGTGTACTCATTCCAATTACGGGGCCTCGAAAGAGTCCCGTATTGTTATTTTTCGTCACTACCTCCCCGTGCCGGGAGTGGGTAAGTTGCGCGTCTGCTGCCTTCCTTGGATGTGGTAGCCGTTTCTCATGCTCCCTCTCCGGAATCGAACCCTGATTCCCCGTTACCCGTTACAAACATGGTAGGCATGTCACGTACCATCGACATTTGATAGGGCAGACATTTGAAAGATGCGTCGCCGGCACATGAGGCCATGCGATCAGCACAAAGTTATCCAGAGTCACCAGTGGGGACGCCGCAACCCCGCGAGGGGAAACGACGATTGGTTTTGAACTAATAAAAGCGCTCTTTCCGCGAGGGTCGGAGCTTGGTAAGCATGTATTAGCTCTAGAATTGCCACAGTTATCCAAGTAGGATCGTGTCATCTAAGGAACCTCGACTGATTTAATGAGCCATTCGCGGTTTCACCGTGAGACAGTGTGAACTTAGACATGCATGGCTTAATCTTTGAGACAAGCATATGACTACTGGCAGGATCAACCAGATATCTGTCGGAGACGTACGTACAGCACACACCGGTCGGCGGAGGAAGGGTGTGTAAAAAGCCTCGCTGGGACGACGGCCGCAGGGACCGACTGACGGGACGGACGGACGGTTTGTTCCACCCGTCCCTCACTCCGTCGACCTAGGACCGCCTGACAGGGGCCTCCCACACGCACCAGACGACCGACCGACCGGGCTCGCTCGAGGAGGGATGGCAGCGCTCTGTGCAGAACGGATCCCAACGACCTCGGCGATGAATTTCACTGGGACTGGAGACAATTTGGCCTGCCGGCCTGCCCTCGAGGCAACGATTCCTGCTTTCCATTTGCCGGTCACAAGCTCTTTGCGAGAGTCGGACCACCAGCGAGACGTACTGTCGAGCTCTGCTATAAGCCTTAGATAAATCACCACGGACGGACCACGTTTCCTGATACGGACCAGACTAGCGCACCTCGGTGGAGGAGCCACTACCACAAACCGCACCCAATTCGCACTACGGGGAAAGGCAGGCGAGCGTTTTCCGCAAGCCCGCGCTATCGCTCCGCCTGGCGGGACTGAGATCGCTTTACGAACACTGGTTGAAATTGAGTCGCCGCAGCGAGACAACTACCCCAGATTTTTCATTGGTTCAAATAACATATTCACTTCTACCTTCAAGTATGCCGTGAAAGACTTCTCAATATGGTTGTGCAAGGGGCTCGCATTGTCGTTATGTGAAACCATTACAAGTACTAGGATACACGTCTCCTGTAAAGAGATCAGCTGTAGTTGTGGCCCTTGCGTCACTGAAACTGAAATGGTGTATCGATGTGGAGAAATGTGGTTATGTAACAATTAATGTGGGGTTCGACACTATAATACCCAAACGTATTAGATTACGCAGGTTCCTCGCATTGCACTGCGGCCAGGAGGACCCCAGGTCACCTCCACAAATACACTTCCGTATGAAAGAAGAATGCTGGAAAGAAACGTCGTCAAAAGTTAACTCGGCAAGAGCAGCTTCGAATGGCAACAACATAGCAGTTTCTGCGGATCATTTTTGTCTTCTTCTTCTTCTTCTTCTTCTTCTTCTTTTTCTTCTTCTTCTTCTTCTTCTTCTTATGTTTCTCGTTCGCCACGTTTTAATTACGTCTTGGATCAAGATGTTGATAAGCGCATGAGCTGCAGTGGTCAGCGACCCATAGTTGTCTGCTAGCGTCAGGGCCAGCGAACCAGAGCTGCCAAGACCCTTCTACATCTCCACGCGGTGATCCTGAATAACAGGCTGCAGCAGGGCAGACTGGCTAAGGAGAAGGGATCAAAAGAGGGAATGCTAACTCGGTACTTAAAAAATGCTTGCTGAAGTCGGATGTGTTGGACATAAAGGTGCAAATATCGCAGTAAACCTGTAAATTACGACACAACGCATTTCGTTTTCTTGACTTCATTCTGCTAATTAAGCCCTTTTCAGGGTTTGATAGTGGGAGATTGAGAACGAAAGACGCCAAGCTCAATTACGTCTACACGTGAAGTCTTAGTTCTCTGGAAAGAAAATTATGTGCTGGATAGTTCTTCAACGCATCCAAACAGCTTTGATTGGGGATACGTCTCCGTGGGCCAGTTCTCAGTACGCGGTTGGCTAAGCAGATAACAGTCTGGCAAGATATGATAGGCAGTCTGATCTGCTTGTCCGCACATACCCATGGGTCATGGAGTCAACTGTAGTCTGTTGTAATGGTATTCGAGGTCTCTCCTGGTGGCAGCCAAGAACACGGAATAACACAAAACGGTTGAAAACATTGGAGATAAGTTCACGCGTAGCCTGACGGCGCGGCCATTTTGCTTTTAAAAACGACGCCGAGGAAGGTCAAGTGCGCAACGACATGAGAGCGACATACCGCACGATACAGGCTCTCAGCTTCGATTCCTCCTAACGCACCCGTCCCCCCCCCCCCCCTCCTATGTCTGAATGTCCAATAGATCCTTATGCACCTCAAGAGAGGAAATAGCTAGTAGGCGGCGAGGGTTGGGGTCGGGGGGGGGGGGGGGGGAAGGGGGTCGAACATTACAATGCAGTCTTGATCCACCCTCCCGCCACACCTTCGCCAGATCTACTCCGTGAGTCTCTCACAACGACTCCTGACGATGACACCAGCCCCGACGCCCCTACCATTGCTGAGGTTAAGGCAGCAATAGAAACACTGAAAGATGGCGCAGTCGCGGGCCACGACAACCTTCCCCATGAGATGTAAAGGACGACTTGGACCCGATGACCATCTCCCTGCACCAACTCTTCGCATCGGTGTGGAGCACTGGTCAAGTGCCCGTGGCATGGCGCGACAGAATAATAATTTCCCTTTACAAGATATAGGGCTCCCGTCTGGAATGTAGCAATTACAGACCTATTACCCTACTGCCCGTCCCCGGCAAGGTCCTCGCACATGTGCTCCTCTCCAGACTGCAGTCCCTGTTAACGAGACATCGTCGCCCCAAACAGTCAGGGGTCACAGCCTATCGCCCCACCATTAACGCCTTTCTCCCCCCCCCCCCCATACCCGCCTCATCGCGAAACTGAACTGCGAGTTTAACCTCCCTCTCCACGTCGTCTATGTTGATCTACAAGCTACCTTCGATTCTGTAGACGGACACGCATTGTGCAGGGTCCTACCATACGTGGGATACTAGGCACCTATCTGGCTCTAATTCAGGAGCTTCACAGCCACTCTTCTCTTTCACCATCTATCACCCAGGGGTGCAATCAACCAAACAGCTCTGTCCTGAATAATCTTGTCAAAGTCCTTCCAGCTTTTGTTCTGTTTTCTTTACTTCCGCATCCAGATCTCGTCTCCATGTATTCCTTGGCCTACCTATGTCTTTCCTTCCCTGGGGGTTCCATAACAGGGAGTACCTGGTGATACTGGCCTGAGGCTTTCTTAATGTATGATCCATCCATCTCTACTTTCTTCCTAAGATTTCCTGTTGCAAATTACCTTGTCCCGCTCTCTCTTACAGTCTGCCGTTTCTTACTTTGTCAAACAATTTTATACAAATAATCTTTCTCAGGCATCTGTTGACAAAACCCTGGAGTCTCCTGTCATTGATTTTGGTGAGCCTCCAGGTTTCCACTCCATACAGCAGATCTGGCTTCACATTTGATTTGGAAATCCTGATTTTTGTCTTCCATCTTCTTCTTATTCTTCTTCTTCTTCTTCTTCTTATTCTTCTTCTTCTTCTTCTTCTTCTTCTTCTTCTTCTTTGTACGCTGTCAGACGTCAACTTGAATTTGTTCGAAGAAAGCAGCTGTCATTCTTAATGCCGTGGACACTACCATAGAGCTTGTCTAGAGTTGGCACTGGTGATGACCACATGTGCTTTCTCTGGTCCTCGTATGTCGGGCAATTTTGCAGCAGATGTTCAGCGGTCATTTTCCCTATACCACAGGTGCATTCGTCAGTGCCACCTATCTTCAGTTTATTGAATAGATGGTACCTCAGTCTGTTGTGGCCTGTGCGGAGTCTGAAGACAACGACCTGCTCTCTTCTGTTCAACTGGTAATAGGCATCATTTTTTATGTAGCCAGTTTGCTCTGTTTCCCATTTGGCCATGTATCTGGCCCTAATAAACTTTTTAGACTCTTCGTAGGTTACACTAGAATCTGGTTGTGGTAATCTTGCACCTTCTTTTGCCAGTCTGTCTGCCTCCTCGTTGCCTTGAATGTTACAGTGGGATGGAAACCCACTGTACCACTACTCTTTTTGGTGCGGACTGCTGGCATAGTTGACAGAGTACTGCTCTTAAATCATTAAGTTCTGTATTTGTATGGCTTTTTAGTGCTGTAACCCTGTTTGGTCAACTGTTCTTATGGCTCGGAAAAGGGTTTCTTTTCTTACATTGTGACTGTTTGTTGTTTTTGTTTTTTTACATGCTGCTTTCTCCATTGCTAACATGATGTTTTCTCATTTACTGAGATGCCACGGTATGATAGTATCCTTTGTAGCAGTAGCTTTCTCTTTGTTTTTATTTTAACCCAAGTTTAGTTTTTTTAAACTATGGCAGTTTATCATTCTTGAGGGCTTACAGAACTGATATCGCATTTGTAAGAAATACAGCCTGCTGGCATTGAGTTTTGTTGTTAATCATTTATGTAGCAATAATTATTGACTGTACTTCTGCCAAGTAGTTTCAGCAGAATTTTCACTGCGGTTTTCGAGGACATTTTAGGCATGTCCTTGTTCGACAACTTGGCGAAGGGTAGGTTACGGTTGACAGTCTCGTTCCGCGCTGAATGAGTTTGGATAACTGTAATAGAACCAGGTACCAAGGCACATATGTGTGAACTGGCACGTCGCGACGGTGAAACATGTACTGTCAATTTAGGCTCTTAATGTAAACACTTGAATAACTTTGCTACTAAATTGTCCCATGGCAGAAATTGATGTCCGGGAGAAAGTGTTAAATATGTTCTTGAACAAAGCTTCCGATTTTAATAAGGTTCGGTTCCCTTTTGTCTTTGCGTTGTTATGCGTGGACTAACAATAAACAAGGTTCCCATTTATAGCCGGGTAGATCGGTGCGTATCGATGACGGGGAAGGCACATCCTACATCTGCCATGTGAAGCAATGCTTCTGCCACTCGGACCTTGATTATGTATAACAAAACATACAATTGAATAAGGTCCAGTGGTTTGCAACATGTGACAATGTGTGTGTATGGGTGGGTGGAGTTGGAGGGGGAGGGGGGAGGTATGTCGAGGGTCGGGGAAGCGATCTCAATGATTTCACAATGAACTCAAGAAATGTCTGCAATTTTAAAATTAAATCCTGTATTTCTTCTAAAGGTAAATTCAAATTCAAATTCTTACTCACTTCCCGTGTCCTTTTCAACATTACAGACATTACGTTTTCAATGGTCAGCCATGTGAATTGCTTTATAATATTATTCTTGGATGTATCATTCGTTTTGTTTCCAACAAAAAAATGGGATCAGGTGTAGCGTTCGACATATACACCACTACTGTTCTGCTCTGTTCAGAATTTACTCAATAAATACTCGTGGAAGACCTATAGCACAGGGCAGAGATTGCTTATAATGATGGTTTTGACAGCGTGATAGTTCTACACAATCTTGTCCTATTATCGCAGGCGCCTCTCTCTTTGTGACCTATTTGGCTTTGCGGCTTGGCTTCGTTCGTTCTCATTCTCCCCCTACCAAACCCTGAAAGGGCTTAAGTAACAGAATCTAGTCGAATGCGTTGTGCCGTAGTTTACAGCTTGACTGCGATATTTGCACCTTTCGGTCCGACTTTAGCAAGCATTTTTGAGTACCGAGTTAGCATTCCCTTTTCGATCCCTTCTCCTTAGCCAGTCTGCTCTGTTGCAGCCTGTTATCCAGGATCACCGCGTGGAGGTGTAGAAGGGTCTTGGCAGCCCTGGTTCGCTGGCCCTGATCCTAGCAGTCAGCTATGGGTCGCTGACCACTGCAGCTCATGCGCTGCTCAATATCTTGTGACCTATTTAATATTTCAAATATTTGGGATAAAGATGCTGAGCAGTGCTTGAACTGTAGCGATCAGCGACCCATAGCTGACAGACATCGCCAGTGCCAGCAAACCAGAGCTGCCAAGACACTTCTACACCTTCATGCGATGATGCTGGATTACAATCTGCAACAGAACAGACTGGCTAAAGAAAACGGATCGAATAGGGAAGGCTAATCAAGTACTCAAAGTAGGATGTGTCGGACCGAAGGTGCAAATATCACAGTCAAGCTATAAACTACGACACAACGCATTCCGTTATCCGGACAATATTCTGCTACTTCCGAAGCTCTTTTCAAGGCTTGGTAACTAGAAATTGAGAACCAAAAAGAAGATTAAGTGGATTTTCAAAGTGTGAAATGTGTGTGTTATGGGTTCATCGGTAGCAGTGTCTACACCCCAAGAGGTGGGCCTTGATCTATTTTAAGATGTCACCTCTTTCCATTTCTTAGGTCTCTACTACGGGTGTCCTAAGACCATGAGGTCTGCTCTTTCATTGCTGCAAATCTCAGCATTGCGAGAACAATTGATCCCCCAAGATCCCAAAGATCGGATACATATATGTCCGACATTCACTCATATTACAGCCAGTCCTTTTGTGTATTCCAAAGTAATGATAAAAAGTCCGGTACGATTACAGTTTCATTTAAAGCGATCTCAGATAGCACCTGAGAGCCCAAGTCACTCTTTGAACTCCATTCCCATACTGAAAGTTGTTGTCATGTACACGTATGCACCACTGAGCTCAGCAACGACCGTGCCTCTCACACTAACAAAGAATCACAAACTGGTCTAGTTTCCGTGCAGCACAGATCCATCGTTAAATACTACACGATGTCAAACAGAGACTAGATTAACCATTATTGTAATACCATGATGAAAGAAAGAGGCTGAAATCATTATCATCGTCAGTCCTGTAACCTTAAAGGTCATTGGTGCACCAGTAGTGCAGATTGTTGGACCAGTTCCTGCCACTACACTCGGTTTTGTGCCAGGACAAATGTGCTAGCTATGGAACTTGCCGTCTACTGTCTGATCTTACCTTCTCATCTCTTTTTCTCCATACCCGTCGTATGCTTCACATGATAGTATCTCTTGGTTAACCTAGACGATCTTGAAACATGCCCATACCATTTGATCTTGCGTGATTTTGGCATAGTCTCTCTCTTAACGGTGTCCCGAACTGCCTTATTCGTGACGTGGTCTAGATACATCTAGCACTCGCCTCTCAATGGATAAAAGGAAACGGCGTGGATTCTAGCCCCGCAGCTTTCAAGCCACCCTTGCTCTCAAAAATGTAGAACCAGAGTGCCAACATCCTGAATTACCTCCAGTAAATTTGACTCATGTCTTGCCTTGGTCCAAGGTAGTTCAGGACCAGTGAGTGAGGTTGATGACCAGCGCAGCTTCGTCTTCATTATAATCCAAATACAGCGCAAGTTCCTTCATCACGACAAAACCATCTGATGATGTCGCCATCTTTGTTTGCGATGGACAACTAACTTTAATATCCATCCTGTTTAACACTAAACATAATAAAAGGCAATGCCTGTGTTACCAAGACTTGAATAGAACGCACAGAATAGTAACCTGCCAAAGCTGACTACTACTTAATGTAAAAACTGTAAGCCACTAGAGATGCGATTATTAGCCTCTGGTTAAGTTACCCATGGGATACCGCCGGGCGCTCTACTGGAGCCCGCAAAGGCTTGAAGAAATATTATGATCTTTTTTATTTTACAATAAGTATAAACAAATGTAGTCAGAACTCAGAATGCACGTTCCGGCTACTAGCCCTGATATAACAAGACTTGTAAGTGAATATAGTGTCAACCCTCTCTTTAAAGAAAGTCAACAGTTCAGTGGAATTTACAGCCATTTTTGACACTGGAGAAGGACTGTGTTCTAAGACTTGGAAGATTTAAAACTGATTCGGAAGGATACATATTCAATAGATAACATTTAATTAAAGGGAACATTAGTGGGCAACGTGTTGTCGAGTACTGGTACAACTGATTCGCAAGAATATGTTCTATAAATATCATTTAATGTAAAGTGCACATTTGTGGGCAATGAGTCGACGAGTACCGGCACACCTGATTCGGAAGGATATGTTCTATAAATATGATTACATTTAAAGTGAACATTGCGAACACAACAAATTGTAATTAAAATGCTTTTTGTGTCTAACAACTAATTCTTTCCTATAATGTGTAAATATAGACATATATTGATAATAAATTTGTAATGATCGTTGCAGATGTGGAGGATGTATTCAAAGTGGACGGTAACAGAAAATTGTTTTTTTATTTTATTATATTATCTTGTTTATTAACAACACATATTCATTAAATTTCTCAATTGCAGAAATTGTTTACTTTTGTAAACACATAAAATATTCATCCCTGAACATTTTCATTTACGGAATATTTTTGGAGTCCGTGACAACAAAAGATATTTAAAGTGGGTCCGTGGTAACGATAAGGTAAAGAACCATTGTAATAGAAGGGACAAAAAGGTCTCTACATTCCAAGGTCAAGGAGGAATCACTAAATCAAATAATATTTTAAAAATAACGTGTCTTATGGGTAAAAACGCGAGACAGACAGGGGCCTGATCTATTTAAGAAATCTAATGTAGTTATAAATATTTAATCACCGTTTAATCAAAATCCGCTATTTATTTTTATTTTTCTGACATTTTAACTTTTTACATTTTAGTCTGATCATGTCTGTTGGACAGAAACGACCTTTGCTACGCTCTGATATTCTCTCCTTTCCATGAAATATTTACACCTTGTCTCCCTTTCTATGAAATATTTACTCACTACACAGTTGCATGTCACTCTTTTCATCATCAAATATTCAGCTCACTTCATCGATTCTCAGGTTTGTGTTCAAGTTTGATAGATAATGACCTCAGCAGAGCAAGACTGAAGTTTGAAATTAGCATTGTTCCAGTTTTGAGAACTTCACAAGGCTGTTAGCTTGTCAACGCTTGGTCGATGTTGTAAATTATTTAACATTGTAACAATATGGCTTGAAATGTCAACATTCTGACTCCATGTTTTGTTAAAATCAATAACGTAAGACGGGATTGATTAAAACATCTATTATAAACTGTAAAAGATAGCGAAATATAACTCGTGAAATGTCAGAAAATATGATGGTTTGGTCATCTCACGAGAATGCAACCGAACAATCACCACTGGCCGCTTGCAATACAACAAGATTTGGCTGAAGGGCACGAGGTAATGAGACAAGTAGCATAATAAGAGAAGGCATACAATAAGATGGGCTTACAACAGCCAAAACAACAAGGTATAGCTGAAGGGCACGAGGGAATGTGACAAACGACAAAAGAGAAGCCCTACAACAGCACGGGCTTGCAACATCCAGCACAGCAAGATCTAGCTGAAGGGCATGAATAAGACGTGACACATATCATAGGAAAAATGCTACACCAACACAAGCTAACAACAACCAACACAATACGATATGGCTGAGGGACACGAGCAGGACGCGACACATCATAAGAGAAATGATACACCACCACAAGCTAACAACAACCAACACAACACACTTGACATAAGAAAGGCAAGGCAGCTCCATTTTTACCGTCATAAAGGGTTAGACAAGTATGTATGTAATGTAGTATGTTGAGAATTGCCATTTAAACTCAGCTTCTATAGAAGTATATGACCACCACGGCATTTTCTCTACTAACAGAGTGGGTGTAGGCTTGAAGTTGGAAAGACTTAAATGTTTACTTCCTGTGCGATGAAGATATTGATATCGATGATCTGGTCATCCACAGACTGTAGTAAATTGGAACCATATTATAGTCAGACAGGAAATGGACCTTGTGAAAACAGATCAGAAGTGTGTAGAATCAGTGAGCAACATTTACCACTAACATTTTTACCCATCATTTACTACTGAAAACATGCTGAAGTTGGATGTGTCTGACCGAAAGATACAAATATCGTATTCAAATCGCAAACTACGACACGGGGTATCCGGTTCTCCAGACAAAATCCTGCTACTTAGAAAGCCCTTTTCAGGGCTTGGTAGCGGGAGATTGAGAATGAACGATGAAGAATAAGGAGAAGAAGAACTAATGAAAATATTAGCACATATGGATCTGCTCTGAGTACTACACAGCTGTTTCTGCTCAGCATAACTAACTCGGTGGAAGGAACTCCACTCCAATACCTGCTCAGTTCATCCAAGAGCTAATTGACGCCTCAGAACCAATTCTTGAAATTGTCGACGTTTTGTTATGCGACACTGTCGAGTATCGATCATCGTTACCCCTGTAGCAATCATCGATACAGTCGACAAGTCATGATTGCTTCTTTTCGACGGCACAAAGGATTCGGACTAGTCAAATATTTGGACAGCTATTGAAGACACGTATTCACAACTATGGCAAACAGAAGAGACTATAACAAGTTTTTCCCATTTTCTCTACGCTTCGTTCATTTGTATATTCCTTTGAGTTTCTATTTTTTCTACTTGTATTGTCTCATTGTTGTTGAACCCGTTTCTATTTGCTGTGCTTGAATTTCCTAATTTTTGTCCTTGTGAAAAATAATACAACTAGAGCAGTAGTTTGCCTATATTGCAGCACTGGTGTGAACCCTAAAATGTGAAGTTCATATTGCAATTCGTTTTATAAGGTGAGGTTCCTTGCCCAATGCAGAAGCTTCTTTGTAATATGTATACTGAATACTGCTGTGCTTATTTTGTTTCACTGTTGTTAGATTCTGAATTGTCATTATTGTTGTTGGTACGAAACATGAACACGTTTACTTTCCTTGATTGATTTTTGCAATCTTACTGAATACGTTATAACTAGAAATCGCTTCGGCATTATATTATTAACGGTCGAGGATCGACATTTCGACCAGCAAAGTTAATTATCAGGGACTAGACAAACAATAGTTGCACAGGTAAAGCCAGTCAATTAAGCTCCCGTCTTCATTCATTATCTACCTGTCATTAACCAGTTAAATAACTTTGTATCAATCAAAATCTGCATTTCGTTTACCCTAACCAGACTTTATGAAATCGTATTTCAATTTGTTTGTAGAGTGTTTTCAGTAGAAATAATGTTTACGTGGTCATGTTGGTAGCTCTATGCCCTACTCACTATCCATGTGGTAATTTGAGATCGGATTCTCTTTGTGTGTGCCAATTCTGCGTTATTTGTTAAAGTTTTAGTTGACAAAAGCGTTCTTTAAATAAAAGTAAATCAACTAATTTTTGGTAACTGACGGTTTCGAGTTAGACGATAAAGGACAGTCAAGTCAGGTACCGGACATTTTAACTCATAAAGGACAGCCAATTCAGGTACCGGACATCTTAACTCTTAAAGGATAACAATTTCAGGTACCGGACACTCTAACTCATAAAGGACATCCAATTCAGATACCAGACACCCTAGCTCATAAAGGATAACAAATTCAGGTACCTGACACTCTAACTAATACAAGACAGCCAAGAGAGGACACATAAATACTAACTAATACAAGTCAGCCAAGAAAGGACACAGAAACACTAACTAATACAGGACAGTCAAGAAAGGACACAGAAACACTAACTAATACAAGACGGGCAAGAAAGGACACAGAAACACTAACTAATACAAGACGGGCAAGAAAGGACACAGAAACACTAACTAATACAAGACGGGCAAGAAAGGACACAGAAACACTAACTAATACAAGACGGGCAAGAAAGGACACAGAAACACTAACTAATACAAGACGGGCAAGAAAGAACACAGAAACACTAACTCATACAGGACAGCCAAGAAAGGACACAGAAACACTAACTCATACAGGACAGGCAAGAATAAACCGGAAACGCAGACTCGTTGTACAAAGGACTTGAATTGCAAAATCAAGTATGTCGTCTTTTTTTCAATTACAGCAGAATCTGCTTAATGGCTGTCATCGAAAATTTGATAGGCTGGTAAAACAACATGACCTAACGATATGATAGAAGGTCCTTTGAAATGTGATCGTACAGCAGACGAGCAATGTCTTCCTTGTACGTTTCTACAAATACTGTGGACATATATCTTCTTTGTCGTTACTCCTGAAAAGTAGGTTTGTTACGTTGTGTCATAGTTTACAACCAGACTGCAATAGTTTCGCCTTTATTCCGGACACACCCGGTTTCAGCATATCGCATGTTTTGGATCAGATTTGCCTTCTCTCTTCGATCCCTTGGGGAACTGTGACGCTAGTCCAGTCAGGCACTGACCAGGACATCGCGGCAGGTTCAGGTACAATACACTGACAAAGACCACAATTTCTCTTCCATGTAGCGTTCCTGGAAACAGACTGTTCTTAAGGCAGCATGACTAACGAGATGTGAATTGATGTGATCCCCGTTGTAGTGAGCGCCATGCGTATGAAGCCAAGCATAGCACAACCGTCAGGAGGACCGCAGTCCACCTTCATCAGCATGCTCGGGATGTGAGTAAAGATACTACAAACCGCCACTTAATGTCCTTTTCAGGGTGCACAAAAAAGTTAAACTAACTCATTGTGGGCATTAAACAACAACAAATAATAAAAACTCTGGTTGCCATATCAAAATAAAGCATTGCGATTCGTATGGGAATCATGGTGACAGTAGATAATGCCACATCTAAGAATCTATGCGAACTGCTGAAATTCTGCTTTGACAGTGAGGTTTGTTAAATCACCAAACGATCATCATCTTCGATGACTGCCCGCACTGCTGACCTCCTCTCAACTGACTCGACTGGTTTCTAAGCCACCGTTTCTTTAATTAGTTCTTCCCTTCCATTAGAAATCTGAATGCTTTAGTGACTTCGGTCAAACTCTAAAGCAAACAACTGCTGAAAACACTCACAGAGTTAAATTGTTTTTGTAGATAACGGCATTCACCATACGTTTAATTGGGGATTTCATCTTAATATCAAATAATATCAGGATACAATAAGACAAGAATAATAACTACTCATATTTGTCCAATTGCAATGTATGGGGCTGAAACATGGACTCTAGCAAGTAAGGATGAAGAGAGTTTGGGAACGATTGAAATATGATGCTAATTAGAGTATGCAAAGATTGAGTTTGACGGAAAGAAGATCAAATGACAATATCATTCAGGTAGGCGCAAAAAGTCACATATTGAAAATGATACAGAAACGAAAATTGATTTGGCTGGAACACAGTATGCAACATGAAAGTCTTCAACGAATATACTAGAGGCAAGATCCAGTGTTAAGATTAAGGGAGCGACAAAGACTCACCTATTGCATCCAATGCATGAAGTGACATTGAAGTACGAACATGTGCTGAAATTAAGATATGTGATCAAAACGAGAGACATGCTCAGACAACCTTACAACCAGTCTTATGACTGATCACTCAGAGGATAGGGTCAAATGGAGAGACATGCTCAGACAACCTTACAACCAGTCTTATGACCGATCACTCAGAGGATAGGGTCAAATGGAAAGACATGCTCAGACAAATGTAATACCAGTCTTACGACTTATCACTCAGAGGATAGGGTCAAATGGAAAGACATGCTCAGACAAATGTAATACCAGTTTTACGACTTATCACTCAGAGAGTAGGAACAAATGGAGAGACATGCCCAAACAACTTTCAAATGGAATGGAATAGAATTCGAGTTTGTACATCAACTTCGTTGATTATGAAAGGGATTTCGACAGTTTGGACATAGATATACTCTGAAAAATACCGAGGCACTATGGAATTACTCAAAAGCTCACACACATAATTAGATAGACTTATGAAAATATGCAATGTAGAGTTCTACACGAAGGTCAACTCACAGAGCCTTTCAAAATTGAATCAGGGGTACGACAGGGTTGCCTACTCTCGCCTTTCCTGTTCATCCTGGCAGTGGACTGGATTATGAAAGTAACAACAAATGAGAGAAATGGAATCCAGTAGACCTTGAATAAACAGCTGTAGGACCTGGATTTTGCCAATGATGTAGCCCTTCTGTCCCACAGCCAAAGCCATAATACAAAGGAAGCTGGATAGACCGGATTATACCTCTAAACAAGTCAGTTTGAAGATCCATGAGGAAAAGACAAAAATAATTAAGGTCAATGCAGCAAACACAGTACCAATAAGGCTGAGAGGAACGGCACTGGAAGAGGTAGAGGTATTTACATACCTAGGAAGTATCATCAACAAGGAAGGAGGGACAGACGAGGATATAAAAACAAGGATTCAAAAAGCAAGAGGCAGGTATCACCAGGTAATCCCTGTCATGGAACCCCCAGAGAAGGAGAGGCATAGGCAGACCAATGAATACACGGAGACAAGATCTGGAGGCAGAAGTAAAGAAAACAGGAAAAAGCTGGAAGGAAGTGGAAAAGATTTTACAGGACAGAGCTGCTTGGAGAGAGTTGCTTGATGACCTATGCACCCCGGTTGAAAGAAGGTGAAAGAGAGACTCCCGTAAGTCTTAGTTACAATCCAGGAGAAACCAACACAAGAAGACCTCGTTATTTATGTGTGCATTCATTTATGCTTTCACTAATACATTTATGTCACCATTAATCTCACAAAGTGTAACTCCCACCATCTCACGTTTCATCTCATGGGAATTTTCACCTCATTTCACCTCACATCACACAAAATTTTGTTTTAAAATTGTGCAATAAAGAATTTTCAACAAAAACAAACCACAAAAAAAAAAAATCCACACTCAATAGTACATGTGGAGCCTCTATGCAGAGTTAATAACAATGATCAAGAACGCATACTATCATCGCTGACACGTATTGCTTGTTTCTTCCAATGATATCCATTTTTCTTTGTTCGTAATTTAATTTATTTGTATGTATCCAGACCTGGATTAAAGCATATTTAGGTCGAAACCTTGATAAATCTGACTCATGGCGCGTGTGTAAGACGCAATTTTATCTCTGCTTGTATTTCCTCTCTTCGATAAGAAATCAATTTTACCGCTTGATATCAGTTTGCACGTACCAGATCAATCATCTCTCCTTACTCTGTAAACTTTATTTATCAGATCACAAAAATATGGATCGTCCACAAAGACATCGTTATCAATATAGGAGTAAAGACTACGCTTTTCCTTTTTATGATTTTATCTCAGACAAGGTATTAATTATATTTCATATTTTTGTGATTGTCGTAAAGTGTACTTAGATTAAATTCTTATATTCGTGAGTATCATTCTGTCATATAAACATATATTTTGTAAATACGTACAAATGTCGTGTTTGTGCAGCAAAGAATGTTTATTTCTCCCATGTAAAGGATCGGGATTCAAGGCCCTAATTCGATTCGCTTTACTTTTCTCATTTCATAATTTATCCGTCTGGTTCACCTTTCAAAGTTGTCTTTGTAAGCCTCCATACTACATGCTGCACACGATTCACTAACCCAACAACCCTGACCGCACTATTGTCTCCGCTTGTTCCTGTCCCACCGAACTGGTATCTGACTTCCTGGATAGTATCTTCCAGCATATTGTTGAGAATCTTCCCACTTTCTCTACCAATGTCCTCTCCCCGACCGCACCTTTCGTCTCCTCCAACTTGAAGTCTGTTCGCTTTACACTTCTAATCCCCACTCTGACGGCTTATTGCCCTCCATTTCTCCCTTGACCAGAGGATTAATCATATATCTCTTCATCCACTATCATCCTTCTGGCCGAACTCGTTCTCACCCTCTATACATTTGAGTTCAAGGACCAATTTCTTTGGCCAGATCAGCGGCGTAGCTATGGGCATTAGAATAGGTCCCAGCTACGCTTGTTTTTTCTCGGGTCACCTGGAATACTTGATCTAGTTTCAATACGAAAGCCTATTTCCTGTATGCATTATCAATACATCGACGATGGGATTGGCATTACCGACATGTCTGAGAAGGATCTCCTAAACTTTATCGACTTTGTCAATGACTTCCATCCCTATATCAAGTTCACGTCTGACATCTCCCTCACGTCTGTCCCCGTTCTTAACATCACTGTCTCTATCTGCTCTTCAGGCCTCTCCACCACTGTCTACTACAAACTAACTGACGTCCACCACCTCCTCTAAACTTGCTCCCATCCTCAATCCTCCCGCAATTCGCTTCCTTTCTTCCAACGCTTCCGACCGACGCATCTGTCAGGAGGACGACTTCTTTCTCAGATACTTAACTTCTTAGGCGAGCAAATCTACCCTGAGACCACTCTCTCCTCCGCCCTCCAGCGGGTTCTCCATATCTCCGGTCACGACTCCCTCACTCACTCCCACTCACCGTCCTCTCTCTGACCGTGTGAGACTTGTTCTCACTTATCAACCCCAATGCGCCTCTGTCCGTGACATCTTAATCGGCCATCTCCCTATTCTTCACTCTGATCCTGCTACTTGTAAAGTTTTACCCGATCCCCCCTTGTCGCCTACAAACGGAAAAGAAACCTGGGGGACTTGCTGGTCAGTAGTCGCCTAAACACAAGCCTTCATAGCTTTCCAGGCACCAGGCCGTGCAAAAATGCGCGTGGTTGTGTTACCTGTCCTCATGTCATCCTCTCACGCGCGATTACATTTTTCAAAGCAGAGTTCTTTATCTAAGAGGGATTCACATGTAATTCCCTTAACCTCATCTATTATAACCTCTGCCGCCAGTGTGGTATAACATACATTGGGGAGACTGGTATGGAACTGCTTGAGCGTTTCCGATAACACCTCAATGATATCCGTAACCGCACGGATTCCCCTATCACCAGCCACTTTAATGGTGCTAGGCACTGGGGTAAGGCTGATGTAAGTGTCACAGGCCTAATATCTTGCTTCTCTGGCGATCGTCTTCGATTCGCCGTTGAGAACAGACTTATCTCCAGCATAGGTTGCCTCCAACCACATGGCATTCATATCTTCTATATCTTTTCTTAAAATCTCATACTGGCACCAATCTATTTGCCTTCTTTCCCCACTCCCCTCTCTTTTATCAGCCACCCCCCCTCCCCACACCCACCCACACAGCTTATATCACTTTCTTTTTGTTCCCCCCATTTGGATCATTATTTTGTCTTTTCCATAATTTGCCGCCACTGGCTTATCCGGCCCTTTCCCACTCACTTCTTACGCTCTCCTGGCCACCTTGTCTGACCACTGTCCTTCATTTAGAGTCAAGCCTTCGACTCGATAAGTCGCTATATAAGACACTATATCAGATAAGTACACTATTTTTTTTATTTATGTGTTAACATCCCCAATACATGTATTCACCCCTTCTTTTCTGTTTAGCATTGTTGTTATTTGTTGTCCCGATGAGGGCATATTGGTCGTAACGTAGGTTTTGTTTGTGTTCTTGCCTCAGTGCAATATCTGATCATACTCATTTTTTTAAATTTTGATTAAATTTAACTTTAATCATCTTTAAACATTTTTTTTCATTTGTTTTTTATCAACTTTGAAAACAGGACCGCCACATCTACTCTTCCTCTGTTTCTATTATGTGTGGTCCTCTTGAGTTCAATACACGACTGAAATTGCTTGTTCTTCCACATTTCTGTGTCAAGTATTTCTTCATCTCTTTAATCGTCTTTTCCCGTCCAATTCAGAGCGCGTCTGGTTATATTGTCGTGCCTCTTTCTGAGAGTGTGTCCTATCCATCTCAATTTATCTCTCAACGTATTTTGAATTGCCGTGCATTCCTTCCCCCCCCCCCCACCCCCACCTCCCTCCCTCACCACCACATATCTGTGTTTGTCATTGCTGCTGGGTATTTAACCACAAATACACGAAACAGACATTTATTGATGACTGTCTGTAGTCTGCGATTGATAATGTTAGTCAGATACCATGTCTTACAGCTATATGGCCAGACAGACTTTACATTTGTGATGAACAGCCTAATCTGATTGTTCATGGATAATGCTCCCAAGCTCCATATTGGACAATGAGATTTGAAAAAAAATCTGGGCTTGTTAATCCTGGCATTAACATCTTGATTTGTTCCTCCGTCGTATTTAATGTTACTTCCAAGATTTGTTAAGTGTTGCACTTCTTCAATTATCTCAACTTTAATCGTAAGGGGGCTCTTTGTTTGTCATTGAGAGTGTACGCCTGGCAAGTGGAAAGGACGGGGTTCAATACGTGACGCAATCCAGTTTACTAATGTTTAAATTGTTATGCTACATAGAGTCAGTGAGAAATGGAGTCTGACACTGAACCTCACTAACTGTTAAATTGTTATGCCACATAGAGTCAGTGAGAAATGGAGTCTGACACTGAACCTCACTAACTGTTAAATTGTTATGCAACATAGAGTCAGTGAGAAATGGAGTCTGACACTGAACCTTACCAACGGTTAAATTGTTAGTCCACATAGAGTCAGTGAGAAATGGAGCCTGACACTGTGCCTCAGTAACGATGAAGACCTTGAACTATGAAGTTTTTATTGCGTCATCTCCATTGGCAATGCATACAATGAGATTGTCTCTACCGTTACCGGATCTATCAAAATGCAAGGCGTGTTCAAATTAAATCGGGCCTAAATTCTCCAAGTGAACATATGTACGATGCGCATGATGACTCATATCTGATGTAAACAACACATACCAACCGTCACGTTTGCAAAATTTAATTATCCTCCGACTTATAGTTTCCTTGGCAGACTGTTGAAAACATGGCGGGTGTGATACGGAATCCGTCCAGAGTTGTCAGCTAGCTGTGATTTGGTTTCTGAGAGCTGAAGGATGTCGCCGAGTTGACATTTATCGCGGAATGCAGGCCGTGTATGTTGACATAAATGTGTCGAAGACAAAAGTGATAAACCGAACATCGATGTTTAAAGAAGGACATGAGTTAAAAAAAAGATGTTCCGAGACCAGGCCAGGTGCATATTGTTGCGTCAGAAGATGCAATCGCTAAAATTGATGCAGAACTTCGGGTGGACCGTCGTCGGAGCTTACGTTCGCCACACTTTTGTCACCCTACACTTTCTACATTCTGCGATGAATTTCAACTGGTCGACATGATGTAGCTGTTGGAAACCGAATCACCACTCGCTGATCAACTCTGGACGGATTCCGTATCACACCCGCCATGTTTTCAACGGTCTGCTGAGGAAACTATGAGTCAGAAAATAATTATATTTTGCAAACTTGACGGTTGGTATGTGCTGTTTACAGCAGAAATGACGCCATCATGCAGATGGTACGTTTGTTTACTTGGTGCAGTTAGGTCCGGTTTCATTTGAACATGCCTAATACATTTAAGTTTTGGTTTGTACACCCATAAGTTTAAAACGTCCAGAGCCACAAGAATTCAAAGAATTTCGATTAGTTGAAACGGAACTGCAAGACACTGAACAAGGAAGAAATTTTAAAAAAAACATAATGTCCTAAAAGATGGTAAAGCCTCTGCGGTAGATTGTACCTAGACATAAGCAATGAAAGCAGAAAATGTGAATGTTATATTATCTCTGAAAACAAATATTTCTTTGTCTCTCTAAACGACATTTCTGTTTTTTGTTTCTTCGTGATTGCAGATTGTCTGTCTGAATGGCATTTCCTTCTTAAGAAAAGCATTATTATTTAGCATTTCTCTGAATGGCATTTCCTTCTTAAGAAAAGCATCATTATTTAGCATTTCTCTGAATGGATTTTTCTGTCTTCGTATAAACAATATGTTCTCTTCTGTAAATATTTTTTTCTGTGTTAGACAGTATACTTTATCGTTACACGATTTGTATTTTTCCGTAAAAGTCATAACTTATTGTTAATACAAATGTGTCTCTCTTCGTTGAAGACATACCTTATTGCTAAACAATTTGTGTTTCTTGGTAGAAGCAATATCTTATTGTTAAACAATTTGTCTTTCATTGTAGAAGCTATACCTTAATGTTTAACAAGTTGTCTTTCTTAGTAGAAGTCATACCTTCACTCTAAACGGTGCCTCTTATGTTATAGAAACCACAATTTATCTCTTCTTCTTCTTGCTCTTCTTCTTCTTCATCTTCTTCAATCAATTGGTGCAATGCTTTAGGAACGGTGAGGTTCACAAAGCAGACTGTACGCTTCAGGTCTTCGCCAGTCCCCTATAGCTTTTCGAGCATTTGTGCTTCCCTGGGCTTAACTGTCAATCTATGGTCTGTATAAGTAGTGTAGTCCTGTAGTTCTGGTGTTTGATTGGGTGCTCCGCAATCGCATGTAGCGACGTCTCTGAGACCCATTTTGTGTATTCTGCAATGTTCCGAACTCAGTCTGAAGATCTTTGTCTGCCAATCTCTGCCATGGTTGTCTATGCTGTCATTTTCTGGCTTGTATTCTTGTGCTGGTTTATCCATTCCGTCCTCATCGATCGTTTGATCAGTGTCTTTGCTTCTTTATAGCTATGTGGATGGCGAGTCTGTGAGCTGCCACTTCCGACTTTTGCGAACTCATATGCTTTCTTGTTTCCAAGGATCCCACAGTCGGCTGACATTCAATGAAGGTCTTGATCTATTTTTTAGGACAGCAAACTTTTTCCTTTTTATTTATTTTGTGAATTTATCTCTCATTGAACAATAGTGTTCTTAGCTGAAAGCCATTTTTTCCTTACAGGTAACATTACTTTCTTCGTGAACGCCATACTTTTATTTTTTTCCAAACAAAATTTATATTTTGTAAAAGTCAATACGTTCTGTCTTGACTAACGATGTTTCTTTCTTTGTAGAAGAACACATTTGTTAAAGTTCGAGTTTACTAAAGTTTAAGACCTTCATCCTACTCTATGACTAAGTTTATGCCTAATTCGATATCTTCCATGGAAATAAAAGTTCATTCCGCTTTTTTATACTTATTTTGAAACTTGTATCTGTAACTTCTGTCTAAATTGCCACCAAGACATATGAATGATTTTACATCTCGTAGAAGTGTGTCTTCAAAAGCAATCTGACTATCGTTATTTGCATTTATTCTCTTACTCTTTTTGTATCTATGTGCATTGCCAATCCCAATTCTTGTGATCTGACATGTCATCAAGTATATTGATATATTTTGCAACTGATTGAAGTTAGGGGACAGAAGGGCCACGACGACAGCAAGGTACAAAACAACAAGTTCTTTTATTAAATCCCATACAATTCAATTTATTGGGTTGATGTTGACTTTAAATTCCATTGATTATGAGGCAGAAAGAAAAATGTTTATATAAGAAATTCATAGAGTACACTAACATTTATATCAAATGGCTAAGAAAGCCGACCGTCGAGTATAGCTCTACATTTAATTACGTTATATATTATCCTAATATTGTTAGTGAGTTTTAAGGACAGTCCAGAGTGCCGCGGAATATTATAGAGTGATTTGCTGTCTAAGCCGTCAAATGCTTACTCGACGAATCAGATATAAAATGGTGATTTCTTTTTAGGAGAAATTTATTTAGTGCATACTTTGTTGAACTATTAATCTCATTCTACGAGGCGTGTTCGAATGAAATCGGACCTAACTGCACCAAGTGAAAATACGTACGATGCGCATTATAACGTCAATTTTGGTGTAAACAGCACATACCAACCGTCAAGTTTGCAAAATGTAATTATCCTCCGACTCATAGTTTCCTCAGCAGACCGTTGAAAAAATGGCAGATGTGATACGGAATCCGCCCATAGTTGATTAGCGAGCGGTGATTCGGTTTCTAACAGCTGAAGGATGTCGACCAGTTGACACGCATCGCAGAATGCAGGCAGTGTATGGTGACATATGTCTGTTAACTTACGTCCTTCTTTAAACATCACTGTCCAGTTCTTCACTGTTGTCTTCGACATACTTTTGTCAACATACACTGTCTGCATTCTGCGATGGATGTCAACATTCTTCATCTGATAGAAACCCGAATCACCGCTCGCTGATCAACTCTGGGCGGATTTCGTTTCACACCCACCATGTTTTCAACGGTCTGCTGAGGAAACTGTGAGTCTAAGGATAATGAAATTTTGCAAACTCAACGGTTGGTATATGCTGTTTACACCAGAATTGACGTCAACATGCGCATCGTACATATGTTCACTTGATGCAGTTAGGTCCGGTATCATTTGAACACGACCCGTAGCTATCTACTGTGCATATAACCATATTTTACGAAAATCCGACATTTCTTGTCAGTTTTGTTAAATGTATGTTCACTTTTAATCTATCTCGCATGCTTCTGTTCAATTTCTTTTTCTGGGACGCTGATAATAACATTATTCAGCTTTAATTTGCACACAGGCACAGATCTACCTTTATTCGCAAATTCATTATTCATCTATAACAGTTTAACATTATATAACATGATTCATCTATAATTTGCACACAGCCACAGATCTACCTTTATTAGCAACTTCATTATTCATCTATAACATTTTAACATTATATAACATTATTCATCTATAACATTATATAATATTATTCATCTATAACATTGTATAACATTATTCATCTAAAACATTATATAACATTATTCATCTATAATTTGCACACAGCCACAGATCTTCGTTTATTCGCAACTTCCCTTCCAGTCTGCTGGTATTTATATTATTTCCAAACTTTACTAAGCAATTTGTAAAGTACGTCTGTTGAGGTGTCAATGTAGGCTTCTGCTTAGATAGAATCTAGTTCAGTGGCTTAACTATCTTTCAGCGGTATTATGGTTTTCTTTATTTAGTTTTTGTTCATTTTCTTGCAATTAACCTGCAGTTTCGTTTGAGTTAATTGAAAGTCTAGAGGATCTTGTGGAGCTGGTATATTTAAAATGTTATGGATATCCCCTGCTCAACTTGTCATCTGCTTGGTTTTGTTGCTAATCAAATGTCCTTATTTATCTTTAATAAAACCATTTATTTGAATATTTTTTCCCGTGAGTTTCATTATGCGGTGTAACAAGTCTTTCATATTTCATGTTACTAACTGTCTTGGCAGCTATGCAATACATTTTCTTTTCTATCTTATAATTCTCTTTTATACGTTTTTGTTTAAGGCAGTATATATTTTCTGAGCTTTGACTCAAGTCTTCGTCAAATCCGTTACCTTGAAATGGGGAGAAACCGTGCATGCCTCAATGATCACATGAGCTAAGCCAGTGGAAGCGAAAACTTCAAGGAAGAGTCACCCAAGCTGGATAGATTATTGGGAAGGGAATAGACTACACACGGACAACTCACCTAGAGTATAGCACGTTAGCTTAAGGCTGACCACCCACATCTATCAAAAACGAAGGTGGTTATGAAAACATTGATAAAAGAGGTGTTGTCAATGGCCTGTACACAGAGAGGAGCTTCGAGCTTTGAATGATTGATTGATTGATTGATCTTTTAGGCACTAGTATGTCTGTTTATGCTTCTGTTCAAATCTGCATTCTTCATGTCTCTTTCTCGTACCGAACATATTGTTTCTATTGTTATTTATCGTTTGTTTCGTTCTTTCAACAATAGAGCGTCTCCACAAGATGTGTTCCACATCTGTGTATGTCTGTCCAGTGCTCTTCTGTGTCAACTCTTTTTTCTAGCTGTTATGGCTACACACAATGGTGATCGTATCTTTAACATATAGTTACATCGTTTAAAGATGATCTGAACATCTGACGTATATGGGATGTCTACTTGTTTCTGTCCTGATGTCTGCCAATACCCGAATTGCTTTGTCTATTCATTTTTTAGTTGATATAAGAAAATGAAGCCCATAAGTAATTCTTGGTGTTTGTATTTTAATCCGAATCTATGTTCGTCCGTGATTGATCCAAATATTTAGAACGTCTTTCCTTTTATCCATGCTTTGTTTAAGTAGTAGTAAGTAGTAAAGATCCTATCACGTCACTTGCGGCGCATAAGAAATATGGTGTTAGGCCCATATTATTTTGTAACCCACAGCACATAGTGGATGAAGTGGTCAGCATCCCAGCGGCCGCCTTTACTTTCCCAGTCAATCTAGTGCCCAATTTGTATGTCTTGGTCGACCACAAGAGCCGGTTTGTGATCGGAAGAAAATCCCCGACTAACTGGGGATTAAACCCTGATCATCTTACTGGGAAGCCAGTGCAATAACCACTGCGCTACCGTTGCTGTTTAAGGCTCATGTCAAAAGTCTTCTGTCAATGAGTCGTCTTGTCATAATGTTAAAAACGTAACATTGGAAACTGTTCATTTTTGTATTCTTTTTGGCAGTTTTGAATTTTGCTGATATTAGGTCGTAATGCCTCCCATTCGATATTTGCCTTTCGCGCCATTTCAGATAGCAAGAAGAAGAATATAGTGCTCAGTTTCGTCCTCTCAATTCCTTACTACCCTGCTTCAGCTAGTCAAACCAGATCAAATTGGTAGTATCTCTTTTCCGTAGACATGAGCAAGTATCCCATGTTCGAACATTGTACGAAGATTCCAGCTGATAAATCGGGCTGCATTGCAAGACATAAACAAGCATACATCAACAATACTTATTCCTTGCGGCTTTCCCTGCATCGCGTCATTTCCTCTCTAGTCAGAAGACCTTCTTCTCTCTTTGATGGTTGTGTTGTATCTTCTTCTTCTTCTTCGAACGCTGTCAGACGTCAACCTTTATTTTTTCGAAAAAAGCAGCGGTCATCCTGAAGCTGTCGACACTGCCATAGAGCTTGTTTAGTGTTGCCACTGGTGATGGCCGCATCTGCTCTCTCTGATCCTCGTATGTCGGGCAGTTTTGCAGCAGATGCTCAGCGATCATTTTCCCGGTACCACACGGGCATTCGTCAGTGCCACCTATCTTCAATTTATTGAATAGGTGGTACCTCAGTCTATTGTGGCCAATGCGAAGTCTGAAGACCACGACCTGGTCTCCTCTGTTCAACAGGTAATAGGCATCGTTTTTTGTGTAGCCAGTATGTTCGGTTTCCCATTTGGTCATGTATCTAGCTCTAATAAGCTTTTTGACTCTTCGTAGGTCACACTAGGATCTGGTTGTGGTAGTCTTGCACCATTTTTTGCCAGTCTGTCTGCCTCCTCGTTGCCTTGGATGTTGCAGTGGGATGGAACTCACTGTACCACTACCCTTTTTGGTGCGGACTGCTGGCATAGTTGACAGAGTACTGCTCTTAAATCATTAAGTTCAGTATTTTTCTGGCTTTTTAGTGCTGTGACTACGGCCAATGTATCTGTAAGCAGGACTATATGGCTTTCATTCCTTTTACCTGTCACCGTTTCTTCCACTGCCGCCCTCAGTGCCTCTGCCTCCGCTCTGAAATTGCTTGTGTATTTTCTAGTAGCGAATGACAGTGTTATTTTTCTGCCATTTGGTAGGATCGGAAGTGCTCCTGCCCCTCCGTTCTGTGTTGTGTTTGTTACAGAACCGTCGGTGTATGCATGGGTCCAGTCCATGCTTGGGTAGTTTTTCGTTATGTAGCTCAGGGTAGTATCTCTTCTTTCTTTTTTCAGTCTGGCAGTTTTTGTTTCCAATACCTGGTATATTTTCTAATATCTCTGGAAATATATGCTGCCTCCAGGTAGGATTTCGTACAGTAGGGATGGGCTTTGGTGTTGTTAGTGCATCTTTGCTTTGGCTATTTCTGCAAAGTTTCTCCGCTTTAGTTTCCCATTTCCGAAATTGTTTAGTCTCTGGTGCATTGGATGGTCAGTCAGTCTTCTGAGTTTCTCTGCTTGCTGCTGGGCTCTGCAGTCTCTTCTGTCGGTCATGGATTGCAGTTTTGTAATCTTTTCAAGTTCTACAGTTGGCGTTGACTTCTTGCGTCCTGTTATAACTCTCATGGCTTGGTTTTGGAGTTTGCTAATGTTATCGAAGTTCGCCTTTGCTGCTGTTGTCTAAGCCGCAATGACATACTCGAGAACTGGTCTCACTCTTCCAGTGTACAGTTTCTTTAGTATACTTTCGTCTGCTCCCCAGCTTGTGCCAGCAAGTTTGCTCATAATTTCCATTCTTTTTCTGGCGCTCATTCGGTTTCTCTCGATCTGACTTGTCCATGTCATGCGCCGATAAAATGTGACTCCCAGGTAGTTTGGGTTGTCGTTTGGGTGCAGGTATTTGCCGTTAAGACTTAATTTGGTGTTTTGGGGTTTGTTTGATAGCGAGAATATTGTACATGTCGGTTTTTCCTCGTTTATTTTGACCAGCCATGAGTTCGCCCACTCTTCCAGCGATGTTAGGGCCTGCTGCATCCGATTTCTTGCTATGGTGAGATTCTTTTCAGAGGTCCACATAGCCAGATCGTCTGCAAACATTGAGCTATGGACTCTTTTTGGTGTATTCTCTGTTATGCATATTATATACACCAGGAAGAGTGTGGGTGACAGTACTCCCTCTTTGGGTACTCCCTGCTCAAGTGTCACCTTTTTGCTCATCTGCACTTGTACTTAAACTCTGGCTGTTCTGTTTAGTGCGAAGTCTGAAGACCACGACCTGCTCTCTTCTGTTCAACTGGTAATAGGCATCGTTTTTTGTGTAGCCAGTGTGGTCTGTTTCCCATATCTAGCTCTAATAAGCCTTTTTGACTCTTCGTATGTCACACTAGTATCTGGTTGTGGTAGTCTTGCACCTTCTTTTGCCAGTCTGTCTGCCTCCTCGTTGCCTTGGATGTTACAATGGGATGGAACCCACTGCACCACTACTCTTTTTGGTGCGGACTGCTGACAAAGTTGACAGAGTACTACTCTTAAATCATTAAGTTCAGTATTTTTCTGGCTTTTTAGTGCTGAGACTACGGCCAGGGCATCTGTAAGCAGGGCTATATGGCTTTCATTTCTTTTGCATGTCAGATGGTTGTGTTGTATATTTCTTTACAGTTGATTTGTTCATATTTATTTAAAGTATTTGTGGCTTAAAAACGTCATCCAGGATGAGATACCCGTCGTCATGGCCAGATGCCGTTGTCTCGCCCAACCCTCCCCCCTCCTTCCGCCACACCTCCTTTACGATGTGCTTGACTTGAGTGCATACTTTATCTACAAGCAATAATTTATTTCTCGGTGAAAGCATCCATATCCTATAATCGACATTTCTTTCTATACGAAAGTTATGCATTCTCTAAACTATATTTATTCTACTGGCTTCTTAACTTACACTTTCTTAATAAACTACACATCTTTCATTGCAAACTATTAAGCTTTTGTTCCCTATTTTAATTCACGCTTTTCTTTTCCCATTGATTTAAACGAATGTTTAAATTTAGCATCTTTACTGTTAATACTAAATTGCTAGCGTCCTTGTCAGTTTTTAACCTCACCCTTAGAATGTCATAAATGTCACATTCTTTCATTTTTTTCTTCTAATTTCAATTACGTTTCATTTGCTTGTAAAGAACTTTTATGGCCATTTTTCTGTCATGCAAATGCTGCATTACTTAAACTGTATCGCTTCTGTGCCACAAATATTTTTTCCAGGCTTCCAAGTGCTTACCTACACCTCTGGGCCGAACAGTGAAAATGTCTACGGGCATAAATTGTCAACTTGAGAAAATAATGATGTTATATTCTTTGCTGTCTACTTTTCGGTTCTTGTCAAACGTTCATTAATTTATGAGCATGTTCTTTAGTTTCACCTGTTTTTTTAAGATAATTCATTTCTTTCGTTTACGTATTCCAGTTAATGTCTTCAGTACTTCATCCTGAAATGTACTGGTAAATAGTTATATTGTTTCCTGTAGCTGGGTGTTATTTTGTATTGTCATTGCAGCATGTAGTTGTTTATCTAAGTAAATATACTGTAGTATGAAGTATTCCAAATAGTTATTTCAACTTCCTCATTCTGCAATTCTGACAGACCGATGTAAAGGAAAGCTATTAGGCATGTTCTCCGAGCTACATACATACATACATGCATACATACATAGATACATACATACATATATACATACATATTTAACATACTTACGTACAATACATACATATTTACAAACATACATCAAAACTTACATACATATATACATACGTACGCACAATACATATATATATATATATATACATACATACGGACAGACAGACATGCATACATGTATACATACATACATGCAGACATGCATACATACATACATACATACTTACATACATGAATGCATGCATGTACACATGCATACATACACATATACACAGATACACATATCCGCGTACGCACACACAAATACATATACATACACACATACATGCACATACATACACCCACACATACACACATAAACACACACATACACATACAAATTCATACATACATACACATACATACATATACATACATACATTTTAGACATCACAGTCTCTGTAGACCATGCTCGTGGCGCCCTGTGAGTAGTCTCTCCAGGACGCAAGCATGGGCGCTGAATATGGAAACACTGGGCTATCCAAACTGCTGGATACCCCTCTCGGCCTCAGTGGTGTAGTCTACAGAAATGCAAAGCATGACAATTTGCGCCAGCTCGGCTGCAGGAGCTGCCGGAATAAGTTCGCAATTTTGAAACCATCCGCCTTATGCGCTACCACTGTGGATTTTTTGTCTGGGTTTACTCCCGCAGCCCTACCCTCTCCCGAGGTTTGCACAAGGCAGTTGTTGCCCACAGATGATCATTACTCGAGGCATCACATGATACTCTCATCGTCCCAGGACTAGCCAGCACTCCCTGGCACTTGCAGGTTTAAAATCATTGTCGCTCCTCTCTTGAGCGAATTGCTTGAACAGGCTAGTGAGTTTCGTCTACACGGGCTTAGAGTCAGAGTTTACCGTCTCTTAGATTGGCTGTTAACCAAGGCTAATGAGCCCAATCTGGCCGCTCAATTATATCGCCGGGTACTCGGTGGCGCCCCACAGCAGGATCTGTAAGAAACAGGGGGGTCCTCGTGAGGGTGCTGCTGGGAACACAATAATGTAGGAGAGACCATTTCAGTGGAAACCCAGCAAACCGAACAGTTAATTCAGCGACGATCTCTACATCTGGAAAGAGAGGCTATAATAGACGCTTTACTTTTCTTTAACAAGCACGACTTCCAGCCCAGACGTCGCTCCTCTCCCGATTCCCCCACCATACCCACCAACCCTCTTGCAAAAGAAACAAATTAATCAGAGGTTCGCACCAAACGATTATAAATAGTTACGTTTATTGTTGTTATAGGCTATATGACACACTGTCAGGAGACAAAGCGTAAGGTACAGACGAGAAACAACATTATCCTAAAATTGATTTGCACAACATGGGGTGCTCAGCCATCAGTCTTGCGCACATCAGCGATTGCCCTGTGCCATTCCGCAGCGGAATATGCAGCCGGAGTCTGGAAAAACTCCGCCCATGCAAAACAAGTTGATTCAGCAGTGAACGAGATAGGCAGGATAGTGTCGGGGTGCCTTAAACCCACCCCCACAAACAAAATATATCCCTTAATTGGCATTGCACCACCTGATATAAGAAGAGGTGCGGAAAGCGAACGAGGGAAACAGGAAAACGACCCTAGACATCCGATGTTTTACCATCAGGAACAAGCCACAAGACTTAAATCAAGACACAGTTTCTTAAAATCGACAGAGACCATCCAAACAAGCCATGAAAGTCGACGCAACCGGAGGTGGCGCGAAACAATGCATGATCTATGGATAGAGCTTAAGGAAGAGGCTGCGCCTGGACACCACCTGCCCTATGCTGTGTGGAAGGCAATGAACAGACTTCGAACTGGTGTGTCAAGATGCAGAGTGAACGTGAAGAAATGGGGATACTCAGATGTCGATGCATGTGAATGCGGCGCAGTTCAGGACCAAGATCATCTGATGACCTGCCCCAACCTCCATGAAACCTGTGAAATGAACACCATGATAGAGTCGAACGACAAGCAGTTCAAGTTGCTGAATACTGGACGGATGCTGTGTGACATGGAGTTTGGACACGGAAAGTAAGTAAGTATAGACAAACAGGCTTGGTTCGGTACCATGTGTGTGACCTGGTTCGTCACAGACTTTGAAACAAGGTTCCTGATTGGGTTCATGACCTTGTCCGTGACAGGGTTTGTGACAAGCTTCCTGACTGGGTTCATGACCTTGTTCGTGACAGGGTTTGTGACAAGCTTCCTGACCGGGTTTATGACCTTGTCCGTGACAGGTGTTTGTGACGTTTCCTAACCGGGTTCATGACCTTGTCCATGACATGGTTTGAGACACGCTTCCTGACCAGGTTCATGGCAGGGTTTGTGACAATCTTCCTGACTGTGTGCATGACTTGGTTCATCGCTTGGTTCGTTAGCAGATTTTTGACTTGTTCGTGACCGGCACATTACTGAATGCAGTCACTCAGTATCTACTGCTCTTAAAATACGCAAATGGGCTGCAGAGTAGGTAGTGAATGAGCTAACCACAGCCCGCAACTCATGTCTGGTTGCCTTTGCCTAGGGTCAGTGACATTTAACTGACCAAGACTCTATTGCTCCGCTAATTGGCGGCACTGAAAGCAGACTGCTACCAGGAAGCCTGGTTAAGAGCTTAGGGTTTCAAGAGGGAAGACAAGCCGGGTCCTAAAAATGTCCGATGAAATCAGATGTGTCTAGCCGAAAAGGCGCAGATATCGCAAGCCTAGCTGTAAACTACATCACAACATCGCTACCTTCCTTTTCAAAACCATCGCCGAAGATGAAGAATAAGAAGCAAAAAAAAGAAAAAGAAAAAGAAGAAGAAGAGAAAGAAGAAGAAGAAGAAATAGAAGAAGAAGAAGAAGAAGAAGAAGAAGAAGAAATCATGTACACAAACTGCACTAAAACAGATCATACAGTCCTTTAATGTGAATCAAATCAGCTATAGTTTGAGCCAGTTATAGTTTGAGCAAGGACAGTGTTTGCAATCTTAGACAATGGGCGGTGAGGTTTTATGCGAAATGTTCGTGAATGAATGGGGTATTTGCGAGGCCTCGCGGTGGAAACATGTACCAATTTGTTAGACGCAATGCGATCGGTCGTAATTGATTAATGAATCAATAAGACCAAGCTCGATCATCGTCCATAGCTGGTCTACTACAGGCTTCGCCACAAAGCATCACACCACCAGTTCATAACTTGTATTTCAAGCTAACAAAAAAAAACCATTTCTTTGAACGAGATGAAAGCGCGGGTAGCGGCTAATTCAGAATTGATGTCGCTTTAAGCTGGTGATGGCGTTCTGTTGTGAAGGGTTTAGCTGGCTAGGTAAGGGAGTTAACACAGTGACAGTGGACGCGGGTAAGAATTTCCATGTAACACGTGATTGGAATATGTTTCCCTGGCTTAACAGTTAAAGTGTAAGTTGCATCTTATCATTTTTCTTCTCCATACTGTTCCTCGCGAAGCATAGGATTGCAACTATAGATGGATACATGCATTGAACCTGCCCCAAATCATTGTGTGTGCTCTTTTAATGGTGGTTTATGTAGCAATTTGTTTCACATGATAAGGCTGTTAATCCTCTTTACGTCACCTTTTCCAAAAGGGGGAATCAGTGGTCTCGAGGTAAGGTGTCCCCCTCGTGACCCGAAGGTCGCGGATTCGAATCACAGTGGAGAAGGGAATTTTTTTTAACGTGGATCTTTTTGTAAAAATTCCCCTGACCTATGGGTAGTGAGATGGGACTTCCGTGTTCAGTGCTGAGCACGTTAAAAACCTCTTGAAAGGTATAAATAGAAAAGAGTACACAATTTATTTGTACCTTTCCCCAGGTGGTTTGTAAAGAGCATCATTTAGATGGCACGTGACAGGCTCCGGGTCTACTTAGCTCTAGTGTTTTGTGTCTTAAGATGAACTCGCACATAGGTTAAACCACCCTCCAAGAAACGGGTTGGATCCAGACTTTGCAGAGTCTTCTAAATCAGTATAAAGACGTTAAGTTAAGGTAAGTTCAAATGCATTAGGATGAAGTTGGCCCATTTAATCTTCCGGGATAATATGTATGGATTCACACTGGATAAGTTTGATGAACAGCGCTAAAGATATTTCATGATAAACTTCTCTGTTACTGTTTGGCTCTAAAAGCGGCGTGGGGAGACGTCATTTCTTCTCACGGACATTGTGTTTTTTCTGTTGTACTAAATTCAATTTTGTAGAATTTGTATTGCATCGTCTATCGGAGTCTAGCCCATTGATTTGTGATCTTTCACGTGGTGAGATGGTTTTTAATTAGCCAATATTTTTGTTTTGCCTGGTACGAAATACAAACGCATATCACATGCCATAACCACAGGGTATGTAATCTTTCTTAAACGCACTTTCTTTCTTGTATTGACCCCAAGTGCTTTATGTTGACTGGTGTAAAATGTTTCATCCATCATATTATGACTTGTGGTCTTTCTCACCTGAATCTTCTTTTCTTTCTTTTATTGATCCCAAGTGTTTTGTGTTGGCTGGTGTTGTCGTTGATCTTGTTTTCGAATGCCCACAATGCGATGGTTACTGAAAAGGACGTTAAGTGGCAGGTTGCAGTAGCTTTCCTCACATTCCGAGCATGCTGAAGAAGGTGGACCGGGGTCCTCCGGGTGATTGTGCTATGCTTGGCTGCATCTGCATGTCGATCACTACTACGGAGATCACGTCGATCCCACACCTAGCTAGGCTGCTTTGAAAACAGACCGTTTCTGGGAAGAGCTACGAGTACACCAAGGTGAGAGTAGTGTCCAGTATGCTTTCCCTGAACCTGACTAATATGTCTGATCAGTATATTTTGCCTGACCAGTCGTTAGTCTTCATTCCCGTTGGCTGGTGTAAAATGTTTCCCACATCATAGGACATGTGATCTTTGTAATGGGAAGCTAGTTTCTTGTCTTGAGACAACTATTTTGTGTCTGATTGTATAAAACGTTTGTTATTTCATCGTTACATCTGCTTCGTTGTTTTACGTGTTAAAAGTAGACGCTTTCTTGAGTCACGCAAATTGTATTGCATGTTGTAAGCCAGTGTTCCTATAGATTGTAGATATGTCCAACTGACACACAAGGTTAAAATGTGTTTTTTTTCTTGTTCTAGTATTACTTCTTCCACCAACATTGTAATTTCCGCTTTTGTTTAACATTGCTCACGATTATACAAATGAGGCCACTCAGCTTGATTATGTTTAACGTTTTCCACTCTAGATCCGGTTTCATTTGAACACGCCTCGTATATATATATATATATATATATATATATATATATATATGTATATATATATATATATATATATATATATATATATATATATACATAAATAGAGAGAGAAAAAGAGATATCATAAAAGAGAGAATATTGGATATCATGAAGTATTCTGTGTTTTTAAAATCTCGATCACGAAATGTATTTGTAAGAACCATTTGCTGCTTGTCTGGGTTTTTACCGAATGTTGACCACAGTATATGCTTATTTATCATTCCGTATATTGTGTCTGTCCTTCTTTACTTAAAAGAATAGCGTCAATCAACAAATGCGGGTGGCTCCTAGCGGGGAAAATGCGGTAGAGCAATTATGTGTTCTTGCTGTGTCATAACCTTGCACATTAATTAGCAAGAGGTGAGTCGGCCCTAGACACAACCCTCCTAAGGGATATTTTACGACATGCAAATTACGGTCCAGTGGGCCAATTCTGTCTTCCTCAAAAAGTCAAAAGGCTATATACGTTGATATGATTATGTTAACTTCTACACTCTTAATATGTGTCTTTCGTGATAACCTGATATTTGAAATTTGCAAGTATATATTCGTCACTGATATGATGCAACTGAAATGTAAATGCAAAATGGCTCATAGAACCGATTTCTGGGTGTTCCCATACCTGCTCATTCCCTTCCATTACTGAACATGTCAACAATAGAGCACGAACTCCGAAGTTCACGCGGTGGCTTCGAAATTTTCACCTGATTTAGTCAGGTGCCCATTTACAACTGGGTCGACTAGGAAAAGCGATCATTCTAATAAAAAACACATGACATGACAGGTCTGAGCACAGTAAGATTGAAACCTGATACTTTTGGAGTACAAGCAAAGCTTCTAACCTATGGGGCACTCGATATGATGCAGACTACTAATGGATGGCAGTCGTATCAAGCCTGCAGTAGCTGGTTCGGGTCTTCTGCTCTGGTTATTCTAGGATTCATGACCACAAAGCGGTTGACATCATAGCTTCATATGCATCATTTGTATGTACACGAGATATGGATCTACTCATTTACTGGTTTTCTTCTAACAAGATCCTGTTCTTTGCTCTCATTTTGTTAATCTATACACGAACGAATACTATCATAGCAGACTAACAAATGGGGCATGTGAGAACAAGAAGCTCTGTTACATTACAAGCACTTGTTTGAAATGTATGTATCAGCCCTCTTCAATAAGGCAAATAATAATATATTTCCCATTAGGTGTCTGTGGACAATCCTGGGAGTTGGGTGCTAGGACAAGATCTGCAATACTTCAGCATTGGAGAGATCATACAGTGTGACGATCGCCCTGATGGCTGGAACATATTCGTAGGATGGAGGATGGCAGAATACGACAGGATATATTCTATGGGGAATAACAGCAGGGGAAAAGGTCCCAGGGTCGTCCCCTACTTCGGTACAAGGATGAATGAAGCCAGAAATAAATGATGCGACATCGATTTGAAATCATCGGTACAGGTCGTCATGGATCGTGTTGCATGGATGGGCATATCATGGGCTAAGCATCCTCACACTATCAAGAACACTGTGTGAAAAGTTGGAACTCATCCAGAATGAAGGTATGCGACTGGTTCTGGGCTGCACTAGAGATACCCTGATTGTGATGATGGGACATGTTGGGATTGTTATCGGTGACATCCAGACATAAACTGGCACAAGTCAAAGCCTATATGCGTCTTAACACAGACACGCGGCACTCTTTGTACATTAGTACATCAGACATCAAGGGATCAGAAATCAAGATAGGGGTGTCATGGATGGCACAGGCATAGAACATAATCGGACACGTCACTCTAGCTGAAACGATAGCCAATGAGAAGAATGGGGCCACACTGGTGATAGAATGATAGAGTACCAGAGAGTCATCATAAACTTAGGCAAGGAATGCAGAGAACGGCACAATGAGAGAGCAGAGCACGAGGTGAATCAGCTGATAACTGAGAATACCCAGGAGAGTGATACTGTCGTATACACCGACGAATCAGCGCTACGCAGAGGGACATCAGGTTGGGGTTTCTCGGCTAGAGTGAGAGGAGAGGTCGTTGCTGAGCGCAGAAGGGCATACATGTTAACAACTTCCAGTTTGAAAATTGAGATGGAAGCAGTGACCTCAGCACTGATATGGATATCTGAGAATTCTATAACAAGGGCAGTCATCGTGACAGACGTGCAAGCCGTAAATCAGAAGGTGCAGAAGCGATAGCTTAGGTACGAGTGGACAGCTGCTGTTGAGGGCCCAAACCTCCAGACGTTGACATGGATCTACTGTCCTGTCATGCTGGGGCTTAGGGCAATGAAAGAGCTGACATTTTATTTTCAAAAGCTCCCACCCTGGGTGCATTAGTTATGGATAGGAGTCATATTTTGAAATCAATTAATCTACAGGCTGAAAAGTTTCGACATTAAACGATGTTCGAGCGGAGTAGGGCACATCAGAGGACGGAGCAAAAGAGTATACAACCAGCGAACTACAGGGACCATCAGCATTCAGACCCTACGCCATTTGTTGAGAGAAACTGAGCACCTATTGGTATGCCCGGAGTGCAGTGACGTCGATTCATAAAAACAGAAACAACTACAAACAAAGGAGATACTGATTGCGGATAGGCTAAGAACCCATCGTCTATATAGACACTCCACACAATGCGGTGCCGCAAAAGTCCTAATTTCTCTTGCACACACTGTGGAAGACGCTTCTCTGAACTGATTGGTCTTACCAGTCATATTCGTTAGCATCATGGACTGTAGTTGCATCCCTTGTTTCAAAGTACAACTTACTATCGACTGACAAGACGGAAAAGCCAATGGTGAGATATGGATAGGAGTGCCAATTTGAAGGCGATCAGTGACCACCTGTTAGACAATGACGCCGCAACAGATGAATAAGCAATTCACAGACTGCAAATCTTTAACATAGAAAGAATTTCATGCGAGCCGGAGCGGATGAGTGCACAACCAACTGCAAGAATAATCAATATCTGTAACGGGGTTTGAACCCTATTCTTTTGTCGTAAAAGACTAGTACTCTACCCGTAAGCTAATCATACGTTCTATTAAGTGTCTGATTCAGTGGTATTGGGTTGTGTCTTTTTTTTCAATCTCAACATAGAATGTTCGATTCACGGTGTGCCCAGTGTAACAGATCCGGCGTGTCTTAGATTTGTGTAATGGCTGTATCCTTCTTTTAGTTGATCCAGCTGTAAAAATGTACCTTACGAAATCACAGGAAATTTCTGATCTGTCTCAGGCGCTACGGAGTTCGGGATCTGTCGGCAGCATTTTCAGCACTTAAAAAAACTGAGCACTAATGGGGAGATGCAACTGCGATGAAGCCCATTTTATTATCCCGTTAGGTCATCGACAAATACTCGTCACTTCTTTTTGTAATTCGCCATGTTTTTCAACTGTGCCCAATCTGTCCTGCCCTTTACGAAAGCTTTTATTTAACTTGACATTACCGCTTTGCGCGTGGAATTATATTTCTCCTATTTTAATTAAATTTCATATAACCCAGAGAGCTGCAATTTTGGGCATAAATTCTACCAGGGTTACATGTACAACTCTCGAATTTTGACGAATTTCGAACCGGTCATTCGAAAGTTCTAATCGAAAAACTTAGTTCTAAAAAAATCTTTTCTGCTTTATATACGAGGCGTATTCAAATGAAACCGGACTAACCTGCAACAAGTGAACATACGTACGATGCGCATGATGACGCCACTTCTGATGTTAACGTCACATACCAACCGTCAAGTTTGCAAAGATTCATTATCCTCCAACTCATAGTTTCTTCAGCAGACCGTTGAAAACATGGCGAGTGTGATACCGAATCCGTCCAGAGTTGATCAGCTAGCGGTGATTTGGTTTCTGACTGCTGAAGGACGTTGAGCAGATGACGTTATTCGTAGAATGCAGGCAGTGCATGGTGACAAAAGTGTGACGAATGTAAGCTCTGGCGACGGTCCATCCGAAATGCTGCATCAACTTTGGCAATGGCATCTTCTGACGCAACATCATGTGCCTGACCTAGTCTCGGAAGATCTTTCGTTAACTCAGGTCATTGAAAAATCATCGTTGGCCAGTTCTTCACTGTTGTCGTCGACAAGTTTTGTCAACAAACACTGCCTACATTCTGCGATATATATATATATATATATATAAATAAATATGCATATACAATTATATTCACACTTAGCCTCGTGACCTCTCGTCACACTGTAATTTTACACAGTTTTGGGCCAAAGTTCGTGGCAGGTTTGATCGTAAAGTATTGAAAATAAAACAAAAACATATCTATGTACGATAAACAAAACCCTGTACCGAAAAGAACGTAGTCCTTTTTAAATATTTACTTATTTTCTAGTAACACAGTATCGTTGTTTCTTGCTCCCAGTAACAGCCTCCTTAATTCACATATTGACACGATTATGTTAATCCCTACAAGAATACTATTATTATTTATCAATCATGAATACACAAAAAAGCCATATCTCAGCCCCAAACCCTATTAACCCTCGAAAATACGTAACGTTGCGCGTCTTTCGGCGCCTGGTAAAGCCATTACATCAATTTCTGAAGTATTTCAGAAAGGTGTTGTTCTCCGCGAGCCTAATGTCAGCGGGAGGGAGTCCGAGCTATAAATCACTCCTGAATAATGGCAGACGCCTGGTTTTATTGCAAACCATTTTGTTATTTATTGTTGTCTGAGCTGTGTTTATTGTCCTATGTAATAAGTATACACGCGTTTCGACTATGAATATTTTTGTGTGTGTTTTTGTTCTTTGAGATGCGTGTATGTGTTTGTGTAAATGATATGTCTGTATTTTGTTGTGGACTCGATTTTGTTGAGAAACGAGTTGCGTGTATGTGTGTGTGGGAATTGTTATTTGTACTTGTCTTGTGTTATGGAAATTCACGTGTGCATGTTGTATGTGTTTATGTATATGTGTATCTCTTGTTACTGAATTGCACGTGTGTGTGTGTGTGTGTGTGTGTGTGTGTGTGTGTGTGTGTGTGTGCGTGCGTACGTGTGACATTAGAGCGTTGTGGTGCCCAAAAGTGGAGTTGAGAATAGTAACACTGAAACTTAGCAGGCACGTCTAACGAGACGTCTCAGAGGAGAGTAAACACGGGGCTGGCTACTCTATCTTGTAGAAATGTTAACCCACACAAACTTGAACACATATTAGTCTTAGTTGACCTGTACTTCTGGGGGGGGGGGGCAGATGCTCATGTACGAGTCCCAGCTCTGGCTTGAGCTGCATGTAGCCGGGAGGAGGATCTTCTCTTTAGCGGGCTAGGCTCGATCAGCTTGTTACTGCCCTGCGTTGGAACAAGTGCCACGGAGGGTGGTTAACCGATGTACGAGTCCATCTTAATAGACTAAAACACTAGAATAAATGAGACCTGCAGCCTCTTAGGCGCCATCTATGTTGCTCTTAATAAACCACCTAACAATGGCCGGTGTTAAACCATATCACACAGACAGTCTCCTCTAACCTCAGGATGTCTGCGAATCAGTGGTGTTATTCTTGCCCTTCTCATGCATAGAGACACCAGTTGACCATTCGTGAACTAATAGTATGTGAATGTGTCCAAAAAACCGTGTTTTTTTAAGTGACATTATAATTGAAACATATACAGACAGGTCAATATGTTCTGACTTAGCACGTTTCTGTTAAAGGTCTATGCTCCACGGGAATTTAAACAGAAGTATATTGTTGTTCCTCTTCATATGTGTATGTCTTCTGCTATTGAAAGGGGTGTGTGTACGAGTTTATTAGTGAATTTAATAACAACGAAATAAAGCGATGACTCGGCGGATCTTTAGAAAATAAAGCGTATACATATATTGATAGGTATGGTTCAGAGACCAGGTTGGAACATGTTTTGTTCTTGTTTTCTCTTCCAGCACGGAAACTGAACCATTCGAGCATGTTTTTATATATTGTGTATTTTTGTACATTTTCGATTTCGTCAAGTAAATCTCATGATCTTTTCTTTGGAGCGGAGAGAATAAGTCCAGTGTGACCTACTGAGTGTGTCGTAAGATGCGAATACGTATTGTTGCATTTTAGACTAATTATCGTCATAAATTACCGTATCCACAGCGGAGGTTAACGGTAATGGATCTCCAGATCCGTGTCAAGTTGGTACACTCTGTCAGACTGTGTCCCGACCACATCTTGATGTTGTCTGTCCATCTGTACCTCTGCCGTTCTCTGACTCTTTTGTCCTCCACTCTTTCTTCCAATATAACTTTCAGCAGACTAACATGTCTTTTGAAATGACCAATATATTTTGTTGTTCTGCTTTTTATTTTCTTCGGTAGCGTCTTCTCAACGTTGATTTGTTCCAGGACTTCACCATTTGTTTTTCTATCTTTGTAAGAGATGTCCAATTATTCTGGAGACCCACATTTTTAAGGCGTCAATCCTATTGTCCATTTTCTTTGTCAGGGTCCATGTTTGTACTCCACACAATAATACTGAATCCACATTGCATTTGATGATTCTCATTGTTAGTTCCTTTAATGATACCCTTTTCACATATGACATCATCCGTTATTAGCTGGATGTTATAAGTAGCTTGACACGTGTTTCAGACTTTCTCTTCTAATATGGATGACAGCTTGTGGGCTTTCTTTCCTTATGGTGAACACCATCATTTTAGTCTTCGAAAATCTAATACTGAACCCTATCTATTTACTTTCCTTTGCCCCTCCATCTTCTTATATCAGGCCAAACCCCACCCCCCTATCTTCTATTAGTCTCCCTCCCCCCTCCCTCCCGGCGTGCTTATATCCCTTTCTTTTTGTTCCCTCCACTTGGATCACTATTTTGCCTTTTCCATATTTGGCCGCCATTGGCTTATCCGGCCCTTTCCCCCCCCCCCCCCCCTTCACTTTTAACGCTCTCCTGGCCACCTTATTTGACCGCCTTCCTTCATTTACAGTCGAGCTTCCGACCCGACATGTCGCTATGATAGACACTATATCAGTTAAGTAGAGCATATTTTTTTCTAATAGGTTAACATCCCCCATATATGTATTTATCCCTTCTTCTATTATTTGCTAGTTCAGCATTGATGTTATTTGTTGTCCCAGGTGAAGGCATATTGGTTGTAATGTATGTTTTTTTCGTGTTCTCGTCTCAGTGCGGTGTCTGACCACACCCAATTTTTAAATTTTGATTAAACTTAACGTTTATCAACTTTTAACCTGTTTTTAAATTTATTTGTTTCCCTATTTGAAACTAGCAACCTTCTTTTATGGAACAGTCCTATAACCCACCACTACATGAACAAATACATTTGTTGTTACAGTCTCCCTGTATATTCTCCGATTGGAGTGTACAGCGAAATTAAAAATGTATTCTGTTATTATGTGAGTGTGCAGCTTGAACATTAGTGTTTTTTTATATTATTGTGTGTCGTCTGTGTTAGTTCCCTTTGGCACAGCGGTGTTAAATCAAATAAATGTCCAAGTCAAGTCGTCCCAACTCTTTCCCATATTTCCTTACATCTCTTGCATCACATTTCTGTCTATGCTGTTTGTGTCTTTTCCTCTTTCACGTCTAGTTTGTGGATCCAGAAATAGACATTTCCTCTTGTACTAGCAATGTTACTATTATATAATAATGCGCACTTTTAATAGTGTATTGATACAATTGAGCGTCTGATTAGTTTAGCGCTTGTGCACTCATATTTCACCGCAAATATAGTTCAATTCCCGCTTCTGTTCCCCCAGTTGTAAATGGTACCTGACTTACAGTTCGGGAAAAGAATGGCAGCGAGGAAGGGAGCTGGCTACCCACCTCACACAGGAAGTGGGCTTGAATACTGAAGTCTCTTGAATCGACATATGTTTAAGTCTGCTAAAGGACTCCCATATTTGTTACGTACAAATGATGTTTGGATGTATTGCAATGTGCACGTAATATTCTCTACCATAATAAGGGCAGGTTGAAATATTCATGAAAAAGAGAAGTCGTAACAAACATAATGAGTAATTCTTTTTAAACAACTTCGTTTTTCAGTACAAGCTTTTCTTTATTTTAAGACTTCTTTTTGAGTTTTGGCACAATTTTTGGTAAAATGTTCTAATGATTGTTTTTCTTTGGTGAATTGGTGTACTGACGTTTTTCGTAGGTCCTCGATGCTACGTTAAAATGTGACAGATTAACAGATCTCACTAGTATGCCCGAGTGGCCTGACGGAGTTTTCATGTATAACAAGGACAAGAAGAGCATAATTGCCTCACAGAGAGCATGTCGTAAGAGGCGGCTAACTATGTGGCAGGGCTTAACATAGATCATGGTTAGATGGTTTGTTTTAGAACAGCATATTTGGGGCCTAATAGGCTGTCGGTCTACTTTCCTCTAGTGTTTGTGTCTATTAAGATGGACTCGCATATCGGTTCCATAAGCGCTTGTCCCAAAGCAGCAAAGTATTGAGCTGCTAGCCCGATAAGCAGGAAGCCCTTCTCCCGGCTACATCAAGCTCATACCAGAGCTGGGACCTGCACAAGGGCATCTGCTACTGTAGAAGTACAGGTCGACGAAGAACTAAGAACAATTAGAAGATGTGTACACAGTTTCAGCTCACAAGGTTATGGAGAAGTTGGTTAAAATAGGAAAAATAGAAATCCATGCAAACGGACAACGGTCATGTCACGTTAAATAAAAGCGTGTATAAAGGGCATGAAAGATTGGGCAGAACTAAAAAAGTGGCCCATTACAGAAGGATGTGCAGAGTTTTTGTTGAGGATCTAAACTTTACAGAGAGCTGAAGGGTTTTGATTGATTGATTGCTTGATTGATTGGTCGATGATTATTCCACAAATATGAACTTGTTTCATACTCGCTTATATCACCGAACATTGGAGTGTCTGCCGTCCTGGCTATGTATGTGGCAAAGACGAGAACAACTGCCTCAATCAAAGCAAGACGTAAGAGACAATTTACTGTATGGTCTAACCCTTAATTTCCAACCAGCTGTATTGCCCACATGCGATTTACACGTGTCAAGGTGCTGTTGAGTGTGAAGTGGCGTTCTGAAATTGCAAAAAAATGTTGCATCATAATTTGAAAGAAAGAAACAGTCAAACGACCAAAGACACACTATACTTGAACACCAGGTGCAGTTCACAGGACTAAAACCTAGACGAAATCTCGAACAGTTAAGACAACCACTACAGACTAGTCCCGGAAAACGTCGCATCGAAAAATGGAACGAGCTGATGCAGATGCCCTGGATCAAACTGCGCCTGAACACCACGTACCTTCCTCAACATGAAAGTCACTAAATAAACTCCGAAGTGGTGTATCCCGATGCAATATGACCTTAAAGAGATGCGGATAAGGGATTGTGAGATATGCTTCTATTAAACAACACAGACCGAGACCACATTATGATTTGTCCAAACCTTCTGGAAACATGCAATATGGATGACATGTGGAGGGGCAATGACATGGCAATCGACGTGGCTGAACATTGGAAACATGACATCTAACGTGGTGGGCGGGGCGAGAAAGGACGAGATTGTTGAATGCCCACAATGAGTAAGTTTGTGCGACCTGAAAAGACATTAAGCGGCGGGCTGTCGTAGCTTTCCTCACATCCCGAGCATACTGATAAAGATGTACCTCTGTCCCCCAGGCGGTTGTTCTATGCTATGCTTCATCTGCGTGTCACTCACTACTACGAGGATCACATCGTTTCATATCTTATCAACCAGGCTGCCTTGAAAACAGCATGTTTCCAGGGAAATCTGCATAGAACAGAGATTCTGGTCTTGGTCAGTGAATTGACCATGGTCAGTATTTTGTGCCTGACTGGACTAGCGTCTCAGTTCCACAAAGTACGAGGTCAATTTAATGAAAACTCTATAAACGCCATATATCAGTGGTTAAATACTTAGTTTGGATTGCAGACCCCAATGAATGTAAAGATATTTGATCTTAGCTTCCCTTCACCCTACTGTTCCCACTTAGTCGGATGAAACATATGGAACAGTAAGCTACCTCACATTATACTGAATAAGACCGTCACATCAGATCGATGTTAACCGCAAAGGACTGACAAAGCCTCCAATTCCAATTTTGGTTATCTGCAACATACTGACAATGACCCCACCTAATGTCAGGGTTAGGTACAACATAATGGCCATGACCTCACCTCCCATCCTGTTTAGGTACAACATACTGACCATGACCTCACCTCCCATCATGGTTAGGTACAACATACTGACCATGACCTCAACTCCCATCATGGTTAGGTACAACATACTGACCATGACTTCACCTCCCATCATGGTTAGGTACAACATACTGACCATGACCTCACATCCCATCATGGCTAGGTACAACATAATGGCCATGACCTCACCTCCCATCATGGTTAGGTACAACATACTGACCATGACCTCACCTCACATCATCGTTAGGTACAACATACTTACAATGACTTCACCTCCCATCATGGTTAGGTACAACATACTGATCATGACCTCACCTCACATCATGGTTAGGTACAACATACTGACCATGACCTCACCTCCCATCATGGTTAGGTACAACATACTGACCATGACCTCACCTCACATCATGGTTAGGTACAACATACTGACCATGACCTCACCTCCCATCTACAACATACTGACCATGACCTCACCTCACATCATGGTTAGGTACAACATACTGACCATGACCTCACCTCACATCATGGTTAGTTACAACATACTGACCATGACCTCACCTCACATCATGGTTAGGTACAACATACTGACCTTGACCTCACCTCACATCATGGTTAGTTACAACATACTGACCATGACTTCACATCACATCATGGTTAGGTACAACATACTGACCATGACCTCACCTCACATCATGGTTAGGTACAACATACTGACCATGACCTCACCTCCCATCATGGTTAGGTACAACATACTTACAATGACTTCACCTCACATCATGGTTATGTACAACATAATGGCCATGACCTCACCTCCCATCATGGTTAGGTACAACATACTGACCATGACCTCAACTCACATCATGGTTATGTACAACATAATGGCCATGACCTCACCTCCCATCATGGTTAGGCACAACATACTGACCATGACCTCAACTCACATCATGGTTATGTACAACATAATGGCCATGACCTCACCTCCCATCATGGTTAGGTACAACATACTGACCACAACATACTCTTGTCCACACAGTGCACCTGAAAACAAGCGGTGTAACAGCAGCCTGGACAGTAGTGGGAGAGTATCGACACTGCGATCCCCGTTATTGTGAGCCTACTGAGAAGCCTTGACTTGCAATTAGAGTTAGGAGAAGTGTGGCCCACATTATTCAGCAAATCACTGATTGTAAGAAATACTGCATTACAGCTTGCAAAGACAAATCGTATAAGATTAATGAGGCCAATACGTGAATGTTCGTTAACAACACCAGGAATGACATCTTAGTAAAAATTAATAACAGCTTGATATTATATTACAGTAATAAAAAGTTATTTTATAATCAGTTTGTATGATTATATTTAATGTCGGTTTCAAACTTCCCATAATGTTATTGCGTTTTTGTTGCATTTCCTCTTCAGTTAATGTGATGGCCTCTGTGTTGTTGTATTTTCTATTCACCGAATGTGATGGCGTCTGTGTTGTTGTATTTTCTCTTCTCCGAATGGGATGGCCTCTGTGTTGTTGTATTTTCTATTCACCGAATGTGATGGCGTCTGTGTTGTTGTATTTTCTCTTCTCCGAATGGGACGGCCTCTGTGTTGTTGTATTTTCTCTTCTCTGAATGGGATGGCCTCTGTGTTGTTGAACTTTCTATTCTCCGAATGTGATGGTCTTTGTGTTGTTGAACTTTCTATTCGCCGAATGTGATGGTCTTTGTGTTGTTGAACTTTCTATTCACCAAATGTGATGGTCTCTGTGTTGTTGAAATGTCTTTTTTACCGAATGTCATGGTCTGTGTATTGGTTTATTTTCTCTTCACCGAATGTGATGGTCTGTATGTTGTTGTATTTTCAATTCACTTAATGTGAATGTCTGTGTTTTTGTTTAATTTTCTTATCACCTAATGGGATGGCCTCTGTGTTGTTGTGTTTTCTCTTCACCTAGTGTGATGGCCTCGGTGTTGTAGTATTTTCTATTCACTTAATGTGTGTTTCTCTGTGTTGTTTTATGTTTTATCTTCACCTGTCCTGATTGTATGTGTGTTGTTGTTGTATTTTATCTTCACCTTTTGTGATGGTCAGTCTGTTTTTTTTTTTGTATTTTGTCTGCACCTAATGTAGTATCATTGTTTTTTTGCCTCCTTAATGTGATAGTCTGTGTAACTTTCGATTGTCAGCAACAAAAAAGAAATAATTTATGTAGTAGGTCTGTACCAGCACAAATTCTCTTTCAAAGTTGCCTTAATATGCAAATTTGTTAGAAAGGATATCTCGCACGGACAAGTGGAATAATTGGGATCCCGTACAGTTTGTTCTTGCCAAAACCTAAGAAAGCACATATGTTTAAGTGACAAAAAAACCATTAACAGGTATGGTTAGATACCACGTTAAGACGAAAGTAGCAAAGGAAACCTTCGTTTACATCAAAAGACTATCATCAAGAGCAACGGTCAACAGACATGTAAGCTAGTGAATGATAGGGGAAGGGATGAATATTTTTTGGGTTTTATTCACGTCTAGCTCCGTTCACACTTTTCTGTAATCCACAATGCCGGCACAGCCTTGCGTTTTGCTGCACACGTTTGAGGACGTCGTTAATAGCAAATATTTGTTCAATATTATAGGGATAAGAAAATTGTAAAATAATGTTAAAATCTAGATTTCATTGGAGGACACTCACTCAACTATTTGTGGAAGATAACAAACTGTTGTTTAGTTATGTCGTCGACTCCTTCATGTCGTGAAGTTAATAGACCTCTTTTCTCTCTGTTGTTTTATCTTAACATTTATCCTCTTGCCAACGTGTCTGGTATTTTCATTCTATGTCGTTCTCTTGCTATGTTGCCACACCATTGAACTCCCAGTTTCCTCTAATCTAGTATCTTTCCTCTTTTTCTTCCTCTATATATGTATCATAAACGTATTCCTTTTGTCAAAGTGTTCTGTAATCTAGTATCTTCCCTCTTTGTCTTCCTCTGTATATTTATCATATACGTATTCCTTTTGTCAGAGTGTACTCTAATCTACCATCTTGATCTTCCACTAAATACCTATCATGAACTTATTCCTTTTGTCAGAATGTCCTCTAATCTAGTATCGTCACTCTTCGTCTTTGTCTTCCTCTATATATAAATTCATTATAAACTTTTTCCTTTTCAATGATTGTCCTCAAATCTAGTTTCTTCCTTCTTTGTCTTTCTATATATATTTATTGTAAACTTCTTCTTCTTCTTCTTCTGCGTACGCAGTCAGACAGTAACCATTATTTTTTCGAAAAAAGCGGCGGTCATCCTGAGGCTGTCGCCACTGCCATAGAGCTTGTCTTGCAGTTCCACTGGTAATGGCCACATCTGCTCTCTCTGAACCTCGTATGTCGGGCAGTTCTGCAGCAGATGTTCAGCGGTCATTTTACCAGTACCGCACGGGCATTCGTCGGTACACCCTATCTTCAATTTGTTGAATAGGTGGTACCTCAGTCTATTGTGGCCAGTGCGAAGTCTGAAGACAACGACCTGCTCTCTTCTGTTCAACTGGTAATAGGCATCGTTTTTGGTGTAACCAGTATGTTCGGTTTCCCATTTGGTCATGTATCTGGCTTTGATAAGCCGTTTTGACTCTTCGTACGTCATACTGGTATATGTTTGTGGTAGTCTTGCACCTTCTTTTGCCAGTGTGTCTGCCTCCTCGTTGCCTTGGATGTTGCAGTGTGATGGGACCCACTGTACCACTACCCTTTTTGGTGCGGACTGCTGGCACAGTTTGCAGAGTGCTGCTCTTAAGTCATTAAGCTCAGTGTTTTTCTGGCTTTTTAGCGCTGTGACTACGGCGAGAGCATCTGTCAGCAGGACTATATGGCTCTCATTTTCACTGTGTGTCACCATTTCTTCCACTGCCGCCCTCAGTGCCTCTGCCTCCGCTCTGAAATTGCTTGTGTACTTACCAGTAGCGAATGACAGTGTTATTTTTCTGCCATTTGGTAGGTTCAGGAATGCTCCTGCCCCTCCGTTCTGTGTTGTCTTTGTTACAGAACCGTCGGTGTATGCATGGGTCCAGTCCATGCTTGGGTAGCTTTTCGTTATGAAGCTTAGGGTAGTATCTCTCCTTTCTTTTTCAGTCTGGCAGTTTTTGTTTGCAATACCTGGTATATTTTCTACCACCTCTGGAAATATATCCTGCCTCCAAGTAGGTTTTCGTACAGTAGTGATGGGTTTTGGTGTTGTTAGTGCGTTTATGGGATCTTCGTGCATCTTTGCTTTGGCTATTTCTGCAAAGTTTCTCCGCTTTAGTTTCCCATTTCCCAAATTGTTTAGTCTCTGGTGCATTGGATGGTCGGTCAGTCTTCGGAGTTTCTCTGACTGCAGCTGGGCTCTGCAGTCTCTTCTATCGGTCATGGATTGCAGTTTTGTAATCTTTTCAAGTTCTACAATTGGCGTTGACTTCATGCCACCTGTTATAATTCTCATGGCTTGGTTTTGAAGTTTGTTAACTTTATCGAAGTTCGCCTTCGCTGCTGTTGTCCATGCCGCAATGCCATACTCGAGAACTGGTCTCACTCTTCCAGTGTACAGTTTCTTTAGTATACTTTCGTCTGCTCCCCAGCTTGTGCCAGCTAGTTTCCTCATGTCTCCTTCATGTCGTGAAGTTAATAGACCTCTTTTCTCTCTGTTGTTTTATCTTAACATTTATCCTCTTGCCAACGTGTCTGGTATTTTCACTCTATGTCGTTCTCGTGCTATGTTGCCACACCATTGAACTCCCAGTTTCCTCTAATCTATTATCTTTCCTCTTTGTCTTCCTCTATATATGTATCATAAACGTATTCCTTTTGTCAAAGTGTTCTCTAATCTAGTATCGTCCCTCTTCGTCTTTGTTTTCCTCTATATATAAATTCATTATAAACTGTTTCCTTTTGAATGAGTGTCCTCAAATCTAGTTTCTTCCTTCTTTGTCTTTCTATATATATTTATTGTAAACGTATTCCGTTTGTCCGATTGTCCTCTAATCTAGTATATTCCCTCTTTGTCTTAATCTATCATTCATTCTAAACTTATTACTTTTGTCAGACAGTAGTCTTATCTAGTATTTACCATCTTTGTGTTTCTTTATCTATTTATTTTAAAGTTCTTCCTTTCGTCAGACAGTCCTATAATCTAGTATCTTTCCTCTTTTTCTTCCCATATCTATTTATCCTAAACATATTCCTTATGTCAGACAGTCCTCTAATCTAGTGTCTTCCCTTTTTGTCTTTATTTATATATTGATCCTCAACTTGTTTCTTTTGTCTGACAGTCCTCTAATCTAGTAAATTCCCTCTTTGTTTTCATCTATCTATTTATCCTAAACGTATTCCTTTAGTTAGACAATCCTGTAATCTAGTATATCCCCTCTTTTTCGTCCTTTATCTGTTTATCCTAAACTTATTTCGTTTGTCAGAGTGTTTTCTAATATAGTATCTTCCCTCGTTGTCTTCCTCTATCTATTTATCATAAATTTGTTCCTATTGGCACAGTGTCCTTTAATATTGCAAATCTCCTTTTTGTTAACCTGTCTTTTTTCCCTAAACTTGTTGCCATTGTTATAATGTCCTCTAATGTGATGGTGTCATCTTTGTTTTCCTGTATTTTTATCTTAAACTTCTTCATGTTTATCAGAATGTCCTCTGCCCAATATATTACCCTTTAAAGGTCTTTTGCTTCTTTATCCATAAATTTCCCGTGCTGTCACCAAATGATCTTCTTCTTCTTCTGCGTACACAGTCAGACAGTAACCATTATTTTTTCGAAAAAAGCGGCGGTCATCCTGAGACTCTCGCCACTACCATAGAGCTTGTCTTGCAGTTCCACTGGCAATGGCCACATCTGCTCTCTCTGATCCCCGTATGTCGGGCAGTTCTGCAGCAGATGTTCAGTGGTCATTTTACCAGTACCGCACGGGCATTCGTCGGTACACCCTATCTTCAATTTGTTGAATAGGTGGTACCTCAGTCTATTGTGGCCAGTGCGAAGTCTGAAGACAACGACCTGCTCTCTTCGGTTCAACTGGTAATAGGCATCGTTTTTGGTGTAACCAGTATGTTCGGTTTCCCATTTGGTAATGTACCTGGCTTTGATAAGCCGTTTTGACTCTTCGTACGTCATACTGGTATCTGTTTGTGGTAGCCTTGCACCTTCTTTTGCCAGTCTGTCTGCCTCCTCGTTGCCTTGGATGTTGCAGTGTGACGGAACCCACTGTACCACTACCCTTTTTGGTGCGGACAGCTGGCACAGTTTGCAGAGTGCTGCTCTTAAGTCATTAAACTCAGTGTTTTTCTGGCTTTTTAGCGCTGTGACTACGGCGAGAGCATCTGTCAGCAAGACTATGTGGCTCTCATTTTCACTGTGTGTTGCCATTTCTTCCACTGCCGCCCTCAGTGCCTCTGCCTCCGCTCTGAAATTGCTTGTGTACTTACCAGTAGCGAATGACAGTGTTATTTTTCTGCCATTTGGTAGGTTCAGGAATGCTCCTGCCCCTCCGTTCTGTGTTGTGTTTGTTACAGAACCGTCGGTGTATGCATGGGTCCAGTCCATGCTTGGGTAGCTTTTCGTTATGAAGCTTAGGGTAGTGTCTCTCCTTTCTTTTTCGGTCTGGCAGTTTTTGTTTGCAATACCTGGTATATTTTCTACCACCTCTGGAAATATATCCTGCCTCCAAGTAGGTTTTCGTACAGTAGTGATGGGTTTTGGTGTTGTTAGTGCGTTTATGGGATCTTCGTGCATCTTTGCTTTGGCTATTTCTGCAAAGTTTCTCCGCTTTAGTTTCCCAGTTCCCAAATTGTTTAGTCTCTGGTGCATTGGATGGTCGGTCAGTCTTCGGAGTTTCTCTGACTGCAGCTGGGCTCTGCAGTCTCTTTTATCGGTCATGGATTGCAGTTTTGTAATCTTTTCAAGTTCTACAATTGGCGTTGACTTCATGCCACCTGTTATAATTCTCATGGCTTGGTTTTGAAGTTTGTTAACTTTATCGAAGTTCGCCTTCGCTGCTGTTGTCCATGCCGCAATGCCATACTCGAGAACTGGTCTCACTCTTCCAGTGTACAGTTTCTTTAGTATGCCTTCGTCTGCTCCCCAGCTTGTGCCAGCAAGTTTCCTCATGATTGCCATTCATTCTCTGGCTTTCATTCGGTTTCTTAACATAGTCTGATCTGTACATTTAGTTTTATCGGGTATTAATCTCTTCTCTCCTATATACGAATTGAACTGTGGTATAAATACGAAATAAAAATCACAGCAATGATTGCTTTTCAAATAGCTGTTTTAAATATAAATAAATAAATAAATACGAATTTAACTTCAAAATAATTAACTATTAAACATTTTCATTATCCTTTATTTCTTAACATAATTTTCAGGGACATCATTGATACACATATCCGATCTCTTTGTTAGTGAAAGGACATACCCATTCAGTTCATTTTGTGTGCGTCTGACAGATTTACTGATGCCCCCGTGAACACATTTTCCTGAAATTCAATCGATCCTTCATTATGCTGCAGGCTAAACCAAGCGAACACCTTACCGCAGTTGCTACACCATCTATCATTACCCGCCTGTCATCTCTCCCAACCATCACACACGTGATTCTGTTGCAATTTGAAAGAATGACCAGGTCATGCTTCATCAACAATGTTTGAGTGGTTTTGATAAAATGGTGTCAAATCCAGTTGTGTACAGCTTTAGCAACAAACACTTCTCAATTTAAACAGGAATCATTTCCTTATGAATATACCTCCCTCCTCCCCTCCCACAAACCCACCACACCCCAAAAAAACTACAAACAAAACAACACTCCAGCACGCTGTTTCTTGAATGTTTACTAAGTAAGAACGTGCGCCATTTTGTATTATGTTGCGCACGTGCAAGCAACGTTCAGCGTCTGCTAACTACAGTAATCACAAAGTTGGACGTTGCCGACACCTAACAAAACCATTCAAAGAAACTACAAATTACATATTTCAGCTATCCCATTTCAGTTTGTGGTCTACTTATTGACTTTCCTCTTGTAAATTCAAAAAAAGACTGCTGATAAAGTTTATTCTCAGTTTACCTGGCGTAGTGTTTCTTTCTCTACCAGGAGGCGTATGAATCTTCGCTCCTTGTACTTTCGGCTGGTAGTTCTACAGAATGGTGTAGCTGACCTATGCCCATTTCTGCTTAACCTTCTATTATGATACGCCTGGTAGGTTACAGTATACCAATTATTTACTCTCATTTATGATCCCGGTAACACATAAAGGAACTTCCTTCACCTAATTCCAATATGGAAATGTTAAATGTACAAGGAAAAAAGCATTTACACTGTATTTGGCTTGACTTGGATTCGTTCGTTCTCAATCTCCCGCTATCAAACCCTAAAAGGGCTTAAGTAGCAGAATATAGTCCAGAGAACGGAATGCGTTGTGTCGTAGTTTACAGCTTGACTGCGATATTTGCACCTTTCGGTCCAACACATCAGAATTCTGCAAGCATTTTTTAGTACCAAGTTAGCATTCCCTCTTCGATCCCTTCTCCTTAGCCAGTCTGCTCTGCTGCAGCCTGTTATCCAGGATCACCGCGTGGAGGTGTAGAAGGGTCTTGGCAGCTCTGTTTCGCTGGCTCTGACGATAGCAGTCCGCTATGGGTCGCTGACCACTGCAGCTCATGCGCTGCTCAGCATCTTGATCCCACACTGTATTTAAATATGAAAACAAGTACATTGATATTGTGTTTATATCTCTCTTTTTTTTTTTTTTTGCCCAGGTATCGACAGATGAGATGGGATCCAGAGCGGGCACCTTGTGTCATGGAAAATACAGGGAACTGAAGCAGAATCAACACGCCTTGAATGCTGCCATGGTTGTGTAAGGTCTGTCGCACGGATTCTTCTCAACGACCTAGTTCCATGAACTATATATTTGTGGAGTATTATTTCATATCCAGGAATAGACTGGTGGCAGGTCGGTTAAAGTTGCCAGTCTTTTGGTTTGTAGACACGAATTCGAATTTCAGTAACGCCTATAGGCAAAGGAAGTCAAACAGAAAATGTTGCTGTAGAGGATGAAGTATTAGATACTTTATTGTGTATGTATTATCTTTTATGAGTTTGAGTGGTCAGTTCCCAACCTCGACTACTTTCCATTCCCAAACAAGGATCCAGGTATCAATGCACATCTGGGTCGACTGATGCGTATAGACAATGGAAATCGAACTCGGTACCTTGAAACGAAAGACGAGCGTTCTTCCATACCGCCATTCAGACACTCCAGTAATGTTTAAAATATGTATATCCAGTGTTAACTTCAAACATAGCTTGCACTACATGAGCAAACATCATATATTTATGAGTCCTTATAAATTCCTCTCGCGGTTTCCTGTAATTGGGATTGTCGTTGTAATGGCATTTTTAACGATATTTTAGATGTTAACTAAGAAGGTCTCCTATGGGCTGGCCAAGAGTCAGATACATTTCTCACTTCTGACCGGGGTAGGGAAAAAAGCGAGGGGACAGCTAGCACTATTAAGTAGAATCCCCGAGAGCTTATCGCTTAGGGAAACGAATTAATAAGAAGAAGAAAAAGGGGGAACGTTATTACTACAACAGATGATGTTCGTCCATCACGTGTGATGATGACCAATCTTTATGTGCAGCGTGTTGGAAAATCTTTTCTTTTTGATCTCTCCGCTGAAATGGGTGATTTGCGTGGTGATTTGGATTAAGGTGAAGAAAGTTTACGCAATTTGTCATCCTCACATTCTCGTCCGTAGCTACTTTTGGCCAATGGCAAGACATTATCGAGACGAATGGAGATATGAAAGGATGCATATTTGTCATCAGTATCCCGCAAGGCAGCGTGGGTGTGACAACTGATAGGTTGAGCATGTAGGATGACCAGGACGAAATCTCTATGTTCATAAACGAATGGCACTGGAAATTGTAAGCACCAAATAATGTTCCAGATATTCACAAAGTGTTGTCACAGAGTGAAAGTCAAAGCCATCAACATAGTGACAGACGCAAAATGATTAATCCGGATTGCCTGAAACCAACAGGACGCAGCTAATGTAATCCAGCCAAATTGTGATGACGTGAGAGAACCAAAGATACAGGCCACACAAATGATATCAATGACAACCGAATAACTAGTCGATCGTTACTGATAATCTACTCACGCCCAACTAATTATGAAATATCACACGATATAAGGATGACACGTATCATAGACACGATTACCAGCGTTACAGTAGACAAAAAGTCGAATACACACAATCTCTATGTTCATTTCAAATGTCCCAGGAAAGTAATAACTAAAGCATTAATCCGACTTGTTTGTAGGTAACAAAATACACAAAAACTGGTAATAACACGCTTCCCGCCATCCTACACACCTGTAGCGCGTGCCCAGTGTCTCTTTTTGACGGTTGAATAATATCCACTGTCTAAATAAAAAAAAATAAAAAAAGCTTATTTTCACTCGTCTTTTGCGGAGTGAATAAACAAAAAAAAACACACACCACTATCGTGGCTGCTATGTGGCGTCACATAGATCACTACAACAGATAAAACCAAAGGGATTAAGCCTTGTGTTTTTACTTTTTATGTAAAGTGTTATAAATTCATCCGCTGTATTTTACTCTTTGCGGTTTGTCAGTGACGTTGCTTAGTCTGTTCTTTTCCGTTATGTTCTGTACTAGGAGTCGACTTCACTGCACTCTGGGCATACCCATAGGTGATCAGTCTCTCTCATCAGATGCGCAAAGTGTGGATACTGATGGTGCCTGTAGCCTATTGGTTGTACACCTTCCTGTTTGTCACATCTCAGGTTCTCTGATCCACTGAATTGTAATTTGATTCCAAAGAGCCGCAGCCTTAGTCTGTCTGTATCAATACTATTCAATTGTCGTTGTCCTCAATAACATATACTTAATTGTTATATATGTTCTTGTGCTCCTCAGGATCGCTTTAATGGTTACAGCGGCATACTAGTTCCGTCATGAACTCCACTGTTGTCTTGAGTTCCTATTTAGCTCACTTCAGGGCTGAGTTTAGCGTTATATTGATAGGTCAGTGCATCTTCCTTAGTCCTCTGTACAGGGAACGGTCCTGTGAAACGTGCTCAGCAGTTTGTTTGTCTAGTCTGTATGTCATGAAATAGACAGTCAAAGTTTGTATTTGTGTACATTCTTCTTCTTTTTCGACTACTTTTTCTTGAAGTTCTACATGATCTTCTTCTTTTTCTACTACTTTTTCTTGAAGTTCTACATGATCTTCTTCTTTTTCTACTACTTTTTCTTGAAGTTCTACATGATCTTCTTCTTTTTCTACTACTTTTTCTTGAAGTTCTACATGATCTTCTTCTTTTTCGACTACTTTTTCTTGAAGTTCTACATGATCTTCTTCTTTTTCGACTACTTTTTCTTGAAGTTCTACATGATCTTCTTCTTTTTCGACTACTTTTTCTTGAAGTTCTACATGATCTTCTTCTTTTTCGACTACTTTTTCTTGAAGTTCTACATGATCTTCTTCTTTTTCGTCCTCCTCTGCTTTTTTTTTCTTACTAAAAAGAAAGCTGTTACGTAGTGTCGTAGTATGCAGGGAAGCTGCAAAATCTCATCGCTGTATTTTTGACACCAGGTTTGCCTTCCCTTTTCGATCCCTATGTTGTTAGCCAGACTGCATGGTTGTAGTCTGTTTCCAAGGTCTGCCTCTAAAGATTAAATAAGGTCTTTGTTAGCTATGGGTCGCTGACATTGAAACAAGCACCCAGATATGGGTCGCTGACCCTGATTAGAATCAGCCAGCTATGGGTCGCTGACTAATGCAAGCAGCCAGTATGGGTGACTAACCCTGAAACAAGCTGTTAGTTATGGGTCGCTGGTCGGGATCCATGCAGCCAGCTATGGATCGCTGACCTAGAACCAAGCAGTCAGACATGGGTCGATGACTTTGATTCAAGCAGCCAGTAATGGGTCGCTCATCCTGAAACAACGAGCCAGCTAGTGGTAACTAACGCTGAAACAATATGTCAGTTATGGGTCGCTGACCGTGATCCAAGTAGCCAGCTATAGGTCGCCAAATCAGATCGAAACATCCAGATATTGTTCGCTGACCCTGATCCAAGTAGCCAGATATGGGTCCATGGCTACTGTCAACTCATTAACTGCTGCGGTTTGTGTATTTAATTTGCTGTGCCCTTTCCTGAGACAAAAAAAGGTGACATGGCTTTGCTTCTGAAAATGTTTTTTCATGGCTCTGATGTGAAATTAGGTGGGAACAAATCCCATTATCGTAATCTTATATCCTTTTATACCCAGTTCAATTCAATGAGTCGTTACGGCAGTTGAACTTGCTGAAACTGCATGCGTGTTGGTAGTTTATTTACCAATTTGTTTTACCTAATCAAACTGCTAGCTCATGCATAAATCCCCGTACACGTTTTCTACAACATTCGTATTGTATGGATACATTGGTTATATTATGTTGTCTCCTCGAATAAGAAGGTACAGGGAAATACATGGTTGGTTATGTTATTATCTTCAGCCAAGCAAAATAACATCTCAACACCCCCGGCAAACGCTTAGGTGCTGTGTCTGATAGAGTATATATCTGATCTCCTAGATTGAAGAGTACCACTATTGAAATCAAGCGATGTTCTCATTCCTTCATTATTGATAACTTAACTTAACTTCTTTATACTGATTTAGAGACTCTACAGAGTCTTTATACAACCAGTTTATTTTACATTCACTTGTTCTAAAACTACATATGCGCATCCAATCTATTGTTAAACGCATTAATTGACTATGCCTCTACTACTTCTTTTGACAATGCATTCCGAGCATCCACCGTGCTCTGACCAAACAAAATATTTCTTGGTATCTAATCTGGACCTTTGTGTAATTAATTTGTGGATGTGCCGTCTTGTTCTTGTAGGCGGCTGTATTTTGAGAAAAAAACTTTTCATGGTCTAATTTATCCTTTCCGTTGAATTCTTCCCTTTTCTAAAGATTGTAGGCCTGTTTTTCTAAGTCTTTCCTCATAACTTGTAATTCTGGAATCCCACTATCAGTCTTGTCGCTCTTCTTTGTATTCTTTCCAGAATGTTATATCTCCTCTATGATAAGGACACTACGCCTGTATACAGTACTCCAATCTAGATGTCACATTGCTTTATACAGTTTGACTTTCACTTCCATGCCTCTATGTTTAATATTACTTTTTATCATACCTAACATTCCATTTGACATCTTTTACTGCTTTCTGGACTTGCTCACTCACCGTATCTGTATGATCTATTATAATCTCTAGGTCTAAGCTTTCACACTGGATCTTAAACAGAGTATAATCAAATGTATCTTAGTATTTTAATTGGTTTGAGTTTCACACCAAATGACATACGAATATATCTACTCCCACAGAAACCAACAAGAAACAGAGAGCTGAACAAAGATGGATGATGTGCTGTATAATTTCTGAAGGCTGTTCACGCGGAAATCGCGACTAGTGCGATATTGTGATATTCATTGATCACTTGTACTTTTTTGTTACTTTTCTGTACCTGTTTAATGCCATGCGGAGTGAAGATCTGACGTTTCCTGTATTGTGTTACATATGCTGCATTGGCTTTCTTAAACCTATATTAATTTAGTGGATGCGTGAATCTTCATGCTGAAACAAAGTACGGAAACTGTTGTCTCAAGTACAAGAATTTGGCTATCCGTCATTTCAAGCACACATAGCGCTCTAGATTATTAACGAACATCAGATGGTTCAAGAAGAGCGGCTATAAATCATGCCGCTGACATGATACTACCTCGATGCATTCGGACATATTTGTGGCACTTTGAAACAGAAGGAAAACAGTTGTTCTGACCATTATTATAACCACGAGCCTACGTTAAATGTCGATAACTTGATGCAAAATCAGAGTTGCTTGTGGATAATGTAACCTTTTTTTTTGGTGAGGGTGTTCTGATGTCAGCCTCAACCAGAGTTTTGTTGGGTTATATCAATGCGTGAAGGCCATGCAATAATAGTTGACTTCCAGACTGAAGCTATTGAACATCGTTGAAACACAATTTGAACTGACGAGGATTTAAATAGTACTGCGTCGCGCCGAAACAGTTTAGCATACCAATACGACACGTTGCTATGTGTTAGACAGTTAGACCATTATAATACGGTCAATTATTTATGTAACATAACACTGTGACACGGACATTCATTTATATAACAAAACACTGTGACACGGACATACACTCACATAAGAAAACACTGTGACACGGACATACACTCATATAAGAAAACACTGTGACACGGACATACACTCATATAAGAAAACACTTTGACACGGACATACACTCATATAAGAAAGCACTGTGACACAAACATGCACTCATATAAGAAAACACTGTGACACGGACGTACATTCATATCACATAACACTGACACAACAACAATGTATTGAACTATCTAAGAAACTTAACGAAACAGCCCGACTGAGAAACGCCAGTGCGCTCAAATAACCCACCGCCAGGTATTTGCACAGTATTAAGATATTGATTTCAAATAATAAATGACCACAGGGACACTACAGCCAGGCAACACGTCCAGGCTTTCAAAGAGCGCAGTGCCACATTTTTACATTCAGAAAGTAAAGTGTCACTTCAGTTTATAGAAATATTATTAGTTTCCCACCGCAAGTGATGATGGCCACATCAACCGACGGTTTTGTTGTGATGATGTAACTTGCGCTGTATTTGGATTACAGTTAGGAAGCAACTCAGCTTGTCATCGACCTCACTCGCTGGTCTCTTGAACCAGTGGCAAGACATTAGTCAAGACGACTGGAGGTGATAACAGTGTCACCGTTGCGAATTTATATATACATGTGATACCTCAATAACGTGAAATAATTTACTATCGTTGTGACGGATCGCTGAATTCAACTATCACGTTGCGCTTTTTCATATTTATCTATGATTCAGAAGTGAATTCAAACATCAAAAGCCTACTCTTTCACAATGATTTGGATATGCACTACTTCATGCGCAGATAGTGTTTTGGATTATTAATTAACATTATAACGTTCAGGGAAAAGTAGCCGCTTTTCATGGAGTTGAAACGATACTACATTGAAGCTTTCGGACCTATCTGTGACACTTCGATATAATTTGAAAACAGTTGTTCTGATGATTATTTAAACCACCAGACCAAGCCAAAATTATAACTATTTACCATGTCCTTGTGTTTGGATACTGTTGCGACAAGTCTGTACATCCGAATATCATTACGTTACGATGATCGTTTAGTTATTACTGTTAGTCGTTAGCGTTTATTAGAAGACCCACTATACGATATTAGGGCTTTCTGGAAGTGCTGACAGATCAGTGTCATTCTGGAAGTAGTATTAACGCATGCACAGTCACAGCAGTCTAGTTAAAGTGTAGACTCGACTTCCTGTCAGCCATCCCATGCCAGTTCACGTGCTCAGGTCGTCACGTCAAGACCAAAGTAATGCGCGCCCTGGATGAACGTTATCAAAGACACCACTGCCACCAGAAGCCCAAACATCAACGGATACACAACAAGCTTTCCACCTGCTCCCAGCAGCTGCGGAAATTGGTTCAATTTATCGTTGTAATTCTTCAAGTCCTCGCAGTGGGTAAGTCAATGTGGTTGTGTTATCATTTCTTCTTTTACTTCTACTTCTTTTTCATCTTCTTCTTCTACATCTTCGTCGACATTTTTCGTCCTGAAAAATTACGCTTTCTTACGCTGTGTCATAGTTTATAGTGAGGCTGCGATAAAGTGGACCCGTCACATCCGGTATCAGCATGTCATTTTTGCTGCCAGGTTTGCCTTCCCTCTTCAATCTCTTTTCTCTCAGGCAGGCTGCACGGGTGCATTCTGTTTCCAGGGCCGTCACTTGCGAACAGAAAAGAGTCTTGAGCATCGCTGATTCGCTGACCATAACGTAGCAGCCTGGCGTCGTCGGCCTATTGTGTTGTTAAATATGAACCTTCATGTGCCTTTGTTCATGCTTCTGAGAAAGTTTGTTTTCAAATTTGATACAAACACTATCATACTTCAGACATACTTCCTCATCATCATCAGTTGTCCTAACGGTTGGCGTTGGCGATCATAGACCGCCATCCATGTCCATTACGTGTGTCGTTTACCAATTATGTTGTTGATCGTAGCCCATTGTATTCTCTAAGGCTGTCCAACATCTTCTCTCTCTGCCATTCTCTCTCGCTCCAGCAGTCTATCCCGTTGTCACAACGTGCTCCAAGCCGTCTCTTCTCATAACATATCTGAAAAAGGGTAAATGTCCTGTTATAATCCGTGCAATGAATTGTCTTTGTGTTTGTGCCTCTTCGAGAACTGTATCATTTGTTTTCCTTGCAGTCCATGGATTCGCATCATTTTTCTGTAAAACTACATTTTCTTTCAAAGATCTATGCGATTGCTTGCTGATTTTCCATGATTCACTGTCGCACGTCAGAACTTACTTCATATCAATAGAAAATAAAGTAACTTACCTGAATTACTGGAATGGACTCGTTGAGACATATAGCAAGAAAAATAATATTAACAACATTAATCAACCTACAAATAGGGTTCAGAGAACCGTTATTTAGCAATCATCTGAACAGAATCCAACATCGACACACTCTAGAGGGGCTGATATGTGCACATCCATGTGTCTGCTTCCATCATAAACAGAATGATGTGACGAGAGTGCGATATCTGCCCCTTTTGAACTGTCACATCCGGTTTCAGCCGAGTTTGTTTGTTGTGTTTTGTTTATTTATTTACTTTTTGGGTGTACCGGGTTTACCTTCCCACTGCAATTCCTATTCTGTTAGCCAAACTGCACTAGAGCAGCCTGTTTCCAGGGTCGCCGCTTGGAGGTGAAATAAGGTCTTGGTCATCTACAGAATCGCTGACCCTGATGCAAGCAGCCAGCTTTGAGTCGCTGACTGTTGTCAGTTCATTCACTGTGCTGCAACTTCTGTCCAGTACACACCCATAACAAACTGTTGAGCACCTTCTCTTTGATTGGCCGGCCTTCAGTGATGTCAAGAAAATGTTTCTTTCCTACAAGGTCAAATAAACAGAATACGTTGTTGGAAAATAAGCAACCTACTAAATATCGTGGAACAAATGGGCCAAATAGAGGTTATCACATTGCTGCTGGCTCTGTAGCAGCGAGTGAATCTTATGTCAGACACACAAAGAACATTATTATCACTTTAGACGCACTGAAGACTCTCCATGAATATGTGTGCTGGTTAGCTTTGTTCACTTATGCCGTTAGGTGCCGTGGAGAACTTAAGTCACACCTACTGCGCCAAGTGCGTTGCGTCGGTCCATGTGAGCAGTGTCGTTGTACATTCATGTACATGTTATCTGTCAACTTGCCTCGCGACCACCCCAATGCTCTGTAGCCACATCTGTCACCGTTGTAAGCCATCAGTGGAAGATAATGAGTGTGCATTCTCATGAGATAACCAAACTGACGTTATTTTGTGACTGGACATGTACTGTGTATAAGATAAAGTGCTGACCGTACTTTGAATGTCACCGTTTTGCATTATGTCTTTCCTGGTTATACCGATGACCTTCCTCGAACACTTTATTTCACACATTCGAATTCTGCCCTCAGGCGCCTTAGATAGAGGCCATGGTTGGCACTGGAAGCACAGTTGGCATAAATATGATGTTTATCAGCTTGTTGCTTTGAGGCTAAACTAATGCTCGCGTGCTTAAGCACTGGTGACAGCTGATAAGTCACCGCAGATACTGTCTGACACATAGTCTCCATCTTTCTGTGGGTCCTACCGTCCACCGAAGAAATACTGTCCAAATACTTGAACTCATGGAAGTGTTGAAAAGCAATATAATTTACACTTATGTTGAGTCACCAAAGTGTTCTACTGATCCTCATATTTGTTCTCGTTAATTCGCATATTGTATTTAGCACAGGTAGTTGCAAGCGCGTTCGTGTGATTTTGCAGTTTATTTTCATCGGCGTGCATCAGGCACTTATCATCTGCAAAGAGTAATTCGTGTATTCAGTTCTATTCTGCTTCAGATCTCTCAATGACTGATCTCTGGGGCGATTTTGTCCATATATGAGTTGAACAGCGGAAAGGAAAGCACACCCCTGTCTCACGTCTGTGTATATATCAACATAATATTAAAATAATACTCTGCTTGGCGCCGATGCCTTTTGCGTCCATCTTCTTTTACAACGGTTGATGATCAAGGTTCATGACCGCAACGCTCTGAAAGGGTACAGGCGATTTGTTCCTGCCTGGTGTTGTGCAGACCCCTCCAAGTGATGCAAGATCCTGCCCCCCTCCTTTTATACGGTCAGGTGCAGACATCCTGGAGGAGGCGGGGCACATCAACGAAGATATAGAGGCGGGGCACATCAACGAAGATATAGAGGCGGGGCACATCAACGAAGATATAGAGGCCACGACGGTGCACCTTAGAAACGATATATTGGATATGTGTTTGTCGGATGACCTTAATGTTAGTAATCCAGTCATACCAGTGGATTCCAAGGATACTCCTCTGACTATAGAAATGCCGCGAAGTGTGGCTAACCGATGTGCTAATCCACGTTAAAAACCTCCAATAATAGAGAAATGTAACTACAGCCTGTTATGTGCCATTTTTGCTACTCTAAAGAAACCATCTAACCATGGCCAGTGATATGCCGTGTACACAGTTAGTCCCTCTTACAGCATGCTCTCTGTTCGGCAGTCGTGCTATTCTGTCCTTGTCATACACAAAGACCCCGGAGGACCACTCGGGTGCAATTGACTGCTCCAACCCCTCTGTAGAGTTTTGCTAGTTCGGATATATTGTTTCCGCCGAATGTAAAGGGAATGTAACACTCTATATTCTGATTCTCTCAAATTTTTCTCTTTTTTTATTCTGCATAAATGTTGGATATGAGGAGATGATACATCCCTGCCTTAATCCCATCTGTACTTCGAACTAATCTGATGTTTGATCAGGAACGCTGACTGCAGCGTGTTGTTCCTGATATAATGATTCGATTAGGTGAATTTAATGTACTGGAAACTTCAAATCTATCATGATTTTCCACAATTGTTTATGTATCTCGCAGTCGAAGGCCTTGGTATAATCGATAAAGCATGTATACAGATCTACGTTATCCTGTCTAAATTTTCCCAGATGTGATCTATGTTCCTTCTGTCTTGCATTACATGAATTTCGTATTCAAATTAACATTTTGTGCTGTTGTTCATGTGAATAATGTTTGAAGATCCCTGAACTAGTTTCAATCACAACGCGAGTGTAAATCACACATTCCGAAGCGTGTGGCAAATGTTGACACGTCAGAACATATCCGCCTCGTCTGTTTGGTGCATGTCATAATTACAGGTGAAGGACAGCATCAGGCTGGGCTAATGCCAGACATGGAGGCAGTGATAAGGAGAATACTGAGCAGTTAAAATAGCGGCCTCTTAGTCTGAACATACGAGTTAGAATTCCGGTAAGACAAATGTGTTTTCTCCCAGCGTACTACACAGATAATCGGAATTGCCTCCAGTCGTGTTGGCGTAACTTTTTAGTCACTAGTGAAACGTATCTCGGGACCAAAGAGTAAGATTGATGACCAGCGTAGTTGCTTTATCAATATAATTCAAATACAGGGAAGTAAAACGAACCAGATAAACCTGTCTCATGGTGTCACTTTCATTGCTTGTGATGAACAACTAACTTTAACATATTTGTTGCTTTTTCTTTCTGGTTAAAAAGTTGTTTTCATTTGTAAAGATACACCAACTTCACGTGGGACGATAAGGTTAACGTCTGGTCAGGCATAATACACTGATCAGAGAATGGTAGCCAGGATCAGAAGAAATTTACTGGCCAAGACCTTCACCTGACCTTCTCGTTGGTCGTCCTGGAAGCGGGCTGTTGTCGACGACAACAGTCTGGCTAACAAGGTCCACCTTCATCAGCACGCTCGAGATGTGAGGAAAGCTACTGCAACCGGTTACTTAAGGCCATTTTCAGAGCGCAAATAAGAGTAACCTGCTCATTGTGGGCATTCGAAACAACAACCCCACCACTCCCCTGCACTTTTAGCTACATAATTTTATCAGGCGACGAATCCAACAATGCAATAGTTTGCAATATGTTGCAATATTGCAATATTTAATGTGTTGGTGTGAGAGATTGGTGTGTGGTCTATGATAGCTCTGAATTTGGAGGAATAATAATAGTTGAGAATCATAAGCAAAGGTGACGGTAACATCAGACGTGTTGCGAGATGTGTTCTCATATAGCCGTAAAGATCAATCCTGGCACGGTAGACTTTTTCACAGCCGGGGCACTCACTTGAGAAAGCCGCTGTGGAGTCTTCGTGCTTTCTGCTCTTGCAGACTGCCTGCACGCTTACTCTTAGCCTCTGCGATCAAAATTCGCTCTGCTATCTGAACCCTTTTTGGTGATGCTTTCAACCCCAGTTGGAACGGTTCTGTGCAAGCAACCCCAAGGAGGAGACATCATTGTTAAAGTTTTGCAGATAAATTCAAGGAGTCTCTTTAGCATTTCTTTGTTCGCCCAAATAAAAGTATATTCTTAGCTCATTGTTTAATAGCTGTTTAGAGATTCGCTCATCGGGCACGCAAACTACATGTCCCGTCCATCTTATTTGAGATTTCTTGCAGAACCGTATGGGTGTTCAACATGTTAGCCTTGCAAAGAGTTTCAGAATTATGCCCTTTATCATGCTACCCGATCGTGAGCAGCCTGCGAAGAGAGCAAAAGTTGAAACTGTTTAGCTTTCTAGCGCGCTTGTTACACACTGTCTATGGTTCGCATGCATACAGCAGAGTAGTTAACACTATAATTTTGTTGAATAAGCAAGAAACAACTCTCTGAGTGGGTCTTGGTGTCAATTACTGGGGATAACAGAAAATAATCACAGCACGTCAATACACGTATCAAATGGTAGCTAACGAGAGTTGTGTTTGGGGCTAGAAATTCCATCTTCTTAAACACATTGCTAACACCAAACACTACTGGAAATCATGAGCAGCGTTTTTAAACAGTTTCTGAAAGGAGTGAAACAGAGACAGTGCAATAGGCTAGAAACAAGTGATGGGCCACGAATGGTGTTGGAAGCGGGAGATTGTACGGAGCAAACAAGGTGGAAAGGCGTTGAAGGTCGTTCAATGTTCAGAAATTGAAATCAATTATTATGACTTCAATAAAAATAAATTGGCACACAGCTTGTTCGTCGTCTCCTTGTTCTTGTTTCTTTTTCTTTTTCTTATACTTTATCATTATGATCATTGTATTTTTCTTCTTCTTCTTGTCCATCTTCTTCTTTTATTCTTTTTAATTGTGTTATTGTTCTTCTCGTTGTTCATCTTCGCATTCTTGTTTATTATTTTTACTCTTCTTTTCTTTCTTTTTTCAATAATTTTCTTCTTCTTCTTTTTATTCTTCTTTTTCCATTTATTGTTCATCTTATGTTTCTTCATCTTGTTCTTTCTTATGTTATCTTTTTTCTGGTTATTATTCGTTGACTTCGTCTCCTTCTCCTTTTTTTCTTTTTCATCTACACTTTCTTTTTCATCACATTTATTCTGCTTCACCTATATCATCTCTTCGTTTTTTTCTTCTTCGTTATTTTCTTTCTCACCGTTTCTTCTACACATTATCATCATCAGGTGCCCTGCCTGTTAGCATTGGCGATCATGGACCCCCATCCGCTTCTATCACGTGTGTCCTTTACCAACTCTGTTGTTGATTGTCGCACGTGCCAGTCTCTCAGGCTGTCCAGCATCTTCTTTCTCGGCCTCCCTCTGTCTCTCTTTCCTTACATCTTTCTCGCTGTCACAACGTGCTCCAAGCCGCCTCTTCTCATAACATGCCCGAAAAATATTGACTGCTTTGTTCTGATCTTTACAATACGTTGTCATCATGTTTGTGTTTCTTCGAGTACTGTATCATTAGTCTTCTTTGCAGCCCTTGAAATCCCAGTATTGTTGTGTAAAACCACACCTGAGATGCTTTAAAAGATCTATGCACTTGCTTGCTGATTGTCCATTTTTCACTGCCATATGTTAATACTGGTTCTACGTAGCATTCAAGGACTATCTTTCTCAGTTTTAGCGACAAGGTTTTGTTGCACAATATTGTTTTCATTGTCTGGAAGACCTATTTTACGTGGACTATTCTGTATTTTATTTTGTTTTTGCATCTTCCATCTGATGGTATGTACGTGCCCAGGTATTTAAACGTGTTAGCTTGTCTTAAATCGCTTTGACCCAGCATTTTGGAGAGCCCAGTTTCTTTGTCACTACCATCGTCTCCGATTTCTTTTTATTTAAACTGATGCCTTTGTTTTCACTTTGCTGAACTACCGTGTTTACCCTCTCCTACAAGTCTGCTTCGGGATTATCAATACAATATTATCAATATATCATAGATTATTAATGTTCTATCCGCCAATTGATATTATTGTCATTGTCTGTATGTCTTTAAAGATGAACTCGCTGTATAAAGCGAACAGGTCAGGGGATAAAACACAGCCTTGCCTTATTCCCCTTTTCATCTGTTTATATTCTTTAACTTGAGTGTCAATTCTTATAGCCGCAGTCTGTCTCCCAATCCGCTTTTTACGTTTTATTTTTTTTTTTCTTCTTCGGCAAATTTTATTTCCTCTTTTTATTCTTCGATTTATTCCTGACCTTCTTTGTTTTCTTCTTTTCATTCTTCGTTTTCTTCTTCTTCTTCCTCTTTTTTTGCCTTGTTGTTTATTTATTATTTTTAACTTTTTTCTTCATTTTTGTCTCCTGTTTCGACTTCTTCATCTGTACCTTTTTTTCGTGATCCATATCTTCTTCCTATTTTCCTTCGTCATCTTGTTCTACGTCTTTTTCTTGTTCTTTTTCCATGTGTTTTTGTACTTCTTATCGTGTTTCACCTTTTCGTCGTCTTTTTCTTCGTCTTATTCTTTATCATCTTCTTCTTTTTCTTTCTCTTCCTATTAGCTTACCTCTTCATTCTCCTCATCATTTTCTTCTTCATCTTCGTCTTCATCGTTTTCTTCTTTTCCGTCTATTTACTTTCCATCTGATTTACCTTTCTCCTCTTCATCTTCTTCTTCTTCATTTCGTTCTTCTCTTTCTTTGTGTTCTTCGTAGTCTTATTCTTCGTCCTCTCTGTAGCCATGAGATCATTTAGTCATTACATCGTATTCAATGATACAGTGTCTCATTTGGTAATTGAAGGAAAACTCAGTCGTAATACTCGACTCAAGTATGCACAAATGGATTCACAGAACGCACAGCTAAGAATGGCGAAGGAGGCAAATTTGTAAGATACATCACTGGGAAAATAACCCAAAAGGCTTTCCCTTCTGAGAAGATTTCTTCTAGTCTTAGGGCAGATTCTATGACGCTCCTACAGACAACAAGAATGTTCGAACACATTAAGATTGTATTCTTTACAGATTGTAGATCACTACTAAAAGCAATACAAAACACTAGGGGTGAACAAATGCTGGGGTAGACCTGACCTAATCCACCTTCTCCACAAACACCAAAAATTGGGTCTATTGGCTCACCTATATTGGATCAAGATTTCCAGAGGTGGTAGAAAATATACCAGGTATTGGAAACAAAAACTGCCAGACTGAAAAAGAAGAAAGAGATACTACCCTGAGTTACATAACGGGAAACTACCCAAGCATGGACTGGACCCATGCATACACCGACGGTTCTTTAACAAACACAACACGGAACGGAGGGGCAGGAGCATTTCTGAACCTACCAAATGGCAGAAAAAATAACACTGTCAGAGGAGGCAGACACACTGGCAAAAGAATGTGCAAAGCTACCACAACCAGATACTAGTATGACATACGAAGAGTCAAAACGGATTATTAGAGCTAGATACATGACCAAATGGGAAACCAAACATACTGGCTACACAAAAAACGATGCCTATTACCAGTTGAACAGAAGAGAGCAGGTCGTGGTCTTCAGAATTTGCACTGGCCACAATAGACTGAGGTACCACCTATTCAACAAATTGAAGATAGGTGGCACTGACGAATGCCCGTGTGGTACCGGGAAAATGACCGCTGAGCATTTGCTGCAAAACTGCCCGACATACGAGGATCAGAGAGAGCAGATGTGGCCATCACCAGTGGCAACACTAGACAAGCTCTAAGGGAGTGTCGACAGCCTCAGGATGACCGCTGCTTTTTCCGAAAAAATAATGGTTGCTGTCTGACTGCGTACGATGAAGAAGGAGAAGAAGGATCAAGATTCCGTGGGATTATTTAGGGATTCCGTGGCGAAGTTGTTAAGCCATCGGCCTCGTGATCAGGTGGTGTAGGTTCTATTGGTGAAGTCTTTTTTCACGGGTGCTTGATGCGGAGTCCCCTGCATCTCGTAGTCGTCCCATGGTCGTCTTGTCCTTGACTTGCCACTGCGGTCGGGCGGCTCGAGACAAGAGAGTGAAGATAAACTAAATAGCGCTGTTAATCATTACTAAAAATATCGCTAGCAAGTAAATTATGCCATCATCGTCGACGGGTGACGGCGGCCTTTGCTTTTTTATTGTTTTTTTCTATTGGCTCAAGACATCCCACACAAGTGATTGCCCATGCAGAACCGGCGTCCAGAAAACTGGACAGATCCTACAGGACTGCCCAATCTGCAGAGACCTATAATGTCAAATCTGGCCAGAGGGAACAGATACGCCTCAGAAGCTGTGGAACTGCCACCCGGACCTGGAAAGAGCTGTGGACTTCTTCCTAGTGACGTGACTACAGATCTAGCACTACAAAAGGCTGGAACGAAGAAAACAAAAAGACGAAGAGGAAGAATAGTGTCTGCTTGACCAACATCTGTCGTTCGCTCTTGACCAACATCTGTCGTTCGTTCTTGACCAACATCTGTCGTTCGCTCTTGACCAACATCTGTCGTTCGTTCTTGACCATCATCTGTCGTTCGCTCTTGACCAACATCTGTCGTTCGCTCTTGACCAACATCTGTCGTTCGCTCTTGACCAACATCTGTCGGTCGCTCTTGACCAACATCTGTCGTTCGCTCTTGACCAACATCTGTCGTTCGCTTTTGACCAACATCTGTCGTTCGCTTTTGACCAACATCTGTCGTTCGCTCTTGACCAACATCTGTCATTTGCTCTTGACCAACATCTGTCGTTCGCTCTTGACCAACATCTGTCGTTCGCTTACAACTTTTGTCTAAATCGTGGATTTTCTTCTTACATTTCTGAATAGTATCTTTCCATCTCACTTTAGGTCTGTCTATTTTCTTAAATTATGGGACTATTATCTTAAGAATAGTGCTTGGAGACCCAATTGATCATTCACCATGACCAAACCATTGCAGTTTGCGTATTTTATTAAAATTACCAGAATGTCTTCCCAAACTTGCAAAATAACTGAGTTATCGGTGTTAACAAAGCGGCCTGGCCGAATAGATGAGCAATGGAATAGAAATTCACAAACATATTGCCATCCCAAATCCCAAAGACAACAGCAACCTCCTGAAAGGGAAGGATTAACGCACCATTTTCCGGCTTCGCATTCAACATAAACAACTTAACAGACACTTGAACATAATCCAACCAGAACATACTACAAAGTGCTGACTGTGGTGTTCACATCACAATGAAACTGTTGAATACCATATTTGTTAATGTCCGGCCTTATCCGGTGTTAGGAAAGAATGTTTTCCTCGGCGGCCAGACAAATGGAACGCTTTGTACGGAACTAAATAACAGCTCACAAACACTGGCGGATACCACTATATGACATTGGGCCAATGAGTAGGGCCCACAGGCCTCTGGACCAATACCCAACCAGCGAACTAACCGTTGTTTAAGGGTGCTGTATTTACAAAATTAGCGAGAAAAGAATTAATGAACTAGCATTTGTCGTGCCTTGAATCTTTTCGAAACTATTGTCGTTCACCCCAGCATGATAATGACATCAGATCAATATAAGACAATTTATTCTTGTTCTAACAATAGATCAACAAAACCTATTGAGCCATACCGAATAAAATTGATTGAATCATTATTTCTTACTTTATGTATTCTATTTAGTTTCCCGGGTGCATAGAGCGTCAGTGGGGCAGTGTGCTTATTTCTGTCACACGCCTGTAGTTAACTACTTACTTACCAGGGCTCACGGTAGTGAGAAACATTTGGGAGCCAGTACAGTAGTAGTTGTACTGGTAGTAGTAATAGTAGTAGTAGTATTAGTAGTAGTAGCAGTAGTAGTAGCAGAAGTAGCAGTAGAAGTAGTAGATAGTTTTAGTAGTAGCAGTAATAGGTGCAGCAGTAATAGTAGTAGTAGTAACAATAGTGCAGTAGTAATATCAGTAGCAGTAGTAGTAGCTGCAGCAGTGGTAGTAGTAGTAGTAGTAGTAGTAGTAACAGTGAAGTAGTATTAGTAGCAGTAGCAGTAGTAGTAGCAGTGGTAGTAGTAGTAGTGGTAGTAATAGTGGTAGTATTAGCAGTAGTAAAAGTAATAGTGGCATTAGTAGTAATAGTGGTAGTAGTTGCAGTAGTAGCAGTAGTAGTAGCAATAGTGTAACAGTATTATCAGTAGCAGTAGTAGTAGTAGTAGTAGTAGTAGTAGTAGTAGTAGTAGTAGTAGTAGTAATTGCAGTTGTAATAGTAGCACAGTGTAGTGCGTTTTATTAAGTAATCGTAAGTTCAGTAGGTAATAGTAGAAACAGTAGTACTAGTAGTAGTACTGCCGAAAACGGATATGCCAAACCGAAAATGGCAAATATCGCAGTCAAACTGTAAACTAGCGAGACAACGCATCCCGTTCTCCGGACTACATCCTGCTACTTGCAAAGCCCTGTTCAGGACTTAGTAGTCAGAGATTGAGAAAGAAAGCAGAAGAAGAGGAAGAAACAGCATTAGTAGTAGTAGCATTAGTAGCAATAGTAGTAGTAGTAATACATGTAGTTATATTGGTAATAGCAGTAGTAGTAGAAGTAGTAGTAGTAGTAGTTGTAGTAGTAGTAATTGTAGTAGTAGTAGTAGTAGTAGTAGGTGTTGTCATTTCCGGTAAGATGGTGACGAAGCAAAAGCTGCTCTCATGCTCGATTTTCGTCTGGTTTGTTCGCTCCAATTAGCGTATCGAGCACAGTGTTTTGTGGCGATAATTTTCTAGCACGTCCTACGCTATTCACAGGAAGCCTATGTGTGTAATTTTCCTCGGAATTCGGAGAAAACACGATATGTTCTTCATGTGTTATAGAATACACATTTTTGGATAGGACGTCAGTACAGATTGTGTAACGTCCTTGGTTGGTGTGAACGACCTACTTGGAATTTGCGTCCATTTTCATTGCATGCCCCGTCCAGAATCTTCCCTCAGCTATGGGTTAATGGTCCCTCATCTAGACCTACAAATGTGGGCGCTGGTCAGCAGCAGCGTTTTCTAGTCTACGCGTGAGGACTGCTGCTGTCAAGAGGTACGACATTCGCCTTTCAAACCATCAATAAAACGGTGGACGATCGACTCCCACAAGTTTCACGCGATCCCTGGTCTCACAGATTGTACGACCCGAATGTCTGCATCTTGAGCTACTTCCAGTCGTCTTGATTGTACGTCTTGCCACTGGTTCCCGGTACTCAGGACGAGAGAGTGAGATTGATGTCCAGCGCAACAGTTTCTCACTATATTCCAAATTCAAGTTACATCTTCAGGACGAGAACAGACTGATGATGTCGCTAACATCGCCTGCGATGAGCAACTTACTTACTTAGTACTAGTTGCAGTAGTATTAGTAGTTGTATCAGTAGTAGTAGTAGTAGTAGTAGTAGTAGTAGTAATAGTAGTAGTAGTAGTAGTAGTGGTAGTAGTAGTTGTTGCTGTTGTAATAGGGGTGATAGTAGTAGTTATGACAGTCGTAGTAGCAGTTGTAGCAGTAGCAGCAGAGGCTCAACATCTTTCACCCAATGCGCATTAGACCCATTCTTGGCGTGACATCCAAGGACAGATTGACAAAGGCAGAGGTGCATTCTCGCACCGTTCTCTCAAGTGTGCCAACTCTTCTCAGATATCGAAGACTACTATGGTTTGGTTATGTTCGTCGCATGAAAAACGGTCGCATTCCCAAATATATTCTCTATGGACAACTGGTGTGTGTCGATGAAACAGTTGGCCGATGATAACTGAGGTTAAAGCTGGAGAAGAAGGCAATGCATATGGATCTGGTATCTTGGGAAGAAATAGCTGTATACCGATACAACTAGAGATGCAAACTGACGAGCCACCTCAGCCTGGGCCACAATAATATGATACAACCAGAGATGCAAACTGACGAGCCACCTCAGCCTGGGCCAAAATAAAATGATTCAACTAGAGATGCAAACTGACGAGCCACCTCAGCCTGAGCCAAAATAACATGATGCAACTAGAGATGCAAACTGAAGAGCCACCTCAGCCTGGGCCAAAATAACATGATGCAACTAGAGATGCAAACTGAAAAGCCACCTCAGCCTAGGCCAAAATAAAATGATGCAACTAGAGATGCAAACTGAAGAGCCACCTCAGCCCGGGCCAAAATAAAATAATGCAACATAGAGAAGTGAAATGGCAATGACGCAAAAAAACAATGGCAAACCAAAACAACTCAGTTGAGAGTTGCTACTGCAAGTTCGCATCATTTTATAGTCAGAGAAGAGTGAAAAGGGGACACTCACTTAATTAATAGTAGTAGTAGGGGTAGTAGTAATAGTGGTAGTTGCGGTAATCGTGATAGTGGTATAGTGGGGGAGATTGTAGGGGTGGAAATGGTTGTGATTTATGCTGTTGCTGTTGAGCATTTTCACTCTTTTTTATTGGCGCCACGTAAAGGTCGTTTAGAGGCAGCTTTTCCTAGGTTTCCTCACAACCAGAGCGTGCTGATGAAGGTGCACCGGGGTCATCCGGGCGGATGTTCTATGCTTAGCTTCACTTGCGTGTAGCTCACTACTACGGAGATCGCGTCCATCCCTTACTTCGTTAGCCAGGCTGCTATAAAAACAGCCCGTTTCTAGGAAGGGCTGCGAAAAGCCGAGGTGATGGTCTTGGCCAGAATATTTTGCCTTACCCTGACTAAAATGTATGATCAGTATGTTGTACCTGACCAGGAGTTAGTCATCCTTCCCAAATGGTTGTGATAGTGGTGATGGTAGTGGTAGCGGATGTGGCAGTGACAGTTGCGGTAGCTGTAGCAATTGCAGTACTAGGGGTAGGAAAGTGAAAAGATGTAGCAATGGTAGTTGTGGTAACTTGTAATAGTAGCTACAGCAGCGGCAACAGCAGCAGTGGTAATAGTAATATTAGTAGTAGAAGTTGCAACAGTCGTAGTGTTAGTAATAGTAGGGGGAGGAGACCAAATAGTAGTAGTGGTAGTAGTAGTAGTAGTAGTAGTAGTAGTAGTAGTAGTAGTAGTAGTAGTAGTAGTAGTAGTAGAAGTAGTAGTAGTAGTAGCATTTGATTGTAGTTGAAAAATTAATAGTAGTAGTCAAAGAAGCTCTTCATCTTCTTCTTCTGCGTTCGTTCTGAATCTCCCGCTACCAAGTCCTGAACAGGGCTTTGCAGTATTAGTAGGAGTAGTAATAGTAGTAGTAGTAGTGGTGGTCTTAGTAGTGACAGTAGTTGGAGAAGTAGTAGCAGACGTTGTACTAGTAGTCGTAGAAGGTAGTAGTAGTACAATTGGAAGTAGTAGAAGTAGTAGTAATACTGAAGTAAAAGTAGTAGATTGAGTTGTAGTAATAGTAGTAGTAGTAGTACTGGTAGTAGTATTAGTAGTAGTAGTAATAGTAGAAGTAGTAGTAGTAGTAGTTGTAGTAGTATTTAGTAGAAGTAGTAATAATAGTAGAAGTAATAGTAGTTATTATCATTTATCGTTGTGTTTTTAAATAGCCATTTGTGATCTTTTTAATAAGTTCCTTTTTTAAGTTCAAGACATAAAATGTCGGACACAGAGAAGTGCGATATCGTCCGTCTTTTAATTCATAAACAAGGTCCAAAGCATTTTTTTTACTAAACTTGATGTCAGATCAAATGATTTTTCCTTAGAATATACATGACGCTAAAACAGTGATATTATGTAGCTCGCAAGATGTTAAGAATTTTGCACATCGGCGAATTCCTTTTCTTATTTAGAACCTTTGCAAAGAAATGGCATTACATTTTAAGATTTTACAGTACGAAGTTTAATTTTTCGTCGTAATTTGTTCATAGGCGTATCTCCTTAATGTCTTGATAGATCAAGTGATTGTTTGTGTTGCTCTTTATGTACAATCGTTAAAAAAAATCACACGGTTGTATCAACTGCTCTTCAAATTTGATGTTGCTTAAAACATTTGAATTTTGAAATGTGTTTGTTGTCATTGTATGTACACTTAATTGTTTTGATAAACATACTCTAATTCATCCAAGTCTGCTAATCAGTATGTCCACAAAAGATGATATTAATTATTCCGAATCTGTCGATTCAAAGAGGTTGATAATTGTTAGTGGCTGGACAAATTTTAATCCTACTCGTTCCAAGTACTGTTTTTCTTCCCAGAGCACATGTTCAACACACTTCATCCCCGAGCACATGTTCAACACACTTCATCTCTGAGCACATGTTCAACACACTTCATCCCCGAACACATGTTCAACACACTTCTTCCAGAAGTGAACGTCTATTTTTGAAAGGTACTCACGTGTCAGCACTTGAACGTCACACATTTCAAATGCCCTGTTCTGTTCAGCAACTTGTCCTTTGACTTTAGCCTACATAAGCTCTATAGGATTTAGATGTGCATGACATGCAGGTAGTCGCAGAGACGTTTAACCGTACTTTTCAATGGTTTTTTTCAATGTCTTATTTGTCTTCCTTACAAGCTGCAACAACTCGTGCTTCAAATACGTGTCGTCGAAATTCACTGTTTTATTAACTAGCTACGTTCTATGTGGCATTTAAGATATAATATTCCTGCCGCCTGAAGTTGTCTCCAAAGTAAAGCCGGCGGCTCTTACAATTTTCTAAAGAGTACTTTTGTAAATTTTAATACTGCAGTCATATTGCAAAGTTAATTTTAGTTTCCGAAGAGTAAACATTGATTTTTCGTCAACAGTTTCAAAATGTCCTGTTTCATGACAACGTTAAAATGAAGATCTATCCAGACCAAGCGTCAATTGCGTTCGTTTTTCTGGGTCATGAATATCGCAATATAAATTACTTTTCTTATATTCCCTGCAGAAAAACTGTTAGTAGAACCGCAACCTTCTGCATCGTTATAAATGTACATTTCAAACTGATTTTGAAATTGATATTAATGTAACTTTTGAAAAAGCAACTGTATGTCACAATAACGACCCACAAACTATAATATCGTGATGCGCCTATATCTGAACTCCAGATTTGCGTCAATGATTTTGGTTGTTTTCCACACTCGACAAAGTGTGTAATTTGTGCACGAGATAATAATGAATTTGTTTTTACTGAGCGTATTTGAAGGTCAACACATATATTTTTTAAACATCACGACTGTGTTACCGTATGCATGTTAAAATTAAGCCCAATTCAGTGAGGTTGCTTTTAATGTAGTCTAATGAATACATTTTTTTCAAAATTCATAAAGATTCTTAGAGAAAAAAAAATTACTCAAGGTCATGGGTATTCTTAGACTGCATGCGAAAAATCATTTAGATCTAACATGCAGTAGAAAATTGCTTCGGACCTTGTTTATGAATTAAAATACGGACTATATACTGGAGAGCTTAAACAGACAGTAGTACTTGTTCTCTCCGTTTGTTGGTCCCACGGGAGAAGCAGAGTAAAATTATGGCCATTTGTAATTCAAATAATGGACAAAATGTATGACTATGAGAGAATTATGTAACAGACTACCACAATTATGATGGAGATATATGTGATTCAGAGTGAAAGACTAATTAAAGAGAATGGGGAAAGATATGTATCAATTCCCAGTGTAGTTTCTGCATTACTTTGTGCTATTGGTTTTTTGTGTTAATGGCAATACCCAAACTTTCACTGCTGGATGACATGTGTGGCATATATTTTATGTTGACAATAACTCAACTTCCACACGTGAAAGACCTAAGCGGCATTTATTGTATGTTGACAATAACCCAACTTCCACACATGAAAGACCTACGCGACATTTATTTATGTTGACAATAACCCAACTTCCACACGTGAAAGACGTGCGCGACATTTATTTATGTTGACAATAACCCAACTTCCACACCTAAAAGACCTAAGCGACAGTTATTTTGTGTTAAAAATAATCCAACTTCCACACCTGAAGGACCTGTGTGATATTTCGTTCATCATGAAGGCAAAATTGCATATTCAACCTTTAGAATCTATAATAAGCACAACGGTCCTGCCAACATAATTCATGGGATTTAAAAAACGCACAAACCGTTCTATGACGTCAAGATCGAACACACTGCACGGATGCTGCTTTGTTCAAGTTCTTTAAATTAACTTATAACAATCCGATCAATTGATGTCGTGTTTGAATTTACAGACATCGATTTTAGCGTAAGTGGAGTCAAAGTCACGTCTCATTTGGCAAACGTCAATCGTTAAAACGAGGTTTTCATTATATAACATGTAGATGGCATTGGGTTTGCATGAAGAGTGTCATATTGGGCTCCTGTGTAGAGACATTGTGTTTCATTTATGTAATGAACTTGAGTTTGGCTCAGTGAAGACATAAAGTAGTTTTCTGTGTCTTGATGAAACATTATGTAGAACATATAAAGTGGTCTTGATTGTGTCCTAGGCACATAAAGATGTTTTGAGTAAATCTTAGTGAAGACAGTGAGTCTCGCCCATAAAGATGTCTTGAGTGGGTCTCGGTGAAGACAGTGTGTATCGCACCGATGAAGAGGTTTGTGTGTACCTCAGTAAAGACATTGTGTCTCTCCTTTAAAATAAAACAGAGCATGTCTCGGTGAAGACATTGTACCTCACCCGTATATAGTTAATCTTGTGCGAGCCCCAACCGTGTCTCCAGTCAGGTAGTTTTGTCATAAAGTGACCAGTGGACGATTGGTTTGTTCATGCGCCCTTGAGATCGCGGGGATCATGCTGGCGCTGCGTGATTCTGATCTTTTGATCAGGTGGTGACAATGACCATCTCTTTCCAGGCCAATTTTGACCATGGTCGTTGTTTTCACCCCTTTTGCCTGGCTCTGCCTTCATTACCCTTTGTTTACTTGTACAGTTACTGCCCAATTGGTAAGTGTACTAATGAGTAAGCTAAAACCAGGTGTATTCTACATGATATCTCCATGAAAAAGGGTTGTGCAAAAAAAAAATGTCATTATTACTGTCGACTAGGCGAGCATAGTTGACGTATTTCCAGGGGTCTACAGCATTCAATGACGATGACATCAAAGCGGCATAAACACGCCATGTGGAGCGTTGGGTAGGATTATATTTAGTGTTCGAAAAAACCAGCACATCACGTAATGAGCAAGTTGGTGAGTTCCGATGCACAAGTCCATTTCTAATGTGGACATTGAGTGATAGTAGGACATAATAATACAGTGTGAACTTGCTGGAGAGGTGACAACAGGATGAAAGAACGAACGGTTCCACGATGTCAACATGCTCACCTGTTTTCGATAATAGGACGCCAAAATCGTTGGTTCGATTTAATTGAAAACACAGCAACATTATAGAAACTGTGCACAGTACTTATTCTTATAGGGTCCACTATTAGTGACCTGCTATAGATATAGTATATTGAATTCATAACAGGTGAAGGAAGCAGATAGAATTAGCAAAAACGAGCAGAATAAAATGGTCAGTAGCCTGTGACATGCTTGACCAGAAACCAACTTGTGATGATACAGGTATGACACATATACCGGATCAGATCAAGAATTGGAAAAAAATCCACGTTACATCCAAATGGGCTACATCAGGGATACGAAATTACACGAATGAAAATATTCAACAGATCATCAAAGTAACAATGAACACATACGAGTACATTGCTTTGTCGAATGAAAGTTGAAAGTTGAACATTGTACCTTTGCCATGAAACACAATTGCTCTTCAACTGCACTAATGAGACCTTGTTTATCCTTCTTTTTAAATCATTGGTTGTTGACTAACAAAACCTTCAGTGACTCACAAATGACGATTCTCAGGCCAGCAACTAAGCATCATCGATACGTTCAATCTGTAGTGTTCATTTGGTACCCGGATATTTATATTTTAGTTTATGAAGCCGTTTTCTTTTCCTTTGACCAATAGTTTAAGCAGTTGTAAATCATATATCGGCATGCTGCACATGTCGCACAATCACTTTTTATGCATCTATCTTCAGTCCACTTGTATCGTTATACGTCGTTGGGAGGTGTGATCTCATTTGTTTCATATTATTTGACACGCGAAAATCCGCTGGTGACTTGTCAAGTAAATTCTAGTATATATAACCAAACGCTAGGTTGGTAGCCCATGGAATATAGGATCAACTTTTTGGGGATTGCTGGTGGTGAAGTGTAAAATAGAGCAAGCTAGACTCGCAACCTGTCTGGCGCCATCTATGCCGCTCCTCTTACCACATAAACAAGCCCGATGATTTAGCCACAATTCCCTTTATGCGACATACTCTGTGGTGCAAGCATCCCTAGAACAATTTGATTAAATTTATAACTTGAATTTTGCCTGAGCAGCGGCGATTAGGCTACTATTTTCGATTCTCCACTACCAAAGGATTTTGAACGTGCGTGCCAGTGAACACGGGTGTCGGATGTCACTACTCAGAAATCAGTGGACATTTTTGATGGGTGATCCACGTGAAAAAATCCGGTGTCCCCCGTGATTTGAACCCGCGATCTCCAGCACCCAAAGGGAATACCTTACCTCGAGAATACTGCACTTTTCCATTGCTTAATTGGTTCCTAAAAACCCGGCAATGGGGATAGTTTTTTAATTGGTTCCTTTAAGTCTTACATAAAAACTGGTTTTCCAATAACCCGTTTTTTTAATCCTAATATCGAATTCTCGAGAAATAAAAAAATCAGCTCATTATGCCATCTTGACCGGAAAAATCTAGAGGTCAACCCCAAATACGATGGATAGAAAATATTGTTTCTTTAAATAATCTACAAGTTCAACATTTTGGAAGCACTAGTCTCCAACCTAGCGACATCCGTTGCAAGGCAAGAACAGTAGGACAAAAGAAGAAGAAGAAATAAGTAGCTTTGCGTGGTGTCAATTTGTTTTAAGCCAGTATATCATTTGCCTTCCTTCTTGGGTCGACGCTAAACCCAATCTAGGATCCGAAAAAAACATCATTTGTATCCTCAGGGATGTCAAGAACATTATTAGCCACCTAATAGCAAAACCAACAGTTTCTGATTTCAAATTAGTTTCTCGGGGTTCAGTAAAAAACAAAGACGATTGCAAAGCCTCACGCAGTTTTCACACAAACAATGTGCTGTTGAACTAATAGTGATATGCACTGGTTGAACTGTAGTTGGATATATACAGTCTGCTTGGATTCATATTGGCTTGGCTTCGTTCGTTCTCAATCTACCGCTACAAAGCCCTGAGAAGGGCTTAAGTAGCAGAATCTAGTCCAGAGAACGGAATGCGTTTGTCGTAGTTTACAGCTTGACTGCGATATTTGCACCTTTCGATCCAACACGTCCGACTTCGACAAGTATTTTTTAGTACCGGGTTGGCATTCCCTCTTTCGATCTCTTGTCCTTAGGCAGTCTGCTCTGTTGCAGCCTGTTATCCAGGATCAGCACGTCGAGGTGTAGAAGGGCCTTGGCAGCTCTGGTTCGCTGGCCCTGACGCTAACCGTCAGATATGGGTCGCTGAACGCATTCTCATGAGATTACTGAACCAATGTATTTTGTGTCTGGAAATGTACTCTGCACACGACGTTGTGTTGAACAAACTTCGAAAGACGTCGTTTTGCATTCTGCCTTTCCTGGTATCACCGATGACCTTCCTCAAACACTTCATGAAACACATCTGTATTTTGCTCTTATATGCCTTTGACAGAGGCCATGTTTGGCACTGGTAGCACAACATCAGTATGAATATACTGTTTATCAGATGTTGCTTTGCTGCTACAAAGATTCTCGAGATAGTACCTACAGGTAAGGAACCAATAGCAGCCAGTGAAGCAACAAATAAACCGAAAAATAAGGTGTGGTTGAATACGACACACAATACGAAAAGCACCATCAAACGTGGCCAGATAGGCTATGACATGGAATCATCTGAGAGATACATGCAGAGAACCGTACCACCTGGCGCGGGAGTATCACTGAAGATGCTCAGATCGCAGACAGTATAGCCATCGCGAAGACCGAGCGAAAGCGTGCCGCGCGAAATACAAAACGAACGACGATTTCACAGAAGGATCACTGCATTAGTGCCCAGATTGTGGCAGTGTATGCCGTTCCAGAATTTGTTTTTACAGCAATAAAAGAACACATTTCACAGCAATTGTCTGATGATGTCACCAACTCTGTTTGCGATGGGCCACTATTATTACATGGTCGGACCACTGGAGCTTACGTGTTTTTACCTCTTATTCAAGGGAAACATGAGATCGACCACATTTAAACTGCCTACACCAGTTTTTTTACAGAAGCATACGAAGGAAAGAATTCCTCAAACACGGGTTCCCATCTCCCTGTGTATTTCTGTAGATGTTTTTCCCTGCAATATCAAGAATTTTATCACAGTTCTGGCCTCTGATTTTTCCATTGTTCTGACAAAACATTGGAGTAGCAAATCCTGGCAATAAGGCGTGTTCCGCCATGCACAATACCGGATAAACCCGTCAAGGAGTAAAATTCATACTTCTTAAGTCCAGTACAAATTGAATGAGCTACATATGTGCCAAATTTCAATATTCTCCCCCTTCTATTTCATAGTCAGTGTAAAGACTTATGACAGGCCCCGTATGTGATGTCTTGATAAGGTCAGACAGACTTTGTTGTCCATAGTGACATTTGTTGTGTGTAAAATAAACTGCCAGCACATGACGTAGCAACAACTGTGCCTAAACGGCCAATAGTCCTCAGCCTTCAATACCCCGAGACGGCCCCAGCAATGGGAATAAAATTGCACCACAGACACGGCTATAACAGGGTGTGTTTAATTAAAAAGTATTCAACTGTTTTTTTCATTTTCGTGGCAACAAATAAAGCGTGGTTCTTGTCCTTCGGCAGGGTGGTATAGGAAACCGTCATGCACATGCGTGAATGTTTTCCCGTTCGCAGATTGCGTCAGTCGCTGACAATCAGCATTTCAGTGTTTAGTGTTGTGAGTACCTAAAAGGTTTTCATTCACCAGGTGCGCAACAATGTCAATAACGTATCAAACATTTGCTTCGACTCCCGCGAAGTTGTGCATCACGAGTACACACTACAAGGTCAAAACATTACCAAAGAGTACTACCTGGAGGTCATCGGTTGCTTTCGTCATGCTGTTCGGCGAAAATGACCGTGCCTGTGGACAACAGGAACTTGGCAGCGCCATCATGACAAAGCACACGCCCATTCTTCGCATCTGAGTCAGACTTTTTTGGCTAAACACAACATTTCTCTGGTTTGCTATCCTCCCTTTTCTCCTGACGTGCCTATTTTCGAATTTTGGCCGTTTCCCAATCTGAAAATTTCACTGAAAGGGACCCGATTTGATTCACGAGAAGACATAGTGCAGAATGCGACGATCCAGTTATACTCCATTCTCAAAAAGGTCTTCCTGAAATGTTTCCAACAATGACGGGAACACTGGGAGAAATGTGTGGAGTCCCAAGGTGAGTACTTTGAATAGGATAATGGTTTCAAACCTTCAGGGGAGTAATTGTATTTCTCCAACCCAAAGGTCGGATAATTTTTGAACACACCTAGTATTCTTCACAGTTGTGTATGTCTGTCTGTCTATTTGTTTTTGTCTGAAAAACAGATATCACAGCAAGAGGAAAATGTTTCTGTCTGTCACGATAAGGTAAAAAAAACATTAGCATCGTTAAGAAAAGCTTTTACCCTGTCAGCGGCTGTTTAAGCTATTGACATCTTGTGGTCCTCTGCTGGATTTATTTTCGTTTCATATGCGATAACGACTAGAACGCTGGCTCGTCATCCTCGACAAATTGTGTTTCAAATAATTAGAGATTCTTAAAAAAGAGTAGGCTAAACAGCCGCTGCCCGGACAAAATTCAAAAATTCAAGTTAAAAATCTACCCAAATTAGTTGTACCTTCCCTCATGCCCAGTAAGCCATAAGAAGTTTTTAAAATACTTACTTAAACGCACCTGTTTAAATACCAGGATGCCGAGTATTCCAAGTAGTAGAGATTCTTCCTACTATTATTCGGCGTTTGTTCTGAAAAAGACACAGTGACGCTGAGTCGTAGTTTACAGTGATGTTCCGATACCTCCACCTTTGGAACCGATAGAATCTGTTTCAGATTCCATTTCGGGATCAAGATGCCGAGCAGCGCATGAGCTACAGTGATCAGCGACCCATAGCTGACAGCTAGCGTCAGGCCAGCGAACCAGAGCTGCCAAGACCCTTCTACACCTCCACGCGGTGATCCTGGTTAACAGGCTGCAGCAGAGCAGACTGGCTAAGGAGAAGGGATCGAAGAGGGAATGCTAACCCGGCACTCAAAAAATGCTTGCTGAAGTCGGATGTGTTGGACTGAAAGGTGCAAATATCGCAGTCAAGCTGTAAACTACGACACAACGCATTCCGTTTTCTGGACTACATTCTGCTACTTAAGCCCTTTCAGGGCTTGGTAGCGGGGGATTGAGAACGAACGAAGCCAAGTCGAAGCCAAGCCAACTACAAAGAGCCCGTTTACCAGGGAATATGAAGAAGAACATGGCGAAATCGATGAGAAATATGAAGAAGAAGACGAAGAAGTGTCAGAAGAAGCAGAAGAAGCAAAAGTGGGCCGTGAAGAATAAGAAGAAGAATATGAGGAAGAAGAAGAAGAAGAAGAGTATGATGATGAAGAAGAAGACAAGAGAAGAAATGTAATAGAAAAAGAAGATAAAGAAGAGCAAGAAACAGAAGATGAAAAAGCAGATGGGGATGAAGAAGTAGAAAAACTATAAGAATAAGAAGTAGAAATGTAATTGAAGAAGAACAACAACACGAACAAGAACAACAACAACAAGAACAAGAAGAAGCAAAAGCAGATAGTGAGGGAAAAAAAGTAGATGATGATTATTAGGAAGAACTACAGGAAGATTAGTAAAAAGAAGATGTAAAAGTAGATAGTGATCAATACGTAGATGATGATGAGAAGGAAGAACTACAGGAAGATTAGTACAAAGAAGAAGATGTAAAAGTAGATATTGATCAATAAGTAGATGATGATGATAAAGAAGAACTACATGAAGATTAGTAAAAATAAGAAGAAGTAAAAGTAGATAGTGATCAATAAGTAGATGATGATGATGAAAAAGAAGAGGAAGAAGAAGAAAATGAGTTAAAAGAAAGTAGATAGAGAGGAAGAAGAAGGTGAATGATGACGACGAAGAAGAGTGAAAAGAAGAAGAAGGCGGAGAAGACGAAGAAATAAAGAGAAGAAGGAAAAGTATATGATGATAAAGAAGAAGAATAAGAAGAAAAAGAAAAAGAAGAAGTAGATAAGGATGAAGGAAAAAAAGAGACAGAAGAAGATTTGTCTCAAATATTTCTACCCTCCCAATTATTGTCCATCTCACTCTCCGCCCCTATCGATGTACCAAAATCTTAAAACTATCTCACTCCAGCATTTCTCTCTTCATTTATATTGACCTTTCGTGGAAATTTATCAGAGAACGACCCGATCGCGTCCAATTTGTAGTCTGGCTGGTCCACTGTGATCAGCCGAGGTGGACTGGGGCGATAAGCGAGGTGCTAACTCGATTGTTATACAGCGAGAACTTTTTGACTTCAGAGAGGACTAAATTTCCAGTAGTTCCAGCGGCAGTAAATCGGTTATACTGTTTCATCTACTGGCATTTATATAGAGGATTGATACCGCCCCGTTCAGTAGGCAGTTAATCCTTCAATCTTCAGGGATATTCTCAGCTTATTCGGCTAGTTGTCTAGCTCTGCAAATCATCTGGTCTCTCTGTCAATACCTCTAGCTATTTAAGAAACCGTCCACTAGTACTTCTATGTCCATCCATATGTCGTGAAGAAGTGAAGTTTTCATTTATTCGTCAATACTGTTGTTGCTCTGTCTTTCTTCCGTATCTCACGGCCACCGTCGTTCCATCTTTTTCTGTGTCTTCTCCTCGGTCGTTAGCCCTCTTGTCTGGTGTTGTAGATCCGTACAGCTGGTAGATTTGGTTGCTTTCTTGTTAGTTGTCCCAATCACTTTATGTTCTGACTTCTTGTGTAGTCTATGATTGCACTTTCTGTCTGATTTCTTCGTTACGTACTCTGTCCAGTCATGTGAACCTAACCTCTTATCTCTAACACCTCATTTCGCATTTCATGATTTTTCTTAATTGTGTCTTGGTGAGATTCCATGATGTGACACTGATACAACATACTGAACAGGACATCGATCAGGGTCAGGAGCAATATACAAAGACTTCATATATCTTCTAAGTATCGCTCCTTTGTTATTTTCAAGGCGGTCTGTCTAACTAGATGAAGATCTACGTGATTTCTGTAGTAGTCAGCGTCAGACAGATGAAGCAAAGCATAGCACAACAGCTTGGAAACTGGCCCACCTTCATCAGCACGATCGGGATGAGAGGAAACCTCCTCCAGCCCGTCGCTAAACGTCATTTTCAGAACGCACGAAGGAGTAAACATACGCAGTATAGGCATCCCTTGTCTCCACTGGGATGTGTTTGTGGCGATCATGTCTACCATACCCATATTTATAGTTTATGATGCTCCAGAGATATTTACATGGATTAGAGCCGATTGGTTATCGTCCTGACACTGGATCAAGCTGCTGAGAAGTGCATTAGCTGCGGCCGCCAACTACACCTTCTACACCTCCACAATTGGATCCTGGATAATATAACAGGCTGCAACAGAGAACTGGCTATGTAGACTGGATCAACTCCACGCATTGATCCTGGATAACAGGCTGCAACAGAGAACTGGCTATGGAGAATGGATCACCTCCACGCATGGATCTTGGATAACAGGCTGCAAATGGAGAACTGGCTAAAGAGACGGGATCAATGAGGGAAAGAGAACCGGTACCCAAAACTGCATGCTGAAGTCGAATGTGTTGGACCGAATGGTGCAATATCGCAGTCCAGCTGTAAACTACGACACAGCGGATTCCGTTCTTCGGACTGCATCCTACTTGCAAAGCCATTTTGAGGGGTGGTAGCTTTACTTTAAGAATAACGGCGAAAAAAATGAAGAAGAAGAAGATGATGAAGAAGAAGAAGAAGAAAAAGATGAAGAATAAGAAGAAGAACAAGAACAAGAACAAGAACAAGAAGAAGAAGATGAAGAAGAAGAACATCTCTTGACCAATGGGACAAGCACTCCAAACCGATGTTAAGTTACAGATTATTTTCTTTCTTCATTTTATATATTGAATTCAATCAGACAAGTCAGTACGTAATGCCAGGTAGTTAAATCTAAAAATTCTTCCTGTTCATTTGTCTTTTCGGCCAGTAGAAAACGTGGTCATATGTCTTCTATTGTTTGCTCTTCGGACTTTGATTTTGCTATTAGTAGTAAGTTTGTGGGTGGTTTTCTTCTTGCAACTTTCTAGGCTACGTTCAAAAGTACAATTTTTAAAAATCTACTATTCATACGACGTGGTGACTGCAGGGCAAGCGGCATTGAATGCTCCTTTCCCTGATAAGCACATCATTGCAAATAAAGATAATAATTGTAATAACTGAGAAACGAGGCTTACATACCACACAAACAGTAGACACGTTAAATAGATCAAAGTTAGTAGGTAGCGGATTCCGTGGAGAAGTGGTTAAGCCGTCGGCCTCGTGATCAAGTTGTGTGGGTTCGACTCCGGACTCCGCCGTCTTTTTCATGGATACTTAATGCGGAGTCCCCTGCATCTCGTAGTCGCCCCCTAGCCTTGTCCTTGACTTGTCACTGGGGTCGGGCGGCTCCAGACTAGAGAATGAGGATAAAAAGTAACGTAGTTAATCCTTATTAAAAATAGCGCTAGCAAAATTAATTATTCTATCTTCGTCTACGATGGACGGCGGCCTTTGCCTTTGTCTTGGTAGGTAGCAGGAGTCTGAGAACGAACGAAGAACAACATGAAAGATCAAAGCTGCAGTTGTACTGAAGGCCAAAAACTCGATAACAGCACATAATGGGAGTATACTCAGTGAATGCATTAGGGAAGAAACAAAACTATACACACGTTACTACCACAAGATCTTCGTCAGGGACACAGAATCACGAAAACAACCACTTACATACTTGTACTTTTCCGTGTCCCGAGCACCACGTCAGACATCATGTTTCCAATGGTCAGCCACGTTCATCTCCTCTATGTTTTTGTTGTGAATTCCCACAATAAGTAGGTTAACTCTATTGTGCGGCCAGAAAAAGACGTTAAGTGTTGGTTTGTTGTAGTTTTCCTTACATCTCGAGCGTGATAATGAAGGTGGACCGGAGTCGACTTAGTGGTTGTGCTATTCGCTTACTACAACGGAGATCACTTCGATCCCTCACTGCAAAAAAAATCAGTATGTTTCCAAGGAGGAGTGCGAGAAAGTCGAGATGAGGGACTTGGCCAGTATATTTTGTCTGACACTGACTCAGGTCAGGTCAGGTCAGGTCATCCCGTAACCGGTGAGGTCGTTGCGGCACACATGAAGACATCCTCACCAGCTCATGCCACCTCTCTCTGTCAGATGCCGCTGCCTGTGACTCTTCTGGTTGAAGACAGGTTCATTCTTGTATGTTGTTCTCCTATCTCTTTTTGGGCCGGCCTCTTCGTCGTCTGCCATGCACCTTCCCGTGGAGGATTGTATTTGCAAGACCATTTGATCTCGATATGTGAGTTTCCTTCCAAGTGAGGTTCCTTCTTCTGACAGTTGCCAAGAGGTCTTCAAAAGGCCCTATTGCTGTTGTAATTCTATCCCGTATTTCCTTATTTGTAACTCGATCTGTGTACGTGACGTTTACAAGTTTTCGGAAACATCTCATCTCCAAGGCATGTATCATTCGTTGAAGATCAGCTGTAACTGTCCATGTCTCACACGCATAGAGGAATATTGACAGGACCAGTGTACGCATTAATCTGATTTTCGTGCATAGTGCTAACCGTTTATCTTGCCAGATTGTGTTAAGCCGTACCAGCGCCGCTATTGTCTGTGCTATTCTGGCCAACACCTCACATTTTGATCCTTCATCACTGACAATCGACCCAACATATTTAAAACGGTCAACCACTTCGAGTTCCTGGCCGTTAGCTTGTATCCTGCTGTTAAAGCACGTGGCGTTATTGGTCATTAATTGTGTCTTTCCAGCGTTTATCTCCATACCATAGTCAAGAGCTGTTTTACCGAGCCTTCTGACCAATTCCTGGAGTTCTGCTTCTGAACCCGGCACTGACTAACATGTTTGAAAAGTATGTTTAGTCTGACCAGATGTAAGTCTTCCTCCCTTGATCTCATTATAAGTCCCCTCAACGTGGCATACATGGTACATGTTTTCAAAAGGTTTCGGTAGATCATCAGGTATGCTGGTTCTTGTGCTGCTCCTCAATTGTTATTCTCATTATCCTTTCATGCCCATCTCTTGATGAATGTCCTGCAAGGTGATACTCCATATCCGAAAACAACCAACAAATCCCAAAAAAACACACCCAAAATAAATCTCGATTTGACTAAAAATAAGCGGTTCAAGTTAAAAAATGTCTCCTTATTTTGTTATGATTTTCTAGATCTTTTCTTTTATCATTTTGTGTTTGTCCTGCACGAAAGCCCTGTGCTTGTTTTAGTTTTAGTCGACATGTACTTCTACAAGGCCGGTTGCCCTTGAATAAGTCCTAAGTCGGTAGGTGCTTAGATGGCTGGGCTCAGATCAAGCAATACTGTGTTGTTTTTCTTTGTGTGCGTCACAGCTTAGTTTCCTATCGGTTTTATCTAGGGCACAGGTTGTCCAGTGAAAGGTTAACTTGTTTATTTTAGTATCGTGAGTGTTGTGCAGCTGGAGTGAATCTTGCCGCCTAGTAGGGAAGTCTTCAATGAAGTTGTTATTTTCCACCCAGGTTCCATAGAATGGTTGCTGTGCTCCAGCGTTCGTCTTTCCATCTGACTACATGGCCAGCCCAGCAGTGCTTAGAGTTGTTGGCATGCTGTAGGACATCATTGACGTGTGACAATGCCCGGATGGCGCTGTTGTGAAGGCCCATCTGGTGCTGTTGTGGTAATGCAGGAACAGTTTTGATTTTGCCCCAGTTCGGCTACTGAGTCATTACTTTGCTATCGACAGTTTGCATATTATCAGCTAACCGGAAGTGAGCATGCTCTAAATCTGCAGATTTCACATGAGACATAATTAATTGAGATATCGTATCTACATCGCATTCCTTGCCACTCAGACATTAGGACTCGTACTTTGATAGTAATGTGAGTGCGTCTAAGGGATAGAGTGATAAAGAGCTTGCTCCTCACAGCATATGCACCACGTTAAATCCGTGATATCAACACGCTCAAGTGGGTCTAGCTTTAAATGGGTACTGACTCCCTGTTATTCAAGGAAAGGAAAGGGAACGATAACTTGACACCCCATCCTAGAACAATAGACACCAAGAGACAACAGTATCTGCTATTGAATTAAATCGTTGCAAATAATGTTTCCGGTTTTGTCATTCCTTGTATATTCCTTTTTGGTTACAGTTTGTTTCATTTTCTTTCTTCTAACGCAGTATGTGAAACCATAATGAATGCGGTTCGTTTTACGATGTCTTTGATATATTTTTCTATTGATTCATACCTTTCAACCTTATTAAGATGAAAACATGCTCGTTGGATCAATAAACATCGTAAATACACAAAGGAAAACCAGACCTGAAAATATTCTTTACACAGTATACACTATCCAGAGATTTAAAAAGACAAATGGAATAACAAAAACAAATTGATCCCCTTGCACAAACATGCACACACATATAAATACATACAAACAAACATAAATATATATTTATATATATATATTTATATATATATATATATATATATATATATATAGAGAGAGAGAGAGAGAGAGAGAGAGAGAGAGAGCGAGAGAGAGAGAGAGACAGGCAGTAAAGCAAGCAGGCAGATAGACACATAGACAGATAGACAGTTAGATATCTATTCTTTGCCAGTAGAATATGTAGTCTTTCTGAATAATTGATACTGAGCCGGCTAACTGAGTTTCTTTAAGTGCAGCAATACCCACATTGAATATTTGTAATTAATTTCTCGCTTTTCCGAAATCACATGTACATACTTGCTTGTACCAGTACGTTTTCTTTGCACGTAGCCATGTTCCTTTCACGTCTGCTGTCGGTTATAAGATGCCTATCAGATAACTTTCATTGCTGACTGAAAACTGTAGAGCTAATTGTCAGATTGTAACACGATGAGCATTGCAGATAATGGCATTGCCGAACTGCAACATGTATCTGCTGGTGGCATTGGAAGGACGCCTTGACGTTGCCGAACACCCAGCTACGTCTTGTCTCTTCACTTCCTGCAGCTTTTACTTTCTAAAGATGCTCTTGTCGAATGCCAAACGTCCATACACCTCAAAGAAATGTTTGTGAATGTACCTCACACTTTCTTTCTCCGTCTCAAAGAATTCAATTACAGCTCGTTGTTTGTAAGGCGTGTCGTACACATACGCCATTTTATCAGACTACTACAGCGGCGTTGGCTGTCGGAAAACCATAAAATTACACACACATTTGGTGAACATCAGTGTTTTAACCTGAATCTCTTCACTCGGCTATCTATATTCTTGGATAACCCCAAAAATGTGAAAGGTTAATTTTGTATGCAACCTTAGTAAAAATGCAATTTTATATATATTATATCTAGATTATGATATTATTATATATCTATGTCTGGATGAATTATTTAACCCAAATCACAGAAATGAGTGCATAGACATAATTGTATTAACATAAATATATAAGGCAAATTCATCCAAGGAAACAGATATCAGATTGCAAGCAAATCTGGCCGGGGACGGAGGAGAGGTTGGAGAGAAGGCCGGTTGAGGCAGAAAGAGTCACCTGACAAGCTGATATGCTTAAAGAACAGCTGGTTTTGCAGGTCAACGCCACCACGCATGAGCCAATATGATGATGACAAGTTCAAAGACACGTACTTGCCGTCTGTTTTGCCTCCGCCTCTTTTCCTTTCCCCCAGAGAAGCAGGCGTTTTCGCTATTTTATTCTTACTTAATTAATGTTCTTGTAATGTTGGTTATTGGTCAGTTTCCAGCACCAATCGATGGCTGTAATCTTCGTTTCCAGTTTAAAAATGTACCAATCAAAAGTCTGCGAGTATTATTATTTATACTTATTTGTCATCTTCTTTATGGTTCTTTATTTTAGCGTTCGTCTTGAAAAGAATATTGTGACATTGAGTCGTAGTGAACATAAAATGCAGCAATGTATGCGCCTTTCGGCACCCCACATCCGATTTCAGCTTGCTTTTTTGTGAACCGGGTTTGTCTTCCAACTGCCCTTTTCTCTTAGCCAGTCTGCAATAGTGCAGTCTGTTTCCAGGGCCCCCTATTGCAGGTGAAATAACGTTTTGGTCAGAAGTAGTTCGCTGACCCTGATGAAAGCAGCTAGCTATGAGTAGCTGACTGATGTCAGCTCATTCAATGTTGCATCTCCGGCCCCATTTCTTTCTTCATACGACTCGTGCTGATTCCCTTAGTGTTCATGTCGCGAATGTGGTTTATCAATTAAATTGTTAACTGTCTAACGTGCTTCGTGTTAAACTGCTTTCTTCTTCTTGTTCTTCTTACACACTCCAGGACAACAAATATTATTGACCTCCGTACGGAACTCTGTGCGAAAACAATTTGATTGCTTTTGCAGTTGCCGATTCTATAGCAATGTGGTATACACAATGATGTCCCTAGCCCCATGCACAACTCTCTTTAGTCGTTGTTTACGACTTGCATGGAAGTGCAATTGTCATATTCTTTCTTCTCTTTTAAAGGGCTTTAGAAGCCACTCATAAACTGTTAAATATAGTTTGTGTATGTCGCTCCTTTTTTGTTTCACTAAAAGAAGCAGAAGGATAAAGCTAGATAGAATCGTCAATCGCGGGCGGTCTATGTTGACTTCAAAACGTCACCAATAGCATTGATCAATGGCACTGTAATGGATGCTTCTCCCAGGATTTCAGCACTATTTGTTTTCGGACAACCAGCACGATTAGGACAGTAGATCCCCACCAGGTCCTGGAGATATTAATCCTCCGCAGTTGATATCCACTCATGCCTGTATGTACTTTCTGAAGTTCAGATTGGGAGTATGACGCAAGGACTACCCTTTTAAAATATGCGCAGTTGGCCATCACAGAGCTGTGGTCTCTGCCTCTATCTCCATCCTCACACTTGAGGGTGTGTCCTGTATGCTCCGCCCCTGCTCAGAAACGACCTGACCTCTCACTCTTGCACATAAACCCCAACCTGATTTCCCATCGCAAATCATCAATACATCGGTGTACATGGCACGACCACTCCTTAGTGGTAAGACAGTCTAAGCAGCATGTCGTATAATGCCAACAAAGAGGAATGTGTATGGGGATAGCAACCTCATATAAAATCAGTGCTTTTGAAATAATTACGACAAGTTAATAGATAATGGATCCATGCAAATGGACTAGCTGTAGTGTATGTCTATGCTTTTTATGGACAGAAAAGCATATGAGAGAACGATTACATTGCGTTAAACGCATGATGCAACCTGGTAAACTACCACTGTGCAATACAGCACAAATAGATATGGCTACAATACACAAGGAAGATCATGTGTTAATGGATGGATATAATAGTATGGTCTTACATATTTAATTACTTTTTCTGTTTGAAGCATCGGATAATGCGCTATGTATCCAGTGTTCGACTACTTAAATATATTTGTCGTTCACCCTCAGCATGTCACATATACTGCATGTATTCAGAACCTTTGGAGAGATCGCCATATTCCCTGGGTCTCGTTCTGCTCCACAATCGCATGCTTTATCAGTCATGTATCTTCATCTCTTTAATTTTGTTCTGCATCGTGATACACCAGTTCAGTATCTATTTATTGAGTGTCTTCCATGTTTCGTAAGGCAAGTAGTGCCCTGGAGCATATTCCTCCCAAAGCAGGATCCAGGAGTCATGCTTCAGCTCATTCCACTATTTGATGCTGCGTTTTCCAGGACTAGTCTGTAATAACTGTGTTGACGGTAAGAAAAGTCGTATAGTTGTTAATCTTTTCGAATGTATCTGTTGTCCAAACATTGTGTACCATGTATATTTTACAACAACTGACGTTACACACTTGGTCCGAGGAAGTAAACGTAAGCTCCTCATGGTGCTTAACTGTACAGGAGGACTGAAAAGTGAAGTGACATGAAGAAACAGCGCAAAAGAAATAAAGAAAATACAGTATAGTAGTACTGCTCTTTACTCCCTCATAAGGTGATTTGCTACTCTAACGATTATTTTGTTGGGAAATTAACGTTATCGAATAAAGGTCTTTTACGCAGGAGAATTTCCACAGTGTGCATATTGAATTGTTATCTTAAATATTCCAATTAAGCTTTCGTTTCCTCTAATTATTGTAACTAAACCTTGTTTTCTAAGACATGGTGAGAATTGCTCGAATTGACCATATCAAATTTGTTCTATGTAAATAAATACATATCTGCAAGTTTCACTCACCAACACTTTCCTATTTTGGAAATTAGTGAATTCATAGAGGGCTTGCCCTAGAAGAGTCTAGAGGAGGTCCACTGCCACAGCATTGGCTACACCACGTATGTTTAGCCAGACAGGACAGACAGTCGAACATGTCCTGCAAGAGTGTTATACGCCTAACCAACTCCGTACTCAGCACCGACCTGCCAAGACGAATCTCCACAACAAACCTGATTGGAGTCATTGAAGAACTTTCCGTTACAATAACCTTCATTCAGAGAGCTGAACTTCACGTGCAGAAAAATAGAAAAAAATGTGGCGATTGAGACGAAGAAGAAGAAGAAAAAGAAGAAGAATAAGATGATGACAAAGAAAAAGAGGAAGAAGTAGAAGAAGAAGATGTCTGAGTGCATGTTTGTAAATAGTCATTAGCGGCACATACGACCTGTCTAATGTAGAGGAATCTCCCATTCAAAGATGTATACACCCTGTCATTCACATAGAAAGCCTACCAAGGATTAAGCAGCCTTTTGAATTGGAAGAAAAATCTAGAAACAATACCATATACATAATATACGAAAAAGCGAACAAATAACTTGTTTCTCCTATAATCGGCTGAAGAAGATAAAGGGTAAATGATTGATGTAATACATATATAAATGAAGAATAACAGGTAGATCTTCAATAAAAAGAAAGCAAAATGAATGGTCATCTCTTTTGGGTAGTGTTCTATGGAACAGCATTAAGATATATGGATATGCAGGATCTCTGTTCAATTATTTAAATACTAGAAGGTCTTTACACATCACACAGGCAATGGAATTCATACATAAAGAACAGAACAGCTCAAAATAAAAATGCTAAATATATAATAAAAAAGCATCTTATGCAGAAACTCTTTGACAATGGGATTGAGAAGTACAGCTCTTCTGTGTTATTCAGAGCCGATCCTGTCATAATGCTGCCTCTAATGGACAATCGATGAACAAAGCAATGAAACAATCGATTCTGTAGTGCCGCTGCATTACAAAGAAATATCAATAATTCAATGTCAGTAAAAGAACTAATGAAAGTATTCTAATGAAAGCCAACGATACATGAATGAAATAATACACACATCAGGGACATAAAGTATGCTATCATGCTAATGCAGTGATGACTTTAGTATAACATATGACACGTGTTAGAAAAGAGCAGTTTTCTTTTGTAGTTAAAGGTGGAGAAACACAGGGATAAAATAAGAATATTGCACAGGTAAGAGAAACAGATTCATTTGTATGTTAAGAGAGTAGTGAAATACACAGATAATATTTGACATTCATCAGAAAGATGTTTTCCAATGATACGGTAAAGCGGGTGTGGGAAACATATCTAATATTAATCACTTAGACGAACAGGGCCGTCGCGTCGATCTATGTGACCATAAGACGTGTAGTTCTAATGGGGTGTAGACAATTTGTTGAAGCCATGCGTTGCGAGGGCGACCCTGGGGGTGCCTCCATGTGGGAGAAGGTATATTTCTGCTCTTGATTTCGACAGCCAGGTTTAGGTACTGGCGCTCTGGAACATCCTAGGGGGAGGCGGCATACATGACCGAAGATAGAGAGGCTTTCATAGAAACTATACTCTCGAGGTGCGTTTTACAGACCTCAACGTTTATAACTCAGTCATACTAGTGCATTCCAAGAAAGCGCCTATGACTACGCATATTGAAAACTGCAAGGCGGTGTGCGTTGCACTATGGTTTGTATTTTTCGCCTGTTGGCCCAGTGTATCCAACTTCAACATTCATTTTATGTAAGGGTCTGCTTCGTGCTGCATTTTCTAAGGGTTTGCTTCCGTCGGGTAACAGCCGGTGATGTGATGGGGATCGAGCCCAGCCCCTTCAGATTGTGAGCCGTTTCACTTAACCACTAGCCCACGCCGTCCCATGGATAGTCCTGTAATATGTGCTCTGCAGTTTGTTTCAGTAATGAATTTGCGGGTTATCCTCAATTGGCAGTTCAGGATTTATGATAGTGTTCTAAGAAAAGGAGTTTATCTACCTGTGTCGTTAACCGTCTTTGGGGCTGTAGCTTCTTTCGTGTGCCAGATGTTACGCCGAGGTCGTATTCATTGCGTGTTGACTTAGTGTCTTACTAACACCTTCTATCCAACTATTTCATGGTCGCCCTTTTGATATGTAACGCTCTTGCCTGGTGTTGTAGATTCGCGCAGCTGGTAATTCTGGTTACATTCTTGTCTATTTTTCAAACAATGCTTTTGTATACACTCCATGCACGGTGTTCCACCCATCTAGTCTGTTTTTTTCGTTTCGTTGTCTGTCCAGCCTTGTAACGCCAGCCGTTTTTTCTCAAACAGATCATTCCGAGAAAACAACATTTAACGCAGGAAAAGTAGTTCCAACAGTTGAATCATTGTACCATGTATCCAGGAAACGCACCTCAACAATAACCATAAATTCTCAATCAGAGGATATCAGACCTTCCGTCTAGATAGAGAAGGCCACAAAGGAGGGGTCCTGATACTGACCAGAAACTGCATACCGAGTAGCGCGGTATCTGTCAATCACACCGGACAAGCAGAAATTGTAGGAGTGGACATAATAGCTCAAGAGACGAAGCTCCGCATTTTCAATCTGTACGGACCACCAAACAGAGACCTATCGCTCTCGAGTATGGAGGTCAGAGACTCCAACTGCATAGTAGTTGGAGATTTCAACAGCCACTCGGAGAGATGGGGATACTCTGACACAGACAGCAGAGGTGACGAAGTGGAAGATTGGGAGATAGATGCAAATCTCTCCCTAATCAATAGGCCGGAGGATAGCCCTAGCTTCTACTCAAGAACATGGCATACCACCTCGACTCCAGATTTGGCCTTCTCCACACAGGACATACACCATAAAATAGACCGCCAGGTGCTAAACCAACTGGCAGGTAGCGACCACAGGCCGATCAGGCTAACCATTGACATGGAAGTAGGCCCACAGGAAACAAAACCGCTCCCACGTTGGAATTACAAACGAGCCGACTGGGACAGATTTGCAATCCTGACAGATGGGCTGTGTGAAACCATCAACACACGAAACACCAAAATGAAGCCCATGGTAGAGAGCCTAAGCAAGGCAATAATGCAAGCCGCCACTGAAACCATCCCAAGAGGAGCTAGGAAAAACTATAAGCCCTACTGGAATGATGAGTTGCAGAAAGTGGAAGATGCAGTAACAAATGCTAGGAACATGGCAGAGCGAGAAAAATCCATGGAGGCAAACATCGCCCTCAAAGCCGCAGCGGCGAAATACAAACACACGCTCAAGCAAACAGCAAGAGAAAGCTGGAAAAATAAAACGGAAAGTCTAAACCTGGACAAAGACGGGAACAAGCTATGGAAGCTAGTCAGAGCCATGAACGACGAAACCCCGTCAAATAAACAAATTACTATCAAGCTGGGCGAGAACTTGATCACAGGTAAGAAAGCCGCAAACGCCTTTGTCGATCACTATGCCAGAGCAAACCACATCGAAGTCCCTGCAGATAAGCATACAGACATTAGCGAAGAGCTAAAGGGACACGAAAACATAAATACGGCTCCCGAAGAGCACATGATGGCCAAACTAACAATGCGCGAAATGGAAGAGGCTATGAGAACGCTAAAGAAAAGGAAATCTCCCGGAAAAGACGGGATAACAAACGAAATGCTGATGGGGCTGGGCCAAACAGCGAAGAGGAAACTACTATCAGTCCTGAACCAAAGCTGGAAAAGGGGTATTGTACCCCAGGCGTGGAAAGACGCAATACTGGTACCAATACCAAAAACAGGAAAGGATAAAACAGATCCAAATGGATACAGGCCCATCAGCCTACTGAGCTGTGTCGGCAAGCTGATGGAACGGATGATAAACACCAAACTGATGTGGCATCTGGAAGAAAAACGAATACTAATTCCACAGCAAGCCGGCTTTAGACAGCACAGATCCACTGAGGACCAGGTCATCCTCATAGCCCAGGAGATAGAAGATGCCTACCAGGCACAGAAACACACAGTAGCTGTTTGGGTGGATCTGGAAAAGGCATTTGACAAAGTCTGGAAGGACGGACTTAGAGTCAAGCTAAGAAGAAGTGATGTCTGTGGGAAGATGTACAAGTGGATCAACCACTACCTCAAACAAAGAACGGCCAGAGTCCAAGTACAAGGGCATATGAGCAAAAAGGTGACACTCGAGCAGGGAGTACCCCAAAGGGGAGTATTGTCACCCACACTCTTCCTGGTATATATAAACGATATTACAGAGAATATACCAAGAAGAGTCCATAGCTCAATGTTTGCAGACGATCTGGCTATGTGGACCTCTGAAAAGAATCTCACCATAGCAAGAAATCGGATGCAGACGGCCCTAACATCGTTGGAAGAGTGGGCGAACTCATGGCTGGTCAAAATAAACGAGGAGAAAACCACGTGCACAATATTCTCGCTTTCATTAAAACCCCAAAGTACCAAATTAAGTCTAAATGGCAAAATCCTGCAGCCAAACGACAACCCAACCTATCTGGGAGTCACATTTGATCGGCGCATGACATGGAAAAGTCAGATTGAGAGAAACCGAATGAAAGCCAGAGAAAAAATGGCAATCATGAGGAAACTTGCTGGCACAAGCTGGGGAGCAGACGAAGGCATACTAAAGAAACTGTACACTGGAAGAGTGAGACCAGTTCTCGAGTATGGCATTGCGGCATGGACAACAGCAGCGAAGGCGAACTTCGATAAAGTTAACAAACTTCAAAACCAAGCCATGAGAATTATAACAGGTGGCATGAAGTCAACGCCAATTGTAGAACTTGAAAAGATTACAAAACTGCAATCCATGACCGATAGAAGAGACTGCAGAGCCCAGCTGCAGTCAGAGAAACTCCGAAGACTGACGGACCACCCAATGTACCAGAGACTAAACAATTTGGGAAATGGGAAACTAAAGCGGAGAAACTTTGCAGAAATAGCCAAAGCAAAGATGCACGAAGATCCCATAAACGCACTAACAACATCAAAACCCATCACTACTGTACGAAAACCTACCTGGAGGCAGGATATATTTCCAGAGGTGGTAGAAAATATACCAGGTATTGCAAACAAAAACTGCCAGACTGAAAAAGAAAGGAGAGACACTACCCTAAGCTTCATAACGAAAAGCTACCAAAGCATGGACTGGACCCATGCATACACCGACGGTTCTGTAACAAACACTACACAGAACGGAGGGGCAGGAGCATTCCTGAACCTACCAATTGGCAGAAAAATAACACTGTCATTCGCTACTGGTAAGTACACAAGTAATTTCAGAGCGGAGGCAGAGGCACTGAGGGCGGCAGTGGAAGAAATGGTGACACACAGTGAAAATGAGAGCCATATAGTCCTGCTGACAGATGCTCTTGCCGTAGTCACAGCGCTAAAAAGCCAGAAAAACACTGAGCTTAATGACTTAAGAGCAGCACTCTGCAAACTGTGCCAGCAGTCCGCACCAAAAAGGGTAGTGGTACAGTGGGTCCCGTCACACTGCAACATCCAAGGCAACGAGGAGGCAGATAGACTGGCAAAAGAAGGTGCAAGACTACCACAAACAGATACCAGTACGACGTACGAAGAGTCAAAACGGCTTATCAAAGCCAGATACATGACCAAATGGGAAACCGAACATACTGGTTACACCAAAAACGATGCCTATTACCAGTTGAACCGAAGAGAGCAGGTAGTTGTCTTCAGACTTCGCACTGGCCACAACAGACTGAGGTACCACCTATTCAACAAATTGAAGATAGGGTGTACCGACGAATGCCCGTGCGGTACTAGTAAAATGACCACTGAACATCTTCTGCAGAACTGCCCGACATACGAGGATCAGAGAGAGCAGATGTGGCCATTACCAGTGGAACTGCAAGACAAGCTCTATGGCAGTGGCGAGAGCCTCAGGATGACCGCCGCTTTTCTCGAAAAAATAATGGTTACTGTCTGACTGTGTACGCAGAAGAAGAAGAAGAAGAAGAAGAAGAATCATTGTACAATTGAAACTTTAATACATCCGTGTAAAAACCATTTGAAAGCTCGGTCAGATACCGCGCTAAGAGATTCAGATACGGAACAGACGTTACGACCAAAAGGCTTTAATCAGTGACAACAAACAACAGCAATATGAGCTAATAAATCCTAGAGGAAGGGCTGAATATATATATATATATATATATATATATATATATATATATTAATTTCTAACAGATATAGCCTCAGTCGACCTGTCCATCTACAAGGGCATATGCTTCTTGTGCAGGTCCCTACTCTTATGTGAGTTAATAGACAACGGGTGTATTTATCTGCTTATCGGGTTGGGCTCGAGCTGTACTGTTTTTTGGTTTTGTGCTGGTCTGATTTCGGTTTCCAGTCGATTCTGTCTCGTGTACGGGTTGTCCAGCGGATGGATAACATATTTGTTTTAGGATCTTGAGTGTTGTGCAGCTCAAGCAAATCTTGCCATTTAGTCGGGAAAATGGAGGCGGTGAGGGTGACAGCCAGGTGGTATTTTCTTTAGGCGCGTGCACCACATAGTGGTTACTGTGCTCCAGCGTTAGTCTGTCCTTCTGACTACAGGGATATGCCATCCTTGACGTGTGACAATGACCGGATGACACTGTTGTGTAGACCCACCTGGTGATGTTGCCAAATTGATAGCCCCACGAGATGTCGCTCAAACGAGGCTTGTGTTGACCTTAGCTGGTTGTCCGTGACTTTTGTCAGACCAGGTTTTACTTTCATGGCATAGCGGTGATATGACTTCTGAGTCGAATATGGCTACTCGCAGTCTGACGTATCTCGTGGCGTTTGTTGTCGTTTATATCGAGTTAAAGTCGGCCTAGTCTGCTCGGCGAAGTCTGCCAACCTCGGGCTTCCGGTTATTTTCGTTTGGTATCACTGGGTTGGGCTCCGCAAAGCGTTTGAGGAGACCACAATAAAGATGTGAACACATACATTAGTGAAGAAATGTACTTAGCTGGATAGCACATAAAAATTCGTCACTGTATGCCTAGCAAGCGAAGTTGTTGTAAGAGGTAAGAGAGGATGTTGGTCAAGTAAGAGAGGATGTTGGTCAAGTAAGAGAGGATGTTGGTCAAGTAAGAGAGGATGTTGGTCAAGTAAGAGAGGATGTTGGTCAAGTAAGAGAGGATGTTGGTCAAGTAAGAGAGGATGTTGGTCAAGTAAGAGAGGATGTTGGTCAAGTAAGAGAGGATGTTGGTCAAGTAAGAGAGGATGTTGGTCAAGTAAGAGAGGATGTTGGTCAAGTAAGAGAGGATGTTGGTCAAGTAAGAGAGGATGTTGGTCAAGTAAGAGAGTGGAAGTGGGAGAAGGTCAGGAAAGCTCGTAGCGGCCAGTTAGGAATGGTCAGATGGTAATATGTGAACACTTAAGGCACCTAACTAAAAAAAATAAGAAAGGAAGAAGAATCAGGAAGGACAGATGGGAGGGCATAAGGTCTGGATGAAGGCATAACAAATGGTATCTTATCTCTAATGATTTCACTAGCAGGGAGACCAATGTCGAGTTTTTTCGTGATTAAAGTCAAGTACATGTTCCAAGTCATTTATGCACGTATATATATATATCTCCTCATACCTTTCTTTATGAATTCTTAGCTCATATTTGTTTTGTTCTTTGTCCGATGTGAAGACCTTTAGTCGTAACGTAGGTTGTGCATCTTTGTTTCTTCATAGCACGAATCTGACACATCAATAAATGTTTTTTTTTAGACTTTTAATCACATTGCCCTTGGAACCATTTGGAACGCGGAAAATGAAAATCAGCCTGTCTCCGTGCAACATTTTTATTTCACGACCGTCAAGAGCCCTGTTAATGGCATCTTTTAATGCCAGGTCGCGATCTATAAACGTTTACCTCACATAAATTAGGTCATTATGTTAAGATTGAGTAGAAACACAGTAAAGTAAAGTAACCCATAGCATTTCTACCGTAGGGGTGTGAGGTGTTAGCAATCTCATAAATCAAAGGCTCGGCTATATGCGGGCGGTAGCCATCTCATCTCCCTCGCCTCTATCACTTCCCGGACTGAACCGGTACTCATTTAAGGCTGGGTCGACCCGGGGCAGTTGCGGTCTGAAAAAACATTACCGCATCAACTGGGGAATGAACCCAGGACCATTCAGATGCGAAGCCAGCTCGCTAACCACTGCCCTTCGCGTCTCCCTCACAGTCTGAGACAGATATTCGCAATTGGTAAGGCAGAGGAACGGAAGGTACTGAATGACGTCCAGCATAAGAAACGTTAAAGGAAACCAAATTTAGGAGAATATAGAACAGTTAACATATCTCGGAAGTGTGGTATCACTCGAAAGAGGGACAAAAGAAGACGTCGAATCTATCTAAAATATGGCCAGGACTGCCCTTGGCATGATGAAAACAATTTGGAAATCCAGTTTATACAGTAGGAAATCTAAACTTATTCTAAATAGTAATAGTGTGTTACCAGTACTTTATATGGTTCGAAAACCTGGACGATTTCCCAGAGGAATACCCAGAGATTAAAAACATGTCACAGTACATGGATTTGCAGAATTATTATTGTTTTGACCAGACAAAACTATAAATGACAAACTCTTACAGGACACTAGCCAAGAAGTTAGGGAAAGCAAGGTAAGAGAGCGAAAATGGAGATGGATGAAGCATGTCATGAGAATGAGTCCCGCCATGCCTGCAAAAACAGCACTTACGTGGACACTGGAGGGTAAGAGAAAGAAAGATAGACTAAGAACTACTTGGAGACGCACAATGGAGGAAGAAACACTGGGCTGAAGGTTGCCAAACCAGAAGGGCGTCGACAGTCGTGACGTGTTCAATGATGAAAAGAGAATTCATTAGTTATAAAAACGTACACATGTTGAAACTATCTTTATAATATTTTTCTCATTGCACGGATAGAAAATATCCTATAAGGGCCGCTGACCCCAACAGTAGCTGCGTTGAGTGCAGGTTAGGACTGTATTTGACTCACGATAGATAAACCTTTACTTAGGTTCGTACCTATGTCTTTGCGATTTGGAGGACGCTATCGTAAACAATAGGCCACCAACGCCCTCGAACTGTAGAAGTAATGATAAGATTAGGGTTAAGACATCTTTGGTTTCTTAATCAAATTGATGGAGGAAATACTCAGAAGTGGATCCAGGAGCCCCCTTACTGTGGAAAAAATAATAAACACACTGCACCTACGTGTATATCCGAGAAGGTTACTAGAGAGAGTTGTGCACGTGGAACGCAAACCCATCGTGTAAAAAAAGGTTGCCAGAAAACCCCTCTGTAAAAGCACGCAAATGTACCTTTTCACATACTTTTTAAATGAGGACAACTGTACTGGTGGTACTATACTCCAGAGGGTGTGTAAAATAGACAGCACGAATGATAGGAAGAGAAAGATTCAATATGATTCTGTCTTTCTCATAGCTTTTTAGTTGGCTTATTTCTAAAATGTATTGTTTAGTGTGGCATTTCTTTAAAATGTATCACGTCAAAAGTGTACATTTTTTATTTAGCAATATACGTGCTTCTATCTGCCCCTGACTAAGACGATTTCATCGTAACACAGTGTGTTATATTGTATTAATGCAGACCTAGAACTAACAAGTACATTTCTATCAAAGAAGAAGTGAAAAACTTATTTATATGGCACATGATGTTAATAGAAACTTACGAGTGTTAGTCGGTAAATAGGTCACATATTCTGTGGTGAAGTGGTTAAGCCGTCGACCTCGTGATCAGGTGATGTGGGTTCGACTCCGGACTCCGCCGTGTTTTTCGCGGGTGCTTGGTGCGGAGAGCCCTAGTTGCCACTGGGTTCGGACGGCTTGAGACGAGAGGGTGAGGATAAAAAAGTAGCGCAGTTAATCCTTACTAAAAATAGCGCTAGCAAATAAATTATGCCATTATCGTCTGCGATGGACGGCAGCCTTTGTCTTTTTTTTTTAAATTCACAGATGCTATTAAAAAACAATAAATGAGGTTGGAACTTGAAAACCATGTAATACTGCACAAAAAACAATAAATGAGGTTGGAACTTGAAAACCCTGTAATACTGCACAAAAAACAATAAATGAGGTTGGAACTTGAAAACCATGTAATACTGCACAAAAAACAATAAATGAGGTTGGAACTTGAAAACCATGTAATACTGCACAAAAAACAATAAATGAGGTTGGAATTTGAAAACCATGTAATACTGCACAAGAAACAATAAATGAGGTTGGAACTTGAAAACCATGTAATACTGCACAAAAAACAATAAATGAGGTTGGAATTTGAAAACCATGTAATACTGCACAAAAAACAATAAATGAGGTTGGAATTTGAAAACCATGTAATACTGCACAAAAAACAATAAATGAGGTTGGAATTTGAAAACCATGTAATACTGCACAAAAAACAATAAATGAGGTTGGAACTTGAAAACCATGTAATACTGCACAAAAAACAATAAATGAGGTTGGAACTTGAAAACCATGTAATACTGCACAAAAAACAATAAATGAGGTTGGAATTTGAAAACCATGTAATACTGCACAAAAAACAATAAATGAGGTTGGAATTTGAAAACCATGTAATACTGCACAAAAAACAATAAATGAGGTTGGAATTTGAAAACCATGTAATACTGCACAAAAAACAATAAATGAGGTTGGAATTTGAAAACCATGTAATACTGCACAAAAAACAATAAATGAGGTTGGAATTTGAAAACCATGTAATACTGCACAAAAAACAATAAATGAGGTTGGAACTTGAAAACAATATTGCACTTACATTGCTCGTTATTTCTTAACAATATGTCCACAAACATCGATACACTTACCCCACAGCTATATCAGTGCAAAAACATGCCCATTTGGTTCATTTTGTTCTCGTCAGTTAGTTCTTCTTGGAACCCACCATGAACATACTTTCCAGAAATCCAGTGTATCATGCATTATACTGCAGACTAATCCATACAAGCAGCTATTGCAGTTGCTACACTGTCTATTGTTACTAGCCTGTCAGGTTGAATCATCTTCGCAATCCGCCGCTCAGGTTCTTATTTTGCAATCTGAACAGGACGACCAAATCAGGCTTCACCAACAACATTTGAGCATCCTTGAGTTAATTTATCGACCCAGTTATACTCCGCTTTAGAAAATACGTTTCGCTGTAAACAGGGGGATCAAGATGCTGAGAGGCACATGATGTGCATCGGTCAGCGTACAATAGCTGACCTCTAGCGTCATGGCCAGCGAACCCGAGCTGCTAAGACCCTTTCATACCTACACGCGGTGATCCTGGGTAACATGCTGCAGCAGAGCAGACTGGCTAAGGAGAAGAGATTGAAGTGGGAAGGTTAACCCGCTGCTCAAGAAATGAATGTTGCCATGACAAATATATTGGACCGAAAAATGCAATTATCGCAGTCAAGCTGTAAACTAGCAAAACAGCGCATATAGTTCTCCGAACAGCATTCTGCTACTTGCAAAGCCATGCTTAGGGCTTGATAGTGAGAGATTGAGAACGAAAGAAGAAGAAGAAGAAGAAGAAGTAGATGAAGAAGAAGAAGAAGAGGACGAAGAAGAAGAAGAAGACTGTAAATATAAATAATTTGATTATGAACATCAGTCTTTTTGCCAACAAAAAAATAACGCAGGACGACACAACGTTCCTTGATTAAACACTCTGTGAACATGGACGCAATTTTGTATCTGAGCTGGGCACGTGCATGCGACACCTCGCATCTGCTACCTACAGTAATAATAAAACTGCATATTAGTGCCACCTAATAACACCTTTAAAAATTACCGACGAAGTATTCCAGCTTTTCCATAACAGTTTTCTTACCTCTTTATTGAGATGCCCTCATATTACGATTACTTTCTGACTCCCTCTCAGACGCTCGATATGTAGCAAATGATTTTTTAAATCGTAAGAGATCAGACAACTCTTTTGCGAAATTGAAGACATCCGAGTAATCTTTGTAAAGCGACTTATGGATAAAATGGAAACTATTGATTGGACATAAACAAGATCTAAGTGATGCACGCGATCATAACAGACGAGACATTAAAAAAACAACACCAGGTGAAGTGGAAACAAAACAAATTAGTATACATAAAAAATGCCATATGTGAAATGACGACAATCTTTGATCGGCAGACGTGAAGATTAAGCAGTCATTACTAGAAGCACTACAAGAAAACAAGAGCACTTTATAACAAACAAGGAGTAGCAGATTTAAAATATATGCATAGATAGAGAAAACAGGCATAACAATATATATCAACATTATAACAACAACAATTACACACACAAATTTTAACAGTACAAAAGTGGCACGAGTTTACCTTAAGGACACCAGCGTGTGTAGATCAGGAGTGTTTTATCTGTTTCCAATAATTTACAACATCAAGAGCATAAACAAAGAGTCAGAGACATTAAATGTTAATGAAAGCACTGCTGAACATTATAATGTTCTTTTAAAGATTTTTGATCAAAAGTATATGTGTGCCAACACTCTGTTGTATGTGTCAAACGTGGACATTAACAAAGCCACAAGAAAGAAAGATTACGACCTATGAGATTTGCTAGGAGAGACAATATTGTCGAAACAAGAACAAGACAACGCACAAAACTAAATTGATAGGTAGAAAATCATTGGGTTCCGTCGCCTAATGCCAATTCAACCTTCCAGAAAATACCAGCTCGTTTATAACATAGGGCGATTGGGTTTCCCCAACGGCGGAAGACCCAGAATCAGGCAGATAGAAAATTTTAGAGATATCCTAAACCACATTGGCTCACAACCACGTCTCACGGCACACGTGGATAAGACCAGATATATATATATATATATATATATATATATATATATATATAGATAGATAGATAGATAGATAGATAGATAGATAGATAGATAGATAGATAGATAGATAGATAGATAGATAGATAGGTAGATAGATAGAAAGAGAGAGAGAGAGAGAGAGAAAGAGAGAGATAGAGAGAGAGAGAGAGAGAGAGAGAGAGAATGAAAAAATAAGCCTTGTCAATTTCATTTGAACTGTCAGGAACCGACAGAGCCACTTGCGTGTTAAAATCGTGAATTCCTCTGTCTGCAGTGTGTTATCAACAGCAATGGCCTTCGTTCCTTTCATAGCATAGACAAATGACAACCTTCCTCTAGCAAGTTTGGTATTGAGCTGTCCTTTTAGCTTCTCTCGTTGAGGTCCGGGGATCGAAGTTCATTTTCAGTCTCTTCTACAAGTGTTTCTTGGTTGACCTTTCTTCCTCTTCCCCTGTGGATTCCATGTCAGAGCATGTAGTGTGTACACATACATTTTATTGGAGCAAACTTATTTGTAATCAAATATAATTCATCATCATCATGTAGCACGTCCTTCGTAGAACGTTGCTATCTTCACAGCCAATCGATATGAATCTCGGTCTGCAGTCGATCTTCCCGCCTGCTCCATGTTCAAATTGAGAGTTTCCTTGATATCTTGTATCCACCTTCTCCTTGGTCGACCCCAGCGTCACCTTCCTGGTACTATGCCCTCCATGACCGTTTTTTTCAGTTCTTCAGGACGTTCAACATGGCCGAAAAAATTCAATTTCCGAAACATAACAATGGAATATATATATATATATATATATATACATATATATATATATATATATATATATATATATACATATATATATATATATATATATATATATATATATATATATATACGTTCTGAAATATATGTAGGACAAATAAATAACAAAGAGTTAAATAACATTATACATTACACATATACAGTAAGATACATAATCTGAGTTTTCGATGTATAAAGGTCTTTATCATGGACTGGACAAACGGAAACGACGTAAAAACAGTTCCCAAATAGTTTATTAGTGGTCTCGAGGTAAGACGCCGGCTTCTGGTCCTCGAGGTCGCGGATTTTTCACGTGGACTTTCTGGTGTTTACCCTGATCTCTGAGTAGTAGAGATCGTATGCCCGTGTGTCAGTGAAAACGAGAGCCACATAGTCTTGCTGACAGATGCTCTCGCCGTAGTCACAGCGCTAAAAAGCCAGAAAAACACTGAGCTTAATGACTTAAGAGCAGCACTCTGCAAACTGTGCCAGCTGTCCGCACCAAAAAGGGTAGTGGTACAGTGGGTTCCGTCACACTGCAACATCCAAGGCAACGAGGAGGCAGACAGACTGGCAAAAGAAGGTGCAAGGCTACCACAAACAGATACCAGTATAACGTACGAAGAGTCAAAACGGCTTATCAAAGCCAGGTACATGACTAAATGGGAAACCGAACATACTGGTTACACCAAAAACGATGCCTATTACCAGTTGAACCGAAGAGAGCAGGTCGTTGTCTTCAGACTTCGCACTGGCCACAATAGACTGAGGTACCACCTATTCAACAAATTGAAGATAGGGTGTACCGACGAATGCCCGTGCGGTACTGGTAAAATGACCACTGAACATCTGCTGCAGAACTGCCCGACATACGAGGATCAGAGAGAGCAGATGTGGCCATTACCAGTGGAACTGCAAGACAAGCTCTATGGTAGTGGCGAGAGTCTCAGGATGACCGCCGCTTTTTTCGAGAAAATAATGGTTACTGTCTGACTGTGTACGCAGAAGAAGAAGAAGTATGCCCGTGTGTAGTGTCGCGCACTTTCATAAAAATCCATCGGCAGTTGGAAATCAGAAAGAATAGGCTTAACGGTCGCTGTCTGTGCAAAATTCAAAATTATCTTAAAAATCTACCCATTCTACTACGGGACCTGGCCGGTGCGACAGAACTCGTGCATTGTGCTGAGATTCTTCACAAATATATAGAAGAACAGAGCACTTCTGGTTTAAACTACGTACACATAATTTGATTCTATATCAACTAAACCATTTGGAATATGAGAAATACAGATTTGGGATAACAAAATAACAAATTCTACCACCGCATTCTCTCTCTCTCTCTCTCTCTCTCTCTCTCTCTCTCTCTCTCTCTCTCTCTGACCCCAGTGTGATATTAGTATTTCTTAATGTCGTGTCACTTTGTTCTTCAGGATGTTGAAAGTGCCCATCAGCGCTTTTAAGATGTTCACGGGACCAAAGAGAATGTCTTTTAAGCGAGGTAACCAACCCCGCCTTATTTGTGTTGGTTTGCAAGTCTGCAGACACAACGCTTCCAGACCTGGGGCACTCGTCGCCAATACTCTCAAACCCCTAGCGGGGTCTTCTGTTCATCTGGTCGCGATCGTAAAGAATATTTATCAAATTCTTTTTGGAATTTCCATCCTACCACTTCCATCCATTTTATGCGTCGACTGTCAGTTTGAAAGACCCTTTTGGAGGGAAAGTCTGTGCTGAAGTAATATGGCGGAAATAAAGTAGTCTAGCAATACCCTATGTGCGCTCTCAGTTATTCACAGACTTCCTGTTTGTCATTTTTTATACTTCAATAAATTATGTGAATCGGGTAATAGTATTAAGCTGCCAATTTGCCCGAAATCTGGCCTGATCTTCAGTAAATCTCGAAGCGGCTGGTAAAATCTCATAGATGTTCATGATCCATTTGGTTTAATGGAGACGAGACACCATTGAATTGTCAAAGTTGCCAGCACTACGTTGTTAGCCCAAGGAGAGTGAGAAATTAAGATATTGTAGTAGAAAGCGAAATTCAAAGACAATTAGACTATTTTTTTTTTTTTGCTTTCGCCTCATTTTCTCTAATCCCCAAGGCGGTGTGCGTTGCACTATGGTTTAAAAAAAATCTTTTGCGCCTGTCGGCCCATTGCATCATCCGACTTCAGCATGCATTTTATGTAAGGGTCTGCTTCCTCCTGCATTTTCTAAGGGTTTGCTGCCCCGGGGCAACGGCCGCTGCTGTGATGGGGATCGAACCCAGCACCTTCGGATTGGGAGCCGTGTGACTTAACCACTAGCCCACGTCGACCCCAACTAGACAAGTGAAAACAAAAATAAAAATTACGAACGTGGTCGATCGTACCTGTGAGGAAGAAATATGGGGAGAGGGGTAGTGGCTACATAAACTTTCCAAGCATTTGGTAAACAATTGAATAAACAGGTTGTGCATGAAGCTAGGTCTGTTATAGCGAAGTTCAGATTGATACAGAAAAAAACTGCTAAGAGACTGCATCGAGTACATTGACGCAAACGTTTTGTTTGAGGTTAAAATTCAATGAAGATCCCCATGGTTGACATGATGGACATAGGGGAGTAGAAAAGAGCAGTAAAGGATAGACATGATTAAATGAAGAGAAAGGAAACAGATATATGGTTTTCTCTTTTTGTCCAAATTACTTTTCTTCCATTTCTTTGTCTAGTAGAATTGGGGATAGAACAGCTCATTTCAGGTGAGTGAGCAAGTTAAGGTAGCAGTGAAAAAGGCAAATGCAATGTTAGGTATGATAAAAAGAAATATTAAACATAGGAGCAAGGAAGTGATCGTCAAACTGTATAAAGCTTTAGTTAGACCTAGATTAGAGTACTGTGTACAGGTGTGGAGTCCTTATCATAGAGGGGACATAAACATGCTAGAAAGAATACAAAAAAGAGCGACAAAGATGATAGTTGGATTCCAGAATTACAGTTATGAGGAACGACTCAGAAAAACGGGCCTACAGTGTCTCGAAGAGAGAAGAATTCGTGGTGACTTAATACAGGTTTATAAGATGATCAGAGGAATCGACAAATTAGACTATAACAAGTTTTTTAAAATACAGCCACCTACAATAACACAAGGGCATAGCTACAAGCTGATTAAAGAGAGGTCCAGGTTAGATATTAGGAAATATTTTTTTAGTCAGAGAGTGGTGTCTGCTTGGAATGCATTGCCAGGGGAGGTAGTGGAGGCAGGGACAGTTAATGCATTTAAGAATAAACTGGATGCGCATAGATTTTAGAGCAAGGTGATGTAAATGTAACTGGTTGTATACAGACTCTGCAGGGTCTTCTAAACCAGTATAAAGACGTTAAGTTAAGTTCAGCCGTTAATGGACTCTGTGAAGATCAAAACCTGTTTATAAACATAAATATAATAAAGATAATTACCACGACAGAACACAATGTTGGCATAGATTTACAGTGGGTGGTGAGGAAATAGATCAGGTTATACATTGGGCATATATGGGCTCCAGAATGGATAAAAATAGCGATTGATCGAAAGAAATCAGAAGAAGACTAGCCATGGCAATGCAGAGACTGAATAGCCTGAAGAAATCATGGCAGAGCACAAGCAAAATGATGAAAGTAAAAGTCTTGAGAGCTTGTGTTTTTCCTGTGGCAGGTTATGGCTGTGAATCATTGACGATTACCAAAACTTCCAGACAAAGAATCGAATCCTTCGAGTCAAAATGTAACAGAAAGATCCTCAGAATACCATGGACGGAGAAAATGACAAATGTAGATATTCGGAAAGAGTTGAGCATAAAAGAGAACTGGTTTATCAATTCCATTTTGGCTAGAATATGCAAATACTTTGGTCACATCAAGAAACACAACGGTCTCGAGAGAACAGTGATGGAAGGTATGGTGCCAGGCAAAAGAGGAAGGAGTAGACCAAGTAAACGATGGCACCAAGATATCGAGGAATGCCGGGATATGACTGGGACGTAGGCTGGAGTTTTGGCCAGGGAACGAGTTTCTTTCAGACTGACTGTGATGGGAGCGACGTTCTATAAAGTACATGCTACATGATGAATGGCAGCAGGGGACTACTACAGTTGATCGCATTGATTGATATCGTGTCTGATTTGTAGAACTTCTGGTCGCATTGATTGATATCTGGTCTGATTTGTAGAACTTCTGGTCGCATTGATTGAGAACTAGTCTGATTTGTAGAACATCTGGTCGTGTTGAAAGAGATCTAGATATATTGAATGAAGTCTGGTCACATTTAAGGAGATTTCGAAAGACTAAAAGATTATTGTTCAAATTGAAGCAGATCTCGAAATACTACAAATGTTTTGTTCAAATTGAAGCAGATCTCGATAAACTAAAAGAGTTTTGTTCACATTGAAGGTGATCGTGACATACTGAAAAAAGTTTGTTCACATTGAAGGAAATCTCGATAAACTAAAAGAGTTTTGTTCACATTGAAGGTGATCGTGACATACTGAAAAATGTTTGATCAAATTGATGGAAATCTCGACACACTGAAAGAAGTTTGATCAAATTGATGGAGATCTCGACAGACTGAAAAAAGTTTGATCAAAGTGATGGAGATCTCGACACACTGAAAGAAGTATGTTCAATTTGAAGGAGATCTCGATAAACTGAAAGCGGTCTGGTCACATTGAAGAAGATCTCGGCATAGTGCAAAAGGTCTTAGTCATATTAAAGGAGATCTCGACATAGTGAAATCGGTCTCTTTACATTAAAGGAGATCAATTTACAATGAGGGAATCTCATAAAATTGAACAGTGATTAAGGTCTGGTCATTTTCAAGGAGGTCTTTTCAATTTAAATTTACTTAACGTCTTTATACTGGTTTGGAAGACCCTGCAGAGTCTGTATACAACCAGTTACATTTACATCACCTTGCTCTAAACACTATGCGCATCCAGTTTATTCTTAAATACATTAACTGTCACTGCCCCCACTTCCTCCCATGGCAATGCATTCCAAGCAGACACCACTCTCTGACTAACAAAATATTTCCTATTATCTAATCTGGACCTCTCTTTAGTCAGCTTGTAGCTATGCCCTCTTGTTATTGTGGGTGGCTGTATTTTAAAAAAACTTGTTATAGTCTAATTTATCCATTCCTCTGATCATCTTATAAACCTGTATCAAGTCACCACGAATTCTTCTCTCTTTTAGACACTGTAGGCCGGTTTTTCTGAGTCTGTCCTCATAACTGTAATTCTGGAATCCCACTGTCATCTTTGTCGCTTATTTGTGTATTCTTTCCAGCATGTTTATATCCCCTCTATGATTAGGACTCCACACCTGTACACAGTACTCCAATCTAGGTCTAATTAAAGCTTTATACAGTTTGACTATCACTTCCTAGCTCCCATGTTAAATATTTCTTTTTATCATATCTAACATTGCATTTGCCATTTTCACTGCTACCTTAACTTTCTCACTCACCTTTCCTGTACGATCTATTACAACCCCTAGGTTCCTTTCCTTATCTATCTTTCTAATATTGTTCTCTCCCATTCTGTAATTATGTCCCATATTGGATCTACCCATGTGGATGACTGTACATTTATCTACATTAAACTCCATTTGCCAGCTTACAGACCGTTCTCGAATTTTATCTAAATCCGACCTCAAAATATCCACTTCCGCTTTAGATGAGACACTACTGCATAGTTTTGTTTTATCAGCAAATTTTGCAATCATGGATCCCATATCAATGTCCAAATCATTTATATCTATAAAGAACAAAATTGGTCCCAAAACCAAAAATTGAAAGAGGTCTAGCCCCATTGAAAGTAGTACATTCGAAACCAAGGAGATCGCGACACATAGGAAGAGGTAAGAAAATATATTTCTCGTCTCGTGATACATTTCTCGCGACAGGTAATACATTTCTTGACAAGTAACACATTTCCGGTCAGTTAAAACATTTCTTGACAGGTAATACAATTTTAGTCAGGTAATACATTTCTCGTCAGGTAATAGATTTCTAGTCAGGTAATACATTTTATATTAGGTAATACATTTTACATCAGGCAATACATTTTTCGTCAGGTAATGCATTTCTGGTCAGTTAATGCATTTCTGGGTAGGTAATGCATTTTTCGTGGTGTAAAATATTTATGGTCAGGTAATACATTTCTGGTCAGGTAATCTATGTCTGGTCAGGTTATATGTTTCAGTCTCAAATTTACCTCTAAAAATTTCAATTTAAAAAAAAAATAATTTCCAGCTTAGATTGGCACAAATTTTCTTAATTTTAACCAAAATAGTCCCCGATTAATTGTTCCATTATCTAATTGTCTTTCTGCAGATTCCATGGAACCGCCATATCCGGAACCACAATTTCTACCAAGACTTCTGAACGTTACAGCCAGAGAAGGTGGCAAAGCTGTGCTACCATGTGCTGTACATTACCTGGGAACAAAGCAGGTCAGTCTGTTATCTGGGTTTTTTCTTTTTAATTCAATATTATGAACGTGTCACATATCTGGGATCATTGATCAGTAAAGAGGGAACGAAGCCAGAGATAATTGCAAGAATAACACAAACAACAGCGGCGCTGACTAGGCTGAAACCAATATGGCAAGACAAGCGGCTCGCCCTCGGCATAAAAGTTAGACTAATGCCCTCTTTGGTGCTATCAATATTAATGTATGCCTGCCAGACCAGGACCATTACAGTAGATATCCAGAGCAGAATAAATGCAATGAGAATGAGGTGCTATAGAAAACTCCTAAATGTTACATATAAAGATCGTGTCACGAACGTAGAAATACGACAGAGAGTTGAAGATGCAATTGGCCCTTTTGAAGATCTGTTCACAACAATCAAAAGACGAAAAATGGCCTGGTACGGGCACGTCACGAGGTCCAACGGAATTATCAACTCGATACTCTTTGGTTCCGTACCAAGACAGAGAGGGCGAGGGCGTCCAAGGAAGAGATGGGTGGGCAACATCACTGAGTGGTCAAGCCTTCACCCCAGTGAGATACGACAGGCGGCGGCAGACAGAAAAGGATGGCGAGGGATTTTGGGAGTGTTTTCATGTGTGCCCCAACGACCTGATGGGTTACGGGATGAACTGAGCTGAATTATGAACTCCGTGACGGTTCGTGGGTGGACAGCCTTCTTAAAATAAATAAGGAAAGGTGTAGCTACTGTTCCGTTCTCGTGGCCTTCTTGCTCCATTCTCTCAAACACCTCCTTGCGTGGCTCAAATCGGATTTTCAAGTCCATGATTTTCTGATTATCCATTACAATGTCTAATATCTGTCCATTACCTACTTACTTTTCCTTTCCTGGACACCACGTCAGACATCATGTTTTAAATGTTCAACCACGATGACTGCCTTGTCATTACCCCTCGACATGTCACCCATATTGCGTGTTTCTAGACGGTTCGAGTAGATCATCAGGTGGCCTGGTTCTTGTTTTGCTCTACAGTCGCATGTCACGTAATCTCTGTATCTCCATCTCTTGTAGTACTTTCTGCAGAGTTATAGACCAGTTCACAGTTTATTTAATTACAAGGTACTTCCATGTTGGGTAAGGCAAATGGTGTCCAGGCGCAGGTTCCTCCCGCAGTTCGATCATGGGGACCTGCGTCAGTTGATTCCATTTTCTTATATGACGATTTCTGGGACTAATCAACTTGTATGTAGGATCTGTTGATTGCAATAAACTTCGTCTGTCCCTTGACACTTTCCTCGATGCTCTCTCTTTCCATTTTCAAATAGCCTCACAAAGACTACATCAGAATCCCTATTGTCAGCTCGTCCATTAACATTAACCGCACCACGATAAACCATAATGATATTACGCATTTGCTGTCTTATTTTTTTCGCTCATCCTGTTTTACCTCTCAGCGCCAGGCTGTGAAGAGATCTCTAGAACGAGCCATACTGTATACTTGATGCACAGTAACATTCATCGCCACAAATATTCCTGTAAACCACTTTTTCATGGTTGACCTTTAGCCTTGAATCCGTTGTATCTAAATGGCATTTACTTTCTGCAATACGCAAAATAAATAGCCAAGTTCGTGTGTACCTTCCAAAGCAATGATTTGTAGTTGCAGAATGAGTGCATGGGTGCATTTACACGAGTGGTGTCCTAGATCATTTACACGAGTGGTGTCCTAGATCATTTACACGAGTGGTGTCCTAGATCATTTACACGAGTGGTGTCCTAGATCATTTACACGAGTGGTGTCCTAGATCATTTACACGAGTGGTGTCCTAGATGTAAGAAATGTTACAAATGTCATCTTCAAATAATGTCGTTAAAGACGACTGAAGATGGTTGTGCTTTGTGGCTCGCAATCTCATCGTTAAAAGAAGACTGCTATTATAATCAACCACGGCTAATGCTCGATTACAAGCATCCTCTGTAAGGGGTTCAGATGCAGTTAAAACGTGTGCTTCATATTTGGAGCCAAATAGTTCAGTTCAGTTCAGGTCCATCTCCGCATGGAAGGTCGGCTGCAATGGATCTTGCCGTAATTGTGCAATCTGAGAGGCTTTCTCGAGTCCATCTCCTGATGTTATCCACACACATAAAGCTGTGTCTGCCTCTTGAACGACTGCCTTCAATCCTACCCTCCAGTACGGTCTTCAACAAGGAGGTATGTCGTGTTATATGACCAAAATAACGTAACTGTCTCACCCTGATTTCGGTCATTAATTCTCGTATCACCCTCAACCACTCCAATACCTCAAAATTTGTCTTCTTCTCTCTTTTCAAGAAATGCAACCCACTCTTCTATATACCCACATTCCGAAGGCGTCAATCAGGTCAGGGCAGGTCAGGTCAGGTCAGGTCATCCCGCAACCGGTGAGGTTGTTGGGGCACACATGAAGACATCCTCATTACCCCACGCCATCCATCTGTCAGATGCCGCTGCCTGTAACTCTTCTGGTCGGAGATTGGTCCATTCTTTTATGTTGTCCTCAATACACTTTTCGAATTTGTTATTCATTGTTCATGTTGCAGTGCCATAAAGTAGTAACGAGCATACATTACACCTGACAATTCTCATTTTTAAATTATGTTTTATCTGTTTGGATGTCAGTATGTTGTCGAATACCAGCTTGACCATACCTATTCTCTTTCTGATTTCTTTTGCACAGCTGCCTTCTTCCGTTATTATATAACCTAAAAAGGAGAAACTGTACCTGTTCAAGTAGTTGATCTTTTATTTGTATCTGCATCCATGGTTTCTTGTCACTTTTCCCAATTATCAGGACCTTGATTTCTTTATGTTTATGTCTAATTCAAACTCTTGACTTATTGTGTATTTTGTTATCACAAGCTCCTGTAATTCTTGCTCACTTTTCCCCATCTAAACTGTATCATCCGCATATCTTAGATTGTTCAATGCCACTCCTCCAATGACAAGCCCTGACATCCCCTCTATCTGTTTGAATATTTGTTCTGTGTAGATATTAAAAAGACAAGTTAATAATACACATCCCTGTCTCACTCCTCTTTTACATCTATACACGGAGAGCATAACTTTCATAGTGTTATTGTACCAGTTTGCTCCGAGTGTAGATTACGGAGCAGTCTTATGTCTTTACCATCTAGATCTATTTCTTGGAGACATTTAATTAATTTTGCATATTTAACTCAGTCAAAAGCTTTTGGTAGTCTATAATGCAAGTATAGATATAAGCGAAATAGTGAGCAATTGCAAATACTTGGAAACGGGTTTACTTTTAAATGGGTCACCTGCAGAGATGACTTATGCTTTATATTCGGCGAAATAGAGAACTAATTAACCTTCAGTAATTTCGCTGAGGCTGTCTTGGACACCTACCTCGGAGCTGGTTACTGCTTCAATGACTTCTCACATAGTTTTTATTTGCTATCACTAGATTGAGATATAACTAAAGAAATTCCCACTCGTGCTGTTTTGCCTCCTGAAGCTTTCACCATCTGTCAAACATTTGAAATTCTAAATCACTGAGCAAACACACAGCTCAGTTTGTCCAACTCCATTGGCATTGTTAACATGATACGAAAGATGGAAATAGACAAAAACACTAGAAAATAAACTGAATGGATTACGAAAATGAAAATAAATGTCTTAGAAAACTTTTCAACATTAGTTTATAAGTTTTCAATACCAACAAACTAATAAGAGAAATCATCAACCAGTCAAGTGTTTCTACCATCATCAGAAACAATGCGATGTACATAAATCGGTCATGTTCTAAGAGTGAAAAACGGCACACTTCCACCACAATTGTGGGGGCTACAAATGGCAGAAGAAAGAGATGAAGTCCAAAAGAGACTCTTCACAGAAGGTGCATCAGAGATAACTCAACAATGGGTCTAAACAACATACAAAAACAGACAAGTAGTGTCATTCCTTTCAAACCGGAAACCACTTGTTTCTGCCTTATGAGCCGGATATAGATAAATGTCCATTAGGCAAAGCCCGTTTCTATCACTCTAGCAAAGAAATCTAAATTTGATTTCTCACCATGCAGCATAGATGCATCAGAATTATCACGTATCAGCTGTTTAACTTCAACACCGGTTTTAATGTAAAGCTTTGAACTAGGCAATCCATAAAAAATATGACAATACAGCTAATTTTAGACGGCGTACACAACCTTTGGGCCATTATTTTCTTCCGGTCATGTTGTAGGGAGCGATAATGGAGGTTGCCAATGGGTCTAGGAATCTCAACATATAAAAATCGTTGCTAATGAAATCCTATTGCAAATAAATGGATTTTTTCTTCTTCTTTGGCGTCTGTCCTAGAAAGGATGTTCTGATGTGTCGCTGTTTGTTGTTGTTTGCGAATGCCCACAATGAGTAGGTTACTCTTTTGTGCGCTCTGAAAAGGACGTTAAGTGGCGGGTTGCAGTAGCTTTCCTCACATCCCGAGCGTGAAGATGAAGGTGGACCGGGGTTGATCCAGGCAGTTGTGCTATGCTTGACTTCCTCTGCGTGTCACTCACTACCACGAGGATCATGTCGATCTCTCACTACGTTAGGCAAGCTGCGATGAAAACAGGCCGTTTCCAGTGAGGGTTACTAGGAAGCCGAGGTGAGGGTCTTGGCCAGTATATTTTCCCTGACACTGACTAACATGTCTGATCAGTATATTGTGCCTGACACTGACTAACATGTCTGATCAGTATATTCTGCCTAACACTGACTAACATGTCTGATCAGTATATTTTGCCTGACACTGACTAACATGTCTGATCAGTATATTTTGCCTGACACTGACTAACATGTCTGATCAGTATATTTTGCTTGACCAGACGTAAGTCTTCCTCCCAACTGATGTGTAGTAGTTTACAACTAGGCAGATATATTTATTTTCCTTTTGACTCGACATATTCGACTTCAGTTGGATGTTTTGGGGAACTTGTTTTCCTATTCCACTGAGAACCATATTCTCTTAGCCAGACTAAACTAGTGCAGTCTGTTCCCAGGCCCGCGTTTGGTAGGGAAAAAGGGTTTTGGTCAGTTCGGTTTAGCTGATCGGGATGAAGCAAATGAATCGTTGTCTGTTGTCAGCTGTGCTGCATCGTAGTCCCCAATTAGATTCAGGTTATCCTAAAAGCTGGTAGGGGAGCGTGTAGCCTAGTCGACAATGAACTGATTTGCTAGACTGGGATTACAGCTTGCCAGGGTTTTAGATCATGGGCAGACAGGAAGAAATCTAGACCGTGAATCGTGCCTGGCACAACCTCTTCTCAAGTTGTAAATATGTAACTGACGTTTGAGTTGGGGAAGGTAAAAACAGCAGGAAAGGGAACTTGCCACTCCCCCTCACATAAGCTGAGGCTTAGTACATGAGGAGTTATCTTCATCCATGACGGCAATGGTTGCTCTGGCACTTACCTATGCCTTTAAAAGTTTGTTAGGGAAAACCAAATATGTGTTGGACATATGGTTTACTGTTTGAAATGATAATCAAATGATGAAAATGGTTTACATATTTTGTCAGTACTGTTTTTGTGAGGAAGGTTTTTTTCTGTCACATGATAGGACGTGAGTGAGTATTAAAATGGAAATGCGTGGTAACATTAAGAAGAAAAATAAATCCGCAGTTTCGCAAATGCGAAGTGATTTGTTAATAATTAGTTTATCTGATGGAAACGAAAAGGCAATCCAGCAGTTAGAAACACCTGAAGGGATCAGCAAGAGTGTGTAGAACCAGCGAATTATATGGATCATTAGTATCTACACTCTTCGTCCTTTGCTGAGAGGGACTAAACACCTATTGGACGACGCGAAATGCAAATACGTTGATTTTTAACAGAACATAACAAAAGTTAGGGCGCGAGCGATGTATTCAAAGTACAGAGTAGATGTTTTTATTTTATAAGATTGCGACAGAGATCGCTTAGTTATGAATAATTTAAGCACTGTGATGGAACAAACAAAAGATAATAAATAAGAAAGGAAAATAACAATCAATCCATTATGGAACTACGAACTCCTTGAAAACGAATGCGCCTCGCTGCTAGAACGAAATACTTAATTCTATTTGGCTAGCTAGACAACCTATAGATTGTGTCATATATTTGTATTTCCGGCCTTCGTGGATACGTTGTTTTTTCATTACCATGTCTCGGAGTATCACAGGACTAGGTACTACATTGCATAACTGTACTCTGTGGTTTCTTAGCATCCGTACAGATATGATTTTATGTAGAGACTTGTAAATATATGTGGAGAACTGAAAACATATGTTGAGAGGTATATATGTGGAGAATTGTAAGCATTTGTTGAGAATTTAAGGTATATGTGTGGAGAATTGTAAGCATTTGTTGAGAGCTGACGGAATATGTGTGGAAAATTGTAAGGGTTTGTTGAGAGCTGACGGAATATGTGTGGAAAATTGTAAGCATTTGTTGAGAGCTGACGGAATATGTGTGGAAAATTGTAAGCATTTGTTGAGAGCTGACGGAATATGTGTGGAAAATTGTAAGGGTTTGTTGAGAGCTGACGGAATATGTGTGGAAAATTGTAAGCATTTGTTGAGACCTGACGGAATATGTGTGGAAAATTGTAAGCATTTGTTGAGAGTTGACGGAATATGTGTGGAAAATTGTAAGCATTTGTTGAGAGCTGACGGAATATGTGTGGAAAATTGTAAGCATTTGTTGAGAGCTGACGGAATATGTGTGGAAAATTGTAAGCATTTGTTGAGAGTTGACGGAATATGTGTGGAAAATTGTAAGCGTTTGTTGAGAGCTGACGGAATATGTGTGGAAAATTGTAAGCATTTGTTGAGAGTTGACGGAATATGTGTGGAAAATTGTAAGCATTTATTGAAAGTTAAAGGTATATGTTGAGATTTGAAAGTATATGTTGAGAGTTGAAAGTATATGTTGAGAGTTGAATTAATATATTGAGAATTGTAAGCGTTTGTTGAGAGTTCGAGTATATGTGGAGAATTGTATGTATAAGTTAGAGGTATAACTGTCTTTAGAAAGTTGCAGTTACATGTTCTGTTCTGTTTTATTAATAAGATTCGACTTCACTGCACTTCTCGTGGCGTTCAAGTCAAACTGGGACTTTTTTCTTTAAGGAAAAACACATTGTTTTAAAGTAGTCAAAATGCCATTTTTTTATAAATAATCTTCTGCAACGTTCATGCACTTATCCCAGAGTATTCGTAATGCCTGAAAAGCAACAGAGTAGAAAGATTTTGCAGTATGTTTGAACGAATCCAGGACAGCCTGTTTCACTCTGTCACCAGTAATGAAATGTTGACCTCTCACGAATTAGTGTACGCGTCTAAACAGGTGGAAATCGCTTGAATTGAGTGTTGGGCTGTAAAGTTGATGTACCAAAACCTCGTTGCTGCAGATGGCACATAGTTCTGTGAGCCGTATCAGGTCGATCGTTGTCTTGCAGAAGCAGGACGCCCTTTGTGATCAAACCAGGCCGTTATTTCTTCATACGGTTATGCGCATCACTCAAAATGCGTATGTACTGTTCACTGTTGCTAGGGACACCATGGGGAAGATGAATGAAGCCAGGTTTGTCCTAGAAAACACTCGCCATCACTATTTGGGTTGAGAGCCACCGTGGTCGGGATTATCACTCACGGATGTAAGGCATTCTCTAAAACGTTTATCATCATGTAGCATGTCCTTTGTAGAACGTCGCTCCCATCACAGTCTGTCTGAAAGAAACTCGTTCCCTTGCCAAAACTCCAGCTTCCGCCACTGTCATACTCAGGCACTCCTGGATATCTTGGTGCCATCGTCTTCTCTGTCTACCCCTTCCTCTTTTGCCTGGCACCATACCTTCCATCACCGTCCTCTCAAGACCGTTGTGTCTCTTGATGTGACCAAAGTATTTGCATTTTCTAGCCAAAATGGAATTGATAAACCAGTTCTCCTCTATGCTCAACTCTTGCCGAATGTCTACATTTGTTCTTTTCTCTGTCCAGGGTATTCTGAGGATCTTTCTGTAACATTTTGACTCGAAGGATTCGATTCTTTGTCTAGAAGTTTTGGTAATCGTCCATGCTTCACAGCCATAAGCTGCCACAGGAAAAACACAGTTTAAAAACGTTTACACCGTTGAAATGTCTCACTGCGGATGAGTGTTTCATCGCTGTATTGTGATTGCAGTCTTTTTAAATTGTCAATAGTTTTACGCCTTCTTTGGAAAGAAACTTCATCACAACACGCTGTCGCATGCAAGCAGTAACAGTGTTGTCCGCCATTATTATTTATCTTTAACGTGACTGATCAATGGCAAGTGGGCCGCCTAGCAGTAATATGACACAAGTGCCCCTAACTAATGATAGTAGTTCCAGCACGCTATATTCTATTCAAGTAGAACTAGAATAAAATATCCTGGTTTAACTTGAACGCGGCTCGTAATTTATAAACATTTTGTGCGACTGTAACATAAATAGTATTAATTAATTGAGTCACTTCCAGTTTTATGTATTTATTATCTATATCATTCAATCCACCAATGCCCCTCGCTTCTAACGCGGCATGGGCCATTTACAACCCTCCTCTAGCAAGTTCCATCCTGGGATACCCTTTCTGTCTTTCTCCAGTTGAAATACAAGGACCGACCGATCCATTTCTACAAGCTCTTCTCCAATTACTTCTTGGTGTACCTCGCTTCCTTTTCCCCATTGGATTCCATGTCAGCTCCAACCTGACAACGTTTGCTTGTTTTTTATGTAGCTTGTGTTTAACCGAATTCCTTTTCATGTTTTTGATTTCTTGCACCACAAGTTGTTATAAGCTTCCTCACCGTGTTTGGCCAACCTATACCCATTTTCCTTCGTACAGTTTTATTGACGAACTACTGGTGTTTTCTCTGTATTGCCTTTGTCGATTTACAAGTTGCTTATTGCTAGAGTCCTTATTTCTACGGATTTTATTTGACATGGTCGAAATATACAACGTTTTACCTACCAAAATGTCAAGATGAGTGGAAATGTTTCTGCTTGCGTTTGGCTGCAGGGAACTTGTGTCTACTAAATCAGCAATAGTCTGCTGTCACATAATGGCGGGATTAATGTAGATTATTCAGTAGGTCTTATGTCATAATTGAAAGCAAATCATTGTGTAATCAGTTTAAGTGTTGAAAACGATCTTTCACAAAATTTTTGACCATAAGTGTTGGAAACGATCTTTTAACCTAAGCATTTAGTGACCATGAATGCTGCAAACGATCTTTCACCAGAACATTTAGTGACCATAAGTGTTGAAAACGATCTTTCACCAAAGTAGTGACCATACATGTTGAAAACGCTCTTTTAACCTGAGCATTTAGTGATCGTAAATATTTAAAACGATCTTTCACCAGAATATATACTGACCATAACTGTTGAAAACGATCTTCCATGAAAGCATTTAGTGACCATAACTGATAAAAACAATATTCCACCAAAGCATCTAGTGACCACAATTGATGACACCGATGTTCCATCGGACCATTTAGTGACCATAAATTATAAAAACTATCTTCCATCAGAGCATTTAGTGACCACACTCGTCCAAAACAAGAGTAACACGACTTGATCCTTTCTATATGCACACATAATATTACCATCAAAAATTACACTGAATATAGACTGGGTATGGCATTTCAAAGCGTTAGCACTGCTGACATTTGTAGTTTCAGAATCTCTGCGACACAGGCACTTTTTAAAAGTGGGAGCTCAACAGCTCAATAATCACTAATGTCCTTGCCGATATATTTTGATCAGTTGATAGAGATGTTTTTGTGTTTTTGACATTTATCTTTCTGCATGTCTGATATATATATATATATATATATATATATATATATATATATATATATATATATATATATATATATTATATATACACGCACACACATGATGAAGAGTCTTTAAGTAACATACATTTTATTATAAAGTACACAGAAGAATATGTACAAAGGACAATTTTATTTCAAGACACAATATGGCTCTTTAGTAATACTCCATGTATGGATTGTGACGATCGAGCAGTATGAGCATGCGCAATATAACATACAATTTGACCGTCCTACTGTCGACTTGTATCGTGGAAGAACAAAAAGCCGTTATTGTTGGGGTTTTATTGTGGTCATGAGTTATGGCTAAACGTACCTTCTGATCACCAACCAAAATAAAAAGAACGGTTAGCCATATGCATGAAGTTCAGATTAATGCCTACATTGGTTCTGTCAGTATTCATCTTTGCTTGTGAGACATAGGCAATTACAAATGACTTCTAGCGGAGGATACAGGCCTTTGAGATGAGATGTTTCCGGATACTTCTAAACGTGACGTACAAAGACCGAGTTACAAATGAGAAATACCAGAAAGAATTACAACAGCAATAGGGTATTTTGAAGATCTCCTGACAACGGTCAAAAGACGGAAACTCGCTTTGGTACAGCCACATATCGAGATCAAACGATCTTGAAAATACGAATCTGCACGAAAAGGTGCATGGCGGACGACGAAGAGGTCGTCTTAAAAAGAGAAAGGAGGACAACATACAAGAATTGACCAATCTCTGACCACAGGCAGCCGCCGCTGACAGTGATGGGTGGCGTGGAGTTGTGATGGTATCTTCATGTGTACCCCAACAACCTCACCGTTTACGAGATGATTTGGCTTGACTTGACAGAAAGTATGAACACTTTTGAAATCTACAGACGAATAAATGTTTCTCCATTTGAGACACATTTTTTAAAGCCAAAGGACAATATCTGAATGGGTAGAAATGACGAAACATCATTGATGAATCGCGGTGTTGAATACCAAGTATGCGTGTCAATGATACAGTTATAAATAAGATCAAACAACTAGCCTGTAGCAACAGGCGAGCCAGCATTGAATAAAAAGCCGTAGATTTCAACATGAGTCACGGGGCTGTGCATAAAATTGTCCATGATGACCAGGGTTATAGGAAAGTGTGTAGTAGATTGGTCCCAAGCATCTTGCAGCGAGGTAATGGAGGCGGTGCAATTTTGGTTAGAGATCAAACCAAAAGACTCTTTTTAGAGGGCATCCACAAGCTAACAGACAGGTGTACAAAGCCTGATGCCAGGAACGGGGACTATGTTGGTAAATGAGATACATTTCATGTAAAAGTGTTGTTAATAAAATTGCTGTTACTTAAATCTTATAAAGCTTATACAAACCGTTAAGTTTGAAAATGTCATTATCCTCCGATTGCAGACCGCTGAAAACATGGCGTGTGGGATACGGAATCCATTAAGAGTTGAACAGGCGGTGATTCAGTTTCTAACAGCTGAAGGATGTCGACCAGTTGACATTCATTGCAAATGGGGACAAAAGTGTGTCGAAGACAACAGTGAAGTCTGGACAACGATGTTTAAAGGACGAAATTTACTGCAGCAATATGCGACTGACCTGGTCTCGGCAGGTCTTTCGTTAACACTGCCTGCATTCTGCAATGAGTTCAATGCATGTTAACTGGTTGACATCCTTCAGCTGTTAGAAACCGAATCACCGCTCGCTGATCAACTCTGGGTGGATTCTGTATCACACTCGCCATGTTTTGAACGGTGTGCTGAGGAAACTATGAGTCGGAGAATAATGCAATTGTTCAAACTTGGCGGTTGGTATGTGCTGTTTACACCAGAAGTGACGTCAGTATGCGCATCGCACGTATGTTTACTTGTCGCAGTTTGGTCGGTTTTTATTCGAACACTCCTCATATATATATATATAAATACGAGGGGCAGTCTTGGTCTAAGTCCACTTGTACATCAACAAGGGTGATAGTTCCTGTATTGCCCCCAACCCGTGTTCGAGTTGGTGGTAGCCGGTAGGCGCAAATCCATGCTTTTGCTGGCTGTCCTCGAGAAGTACTGTGTTTTTGTTTTTGTGTCCGTACCAGCTCAGTTTCCAGTCCGTTCTGTCTTTAGCATGGGTTGTCTAGTGGATGGTTAGCTTGTTTGTTTCATGGCTGCAAATGTTGTTGTTGGGGGTGAGGGAAGGGGGGGGGGGTGGTATCTCAGTTTCTTGCGGATATATTTTTGCCGCGCGGGAACCAGAGACTGGTTGCAGTGTTCCAGTGTTCCAGTGTTCGTCTTTCTTCTGGCTATATGGCCAGCCCAGCGGCGCTTTGAGTTGTTCGCGCGTGTTGTATGTCATCCTTGACACGTGACATTGTCGGGATTTCACTGTTCTGTAGGCCATCTGGTGCTGTTACTAAAGTCACAGACATACGAGTCGGCGGTCAAGCGATACGTGTGTTGTCCTCAGTTGGTGCTCCCTGGTTTTATCATAGACCAGGTTTCATTTCCATAACATATCGCTTGTAAGACCACTGAATGGAATAGGTCTGCTCGTGTTCTGGTGTCTTTCTTGACGTCTGTTGCAGTCTTTATCTATTTGAAGTTGGCCCAGCCCACTTGTTGGCGCCTCACAATCTTAGTTTTCAGGTTATTTTCCATGACTAATAAACGGCAGAGGTAGATGTATTTGTAGACATCCTCTAGGAGTGTCGTTTTGAAGCACGGGGCTGAGCTCCGTAAAGGCAGTTGCCCACAGCTTTCGTTCTTCCTATATTTATTGATAGGCCTGCTTTCTTTTCCCCCGCTGCCAACGATGCTATCATCTATGTCGCTTCGATGGGTGTCTCTGTAAGGAGTGTGATATCTTATTAGATATATTAGTAGTCGTCAATTTACATCGATGCCGTACTCACTGCAGTTGCAATGTCTCATCGTCGTCTCGAGGCATTCCGAGAAAAGGTTGGTGAGTTGGAGTCGTTCGGTCGCACACCTTTTTCCGGAGCGATAATTATTGGTGATTGAAATGGCCGAATGATGGTGGCGCGTTCATCATAGCTACGTTTCAACATGTCTGTGTAGGTAGCTTCAACTCCCTGCTTTCTCAGAGCTTTCCACACGAATTCTGGTTCGACCGAGTCAACTGCCTATTTGTAGTCGATGCATTTCAACACTAACGGTGGGTGGTGCTCTCTTGTTGCGTCAATTAATGGGCAACACGTGGTACAGCGGGATATAAGGTGCGTCTTTTTTTAAAATGTTTTTGTTTTTTTTTGCGTTCGCCTTATTTCTCTAATCCCCAAGGCGGTGTGCGTTGCACTGTGGTTTTTATTTTGCGCCTGTTGGCCCAGTACATCCGACCTCAGCATGCATTTTATGTAATGGTCTGCTTCCACCTGCATTTTCTAAGGGTTTGCTTCCCCGGGGTAACGGCCGGTGCTGTTATGGGGATCGAACTCAGCACCTTCGGATTGTGAGCCGTGCCACTTAACCACAAGGCCACGCCGTCCCCAAATAGGTGCGTCTGATTCCAGTATGTTCTATGGATTGGTCTTTCTCGATGGTTCTGTGGATTCTATCCAGGAGGGATCGATTGAATTCTTCGTACAGTACTGAGAGAAGGGTGATAGGCAGATGGTTAGCCAGGTCTTCTTTATTGGACAAACGTCGACTCTCATCAGGCCGATGGGATTTTCTTTACATCTAGAAAATAGGTGCATCTGTGGGCAAGAGCTGTCCGGAGTAGGTCCCACATCCTTTGAGAGTCTCTACCGGGATTCCGTTCTTGCCTGGGGACTTGCCAGAGCCAGAGGCCATGCTTTCAATAACACCTCGGAAATCAGGAAGGGTTAAGTAGTAAAAAACATGTCAGTTATTTTGTTGGAGGAGGGGGGTGGGGGTGTGTGTTTTGGTGTGTGTTGGTGTGTTGGAGATATCTACAGTGTGACGAAGCCCTATTATCTGTTTATATTTAACTAGTCCATGATTTGTCAAAGGATTCCTTCCAATTTTGAATCTGACTTACGATTCTCTACCCAAATTAAGACATCCTCTTGAGATAAAATTCTTCATATTCCCGGATCAAATACACATACAATCAGTTAACACATTTGATCTCTGTAATCCAGTAGCAGTTTCAACACTGAAGCCATCAACAGTGTATGGGATTTCGGATTAATCACCGACGTCCGATTATTCATTTCTAGGTTGGTCTGCAACTTAGAATTTGTTTGGGCAGTCAACAATAGACGACATATTATTTTGTATCTGTGCAATTACACAATTTGACAAATCAATATTGCGACCAATACTTTGACCGCCGGCGACGGCAATTTCATTCACATTAATAACCTCCAACTGGTCATTTGTAGATTGAACTAGCACTTCTGATCTTCCCAGATTGAGCAATCGACAAAAAAACTGTCCGAATTTGGTAGTTCAATGTCCTTCTTGCCACACAGCAGTTTGTTTTTGCGTTTTTGTGCACCGCTTTTATAATTTCGTTTCATTTTTAGCTTACCAGGCTCCGTTATATATAATTCTATACCTAAACGATGTACTAGGTGTGTTCAAAAAGTATCCTAACTTTTGAATGGAACAATACAATTACTCACCTGGAGGTTTGAAATCATAATCCCCTTCAAAGTACTCACCCTGGTACTCTTTTCCCAGGGGTTCTGCATTTGTAGAAAGTATTTCAGGAAGGTCTCTTTTGAAATAGGGTACAGCTGGGTCGTAGCGTCTGCATAATGTCTTCTCCTGACTCAAATCGGATCCCTTTTAGAGGAATTTTCAGCTTGGGGAGCAATGAAAAGGAGAAGAGGGAGCCTGGCGAATCAGAGAAATGTTAAGTTTGGCCAAGAAAGTCTGGATCGGGTGCGAAGAATTGATTGGGTGCTTTGTCATGATGGAACTGCCAAGTTCCAGGCGGGCAGTCGCCCATTCTTTGCATCTATTAAGGCTTTCTTCACCGAACACAACATTCCTCTGGTTCGCCAGGCTACCTATTCTCCCGACATGGCTCCAGGCATTTTTTCCAAAGATGAAAATTCCGCTGAAAGGGACCCGAGTTGAGTCACGGGAAGACAAACTGAATGTGACGACCCAGATCTACTCCATCCCCAAAGATGCCTTTCTAAAATGCTACCTTGCATGGCGGGACCACGGGAAGAAGTATGTTGAGTCCCAAGAAGAGTACTTTGAATGTGATATTGCTTCTAAATCTCCAGGTTAGTAGTTATATTTTTTCCCACACTGAAGTTCGCATACTTTTTGAACACTCCTCGTATTTGTATCTCATGCAGTTTTTTTCTGCAGATAAGACGTGTTTCTTCATCAGTCTGTAGATATGTGTCTCTCAGTTCAGCAGAGTCTTGTATTGCTATCAGCCCGTAGAGAAAACTTGTCTCGTCTACAGTCCGTTGAGTCTTTCGTTGCCCTCAGTCTGTAGTGGAGTTGCATTTCTTCCTCCGTCCTTGGAGCCTTGGTTTTCTCTCAGTAGGGACGTATATCTCCCTGTCCGTAGTCCTCTATCACAGTGGAAGAAAGATGTCTCATTTAGTCTAGAGAGTCGTCTGTCTCTCTATCCGTACAGACTTGTGTTTCCCTCAGTCCATAGAGACGTCTCTCTCTCCCTCTATTTCTCTCTTTGAACAGACTTTTGCCCCCCCCCCTCCCTCAATCCGTAGAGACTTGTGTGTCGCTCTCTCTATCCGTAAAGACGAGTGTCTCTCTATCCGCAGAGACTTGTTTCTCTCTCAGTACCTAGAGATGTGTGTCCCCCTCAGTCCGACGAGACATGTGTCACTCTCTCTATCCGTAGAGACGTGTGTCTTTATCTCTATCCGTAGAGACTTGTGTCTCTCTCTATTTATAGACTTGTGTCTCTCTCTATCAGTAGAGACTTATGACTCGCTCTATCCGTAGCGACTTGTGTCTCTCTCACTCTATCCGTAGATACTTGTGTGTCTCTCTCTATCCATAGAGACTTGAGTCTCTCTCTATCCGTAGATACTTGTGTGTCTCTCTCTATCCATAGAGACTTGAGTCTCTCTCTATCCATAGAGACTTGAGTCTCTCTCTGTCCAAAGAGACTTGAGTATCTCTCTATCCATAGAGACTTGAGTCTCTCTCTATCCATAGAGACTTGAGTCTCTCTCTATCCAAAGAGACTTGAGTCTCTCTCTATCTATACATAGAGACGTGAGTCTCTCTCTATCCATAGAGACTTGAGTCTCTCTCTATCCATAGAGACGAGTCTCTCTCTATCCATAGAGACTTGAGTCTCTCTCTATCCATAGATACGTGTGTGTCTCTCTCTATCCATAGAGACTTGAGTCTCTCTCTATCCACAGATACTTGTGTGTCTCTCTCTATCCATAGAGACTTGAGTCTCTCTCTATCCATAGATACTTGTGTGTGTCTCTCTCTCTTCGTAGAGACTTGTATTTCCCTCAGTCCATAGAGACGTCTCTGTCTCTCTCTTTCTCTTTCTCTCTCTTTCTTTCTTTCGTGTGCCCCCCTCAATCCGTAGAGACTTGTGTGTGTGTCTCTCTCTATCCGTAGAGACGTGTCTCTCTGAGTACCTAGAGTTGTGTATCTCTCTCAGTCCGTAGAGACTTGCATCTCTCTCAGTCCTCAGATACGTGTGTTTCTCTCCGTCTATAGAGACGTGTGTATCTCTCAGTCTGTATAGACTTGTGTCTCTCTCAGTCCGTATACTTATGCCTGTTTCAGTCTGTAAAAACGTGTATCTCCATCAGCTTGTAGAGCCGTGTATTTCTCTCAATTCGTAGATACCTCCATAACGATCGGTGCATAGACACCTATATCGACCAGTCCTTATAAACGTGTCTCCCTCAGTTCGTAGCGACTTGACATATATCTGGTCAGGTCAGGTCATCCCGTAACCGATGAGGTCGTTGGGGCACACATGAAGACATACTCACTATCGCACGCCACCCTTCTCTATCAGCGGCCGCTTTTTGTGCCTCTTCTGGTCGGAGATTGGTCCATTTTTTATGTTGTCCTCCCACCCTCTTTTTGGGCCGGCCTCTTCGTCGTCTGCCTTGCACCTTACCGTGCAGGATCGTATTTACAAGACCATTTGATCTCGATATGTGACCGTACTAAACAAGTTTTCTTCTTTTGGCAGTTGCCAAGAGGTCTTCAAAAGGCCTTATTGCTGTTGTAATTCTATCTCGTATTTCCTCATTTGTAACTTGATCTTTGTACGTGACGTTTAAAAGTCTTTCATCTCCAAGACCTGTATCCTTCGCTGAAGGTCACCTGTAACTCACACGCTTAGAGGAATATTGACAGGATTAGTGCACACATTAATCTGATTTTCATGCATAGTGCTAACTGTTTATCTTACCAGATTATGTTAAACCGTGCAAGCGCCGCTATTGTCTGTGCTATTCTGACCTTCATGTGTGAATCTTCGACGGTTGTCTCTTGACGGAGCCCATCTCTTCTCCAACCCAGTGCGGTCCAACATCTGCTTCTGACCTGGAGAAGCCCATCTCACCTTGCGAGCCATTGCCTCTGTTGCTTACAGCCTCGCGTCCATAGTTTCCCAGTGTGCACCACTTGGAAGTGAGGTTGACTTGTGTGTTCACTATATCGGCAGGATACACATTTCACTTTTCGCCCCTCAGAAGAAGAGCTAGTCGACCAGCACATCGCTGGGTTGCGATGTTGAGCGCAAACATACCTTTGCACACCTGATAAATATATATATAACTAGACCATTCTAAGCTTCATTTTAATTTGATTTTCTTTTGCCAATCATTATTTTCTACAGGTAACATGGCGCCTACTCGGCGAAAACCACTTCCTGTCTGTCGGTGACCTCACATGGGTCAAGGACCCTAATCTTGAACTCCAATTTAACGAGCTGACCCCAGAAGTGACAGAATGGAACCTGGTCATTAAAAAGGTCACAAAGCAGCATAATGGTACCTACGAATGTAGGATCAGCGACAAAGTCCAGCTTGTTAGACTTATACAACTGGAAGTTATAGGTAAGTTAGCAGCTACCATCTTGTGACGTGCATTTCATTCCTTTTTAAGCGATAATGTGTTGACTAGAATGTGAATCGTGTTCTAATCTTTTTTGCTTCTGGCCCAGTGAGCAAGACCGTCTTAACAGCATTATAGGGCCCCGGGCAGAGGTGTCACTGGGGTCTTACCTATACAACCACTCACAAGAATAATAATTAATGTTTTTTTAAAACTTTTCAATCCAAAACAGCTTTTATTTTCAAATGCACTGAAAAGTATGCACTGCGAGGAATGGTTTGGAAGTCGAATATTCTGTTGGAATCTGATAGGTTGATCGTCTTGTAATGTAAGTAGATTACGAAATGTGAGACGCTGCTGGGGATTATTATGTCACATTGTTACAGAATTATCCCACTATTGTCACAAATGTGTCATTAAAGTATATTGTCAGCGGGCTTATAACTTTCCTTGTAGTCTCAGCTCTCTAGATTATCGGGAAGTTTCTAAATTTTAAAGTTCAAGATTTCACCGTAAACACAGAGAGCAGAATTTTGACATGTGAAATGAACTATTTGAGGAAGGTCATCGGTGTTACCAGGAAAGACAGAATGCGAAACGACGACATTCGCAGTATGGTCGGTACTACGTCTTGTGCATAATATATTTCCTGTCTCCTGGTACAAAATCCGGTGGTTTAGTCATCTCATGAGAATCTACCCTTATCAATAATATTCACTATTGCTCGAGTGCGAGGAAAAATGTACTTATAGGTTAGAAAGAGCCAGAAAATGCAATAGTGTTACACTGAAATAATTTTTTTTTTTTTTAAATTTAAATTGTATTTCTATGTCAATAAAATCAAATTGTTCGGATACGTTTAATATTTGCATTTCGACATTGGACAGTTTATTAAAATATTTTATGGTATGGGAAGGGTTGTTAAAAGTCAAGGTGACAGATGCATGCGTTTTGGAAAGCCAAAGCGGTAAAGAGAGGCTTATAAAAAGCTAAAGTGGTAAGGAGAGGTTTACTTATAGCCAAAGTGGTAAGAAGAGGTTTTCTGAATGCTAAAGAGGCAAGGAGAAGTTCACTAAAAGTAAAATTGGTAAAGAGAGGTTTTCTAAAAGCCAAAGTTTTAAGGAGAGGTTTTCTAAAAAGCCAAAGAGGTAAAGCGATGTTTACTAATAACCAAAGTGGTAAAAAGGGGTTTACTTAGAACCGAAGTTGTTCAGACCGGTCAAAGTGGTAAGGAGGGGTTTATTTAAAGCCGAAGTTATTCAGACATGGCAAAGTGGTAAAGAGATGTTTACTTAAAGCCGAAGTTGTTCAGACATGTCAAAGTGGTAAAGAGATGTTTACTTAAAGCCGAAGTTGTTCAGACATGTCAAAGTGGTAAAGAGAGGTTTACTTAAAGCTGAAGTTGTTCAGACATGTCAAAGTGGTAAAGAGAGGTTTACTTAAAGCCGAAGTTGTTCAGACATGTCAAAGTGGTAAAGAGAGGTTTACTTAAAGCTGAAGTTTTTCAAACCGGTCAAAGTGGTAAAGATAGGTTTACGTAAAGCTGAACTTGTTCAAACCGGTTAAAATGGCAAAGAGAGGCTTACTTATAGCCGAAGTGGTAAGGGAAAGTTTAATAAAATCCATAGAATGAAAGGCCTACTGAAAACCAAGGATTTACAAAAAGGTTCAGTAAAATATTTGAAATATGGAAAGATTAATTAACAGCCATTGTGTAATAGAATGTTTATTACATGTCATCGGGATAAGTGAAGATCGTTCAACAACCAAGACAGTGCGAGAAGATAAATGTCATATCTGTTGGAGCATATTTTGTTTGGAACTGTTTAGTAAAAGCCAAAGGAAAAGTTTATAACATTTCATGGTGGTACAGAAAGGCTTAACTAAAGACAGTCTTGCAGAGGTAACAGTAAATATATTCAATTAAAAATGCTGACATTGGGGATGAAGTGTTAGAGTATGAGTAATCAACTAACCCTCACCGCCCACCCCACCACCAACCATCCCAATCCCGGAGAGATGTTTTAGGGTTTCAATGTGAGGGGAGCGGTGAATTATGCTTCACTTTTGTCTGTCAATTAATTACTTTCAAATCTTAAAAAGCTACTTTAATCCAAGTTTAAAAATCCGTTTGCATATTCGATTGCTGTAAAATATGTAAAACAATACATACATAATTAAAGTCAATGTATACATTCTAATAATTGTCAAAAGAATTGCACGTCGCAAGCGAAGGTGTGTTTGCTTAAGATATGTGCAGGTTCATGTGAACGCACATGACTGTACAATCTGATCAGGTCGTGATAAACGTTACCTCACGTGGGACGCACGTGGTATTAGTGTGCTAATGTAGAAGACAATTAAATATTTTCAAAATTATATGCATATTACTTGGAATGTACCTTTTGAGTCAAGCAATCTTCAAAACGTTGAATGACATTCTGACACGATGTGAAAAAAGCACATCTGGAAAAAATGTTCAGGGCCCTTGTGTTAATGGTCGGGCAACTCTCATTAAATATGCAAACTACTTTTACATGTAAAATTCTTTGGCGATGTATAGTATTTTTATAATTCCAAGTATTGACAAGTACTAGAACTTATTCAAATAGATAACCAACACAAAGGCAAGAAATTATAACATTAATTTCACAATAATACATGAATAACTCGATAACAGCAGATTATAAATGTATATGTTCACATTTATAATGCTGACGTGTCTTTCTGCTTTCGTCGTCTGTATTTTTGGTTATTATTAGAGTGACTAGCGCTCCGACTTTATTTGTCTATAAACTATAATCATAATTGTCAACTTCTAATTAACCTATCGATGATTTTTTCACGTGGATCATGGTAAAAATGTCCCCTGATCTCTTAGTAGTGAGATCAGACACGAATTTACGGAGCGCGCACGTGAAAAATGTCTGGGCAGTTGAAAATTTTAGAAAAAAATTGTTAGCTTGAAGGCCGCTGATCTGGCAAAATTCAAGCTAAAAGTCTTTTCAAATTATTCAAGGGATTCTCGCTCTACAGAAAATATGCCGGGAAAAGGGTACTGTTATAACATCAAGTCTTGGATATGTGGTTAGCGGAATGGCATAGATGACGTCTGACAGGCTGCGCGTCTACCTTGCTTTAATTTACGGTTTCATCACCACCAGTCCATGACCTACTCTAAACCACAGATGGCCATGAACAGTCCTAACAATAGACGATCGTAAATTCCAGAGGCTACACATACTGGGATTGACCTGGCAACTCATCGGAGGATTTTCACGTGCCAAAAAATATGAAACAAAGGAGTTTACAACTCCCCACAACTTCTAACAACATTAGTGAACTAAAGACAAATAGATAGATCAAATTATCAATTCGAGACAAAGTTGGAACCCAAATCAACGCTTAGGAACGGGACATCATGATCAAGAATATCAGGATCTCCTTAGCCCAGTAAGCTACTTCTGTACTTCGGACTTTCTTTATAATTGTTATAGAAACCCGTAACATTTTTAAAAAACTTACTTATATGTGATTTTCTGTACGTTTGTTCTTCTTAACTATAATCAGTCTACGAGTGTGCTCTAGTGTTTCAGTTAGTGTTTATTAGCGGAATAGATTTCGTTCATAATCTAGAGATATATTGCGATGAAGACAAATATTTCCCTGACATGTTTTTAGGGACAAAAATACAAATCCAAAATCACCAACGTTACCACCAACTGATCTTCGTAAGAGACTAAATAATTCACACGAGATAACTATTGACTAACATGCACGTTGATTATTGCAAATATAGAGAAAAAAAATGCCTATTTCAGCAAAATCTTATCTAAATTATATTAAACATTATGTGACACAATAAAAGGAAGGAAATATAAGGAAGGCAACGTAGCAACACATATTCAAGAGACAGGAAATTTGTCGGAAACCTGAAAATGAAAATAAAGGAAAGTTTTAAAAAAAATCGCTGTTGTAACGCATCTTGCAAAATTTGACAAAGCTTAATAAGAAGCCTAATGTTTCGGAAAATGCCAATATGGATAATGGACAAGAGAGATAAATTGTACGATTAGATACGGAAGAAAGAATATTTTGCACAACGCGGCTATCGAACTTCTATACCTCTAGGTTAGTAAAATTGTAAACAAAATATAAAACAAGTCAGCAAAATACAAAGTGTGATTAAAGTATTGGGATAATATATACGCCACATAAGTGAAAAGAATGTGTTGTAATTGGCGCTCTGGAATTAAATTCTGGAACTCCCGATGTCAAATCCGTCTCGATGTACAAGTTCAGGGATTGGGCATGTGTAGATATTTATGCTCTGTCTCCTTCTGGGTTTTGTTACATTTGTTCACTTTGTATATTTGTCAATATCATGAGCAATGGTGATTGTTTGTCGTATACACTCACAATTTCCAGTTCTCTGATCTCCGTCAATCTTTCTTTAGTTTACGAATGAGTGTCCATATATTTATATATATACATACATGGCGACTGCTCGAAAGAAATCAGAAGAAGACTAGCCATGGCAATGCACAGACTGAACAGTCTGATGAAATTATGAGAGAGCAGACAAAGAATCGAATCCTTCGAGTCAAAATATTACAGAAAGATCCTCAGAATAGCCTGGACAGAGAAAAAGACAAATGTAGATATTCGGCAAGAGTTTACCATAGAGGAGAACTGGCTTATCAATTCAATTTTGGCTAGAAAATGCAAATACTTTGATCACATCAAGAGACAGAATGGTCTCGAGAGAACAGTGATGGAAGGTATGGTGCCAGGCAAAAGAGGAAGGGGTAGACCAAGAAGACGATGGTACCAAGATATCCAGGAATGTCTGGGAATGATTGTGGCGGAGGCTGAAGTTTTGGTAAGGGAACGAGTTTCTTTCAGGGAGACTGCGACGTTCTATAAAGGACATGCTACATGATGATATATATATATATATATATATATATATATATATATATATATATATATATATATATATATATATATATATATTTATATTTGCGAGGCGTTCAAATCAAACCGGGACTTTTTGTTCAAGTTCTACCTGAATGGGATATAACGTGCTAGAACTACTTTCATTAGTTACGGGCACTTGTGTCCTTTAACTGCAAGTTAGACCACTTGCCATGGTCCAATCACGTGACAGATAAATAAAAGTGCTTGCATGGAACGTTGTGTTGTGACGAAGTTTCTTGTGGAAAATGGCGTGATACCAGCGGAGATTTACAAAAGATTGCAATCATAATAAAGTGATGAGACACTAAGTAGCAGTAAGACATTTGAATGGTGTAACCATTTTAGAGAAGCCGTACATCCGTCAGTGATGATCCTGGCCGTGGTGGTTCTCAACCCATAAAGAATTAATGGCAAGTGTTTTCTGGGACAAATTTTGCATCATTCATATTGATTTTCTACGGTGTGGTGACACTTTCAACAGTGAACAATGTATTCGCATTTTGAGTGACGTGGACAAAAAACGGACGTGGACAACAAACGGCCTGGTTTGATCACATGATTCTGCAAGATAACACTCGAACTCATACGACTCACTGCACGCAGCTCACTGCACTTTGTGCCATCTGCAGCAACTCGGCTGGGAGGTATTGCCACGTCTACCTTTCAGCCCAGACGTCACTTCAAGCGATTTCTACATGTCATCTGTTTGGAACCCTGAAATAATTCCTGTGACGTCAACATTTCAGCACTGATGACTAACTGAAACAGACTGTCCTTGATTGGTGCAGAAATACTGACATCTTTCTACGGTTCAGCTTTTCAAGCATTATTGAAACACTGGGATAAGTGCATAAACATTGCAAGAGATTATATCGAAAAATTAATGTTGGCTTCGTGATAGGGTGGTGTTGGTTCGACTCCCGACTCGGCGGTCTTTTTCACGGGTGTTTGATGCGGAGTCCCCTGCATCCAGTAGTCACTCCCTAGTCGTCTTGTCCTTGACTTGCAACTGGGGTCGGGCGGCACGAGACGAGAGAATGAAGATTAAAAAGTAGCGCAGTTAATCCTTACTAAAAATAGCGTTAGAAAAATAAATTATGCCATCATCGTCTACAATTGACGGCGGCCTTTCCCTGTATATATATGTATATTGCTCTTAATCTATTTCCCTATACTGTTATTAGTTCATTACTTCTTTTCTTTTATATTGAATACATCTAAAATTGAAACTTCTCAATCATGCTCTCTCTTTCTCTCACTCTCTCTCTCTCTCTTTTCTCTTTCCTTTCAATCTCAGGTTCCTAATGTCCTCTATTCCCTGTCAAAATCATTGTAACTACAACGACCTCTCTCACTATCTCTTTATTTTCTTCCTCTCTTATATTTTTAGTTCATATTTTCTAAGTCAATCAAATGTGTATCCAATTTGTCTACGAGGGACACTGCACTTTCTTTCTACCTCTATCTTTCTCTCTCTCTCCCTTTCTCTCTATCTCTCTCTTTTTCTCTAATTAGCTTTTATTGTTTTTCTCTCTTTCCCTCTCTGTGTCTGTCTCTTTCTCTCTGTCTCTCTCTTTCAGTCAATCTTTTACTCACTCTAAAGTTTACAATTTCTACTCTATCGTACCCATGTCCTACAGCTACTAACCTCACTCCTTCTTTGCTTCTACTCTCACTTTCTATATGTCTCATCTCCTCTCCTCTCACTCTGTCTTTCGGTAATTCTCTCTTAATCTCTGTCTTTCTATTTCATACACATACAATCTCTCTGTTTACCTACCTTATCTTATTCATGTCCAAATCTTACCAACCCCGACTTTTCTTTATTCAACTTCTCTCTATATCTGTCTATATCTCTCCTCCTCTCTCTCACTCTCTCTCTCTCTGTATCTCTTAGAAAATTACAAATCTTAGCTCCCCCGCCCCCTTTTTAATCGATTTCAATAACTCCCATCAATCTGATGTTCTGCCTGTTTGACTGTTGCTCTAAACCGTATTCCCACAAACACATGTCTGGCCTTTCTGTTAACTTCAATCCATTCGACGTGCCCCAATTAATCCCAGCCTGTTCGATCGCCCCTGTGTTATCAGGAAAATGAAAAATTTGCCCAAAATGCAGTTTTTAGACACCATCAGCCATTCATTCTCTTCGAGTGGATCTCAGTGGTTTCTTTTATTTGCGACAACGATCAGGCGCTCTACATTATGTCGGAACACATGATATTAGGCTTGTTGAAACACATTATATTTTGCATGTCAGAACACATGATATTATGCATGTCGGAACACATGATATTAGGCATGTTGGAACACATTATATTTTTCATGTCAGAACACATTATATTATGTAGGAGACGGCGTGGGCTAGTAGTTAATTGGCACGGTTCAAAATCCGTAGGTGCTGGGTTCGATCCCCATCACAGCACCCGCCATTATCCCGGGGGAAGCTAACCCTTAGAAAATGCAGGAGGAAGAAGACCGTTACGTAAAATGCATGCTGAAGTCAGATGCATTGAACCGACAGGTGCAAAATAAAAACCACAGTGCAACGCCCACAACCTCGGCGATTAGAGAAATAAGCCGAACGCCCAAAAAATATATATACATAAATTATGCATGCCGGAACACATGATAGTATGCAAGTCCGAACACATGATAGTATGCAAGTCCGAACACATGATAGTATACAAGTCCGAACACATGATATTATGCATGTGGGTAAAAACGAGAGAAGGCAGAATGCACATCTGAATCCAACATTATTATGTATATCAAGGTACTGTTGAAACTAATAATAATAATAATAGCTGTCCATCGTTGTCGATGAGGACAGCCGACATCATCCTTGTCACAGATTTCCCTGTTGGGTATGGGTGCGCGTGTGGCTGAACAGGCCAATGCGGTCACGAAAATATCTGCTACATATCCGGCACACGATGTTTGTCGAAGGGGATGGTGTTCCCGCTGCTCGGGATTTCGGGTAACGGGGAATCAGGGTTCGATTCCGGAGAGGGAGCATGAGAAACGGCTACCACATCCAAGGAAGGCAGCAGGCGCGCAACTTACCCACTCCCGGCACGGGGAGGTAGTGAAGAAAAATAATAATACAGGACTCTTTCGAGGCCCCGTAATTGGAATGAGTACACTTTAAACCCTTTAACGAGGATCTATTGGAGGGCAAGTCTGGTGCCAGCAGCCGCGGTAATTCCAGCTCCAATAGCGTATATTAAAGTTGTTGCAGTTAAAAAGCTCGTAGTTGGATCTCAGGCGCAGGCGGGCGGTCCGGCTCGCGCCGGTTCACTGCCCGTTGTCTCCTGCCCTGCCGTCTGCCGGCTCTCTCCCACGGGTGCTCTTCGCTGAGCGTCCTGGGTGGCCGGCGCGTTTACTTTGAAAAAATTAGAGTGTTCAAAGCAGGCCTCGGCTGTCTGAATAATGGTGCATGGAATAATGGAATAATGATTAACAGGGACAAACGGGGGCATTCGTATTGCGGCGTTAGAGGTGAAATTCTTGGATCGCCGCAAGACGAGCTACTGCGAAAGCATTTGTCAAGAATGTTTTCATTAATCAAGAACGAAAGTCAGAGGCGCGAAGACGATCAGATACCGTCGTAGTTCTGACCATAAACGATGCCGACTAGCGATCCGCAGGAGTTGCTTCGATGACTCTGCGGGCAGCTTCCGGGAAACCAAAGTGTATGGATTCCGGGGGAAGTATGGTTGCAAAGCTGAAACTTAAAGGAATTGACGGAAGGGCACCACCAGGAGTGGAGCCTGCGGCTTAATTTGACTCAACACGGCCAACACTGAAATGATTGACATGCCGATACCACTTTTCTGGGGTCTAATATGGAACTGGTGCTGGATTTAGACCCTCAGAAATCTGGGGTTATGCCCCCTGTGGCTCGGTTGATTTGCATCGAGTGTTCTGACAAAGGAATTGACGGAAGAGCACTATCAGGAGTGGAGCCTGAGGCTTAAATTAACTTAACACGCCAATACTGTAGAATGACGGTCAAAAAGAGAGCACCTTCGTGGGGTCTAATAGTGAACATGTGCTGGAATTAGACCCTCGAAAAACTGGGGCCACCCTCTAAGTAACTTGATTGTCTCGCTAAAGGAATTGACGGAAGGGCACCACCAGGAGTGGAACCTGCGGCTTTATTTGACTGAACACGCCAATACTGTAGAACGACTGACAAATCGAGAGCACTACCGTTTGGGTCTAAAAATGAACGTACGCTGGTACTAGACTCACGGAAGACAAGTCAGCTCTCAAACACTCTAATGAAAGACCGCTACGGAAATCGTGTTTAACCCCGCAGAAACCGCAGATTTCAAATACCAGGTCATTGACAAACAAAAGCCCTCAATAAATTCGTCTGACCAAATAGTGAACGGGTGCTGGAAATAGACCATCTGAAGACAGGTCAGTTTTACCCTACTAATGACAGGGCGTTGCTACGGAAAACCAGCTCATATCGAGAGGAGCCGCAGACACTTTGGTTCACGTACCAGGCTGATAAGCCAATGGCGCGAGGCTACCATGTGGGGGATTACGGCCGAACCCTTGTAAGCCGCAATCCCGCCCAAAATCTCAGCACCACTGCAATGGGAGGCTCCTACATGCTCGGGACCTGGGGCTTGCGCCCCAGTCATATCCGGTAGAGCCGCAGCAAGAGGTCCTTGCCGTCCGCCGATCAAAGCGGGCGGACAACTGCTTGATACTCACCTTATACGGCGATGGGGTGCGAAACCACCAACTAAAGACTTAGTACCTGGTCGGGGTGTCGAAAACAGTAGAGCAGCCACCTCACTGTGAACTGTCGAGACTCAACCAATGACCATGAGAGCTGTCCGCTCACCAGGCGAACAACATCTCTGTGACATTACCAGGCTTGTCCTCTGGCTAAATGCACGTCGGCTACGATATCTACCTCTATACGTAATCAGCCATTTAACTATCATGCTGGACGCAGAAGAGATGCAGACCAGCGGACATTGCACACCTGCCCCACTGTGTCAACACCCCAGGTGGCGGGGAATGCTAGGCGTACCATCCCTGCATAGAAGCCAAGAAAATAAAGGGAGAAAGAGATACCCCACTCACATGCAAATGCTACGTTTCTGGCAGGACGTGACGATCCTGGGATACAGACACACTGGGCTGCCTCTCTTCCGGGTAAACCAGTCCATCTCATATATCATCTCACATATCATCATTGCACCCTAAAGACACGAGTAGTGAAGACTCGATAGTCTGGTAAGACAACTTCCATAAGAGAGACAACTCTGATCATAAACAGCTGCTGCCTTGCAGATAGGCTGGGGACAGCCAAAGGCTAAGAAGGGCATCCCTACAGAAACGCCTGTTGAAATCGGATGCACGGGGCCGCAAGCCTAACAAAACAGTGCAACGTAAATCGCAGCATGATGGCAGTACAACCTATTAGAAAAACGCATGGCGCTCATCCTGCGGAGTCCCGCCAGGCAGCGATAGTGCCGGGCCTCACGCCTCGAAGGGGCCCACCCTTAACTACTGGTGGTCACCCACCCTTGTGTCGTGGAGTCAAGGCACATGGCTATGGGGCAACTACTATTGGCCAAAACCTCAAGACCCTCAAAATACTACAGTGGAATGCGGAGGGAGTCATTAACAAAAAACTTTCCCTAACACATCCCCTGCATGAAGGTAAGATTGACGTGGCATGTATCCAAGAAACGCACCTCAACAATAATCATAAATTCTCAATCAGAGGATACCAGACCTTCCGTCTAGATAGAGAAGGCCACAAAGGAGGGGTCCTGATACTGACCAGAAACTGCATACCGAGTAGCGCGGTATCTGTCAATCACACCGGACAAGCAGAAATTGTAGGAGTTGACATAATGGCTCAAGAGACGAAGCTCCGCATTTTCAACCTGTACGGACCACCAAATAGAGACCTATCGCTCACGAGTATGGAGGTCAGAGACTCCAACTGCATAGTAGTTGGAGATTTCAACAGCTACTCGGAGAGATGGGGATACTCTGACACAGACAGCAGAGGTGACGAAGTGGAAGATTGGGAGATAGATACAAATCTCTCCCTAATCAATAGGCCGGAGGATATTCCTAGCTTCTATTCAAGAACATGGCATACCACCTCGACTCCAGATTTGGCCTTCTCCACACAGGACATACACCATAAAATAGACCGCCAGGTGCTAAACCAACTGGCAGGTAGCGACCACAGGCCGATCAGGCTAACCATTGACATGGAAGTAGGCCCACAGGAAACAAAACCGCTCCCACGTTGGAATTACAAACGAGCCAACTGGGACAGATTTGTAATCCTGACAGATGGGCTGTGTGAAACCATCAACACACGAAACACCAAAATGAAGCCCATGGTAGAGAGCCTAAGCAAGGCAATAATGCAAGCCGCCACTGAAACCATCCCAAGAGGAGCTAGGAAAAACTATAAGCCCTACTGGAATGATGAGTTGCAGAAAGTGGAAGATGCAGTAACAAATGCTAGGAACATGGCAGAGCGAGAAAAATCCATGGAGGCAAACATCGCCCTCAAAGCCGCCGCGGCGAAGTACAAACACACTCTCAAGCAAACAGCAAGAGAAAGCTAGAAAAATAAAACGGAAAGTCTAAACCTGGACAAAGACGGGAACAAGCTATGGAAGCTAGTCAGAGCCATGAACGACGAAACCCCGTCAAATAAACAAATTATTATCAAGCAGGGCGAGAACTTGATCACAGGTAAGAAAGCCGCAAACGCCTTTGTCGATCACTATGCCAGAGCAAACCACATCGAGGTCCCTGCAGATAAGCATACAGACATTAGTGAAGAGCTAAAGGGACACGAAAACATGAATACGGCTCCTGAAGAGCACATGATGGCCAATGCGCAAAACTAACAATGCGCGAAATGGAAGAGGCTATGAGAACACTAAAGAAAAGGAAATCTCCCGGAAAAGACGGGATAACAAACTAAATGCTGATGGGGCTGGGCCAAACAGCGAAGAAGAAACTGCTATCGGTCCTGAACCAAAGCTGGAAAAGGGGAATTGTACCACAGGCATGGAAAGATGCAATACTGGTACCAGTACCAAAAACAGGAAAGGACAAAACAGATCCAAATGGATACAGGCCCATAAGCCTACTGAGCTGTGTCGGCAAGCTGATGGAACGGATGATAAACACCAGACTGATGTGGCATCTGGAAGAAAAACGAATACTAATTCCACAGCAAGCCGGCTTTAGACAGCACAGATCCACTGAGGACCAGGTCATCCTCATAGCCCAGGAGATAGAAGATGCCTACCAGGCACAGAAACACACAGTAGCTGTTTGGGTGGATCTGGAAAACGCATTTGACAAAGTCTGGAAAGATGGACTTAGAGTCAAGCTAAGAAGAAGTGATGTCTGTGAGAAGATGTACAGGTGGATCAACCACTACCTCAAACAAAGAACGGCCAGAGTCCAAGTACAAGGGCAGATGAGCAAAAAGGTGACACTCGAGCAGGGAGTACCCCAAGGGGGAGTATTGTCACCCCCACTCTTCCTGGTATATATAAACGATATTACAGAGAATATACCAAGAAGAGTCCATAGCTCAATGTTTGCAGACGATCTGGCTATGTGGACCTCTGAAAAGAATCTCACCATAGCAAGAAATCGGATGCAGACGGCCCTAACATCTCTGGAAGAGTGGGCGAACTCATGGCTGGTCAAAATAAACGAGGAGAAAACCACATGCACAATATTCTCGCTATCATTAAAACCCCAAAGTACCAAATTAAGTCTAAATGGCAAAATCCTGCACCCAAACGACAACCCAACCTATCTGGGAGTCACACTTGATTGGCGCATGACATGGAAAAGTCAGATTGAGAGAAACCGAATGAAAGCCAGAGAAAGAATGGCAATCATGAGGAAACTTGCTGGCACAAGCTGGGGAGCAGACGAAGGCATACTAAAGAAACTGTACACTGGAAGAGTGAGACCAGTTCTCGAGTATGGCATTGCGGCATGGACAACAGCAGCGAAGGCGAACTTCGATAAAGTTAACAAACTTCAAAATCAAGCCATGAGAATTATAACAGGAGGCATGAAGTCAACGCCAATTGTAGAACTTGAAAAGATTACAAAACTGCAATCCATGACCGATAGAAGAGACTGCAGAGCCCAGCTGTAGTCAGAGAAACTCCGAAGACTGACCGACCATCCAATGCTACCAATACTACCCTAAGCTTCATATCGAAAAGCTACCCAAGCATGGACTGGACCCATGCATACACCGACGGTTCTGTAACAAACACAACACAGAACGGAGGGGCAGGAGCATTCCTGAACCTACCAAATGGCAGACAAATAACACTGTCATTCGCTACTGGTAAGTACACAAGCAATTTCAGAGCGGAGGCAGAGGCACTGAGGGCGGCAGTGGAAGAAATGGTGACACACAGTGAAAATGAGAGCAATATAGTCCTGCTGACAGATGCTCTCGCCGTAGTCACAGCGCTAAAAAGCCAGAAAAACACTGAGCTTAATGACTTAAGAGCAGCACTCTGCAAACTGTGCCAGCAGTCCGCACCAAAAAGGGTAGTGGTACAGTGGGTTCCATCACACTGCAACATCCAAGGCAACGAGGAGGCAGACAGACTGGCAAAAGAAGGTGCAAGACTACCACAAACAGATACCAGTATGACGTACGAAGAGTCAAAACGGCTTATCAAAGCCAGATACATGACCAAATGGGAAACCGAACATACTGGTTACACCAAAAACGATGCCTATTACCAGTTGAACCGAAGAGAGCAGGTCGTTGTCTTCAGACTTCGCACTGGCCACAACAGACTGAGGTACCACCTATTCAACAAATTGAAGATAGGGTGTACCGACGAATGCCCGTGCGGTACTGGTAAAATGACCGCTGAACATCTGCTGCAGAACTGCCCGACATACGAGGATCAGAGAGAGCAGATGTGGCCGTTACCAGTGGAACTGCAAGACAAGCTCTATGGCAGTGGCGACAGCCTCAGGATGACCGCCGCTTTTTTCGAAAAAATAATGGTTACTGTCTGACTGCGTACGCAGAAGAAGAAGAAGAAGAAGAAGACTCAATGATTTAAGAGGAGTACTCTGTCAACTATGCCATCCCACTGTAACATCCAAGACAACGAGGAGGCAGACAGACTGGCAAAAGAAGATGCAAGACTACCACAACGAGACCCTAGTGTGACCTACGAAGAGTCAAAAAGGCTTCTTAGAACTAGTTACATGACCAAATGGGAAAGAGAACATACTGGCTACACAAAAAACGATGCATGTTATCAGCTGAACAGAAGAGAGCAGGTCGTGGTCTTCAGACTTCGCACAGGCCACAATAGACTGAGGTACCACCTATTCAATAAACTGAAGATAGGTGGCACTGACGAATGCTCGTGTGGTTCCGGGAAAATGACCACTGAACATTTGATCAGAGAAAGCAGATGTGGCCATCACCAGTGGCAACACTAGACAAGCTCTATGGCAGTGTCGACAGCCTCAGTATGACCGCTGCTTTTTTCGAAAAAATACAGGTTGACGTCTGACAGCGTACGAAGAAGAAGAAGAAGACCCTGCACACTAACCTAACTACACGTATCTGTATAAGACAGAGCAAAATGTGCTGTTCATGACAGACAGAGAAGAGGTATTGCCGAACACCTCAATAATCATGAATACTTTATACGCCAGACATGACCAAATGGGAAACCGAACATACTGGTTACACCAAAAACGATGCCTATTACCAGTTGAACAGAAGAGAGCAGGTCGTTGTCTTCAGACTTCGCACTGGCCACAATAGACTGAGGTACCACCTATTCAACAAATTAAAGATAGGTGGTACCGACGAATGCCCGTGCGGTACCGGTAAAATGACCGCTGAACATCTGCTGCAGAACTGCCCGACATACGAGGATCAGAGAGAGCAGATGTGGCCATTACCAGTGGAACTGCAAGACAAGCTCTATGGCAGTGGCGACAGCCTCAGGATGACCGCCGCTTTTTTCGAAAAGATAATAGTTACTGTCTGACTGCGTACGCAGAAGAAGAAGAAGAAGAAGAAGACTCAATGATTTAAGAGGAGTACTCTGTCAACTATGCCATCCCACTGTAACATCCAAGACAACGAGGAGGCAGACAGACTGGCAAAAGAAGATGCAAGACTACCACAACGAGACCCTAGTGTGACCTACGAAGAGTCAAAAAGGCTTCTTAGAACTAGTTACATGACCAAATGGGAAAGAGAACATACTGGCTACACAAAAAACGATGCATGTTATCAGCTGAACAGAAGAGAGCAGGTCGTGGTCTTCAGACTTCGCACAGGCCACAATAGACTGAGGTACCACCTATTCAATAAACTGAAGATAGGTGGCACTGACGAATGCTCGTGTGGTTCCGGGAAAATGACCACTGAACATTTGATCAGAGAAAGCAGATGTGGCCATCACCAGTGGCAACACTAGACAAGCTCTATGGCAGTGTCGACAGCCTCAGTATGACCGCTGCTTTTTTCGAAAAAATACAGGTTGACGTCTGACAGCGTACGAAGAAGAAGAAGAAGACCCTGCACACTAACCTAACTACACGTATCTGTATAAGACAGAGCAAAATGTGCTGTTCACGACAGACAGAGAAGAGGTATTGCCGAACACCTCAATAATCATGAATACTTTATACGCCAGAGACATGACCAAATGGGAAACCGAACATACTGGTTACACCAAAAACGATGCCTATTACCAGTTGAACAGAAGAGAGCAGGTCGTTGTCTTCAGACTTCGCACTGGCCACAATAGACTGAGGTACCACCTATTCAACAAATTAAAGATAGGTGGTACCGACGAATGCCCGTGCGGTACCGGTAAAATGACCGCTGAACATCTGCTGCAGAACTGCCCGACATACGAGGATCAGAGAGAGCAGATGTGGCCATTACCAGTGGAACTGCAAGACAAGCTCTATGGCAGTGGCGACAGCCTCAGGATGACCGCCGCTTTTTTCGAAAAGATAATAGTTACTGTCTGACTGCGTACGCAGAAGAAGAAGAAGAAGAAGAAGAAGACTCAATGATTTAAGAGGAGTACTCTGTCAACTATGCCATCCCACTGTAACATCCAAGACAACGAGGAGGCAGACAGACTGGCAAAAGAAGATGCAAGACTACCACAACGAGACCCTAGTGTGACCTACGAAGAGTCAAAAAGGCTTCTTAGAACTAGTTACATGACCAAATGGGAAAGAGAACATACTGGCTACACAAAAAACGATGCATGTTATCAGCTGAACAGAAGAGAGCAGGTCGTGGTCTTCAGACTTCGCACAGGCCACAATAGACTGAGGTACCACCTATTCAATAAACTGAAGATAGGTGGCACTGACGAATGCTCGTGTGGTTCCGGGAAAATGACCGCTGAACATTTGATCAGAGAAAGCAGATGTGGCCATCACCAGTGGCAACACTAGACAAGCTCTATGGCAGTGTCGACAGCCTCAGTATGACCGCAGCTTTTTTCGAAAAAATACAGGTTGACGTCTGACAGCGTACGAAGAAGAAGAAGAAGACCCTGCACACTAACCTAACTACACGTATCTGTATAAGACAGAGCAAAATGTGCTGTTCACGACAGACAGAGAAGAGGTATTGCCGAACACATCAATAATCATGAATACTTTATACGCCAGATACATGACCAAATGGGAAACCGAACATACTGGTTACACCAAAAACGATGCCTATTACCAGTTGAACAGAAGAGAGCAGGTCGTTGTCTTCAGACTTCGCACTGGCCACAATAGACTGAGGTACCACCTATTCAACAAATTAAAGATAGGTGGTACCGACGAATGCCCGTGCGGTACCGATAAAATGACCGCTGAACATCTGCTGCAGAACTGCCCGACATACGAGGATCAGAGAGAGCAGATGTGGCCATTACCAGTGGAACTGCAAGACAAGCTCTATGGCAGTGGCGACAGCCTCAGGATGACCGCCGCTTTTTTCGAAAATATAATAGTTACTGTCTGACTGCGTACGCAGAAGAAGAAGAAGAAGAAGAAGACTCAATGATTTAAGAGGAGTACTCTGTCAACTATGCCATCCCACTGTAACATCCAAGACAACGAGGAGGCAGACAGACTGGCAAAAGAAGATGCAAGACTACCACAACGAGACCCTAGTGTGACCTACGAAGAGTCAAAAAGGCTTCTTAGAACTAGTTACATGACCAAATGGGAAAGAGAACATACTGGCTACACAAAAAACGATGCATGTTATCAGCTGAACAGAAGAGAGCAGGTCGTGGTCTTCAGACTTCGCACAGGCCACAATAGACTGAGGTACCACCTATTCAATAAACTGAAGATAGGTGGCACTGACGAATGCTCGTGTGGTTCCGGGAAAATGACCACTGAACATTTGATCAGAGAAAGCAGATGTGGCCATCACCAGTGGCAACACTAGACAAGCTCTATGGCAGTGTCGACAGCCTCAGTATGACCGCTGCTTTTTTCGAAAAAATACAGGTTGACGTCTGACAGCGTACGAAGAAGAAGAAGAAGACCCTGCACACTAACCTAACTACACGTATCTGTATAAGACAGAGCAAAATGTGCTGTTCACGACAGACAGAGAAGAGGTATTGCCGAACACCTCAATAATCATGAATACTTTATACGCCAGAGACATGACCAAATGGGAAACCGAACATACTGGTTACACCAAAAACGATGCCTATTACCAGTTGAACAGAAGAGAGCAGGTCGTTGTCTTCAGACTTCGCACTGGCCACAATAGACTGAGGTACCACCTATTCAACAAATTAAAGATAGGTGGTACCGACGAATGCCCGTGCGGTACTGGTAAAATGACCGCTGAACATCTGCTGCAGAACTGCCCGACATACGAGGATCAGAGAGAGCAGATGTGGCCATTACCAGTGGAACTGCAAGACAAGCTCTATGGCAGTGGCGACAGCCTCAGGATGACCGCCGCTTTTTTCGAAAAGATAATAGTTACTGTCTGACTGCGTACGCAGAAGAAGAAGAAGAAGAAGAAGAAGACTCAATGATTTAAGAGGAGTACTCTGTCAACTATGCCATCCCACTGTAACATCCAAGACAACGAGGAGGCAGACAGACTGGCAAAAGAAGATGCAAGACTACCACAACGAGACCCTAGTGTGACCTACGAAGAGTCAAAAAGGCTTCTTAGAACTAGTTACATGACCAAATGGGAAAGAGAACATACTGGCTACACAAAAAACGATGCATGTTATCAACTGAACAGAAGAGAGCAGGTCGTGGTCTTCAGACTTCGCACAGGCCACAATAGACTGAGGTACCACCTATTCAATAAACTGAAGATAGGTGGCACTGACGAATGCTCGTGTGGTTCCGGGAAAATGACCGCTGAACATTTGATCAGAGAAAGCAGATGTGGCCATCACCAGTGGCAACACTAGACAAGCTCTATGGCAGTGTCGACAGCCTCAGTATGACCGCTGCTTTTTTCGAAAAAATACAGGTTGACGTCTGACAGCGTACGAAGAAGAAGAAGAAGACCCTGCACACTAACCTAACTACACGTATCTGTATAAGACAGAGCAAAATGTGCTGTTCACGACAGACAGAGAAGAGGTATTGCCGAACACCTCAATAATCATGAATACTTTATACGCCAGATACATGACCAAATGGGAAACCGAACATACTGGTTACACCAAAAACGATGCCTATTACCAGTTGAACAGAAGAGAGCAGGTCGTTGTCTTCAGACTTCGCACTGGCCACAATAGACTGAGGTACCACCTATTCAACAAATTAAAGATAGGTGGTACCGACGAATGCCCGTGCGGTACCGATAAAATGACCGCTGAACATCTGCTGCAGAACTGCCCGACATACGAGGATCAGAGAGAGCAGATGTGGCCATTACCAGTGGAACTGCAAGACAAGCTCTATGGCAGTGGCGACAGCCTCAGGATGACCGCCGCTTTTTTCGAAAAGATAATAGTTACTGTCTGACTGCGTACGCAGAAGAAGAAGAAGAAGAAGAAGAAGACTCAATGATTTAAGAGGAGTACTCTGTCAACTATGCCATCCCACTGTAACATCCAAGACAACGAGGAGGCAGACAGACTGGCAAAAGAAGATGCAAGACTACCACAACGAGACCCTAGTGTGACCTACGAAGAGTCAAAAAGGCTTCTTAGAACTAGTTACATGACCAAATGGGAAAGAGAACATACTGGCTACACAAAAAACGATGCATGTTATCAGCTGAACAGAAGAGAGCAGGTCGTGGTCTTCAGACTTCGCACAGGCCACAATAGACTGAGGTACCACCTATTCAATAAACTGAAGATAGGTGGCACTGACGAATGCTCGTGTGGTTCCGGGAAAATGACCACTGAACATTTGATCAGAGAAAGCAGATGTGGCCATCACCAGTGGCAACACTAGACAAGCTCTATGGCAGTGTCGACAGCCTCAGTATGACCGCTGCTTTTTTCGAAAAAATACAGGTTGACGTCTGACAGCGTACGAAGAAGAAGAAGAAGACCCTGCACACTAACCTAACTACACGTATCTGTATAAGACAGAGCAAAATGTGCTGTTCACGACAGACAGAGAAGAGGTATTGCCGAACACCTCAATAATCATGAATACTTTATACGCCAGAGACATGACCAAATGGGAAACCGAACATACTGGTTACACCAAAAACGATGCCTATTACCAGTTGAACAGAAGAGAGCAGGTCGTTGTCTTCAGACTTCGCACTGGCCACAATAGACTGAGGTACCACCTATTCAACAAATTAAAGATAGGTGGTACCGACGAATGCCCGTGCGGTACTGGTAAAATGACCGCTGAACATCTGCTGCAGAACTGCCCGACATACGAGGATCAGAGAGAGCAGATGTGGCCATTACCAGTGGAACTGCAAGACAAGCTCTATGGCAGTGGCGACAGCCTCAGGATGACCGCCGCTTTTTTCGAAAAGATAATAGTTACTGTCTGACTGCGTACGCAGAAGAAGAAGAAGAAGAAGAAGAAGACTCAATGATTTAAGAGGAGTACTCTGTCAACTATGCCATCCCACTGTAACATCCAAGACAACGAGGAGGCAGACAGACTGGCAAAAGAAGATGCAAGACTACCACAACGAGACCCTAGTGTGACCTACGAAGAGTCAAAAAGGCTTCTTAGAACTAGTTACATGACCAAATGGGAAAGAGAACATACTGGCTACACAAAAAACGATGCATGTTATCAACTGAACAGAAGAGAGCAGGTCGTGGTCTTCAGACTTCGCACAGGCCACAATAGACTGAGGTACCACCTATTCAATAAACTGAAGATAGGTGGCACTGACGAATGCTCGTGTGGTTCCGGGAAAATGACCGCTGAACATTTGATCAGAGAAAGCAGATGTGGCCATCACCAGTGGCAACACTAGACAAGCTCTATGGCAGTGTCGACAGCCTCAGTATGACCGCTGCTTTTTTCGAAAAAATACAGGTTGACGTCTGACAGCGTACGAAGAAGAAGAAGAAGACCCTGCACACTAACCTAACTACACGTATCTGTATAAGACAGAGCAAAATGTGCTGTTCACGACAGACAGAGAAGAGGTATTGCCGAACACCTCAATAATCATGAATACTTTATACGCCAGATACATGACCAAATGGGAAACCGAACATACTGGTTACACCAAAAACGATGCCTATTACCAGTTGAACAGAAGAGAGCAGGTCGTTGTCTTCAGACTTCGCACTGGCCACAATAGACTGAGGTACCACCTATTCAACAAATTAAAGATAGGTGGTACCGACGAATGCCCGTGCGGTACCGATAAAATGACCGCTGAACATCTGCTGCAGAACTGCCCGACATACGAGGATCAGAGAGAGCAGATGTGGCCATTACCAGTGGAACTGCAAGACAAGCTCTATGGCAGTGGCGACAGCCTCAGGATGACCGCCGCTTTTTTCGAAAAGATAATAGTTACTGTCTGACTGCGTACGCAGAAGAAGAAGAAGAAGAAGAAGACTCAATGATTTAAGAGGAGTACTCTGTCAACTATGCCATCCCACTGTAACATCCAAGACAACGAGGAGGCAGACAGACTGGCAAAAGAAGATGCAAGACTACCACAACGAGACCCTAGTGTGACCTACGAAGAGTCAAAAAGGCTTCTTAGAACTAGTTACATGACCAAATGGGAAAGAGAACATACTGGCTACACAAAAAACGATGCATGTTATCAGCTGAACAGAAGAGAGCAGGTCGTGGTCTTCAGACTTCGCACAGGCCACAATAGACTGAGGTACCACCTATTCAATAAACTGAAGATAGGTGGCACTGACGAATGCTCGTGTGGTTCCGGGAAAATGACCACTGAACATTTGATCAGAGAAAGCAGATGTGGCCATCACCAGTGGCAACACTAGACAAGCTCTATGGCAGTGTCGACAGCCTCAGTATGACCGCTGCTTTTTTCGAAAAAATACAGGTTGACGTCTGACAGCGTACGAAGAAGAAGAAGAAGACCCTGCACACTAACCTAACTACACGTATCTGTATAAGACAGAGCAAAATGTGCTGTTCACGACAGACAGAGAAGAGGTATTGCCGAACACCTCAATAATCATGAATACTTTATACGCCAGAGACATGACCAAATGGGAAACCGAACATACTGGTTACACCAAAAACGATGCCTATTACCAGTTGAACAGAAGAGAGCAGGTCGTTGTCTTCAGACTTCGCACTGGCCACAATAGACTGAGGTACCACCTATTCAACAAATTAAAGATAGGTGGTACCGACGAATGCCCGTGCGGTACTGGTAAAATGACCGCTGAACATCTGCTGCAGAACTGCCCGACATACGAGGATCAGAGAGAGCAGATGTGGCCATTACCAGTGGAACTGCAAGACAAGCTCTATGGCAGTGGCGACAGCCTCAGGATGACCGCCGCTTTTTTCGAAAAGATAATAGTTACTGTCTGACTGCGTACGCAGAAGAAGAAGAAGAAGAAGAAGAAGACTCAATGATTTAAGAGGAGTACTCTGTCAACTATGCCATCCCACTGTAACATCCAAGACAACGAGGAGGCAGACAGACTGGCAAAAGAAGATGCAAGACTACCACAACGAGACCCTAGTGTGACCTACGAAGAGTCAAAAAGGCTTCTTAGAACTAGTTACATGACCAAATGGGAAAGAGAACATACTGGCTACACAAAAAACGATGCATGTTATCAACTGAACAGAAGAGAGCAGGTCGTGGTCTTCAGACTTCGCACAGGCCACAATAGACTGAGGTACCACCTATTCAATAAACTGAAGATAGGTGGCACTGACGAATGCTCGTGTGGTTCCGGGAAAATGACCGCTGAACATTTGATCAGAGAAAGCAGATGTGGCCATCACCAGTGGCAACACTAGACAAGCTCTATGGCAGTGTCGACAGCCTCAGTATGACCGCTGCTTTTTTCGAAAAAATACAGGTTGACGTCTGACAGCGTACGAAGAAGAAGAAGAAGACCCTGCACACTAACCTAACTACACGTATCTGTATAAGACAGAGCAAAATGTGCTGTTCACGACAGACAGAGAAGAGGTATTGCCGAACACCTCAATAATCATGAATACTTTATACGCCAGATACATGACCAAATGGGAAACCGAACATACTGGTTACACCAAAAACGATGCCTATTACCAGTTGAACAGAAGAGAGCAGGTCGTTGTCTTCAGACTTCGCACTGGCCACAATAGACTGAGGTACCACCTATTCAACAAATTAAAGATAGGTGGTACCGACGAATGCCCGTGCGGTACCGGTAAAATGACCGCTGAACATCTGCTGCAGAACTGCCCGACATACGAGGATCAGAGAGAGCAGATGTGGCCATTACCAGTGGAACTGCAAGACAAGCTCTATGGCAGTGGCGACAGCCTCAGGATGACCGCCGCTTTTTTCGAAAAGATAATAGTTACTGTCTGACTGCGTACGCAGAAGAAGAAGAAGAAGAAGAAGACTCAATGATTTAAGAGGAGTACTCTGTCAACTATGCCATCCCACTGTAACATCCAAAACAACGAGGAGGCAGACAGACTGGCAAAAGAAGATGCAAGACTACCACAACGAGACCCTAGTGTGACCTACGAAGAGTCAAAAAGGCTTCTTAGAACTAGTTACATGACCAAATGGGAAAGAGAACATACTGGCTACACAAAAAACGATGCATGTTATCAGCTGAACAGAAGAGAGCAGGTCGTGGTCTTCAGACTTCGCACAGGCCACAATAGACTGAGGTACCACCTATTCAATAAACTGAAGATAGGTGGCACTGACGAATGCTCGTGTGGTTCCGGGAAAATGACCGCTGAACATTTGATCAGAGAAAGCAGATGTGGCCATCACCAGTGGCAACACTAGACAAGCTCTATGGCAGTGTCGACAACCTCAGTATGACCGCTGCTTTTTTCGAAAAAATACAGGTTGACGTCTGACAGCGTACGAAGAAGAAGAAGAAGACCCTGCACACTAACCTAACTACACGTATCTGTATAAGACAGAGCAAAATATGCTGTTCACGACAGACAGAGAAGAGGTATTGCCGAACACCTCAATAATCATGAATACTTTATACGCCAGATACATGACCAAATGGGAAACCGAACATACTGGTTACACCAAAAACGATGCCTATTACCAGTTGAACAGAAGAGAGCAGGTCGTTGTCTTCAGACTTCGCACTGGCCACAATAGACTGAGGTACCACCTATTCAACAAATTAAAGATAGGTGGTACCGACGAATGCCCGTGCGGTACCGGTAAAATGACCGCTGAACATCTGCTGCAGAACTGCCCGACATACGAGGATCAGAGAGAGCAGATGTGGCCATTACCAGTGGAACTGCAAGACAAGCTCTATGGCAGTGGCGACAGCCTCAGGATGACCGCCGCTTTTTTCGAAAAGATAATAGTTACTGTCTGACTGCGTACGCAGAAGAAGAAGAAGAAGAAGAAGACTCAATGATTTAAGAGGAGTACTCTGTCAACTATGCCATCCCACTGTAACATCCAAGACAACGAGGAGGCAGACAGACTGGCAAAAGAAGATGCAAGACTACCACAACGAGACCCTAGTGTGACCTACGAAGAGTCAAAAAGGCTTCTTAGAACTAGTTACATGACCAAATGGGAAAGAGAACATACTGGCTACACAAAAAACGATGCATGTTATCAGCTGAACAGAAGAGAGCAGGTCGTGGTCTTCAGACTTCGCACAGGCCACAATAGACTGAGGTACCACCTATTCAATAAACTGAAGATAGGTGGCACTGACGAATGCTCGTGTGGTTCCGGGAAAATGACCGCTGAACATTTGATCAGAGAAAGCAGATGTGGCCATCACCAGTGGCAACACTAGACAAGCTCTATGGCAGTGTCGACAGCCTCAGTATGACCGCTGCTTTTTTCGAAAAAATACAGGTTGACGTCTGACAGCGTACGAAGAAGAAGAAGAAGACCCTGCACACTAACCTAACTACACGTATCTGTATAAGACAGAGCAAAATATGCTGTTCACGACAGACAGAGAAGAGGTATTGCCGAACACCTCAATAATCATGAATACTTTATACGCCAGATACATGACCAAATGGGAAACCGAACATACTGGTTACACCAAAAACGATGCCTATTACCAGTTGAACAGAAGAGAGCAGGTCGTTGTCTTCAGACTTCGCACTGGCCACAATAGACTGAGGTACCACCTATTCAACAAATTAAAGATAGGTGGTACCGACGAATGCCCGTGCGGTACCGGTAAAATGACCGCTGAACATCTGCTGCAGAACTGCCCGACATACGAGGATCAGAGAGAGCAGATGTGGCCATTACCAGTGGAACTGCAAGACAAGCTCTATGGCAGTGGCGACAGCCTCAGGATGACCGCCGCTTTTTTCGAAAAAATAATGGTTACTGTCTGACTGCGTACGAAGAAGAAGAAGAAGAATACTTTATACAGCTTCCCTCACAATCTACAAAACACCGACAAATTCATCACTTGGTATTGACTGATTAGAGTGAACGGCTCTGCACTACCGAGTTAATTAACAGCACCAACAGGGAATACATGTAAATGGTTGAGCAGATGCTTCCTCTACGGAGATAAATTACATTTATCACTCTATGAGTGAGAATGAAGGACACTGAACCTAGGAAAATGTGCTGCAGAAAACACTTCACTAAAAAACTTATTGCTATTTCACAATAATGTTGCAAGTCTCATTTACAATTCTATGTTAGCTGATTTTACAACTTGCTCTGGATGGTTCTTTATGCCAAATTGCTCCTCCCAAGTAAGTGGAAAATGCAATATAGTATGTATACTAATAAATACAGCGTTTAATATCCGTAGACTAGATCCAGCATAGAATTAATAAAATGTATATAATTCAGCACAAGACTTTCAATTGGATACTATCTAATAGTATTAGAACTGTTAACGAATATTCGTAAAGTACTTGATATAACTTGCAATTAAAAGATAAGAATTATTACCATTGAATCCGGTTATGCAGAAAAGAGTACTGACCGTCTGGGTTCTTTCCGCTCTTAAATACATATTTTATAATTAGTCTGGACAGAAATGTCGAATATTGCCTTTCGCAAAAACCGCATGTACCATTGTTTCAATGGGCTGCGTTTCCTCTTGGTTAAGATTGATATCGTCTGTTCGTGGTTTGAATCGGGATTTGGGATCTTCCATTTATCATTTATAAGAAACTAAGTAACCGCTTTCAATTCTTCTTCTTCTTCTTTCTTCTTTCTTCTTCTTCTTCTTCTTCCTATTCTTCTTCTTCTTCTTCTTCTTCTTCTCCTTCTTCTTCTTATTCGATCAACTGATGCTATGCTTTTAGTTCGGTGAGTTTCACAAAGGAGAATGAATGTGTCAGGTCTTCGTCGGTTCTCCGCAGCTTTACTAGCATAGTCTTTTTTCCGGGCCAGACTGGCTCTCTTTGGTCTGTAGAAGTAGGGCAGTCCTGCAGGTTATGCTCTGGTCTTTTCTTGGGTGCTCCACAATCACACATGGAGGTGTCTCTGAGAGTCATTCTGGTAGGTCTTGAATCTGCAATATTCCTTTCTGAGTCTGAAGATCTTTGTCTGCCAGTCTCTGGCAAGTTTGTCTATGCTATAATTTTCTGATTTGTATTCTTTGTGCTGGTCTTTTCAATCGGTCCTCATCAATCATTTGATGAGTGTCTTTGCGTCTTTAAAGATATGTGGATGGCGAGTCTGCATGCGTCCACTTCCGGCCTTTGTGAACTCATCTGCTTTCTCTTTTCCAATGATCCCAGGGTGCACTAGAACTCTTATAGTACCAAGTCTATTTTCTTTTGAGATAGCAATACCATGTTCTATTTTGTTTCGTGTGAAAGTCCATTTTGTTTAGGGCTTGAGAGGAAGACTTGGTGTACGCTACTTGAGTCTGTTAGAATGACATGCTTCCTTGTATCTGACACGAATCTTCGTTCCTGCGTGAGCAATTGTTGCTTCAGCTCTGAAATTGGTACATGTTTCTCCTGCTGGTATAGAGGGATTTTCTATGTGGCCGTTGAAGTGTGCGATGTGAATTCCACTGCCTCCTTTTTTTCGCTGACCGATGCCGATCTATCTGTCTCTTGAGCTCCTATAGAACATGGATTTGCTGTTCTGTTTTTGACTGCCCTTTTCAGTAATGATTGACTAATGGATGACCAACTCTTCGGGAAGTAACTCTTTGCTGAGTTTTTTGTTTATCTTCTTGTTACGGTGTTGGTTGCTGTTATTTGCTATTGAACTTAGCTAGCATATAGAAGTAAGCCAGCTGCACAAAGATCTTAACAATGGCCTCGATTTGCATTTTAAGTTTGTGGGTTTTCCCAAACCTGAGTCGTGAGGCGGGCAAATATGGCGGCAGTTTTGCCGACGCGATTCTCAATTAAAGCGTCCATGAACAATGTTGTTGACGATAAACTCAAGTAGGTGAACATGTGCATAACTATCAATGAGGACAGTTGGTGTGTGTCATCTACTACCAACGGCCGGCACGCTCCAGTCGTAAAGTAAAGTCAAGTATCCCATAGCATTACTGCCGTAGGCGTGTGAGGTGTTAGCGATCTCACATTTCAAAGGCTCCGCTATATGAGGGCGGTAGCCATCTCCTCTCCCTCGTCGCTTTTACTTCCCGGACTGAACCGGTACCCATTTAAGGCTGGGTCAACCGGGAGCCATTGCGGTCTGAAAAAAACATTACCGCCTCAACTGGGGAATGAACCCAGGACCACTCAGAGGCGAAGCCAGGGCGCTAACCACTGCGCTACGCGGCTCCCTGCTACGCGGCTCCAGTCGACCCAGCTGTAAATGAGTACCTGGCATACGGCTTGGAAAGTAAAGGCAACGAGGAAATGAACTGATCACTCTACCTCATACAAGCTGTGGCTAAGTTAAATGAAGTCTCTAACAACTTCATTCCCTGACAGTAGTGTAACTTAACTACTATGAGACAAACCTTTACTGAAGTCTCTAACAATTTCATTTCTTGACATTAGCGTAACTGCTATGTTACACACCTTTTACTGTAGTCTTTAACACCTTCATTCCCTACAACAGTGTAATTACTATGGGACAAACCTTTTCTGAAGTCTCTAATTCCCTAACAGTAGTGTAACCGCTTTTGGACACATTTCTTTACTGGAGTCTCTAACAACGTCATTACCCGATAGTAGTGTAACTTCTATGGGACAATCCTTTACTTTTCTTGTACTGTCACATAGATGCATAAATACATATATTTCAGTAAAAACATATACTTTTACAAATTGATTGCACATTAATAAACATCTCAATAATAATCTTTTTTTTTTAAATTTCAGGTCCACCTCTCGTTGAAACGGGTAAGCTGTCCCCTTGAAGTAAGACGAGCAAACGGAGTGGCAGCCAATGAATAGAAATTGTTATCGAAACAAAGACAAAGCGAGAAAGAGATTGAGAGAGAGAGAGAGAGAGAGACAGAGAGAGAGAGTATGTTAATAAGTAATGAGGGTTTATATGTATTATGTGCTGTGATTAGTACGTGGGTGTGTGTTTAAGAAGTGCTTTTTAAATTATAATAATAATAATGTTCGCTTATGCGGCTGGGGCCCGTTGCGTCGATCGACTACTACCATGGTCAAGTGGCGCAGCTTTTTGCCAGTTCTCATCTAGAGCTGAGGTGGAGTCTGTCAACTGTCAGAGCCATGAGGTGTGTGGACGAACCGTCTTTCGCCTCAAACGGTCAAACAATATACCGAGATTAGATTCCTTCCACATGCAAAATACATCTGCGTGTTCTGGGCATCCAATGGCATGACAACATTCGCAACTTTGAGGTCTCTGTTAAAACAGACCTCCGCCCAATCGTGGAAATACTGGATCGTCCTCGAGTTTCTTTGTTCAGTTATGTCATACAGTTGGATCAGAAAACCTAGGCCTGCAAGATACTTTACATGTCGTTCCTCAGCACTATAATACTTTCCCTGACCAGTTGGAGGTGCAGAAAAGGTCGTACTCGTACAGTGTAGCTCCTGCAGATAGCAACTTTGACCTCCGATCTGAACGTGTCCTTGAATCGTACTGCAGCTGGGAGTCACATATATGGCCGACCGACGCATGGTCCCCAGTCGCTTAAGCGAACTTATTATTATTGTTATAATATTATTATCATTATTAAACAAATGTTTGGAAAAATTCTTAGTTTTGAGCAACAATAAATCAAATAATATAAAAGGCCATGTCTATAACAAGAAAATGTATTTGCTGTTGTAGCTAACAGCCGAAGCTGCCTCACAAGATTGGTGCTTCCTTTGTAAAATTGTAAACAGTGTGACAGCAGCCCTTCAAAATTCATGTGGATAGGAAGTTAAACTCAATGTTTGGTCTATTTCTAGTGTCATAATTGCACCTCCCCCAAGCCTAGCAAGCTGTGCGAAGTAAATCGACTTTTGTCGTTACTTGCAAACAGTAACAGTCCAGATAATTGATGCAGGGGGAGATCTTTCAAATGTCGACATAATGAAATTGCAGTGCAAGACGACAAGTACAGCCTGCCACCCCGGGACAAACTTCCGAAAAACAAGTTCCAAATTATCTTCTGCAACCTGCAAAATGGTTTCGAACGGCGTACACAAAATAATCAAACGGCTTGGAAAATGGCATAATATGGCGTCATCAGACTCTCGGAAACGGGTACCCATTTTACGTTGTACCTGGTTTGAAAATTGCGACGAAATCCATATCGGCACAGCAGAGGGTCAATGCTACATTGAAGGAATACGTTTCATTTTTTCAAGCCGACATGTTAAAAATGTGGAATCGGTAATAAAAATTTCTCTACGGCTTGTAACATTGAAAATAGATGTTCTGGTCGAGAATGTGTAATGTCTTACCATTCATAGCTACTTCCCTCGCAAGGTTTATTACGACGACGCTGCAGGGTTTGTTTGTTTTTTTGCGTTCGCCTTATTTCTTTAGTCCCCATGGCGGTGTGCGTTGCACTGTGGTTTTTATTTTGCGGCTGTCGGCCCAGTGCCTCCGACTTCAGCATGTATTTTATGTAAGGATCTGCTTCCTCCTGCATTTTTTAAGGGTTTGCTTCCCGTGGTAACGGCCGGTGCTGTGATAGGGATCGAACCCAGCACGTCGGATTGTGAGCCGTGCCACTTAACCACTAGGCCACGCCGTTCCCTGCTGCTCGATTTAAATACTACGACGACTTTAAACGTCAACCTTACCAAGAGAAGATCATTATGAACGCTTTCAACGCCAGAATCGGTTCCGAACAAACAAGAGAACAATTTCTGCAAGCATTTTCTGATGATCAGCGTAATGATCGAAGAGAACGCTTAGCTGTCTTCGCGGAAACCCAAACATTGTTTGTGATAAACACTTTGTTCAAGAAAACTGCCAGAAAAAAAGGATTAGCCATTCTTAAAATTGAAATATTATAGAGGGAAAATAACTATACGGTTAAAAAACAATAAAGGTAGGTCCATAATAGATACTGCCGTCATGGGTGAAGTGTTAGAGTCTTCGCTATACTAAGCTGCAGCTCTGTGAGGTCGGGTGGCTAGTTCCCTCGCTTCATGTGTTTTTCCTTCTCTAGCTGTTATCTTGGTACCCATTTGTAACTGGGTCGCCTGGAGCTGGCCATTATCAGTTCCCATGTTGTCAAAATAGTTCTGCAATGGATACATGGATACTCAATCAGACCTGACAATGACAAGGCAAACAGACTAGCAATGAAAGGATCAAAACAAGAACAGTCACACACAATAACAAATTTACAAACAGCTCATAAGGACACCAAACAAAAACACTTGACAGAAGAGACGGGTAATGGGAAACACAGCGAGGGAGGTCTACAGATACAGGACAAACCACAATCCAAATGACAGTATATATATACTCACAAGAAAGGATTAGTGCACAATTTTCCTACTGAGAACCCAACACATCCTACTAAAGAAACACCTGAACAGAATCCAACCACAACACTCCTAAGTGCCAGCTGTGTACACACCCATATGAAACCGATGAGCATCATCTTTTTGAGTCTTCGGTGCTCAACGATGTTAGAAAAATGCTTTTTCCTCTGAGGCCAAATTAGTGGAACACTTTTTATGGCACTCAACAACGACTGTTAAAAACGTGCAGATACCATTCAATGGCATTGGACCGTAGGGTGAGAGCGTGGATCCTGCTGGATCCGTAGCAACAACAACAACAGCAGGAAAATCAACCACGTACTTTGGCAATGAAAAGCGAGAGCTCCACCAATGCGCTAATAATCCGCTCAAATTGACTATTATGCAATGGAATCAGGTTCGTTACCTATGTTGAAGTACTACATAGTTTGGACATAGGACGTGAGTTCATGTCAATTCAAATGTCAATAAACCTGAGCCATGCAACTCGTAATCAGAAATTAGTTAGTTTTCTTTCCACTTGTGCCGTTTAGCGTAATCAGTAATACAGCGCCATAACGTGCGTAAATGTTCCAGCCTCGTAGATCAAACCATACGACAGGACTGGTTAGTTTCCGAGTCCCGAAGCCAGCCTGGTGGGCTACTTGTTAAGATACTCAATAAGCGTGTTGATGTTGTTAAGGTTCCTAAATTCAAAAATGTGCACACGAATAAAGTAAAAATCTGGGGTAGTTGTCTCGCCGCCGCGATTCAATTTCAACCAGTGTTCGTAAAGCGATCTCAGTCCCGCCAGGCGGAGCGATAGCGCGGGCTTGCGGAAAACGCTCGCCTGCCTTTCCCCGTAGAGCTATTGGGGTGCGGTTTGTTGTGGCGTCTGCTCTACCGAGGTGCGCTTCTCTGGTCCGTATCAGGAAACGTGGTCCGTCCGTTGTGATTTATCTAAGGCTTATAGCAGAGCTCGACAGTTCGTCTCGCTGGTGGTTAGACTCTCGCAAAGAGCTTGTGACCCGAAAATGGAAAGCAGGAATCGTGCCTCAAGGCCCTGTGTTCTCCTCGGGAGAAGGGCAGGCCGGCAGGCCAAAATTGTCTCTAGTCCCAGTGAAAATCATCGCCGAGGTCGTTGGGATCCGTTCTGCACAGAGCGCTGCTATCCCTCCTCGAGCGAGCCCGGTCGGTCGGTCGTCTGGTGCGTGTAGGGGCCCCTGTCAAGCGGTCCTAGGTCGACGGAGTGAGGGACGGGTGGAAAAACCGTCCGTCCGTCCTGTCAGTCGGTCCCTGCGGCCGTCCCAGTGAGGCTTTTCACACACCCTTCCTCCACCGACCGGTGTGTGCTGTACGTACGTCTCCGACAGATATCTGGTTGATCATGCCAGTAGTCATATGCTTGTCTCAAAGATTAAGCCATTCATGTCTAAGTTCACACTGTCTCACGGTGAAACCGCGAATCGCTCATTAAATCAGTCGAGGTTCCTTAGATGACACGATCCTACTTGGATAACTGTGGCAATTCTAGAGCTAATACATGCTTACCAAGCTCCGACCCTCGCGGAAAGAGCGCTTTTATTAGTTCAAAACCAATCATCGTTTCCCCTCACGGGGTTGCGGCGTCCCCACTGGTGACTCTGGATAACTTTGTGCTGATCGCATGGCCTCATGTGCCGGCGACGCATCTTTCAAATGTCTGCCCTATAAAATGTCGATGGTACGTGACATGCCTACCATGTTTGTAACGGGTAACGGGGAATCAGGGTTCGATTCCGGAGAGGGAGCATGAGAAACGGCTACCACATCCAAGGAAGGCAGCAGGCGCGCAACTTACCCACTTCCGGCACGGGCAGGTAGTGACGAAAAATAACAATACGGGACTCTTTCGAGGCCCCGTAATTGGAATGAGTACACTTTAAACCCTTTAACGAGGATCTATTGGAGGGCAAGTCTGGTGCCAGCAGCCGCGGTAATTCCAGCTCCAATAGCGTATATTAAAGCTGTTGCAGTTAAAAAGCTCGTAGTTGGATCCCAGGCGCAGGCGGGCGGTCCGGCTCGCGCCGGTTCACTGCCCGTTGTCTCCTGCCCTACCGTCTGCCGGCTCTCTCCCACGGGTGCTCTTCGCTGAGCGTCCTGGGTGGCCGGCGCGTTTACTTTGAAAAAATTAGAGTGTTCAAAGCAGGCCTCGTCTGCCTGAATAATGGTGCATGGAATAATGGAATAGGACCTCGGTTCTATTGTGTTGGTTTTCGGAACTGGAGGTAATGATTAACAGGGACAAACGGGGGCATTCGTATTGCGGCGTTAGAGGTGAAATTCTTGGATCGCCGCAAGACGAGCTACTGCGAAAGCATTTGTCAAGAATGTTTTCATTAATCAAGAACGAAAGTCAGAGGCGCGAAGACGATCAGATACCGTCGTAGTTCTGACCATAAACGATGCCGACTAGCGATCCGCAGGAGTTGCTTCGATAACTCTACCAAGTGGGGGATTACGGCCGAACCCTGTAAGCCGCAATCCCGCCCAAAAGTCTCAGCACCACTGCAATGGGAGGCTCCTACATGTTCGGGACCTGGGGCTCGCGCCCCAGCCCTATCCTGGTAGAGCCGCAGAAAGAGGTCTCTGCCGTCCGCCGATCAAAGCGGGCGGACAGCTGCTTGATACTCACCTTATACGGCGATTGGGTGCGAAAAATCCAAAACACAAGACTTAGTTCCTGGTCGGGGTGTCGAAAACAGCAGAGCAGCCACCTCACTGTGAACTGTCGAGACTCAACCAATGACCATGAGATCTGTCCGCACACTAGGCGAACAACATCTCTGTGACACTACCAGGCTTGTTCCCTGGGTAAATGCACTTCTCCTTCGATATCTACTTCTGTACGCTACCAGCCATATAGCTATCATGCTGGACGCAGAAGAGATGCAGACCAGCGGACATTGCACACCTGCCCCACTGTGTCAACATCCCAGGTGGCGGGGAATGCTAGGCGTACCATCTCTGCATAGAAGCCAAGAAAATAAAGAGAGAAAGAGATACCCAACTCACATGCAAATGCTACGTTTCTGGCAGGACGTGACGATCCTGGGGTACAGACACACTGGACTGCCTCTCTTCCGGGTAAACCAGTCCATATCATATATCTCATTTATCATCTTACATATCATCATCGCACCCTATAGACACGAGTAATGAAGACTCGATAGTCTGGTAAGACAACTTCCATAAGAGAGACAACTCTGATCATAAACAACTGCTGCCTTGCAGATAGGCTGGGGACAGCCAAAGGCTAAGGAAGGCATCCCTACTGAAACGCCTGTTGAAATAGGATGCACGGGGCCGCAAGCCTAACAAAACAGTGCAACGTAAATCGCAGCATGATGACAGTACAACCGATTAGAAAAACGCATGGCGCTCATCCTGTGGATTCCAGCCAGGCAGCGATAGTGCCGGGCCTCACGCCTCGAAGGGGCCCACCCTTGACTACTGGTGGTCACCCACCCATGTGTCGTGGAGTCAAGGCACATGGCTATGGGAAAATTTTATTGACCAAAACCTCAAGACCCTCAAAATACTACAGTGGAATGCGGAGGGAGTCATTAACAAAAAACTTTCCCTAACACATCACCTGCATGAAGATAAGATTGACGTGGCATGTATCCAGGAAACGCACCTCAACAAAAATCATAATGTCTCAATCAGAGGATACCAGACCTTCCGTCTCGATAGAGAAGGTCACAAAGGAGGGGTCCTGATACTGACCAGAAACTGCATACCGAGTAGCGCGGTACCTGTCAGTCACACCGGACAAGCAGAAATTGTAGGAGTTGACATAATGGCTCAAGAGACGAAGCTCCGCATATTCAATCTGTACGGACCACCAAATAGAGACCTATCGCTCTCGAGTATGGAGGTCAGAGACTCCAACTGCATAGTAGTTGGAGATTTCAACATCCACTCGGAGAGATGGGGATACTCTGACACAGACAGCAGAGGTGACGAAGTGGAAGATTGGGAGATAGATACAAATCTCTCCCTAATCAATAGGCCGGAGGATATTCCTAGCTTCTATTCAAGAACATGGCATACCACCTCGACTCCAGATTTGGCCTTCTCCTCACATGACATACACCATAAAATAGGCCGCCAGGTGCTAAACCAACTGGCAGGTAGCGACCACAGGCCGATCAGGCTAGACATCGATATGGAAGTAGGCCCACAGGAAACAAAACCGCTCCCACGTTGGAATTACAAACGAGCCGACTGGGACAGATTTGCAATCCTGACAGATGGGCTGTGTGAAACCGTTAACACACGAAACAACAAAATGAAGCCCATGGTGGAAAGCCTAAGCAAGGCAATAATGCAAGCCGCCACTGAAACCATCCCAAGAAGAGCTAGGAAAAACTATAAGCCCTATTGAAACGATGAGTTACAGAAAGCGGAAGATGCAGTAACAAATGCTAGGAACATGGCAGAGCGGGAACAATCTATGGAGGCAAACATCGCCCTCAAAACCGCCGCAAAAACAAAACGGAAAGCCTAAACCTGGAAAAAGACGGGAACAAGCTATGGAAGCTAGTCAGAGCCATGAACGACGAAACCTCGTCAAATAAACAAATTACCATCAAGCAGGGCGAAAACTTGCTCACAGGTAAGAAAGCCGCAAACACTTTTGTCGATCACTATGCCAGAGCAAACCACATCGAGGTCCCTGCAGATAAGCATACAGACATTAGCGAAGAGCTAAATGAGCACGACAACATCAATACGGCACCTGAAGAGCACATGATGGCCAAATTAACAATGAGCGAAATGGAAGAGGCTATGAGAACATTAAAGAAAAGGAAATCTCCCGGAAAAGACGGGATGACAAACGAAATGCTGATGGGACTGGGCCAAACAGCGAAGAGGAAACTGCTATCGGTCCTGAACCAAAGCTGGAAAAGGGGAATTGTACCCCAGGCATGGAAAGACGCAAAACTGGTACCAGTACCAAAAACAGGAAAGGACAAAACAGATCCAAATGGATACAGGCCCATCAGCCTACTGAGCTGTGTCGGCAAGCTGATGGAAAGTATGATAAACACCGGACTGATGTGGCATCTGGAAGAAAAACGAATACTAATTCCACAGCAAGCCGGCTTTAGACAGAACAGATCCACTGAGGACCAGGTCATCCTCATAGCCCAGGAAATAGAAGATGCTTACCAGGCACAGAAACACACATTAGCTGTTTCGGTAGATCTGGAAAAGGCATTTGACAAAGTCTGGAAAGACGGACTTAGAGCCAAGCTAAGAAGAAGTGACGTTTGTGGGAAAATGTACAAGTGGATCAACCACTACCTCAAACAAAGAACGGCCAGAGTCCAAGTACAAGGGCAGATGAGCAAAAAGGTGACACTCGAGCAGGGAGTACCCCAAGGTGGAGTATTGTCACCCACACTCTTCCTGGTATATATAAACGACATTACAGAGAATATACCAAGGAGAGTCCATAGCTCAATGTTTGCAGACGATCTGGCTATGTGAACCTCTGAAAAGAATCTCACCATAGCAAGAAATCGGATGCAGACGGCCCTAACATCGCTGGAAGAGTCGGCGAACTCATGGCTGGTCAAAATAAACGAGGAGAAAACCACATGCACAGTATTTTCGCTTTCATTAAAGCCCCAAAATACCAAATTAAGTCTAAATGGCAAATTCCTGCAGCCAAACGACAACCCAACCTATCTGGGAGTCACATTTGATCGGCGCATGACATGGAAAAGTCAGATCGAGAGAAACCGAATGAGAGCCAGAGAAAGAATGGCAATCATGAGGAAACTTGCTGGTTCAAGCTGGGGAGCAGACGAAGGCATACTAAAGAAACTGTACACTGGAAGAGTGAGACCAGTTCTCGAGTATGGCATTGCGGCATGGACAACAGCAGCAAAGGCGAACTTCGATAAAGTTAGCAAACTTCAAAACCAAGCCATGAGAGTTATAACAGGAGGCATGAAGTCAACGCCAATTGTAGAACTTGAAAAGATTACAAAACTGCAATCCATGACCGATAGAAGAGACTGCAGAGCCCAGCTGCAGTTAGAGAAACTCCGAAGACTGACTGACCACCCAATGCACCAGAGACTAAACAATTTGGGAAATGAGAAACTAAAGCGAAGAAACTTTGCAGAAATAGCCAAAGCAAAGATGCACGAAGATCCCATAAACCCACTAACAACACCAAAACCCACCACTACTGTACGAAAACCTACCTGGAGGCAGGATATATTTCCAGAGGTGGTAGAAAATATACCAGGTATTAAAAACAAAAACTGCCAGACTGAAAAAGAAAGGAGAGATACTACCCTAAGCTTCATATCGAAAAGCTACCCAAGCATGGACTGGACCCATGCATACACCGACGGCTCTGTAACAAACACTACACAGAACGGAGGGGCAGGAGCATTCCTGAACCTACCAAATGGCAGACAAATAACACTGTCATTCGCTACTGGTAAGTACACAAGCAATTTCAGAGCGGAGGCAGAGGCACTGAGGGTGGCAGTGGAAGAAATGGTGACACACAATGAAAATGAAAGCCATATAGTCCTGCTTACAGATGCTCTCGCCGTAGTCACAGCGCTAAAAAGCCAGAAAAACACTGAGCTTATCGACTTAAGAGCAGCACTCTGCAAACTGTGCCAGCAGTCCGCACCAAAAAGGGTAGTGGTACAGTGGGTCCCTTCACACTGCAACATCCAAGGTAACGAGGAGGCAGACAGACTGGCAAAAGAAGGTGCAAGACTACCACAAACAGATACTAGTATGACGTACGAAGAGTCAAAACGGCTTATCAAAGCCAGATACATGACCAAATGGGAAACCGAACATACTGGTTACACCAAATACGATGACTATTACCAGTTGAACCGAAGAGAGCAGGTCGTTGTCTTCAGACTTCGCACTGGCCACAATAGACTGAGGTACCACCTATTCAACAAACTGAAGATAGGTGGTACCGACGAATGCCCGTGCGGTACTGGTAAAATGACCGCTGAACATCTGCTGCAGAACTGCCCGACATACGAGGATCAGAGAGAGCAGATGTGGCCATCATCAGTGGAACTGCAAGACAAGCTCTATGGCAGTGGCGACAGCCTCAGGATGAACGCCGCTTTTTTCGAAAAAATAATGGTTACTGTCTGACTGTGTACGAAGAAGAAGAAGAAGAAAAGAAGAAATAAGTAAAAGACTAGACAACTATTTGACATGCCAAAATATATTAAAGTCGAAGTAGTATTGATCAAGATCGAACTATGCAAACTAATATAATCCATTTCCAGCTCAATGACGGCTATTAGCTGCATCGAACGCAGCGGCACATCAAAACGGCTGAGGCCAGGGGCAGTTTAGGGCCGTACAACTGTGCAGCAGAAGAGATGTCTTCCTAAAGCACTTACATATAGTTGTAACATCCGGTATCAGATCTAGCTCTTCCGACACTGTGGGCAAAAATGATTTCTGCCGCTATTTATATTGAATTATAAATAATTATTTTAAAATTTAACTTTTGACAGTGAGTGAATTATTATTTAGTATTTGTTGAATAAAAAAAAGCCTTTTCTTTTATAAACAATTGAGTAATAAATAACGGCAAAAAAGCATAATAAAATAAATAAATAGGAGGCATATAGATATGTTTTTTTTACTCTATACGTAATTATCTGTACAAACATCTCCTATGTTTTTATTGATTTTAATTTTCTCTCTACACATTTTTCCACCTCCAAATTTTGCCGCACTGGGTAGTTGCCTGCTTGCGTCGGCTTACCTCCCTCCCCCCCCCCCTCACTCCCCGTCTCCCAGATCGGGCCCTGGTAACACCATCACAACAGCTAGACGGAGTATCGAAGCCGAATGCAAACAGTATTATACTCACCACTTTCATCAAAATATGGAATCCTAGAATATCTGACAGCAACAAAGATGGAATCCATTGCAACGATCGGACCTCATAAGATCCGCCCTGTTATCTAGCAGTCCGAATCAGACACAACTCTGGAAACAGTTAGAGTAACTATAGACAGCCTTAAAGCTGGGTCTAAAAATTCGCGAAGTTAAACTGACAAAACTATTTAGTTAATGCTTCGAAACTGAATGAATTCTTGTCCAGTGAGAAACTTAAAAGTCTATTCTCATTCATAAAAAGAGAGACACAAAACGTTTTGGACACTTATGTTCAGTGTGCCTACTGTCGATAATATGCAAGATTTTTGCTAGAATTGTTATCAGCAGAGTTGACATGCAACTCGACACACATCATCCTTGAGAACAAACCGGAAGCAGGAAAAAGTTTCCTACTGACAACATTAACACCATCGACGAACTAATGCAGAAAGCACTCGATTTCGCTCTTGTGACTTGTGTTTATTGGCTACGAAAGCGCCATAGACAGTATTGAAACCAATCCCGGTGTAAATGTACTAAGAAACTAAGGCATTTCCGAAACCTACACAAAAATGATCGCGGAAATCAAACTATGTTGATATACCGCAATCTTGCTGTACCATAGCGCAATGTATATATGTATATATACCGAAAGCAAGGTTGTCCAACTTGTCGACACTATATGACCAAAGCTATTCACAGTGGCTCTCGAATAGATCTTCCAGCAGCTGAATTTGGTCGACAGAGGCGTACATATAAATGACGAAAGGTTCACTATTTTACGATTTGTAGACACCAAATGTGCGCTAATCAGTCTACCATTGATTAAACCTAAGATTCCAATGCTTCAGAATTAATTACTGCTCAGAGCAAGAAATTAAGCTTCGGGATGAGCCCATCAAAAATGTCAGCGTGTACGTCTACTGTGAACAAGACATAGTTGGCCGTGGAGTTGTTCAAAATATTCTTGGAGGTTTCATGGAAAGCACAGGAACGTGAGATGTTGGCAACAGGACTAAAAAATCTCCAACCTACATGAGCTAAAGAAATAGTATACCTAGCAACTCCTGGACACGTGCATACAAAGATAGAACGGCCACGGAGAGGGCAGAAAGAAGAAACAGTGGAATCTACATTGCACACTCCAATGGCGACATAGAGAACTACTCCATACTAGCAGGACGGTCCTATACCAAATTCGGAACTGAATCAAAGGTTGTACTTGACACAACTACATGAAAAGCGGTCATTCTAACAGACGTCAGGAGCGTACTCCAAGCCATCACAAGACTAAACAGGATAAACTCTCCCACCAAATAACATAACGCCGGGGTTGCTGTTCCATGTAAAAAAGAAGGCAGATGAGATCGTAGAAACAGGAAGTGGTGACACGTAGACTTACTTCCACAGAGCTATAAAGAAGCATACGCACATTAAATAATCAGACTAAAGAGCTGTTGGGACCGGCGGAGACCACAAAAGCCGTCTTCTTCGCGAACCTCACCGGGCTAGAAGCATAGCATCAGTTGATCGTGAACCTCACCGGGCTAGAAGCATAGCATCAGTTGATCGTGAACCTCACCGGGCTAGAAGCATAGCATCAGTTGATCGAATAAGAATACGTCTTGAAATCTGTATACGTAGAAAAATAGCTTGGTATATCTTCAGTTGCGAAAAGGCAATACTCCAAAAGATAAGAAACGCAACGACAAGAACACACACTTTTAATGATGATGTTTATCAGCATGAATTACGGATGTGAACTGTTGAGCTTGCGCAAGTCCGATACCGAGAAGCACTGAGTCACTCAGAGAGCAGTACAGCTATGTGTGCCAAAGATCTCCATAAGTGATCCGATCCCGTCTATTTTGAAACTCCGTAGAAGCCGCATTATCGAGCGAACATAGTTGAACTGGACATGTGGTACACATGCCTGCAAACTGATGGACACGAAGAGCGACGTTTTAACGACCTTATGTTTATGTACGTCCACAGGGCCGTCTACCTAAGCGGTGGTCGCATGTTTTGATAAAAGATCCTGGTCTGCACTGGTACAGTACAGAAAAAAACATGAAGGAATATAGAGTGTTGCTGACTTCCTCACATAGAGAACATCATAGAAGATCAAGAACACTCACAGTGGGACGTTATCAGAAAATCAGATCCTAAAAGTCAGATACGCGAACAACAAAATTATTTTAGTTGCGACACAATCTGGGGTACAAAATATTATGGTCTCAACAGAAATCACAATGAAGCACAGCATATATATTTAAACACGAATTATGACAGCAGATAAAGTAGTCAACACATAAATATTCCAAAAAGATAATGAACAAATAGAAGATGTAAAACAAAATGAGAATTTGGAGACTATAACCAACAATTATGTCAATTTTAATATCAATAGATCGAAAACTTGCAAATAGAGTTCACAGACTGTTGCAGATGAAATATAAATGGCATGACACAAATGAGAATATTAAGTTCAAACTGATAAAGACACGTATTTTATATATGGCAATGTATGGTTTTCTTTACCTATGTCGGCAGCACGATGACACATCACGAGGTACAGATGCAGATGTAAGGGCCAGAATTGAAAAGGCAAGAGTGGTATTTTTCACACTAAACAACATTTGGAGATCCAAAGAAATCAAGATTTACACCAAAGTTAGAATATTCAACGCCAGTGCAATGTCGGTGCATCTGTATGGAGAGGAGAGATGATGAACGACCAAGGTCAGACAACAAAGACTTCAGTCCTTCGTTAACAGATGCCTACGAAGGATAATGGGCATACAGTTGCGGGACACGGAGCGGATTGAAGATATGTGGGAAAGGAGACAACAACATCCACTAGAACCGCAAATTAAGCGAAGAAATGGGCTGGATAGAACATACACTACAGAAGAAACCGTCCAATATAGCCATACAAGACTCTTACATAGAACCATCAAGAGAAAAGAAACAGAGAGAGAGAGAGAGAGAGAGAGAGAGAGAGAGAGAGACTCAAAAACACACTGAGAAGAGAATGTGAGAAGGAGATATATTGAAATGATAACACGTGAAGATAAGCAGAAAGAGGGCATAGGACCGTGTATCATGGTGGAGTACTGCCATACACCGAGAGGAGCGACGCACTTTGATTGATTTGAGTGAATATATGGTTGCGAGACATGGACATTAAACATTACTATTTAATCACATCTTTCAAAATGAAGTGCAATAGAATGATGCATGTAATATAATTGACATAGAACAGGATAAACAGAGAAATTATGCAATCGTCTCCATTTTCTTCGTTCATCGTCAGATAAGGGTCTCGGTTTCCCTTACAAGGGACATCGTTGTTTGTGAAGCTGTTTTATCTCCATACAGTGTTCGACTCGCATCTGCTTCTAGAGATCAATATTGTTCTCTCCCTTTCTTCGTGAATCTGCAGCTTTGTAGGACGTTCCTGGTTCATGGCATGCTCCCCACATACCCACTTGTCATCTGTCCCAATCTTCATTTTGTTGTAAAAAAGCCCTTTACTCTTTTATGTCCAGTTCTCAAGCTGAAAATTACCACTTTTTCGTCTCTAGTTAAAGAGTAATTCTACAATTTCTGAGTATACACGAAAAGTGCCATAAATAAGATCACAATGAAAGAGCTAAGGTATTTCAGTCATATGAAAATACACACTGGTATGGAGAGGGTGATTTGGGAAGACACTTCGTTCGAGAAGAGGTTGACCCAAAGGTAGTTGGTATCAAGACATTATTGTCGACCTACCCGAAACGGAGATGTGTGAATACTGCTGTAACAGAGACAACGTCAAAGAAAGAATAGGTCACATGATGATGATAATGATGATGATGATGACGATATTTTCAACGTAGAGAAATTGCTAGTTGTTTCTGGTTAACATACCAGAAACACAATACATTTCTTGTCTCGTGCAATTACTTTCACGTTAATCGTCTGACAATAATGTTTGAAATTAATTAAATTATAACACTATATGTTCTTTGTTTCATGCAGTCACTTTCCCGCCAATCGCCATATCTGGTCGGAACTACGTAGAAATGGGCCAGCCAATACATTTGTTCTGTAACACCACGGGGCCTGATGGGATACACCTCAGTATCGCTTGGTTCAAAGATGGCGACCGTATAGACCATATCAGTTATAGACACGTTGTTATCACAAACTACAACATGGTGGAGACCAAGTGAGTGAACATTTATTTTATTTGCAATGGTCCGGGCATTCACGTAACATTTATAACGTAACATTAGTGTAGTAATAGAGACATCGCTTTTTATGGCACAGGTGCAGTAAATTCTGATACAGGTACGCTCCAGTCGACCCAAAGATAAATTGCTATCTGACAATGTTAAGGAAGGAAAGGCAGCAAGAAAGGGAAGTGGCCTCCCCAGCTCATAAACAAAATGTGGATTAGTGCAGTGTCGTCTCTCACACGTCATCTCTGACAGCAGTGTCAGCTATGGGAGTACATTTACAGTTTAGGCTAGAATAGACCCGTCAGGGAAGGGGAATTGAGGACTGGTCAGGCACAACATACTAACCAAGACCACACTCGCTCTTCCATGTAACGTTCCCTGAAAACTAACTGACGAGATGTGCATCAACGTGATCCTCGTAGTAGTGAGAGCCACGCATATGAAGACAAGCATGGCACAACCGCCTAGAGAACCATAGTCCACCTTCATCAGCACACTCGAGATGCGAAGAAAGCTACTCCACCCCACCGTTTAGTTCCCTTTTCAGGGTGCACAAAAAGAGTAGACTTACTCATTGTGGGCCTTAAACAACAACAGCACAGGTCAGGGAATAAGACGAGCAAGGAGGCCTAAAACACATGGTATAGACCCTTTAATAAGGATATCATACACATCAGTGCCTTATGGACAGAACTTAAGAATACGGCACACAATTTACATTGGTGGTGACTACCTATTGCAGTCCTATGTTCAGAATCAGAGAAGAAGATCGTGTGTCAAAAATGAAAAATAATCATTTTTAAAAGTCATGTTATCTGTTTTGTTTTTTAATTTGCAATTCCAGAATAAGTCATTCCAGTATTTTCCAGGAAGACGCCAGTGTTGACGTGTTCAGTACATATTTAATTCGAACAATTCGGTATGAAGATGACATAGTTCTTCTTCTTCTTCTCTGCGTTCGGATTTGTATGCTCGTTTTATGCCACCAGAAGGGCTGCCTCCATGAAGTGACAAAGTCAGTCGCAGGTCCTCAATGGTTCCCCACAGTTTGTTTCTTTCCTCGGGTCAGGTCTTCTCACGGGAACCTTGGTGCAGTGGACATGTTTGCAGGATGTGTTCTAATATCGGTGATCCAAGTGGGGGCTAGAAAACTAATTGTATCAAAACAGAAATATCCTGAAACACAGAATCTATATTTAAACACAAGGAAAACGTAAATTTTGACAACACCCAAAGTGAAGAATAATCAGTTTTCTCAAATGCTTATATAGAAATAAAACATGTAAAGCATTTTGAATATCTGATATCTAACATCAATACCAAAACTGCAGAATGACTATCAAAAAGTACACCTTCGTGGGGTCTAATAAAGAACATGTGCTGGAATTAGACCCTCGAAAATCTGGGGCTACCCTCTAAGAAACTTGATTGTCTCGCTAAGGGAATTGACGGAAGGGCACCACCAGGTGTGGAACCTGCGGCTTAATTTGACTGAACACGCCAATATTGTAGAACAACTGACAAATCGAGAGCACTGCCGTTTGGGTCTAATAATGAACGTACGCTGGTATTAGACTCACGGATGACAAATCAGCTCTCAAACACTCAAATGAAAGAACGCTACGGAAATCGTGTTTAACTCCGCAGAAACCGCAGATTTCAAATACCTGGTCATTGACAAACAAAAGCCCTCAATAAATTCGTCTGACCAAATAGTGAACGGGTGCTGGAAATGGATCATCTGAAGACAGGTCAGTTTTACCCTACAAATGACAGGGCGTTGCTACGGAAAACCAGCTCAAATCGAGAGGAGCCGCAGACACTTTGGTTCACGTACCAGGCTGATAAGCCAAGGGCGCGAGGCTACCATGTGGGGGATTACGGCCGAACCCTTGTAAGCCGCAATCCCGCCCAAAATCTCAGCACCACTGCAATGGGAGGCTCCTACATGCTCGGGACCTGGGGCTTGCGCCCCAGCGCTATCAGGTAGAGCCACAGTAAGAGGTCCTTGCCGTCCGCCAATCAAAGCGGGCGGACAACTGCTTGATACTCACCCTATACGGCGATGGGGTGTGAAAACACCAACCAAAGACTTAGTACCTGGTCGGGGTGTCGAAAACAGTAGAGCAGCCACCTCACTGTGAACTGTCAAGACTCAACCACTGACCATGAAAGTTGTACGCACATCAGGCAAACAACATCTCTGTGACATAACCAGGCTTGTCCTCTGGCTGAATGCACTCCGGCTACGATATCTACCTCTGTACGTTTTCAGCCATATAACTATCATACTGGACGCAGAAGAGATGCAGACCAGCGGACATTGCACACCTGCCCCACTGTGTCAACACCCCAGGTGGCGGGGAATGCTAGGCGTACCATCTCTGCATAGAAGCCAAGAAAATAAAGGGAAAAGAGATACCCCACTCACATGCAAATGCTACGTTCCTCGCAGGACGTGACGATCCTGGGATACAGACACACTGGACTGCCTCTCTTCCGGGTAAACCAGTCCATCTCATATATCATCACATATCATCATTGCACCCTATAGACACGAGTAGTGAAGACTCGATAGTCTGGTAAGACAACTTCCATATAAGAGAAAACTCTGATCATAAACAACTGCTGCCTTGCAGATAGGCTGAGGACAGCCAAAGGCTAAGGAGGGCATCCCTACAGAAACGCCTGTTGAAATCGGATGCACGGGGCCGCAAGCCTAACAAAACAGTGCAACGTAAATCACAGTATGATGGCAGTACAACCTATTAGAAAAACGCATGGCGCTCATCCTGCGGAGTCCCGCCAGGCAGCGATAGTGCCAGGCCCCACGCCTCGAAGGGGCCCACCCTCGACTACTGGTGGTCACCCACCCATGTGTCGTGGAGTCAAGGCACATGGCTATGGGGCAACTTCTATTGGCCAAAACCTCAAGACCCTCAAAATACTACAGTGGAATGCGGAGGGAGTCATTAACAAAAAACTTTCCCTAACACACCACCTGCATGAAGGTAAGATTGACGTGGCATGTATCCAGGAAACGCACCTCAACAATAACCATAAATTCTCAATCAGAGGATGTCAGACCTTCCGTCTAGATAGAGAAGGCCACAAAGGAGGGGTCCTGATACTGACCAGAAACTGCATACCGAGTAGCGCGGTATCTGTCAATCACACCGGACAAGCAGAAATTGTAGGAGTTGACATAATGGCTCAAGAGACGAAGCTCCGCATTTTCAATCTGTACGGACCACCAAACAGAGACCTATCGCTCTCGAGTATGGAGGTCAGAGACTCCAACTGCTTAGTAGTTGGAGATTTCAACAGCCACTCGGAGAGATGGGGATACTCTGACACAGACAGCAGAGGTGACGAAGTGGAAGATTGGGAGATAGATGCAAATCTCTCCCTAATCAATAGGCCGGAGGATAGCCCTAGCTTCTATTCAAGAACATGGCATACCACCTCGACTCCAGATTTGGCCTTCTCCACACAGGACATACACCATAAAATAGACCGCCAGGTGCTAAACCAACTGGCAGGTAGCGACCACAGGCCGATCAGGCTAACCATTGACATGGAAGTAGGCCCACAGGAAACAAAACCGCTCCCACGTTGGAATTACAAACGAGCCGACTGGGACAGATTTGCAATCCTGACAGATGGGCTGTGTGAAACCATCAACACACGAAACACCAAAATGAAGCCCATGGTAGAGAGCCTAAGCAAGGCAATAATGCAAGCCGCCACTGAAACCATCCCAAGAGGAGCTAGGAAAAACTATAAGCCCTACTGGAATGATGAGTTGCAGAAAGTGGAAGATGCAGTAACAAATGCTAGGTACATGGCAGAGCGAGAAAAATCCATGGAGGCAAACATCGCCCTCAAAGCCGCCGCGGCGAAGTACAAACACACTCTCAAGCAAACAGCAAGAGAAAGCTGGAAAAATAAAACGGAAAGTCTAAACCTGGACAAAGACGGGAACAAGCTATGGAAGCTAGTCAGAGCCATGAACGACGAAACCCCGTCAAATAAACAAATTACTATCAAGCAGGGCGAGAACTTGATCACAGGTAAGAAAGCCGCAAACGCCTTTGTCGATCACTATGCCAGAGCAAACCACATCGAGGTCCCTGCAGATAAGCATACAGACATTAGCGAAGAACTAAAGGGACACGAAAACATGAATACGGCTCCTGAAGAGCACATGATGGCCAAACTAACAATGCGCGAAATGGAAGAGGCTATGAGAACACTACAGAAAAGGAAATCTCCCGGAAAAGACGGGATAACAAACGAAATGCTGATGGGGCTGGGCCAAACAGCGAAGAAGAAACTGCTAGCGGTTCTGAACCAAAGCTGGAAAAGGGGAATTGTACCACAGGCATGGAAAGATGCAATACTGGTACCAGTACCAAAAACAGGAAAGGACAAAACAGATCCAAATGGATACAGGCCCATAAGCCTACTGAGCTGTGTCGGCAAGCTGATGGAACGGATGATAAACACCAGACTGATGTGGCATCTGGAAGAAAAACGAATACTAATTCCACAGCAAGCCGGCTTTAGACAGCACAGATCCACTGAGGACCAGGTCATCCTCATAGCCCAAGAGATAGAAGATGCCTACCAGGCACAGAAACACACAGTAGCTGTTTGGGTGGATCTGGAAAAGGCATTTGACAAAGTCTGGAAAGATGGACTTAGAGTCAAGCTAAGAAGAAGTGATGTCTGTGGGAAGATGTACAAGTGGATCAACCACTACCTCAAACAAAGAACGGCCAGAGTCCAAGTACAAGGGCAGATGAGCAAAAAGGTGACACTCGAGCAGGGAGTACCCCAAGGGGGAGTATTGTCACCCACACTCTTCCTGGTATATATAAACGATATTACAGAGAATATACCAAGAAGAGTCCATAGCTCAATGTTTGCAGACGATCTGGCTATGTGGACCTCTGAAAAGAATCTCACCATAGCAAGAAATCGGATGCAGACGGCCCTAACATCGCTGGAAGAGTGGGCGAACTCATGGCTGGTCAAAATAAACGAGGAGAAAACCACATGCACAATATTCTCGCTTTCAATCAAACCCCAAAGTACCAAATTAAGTCTAAATGGCAAAATCCTGCAGCCAAACGACAACCCAACCTATCTGGGAGTCACATTTGATCGGCGCATGACATGGAAAAGTCAGATCGAGAGAAACCGAATGAAAGCCAGAGAATGAATGGCAATCATGAGGAAACTTGCTGGCACAAGCTGGGGAGCAGACGAAGGCATACTAAAGAAACTGTACACTGGAAGAGTGAGACCAGTTCTCGAGTATGGCATTGCGGCATGGACAACAGCAGCGAAGGCGAACTTCGATAAAGTTAACAAACTTCAAAACCAAGCCATGAGAATTATAACAGGTGGCATGAAGTCAACGCCAATTGTAGAACTTGAAAAGATTACAAAACTGCAATCCATGACCGATAGAAGAGACTGCAGAGCCCAGCTGCAGTCAGAGAAACTCCGAAGACTGACGGACCATCCAATGTACCAGAGACTAAACAATTTGGGAAATGGGAAACTAAAGCGGAGAAACTTTGCAGAAATAGCCAATGCAAAGATGAACGAAGATCCCATAAACACACTAACAACACCAAAACCCATCACTACTGTACGAAAACCTACCTGGAGGCAGGATATATTTCCAGAGGTGGTAGAAAATATACCAGGTATTGCAAATAAAAACTGCCAGACTGAAAAAGAAAGAAGAGACACTACCCTAAGCTTCATAACGAAAAGCTACCCAAGCATGGACTGGACCCATGCATACACCGACGGTTCTGTAACAAACACTACACAGAACGGAGGGGCAGGAGCATTCCTGAACCTACCAAATGGCAGAAAAATAACACTGTCATTCGCTACTGGTAAGTATACAAGCAATTTCAGAGCGGCGGAAGAGGCACTGAGGGCGGCAGTGGAAGAAATGGTGACACACAGTGAAAATGAAAGCCATATAGTCCTGCTGACAGATGCTCTCGCCGTAGTCACAGCGCTAAAAAGCCAGAAAAACACTGAGCTTAATGACTTAAGAGCAGCACTCTCCAAACTGTGCCAGCAGACCGCACCAAAAAAGGTAGTGGTACAGTGGGTTCCGTCACACTGCAACATCCAAGGCAACGAGGAGGCAGACAGACTGGCAAAAGAAGGTGCAAGACTACCACAAACAGATACCAGTATGACGTACGAAGAGTCAAAACGGCTTATCAAAGCCAGATACATGACCAAATGGGAAACCGAACATACTGGTTACACCAAAAACGATGCCTATTACCAGTTGAACCGAAGAGAGCAGGTCGTTGTCTTCAGACTTCGCACTGGCCACAACAGACTGAGGTACCACCTATTCAATAAATTGAAGATAGGGTGTACCGACGAATGCCCGTGCGGTACTGGTAAAATGACCACTGAACATCTGCTGCAAAACTGTTCGACATACGAGGATCAGAGAGAGCAGATGTGGCCATTACCAGTGGAACTGCAAGACAAGCTCTATGGCAGTGGCGAGAGCCTCAGGATGACCGCCGCTTTTTTCGAAAAAATAATGGTTACTGTCTGACTGTGTACGCAGAAGAAGAAGAAGAAATGCTTATATAGAAATAAAACATGTAAAGCATTTTGAATATCTGATATCTAACATCAATACTTCTGGCTAATGCTAAATTAAAATCTTACGAAGACTTGCAATTGGTACACACAAACTAAAACAGGGGAGAGAAAAAAATGTATGACAAGTTACACCCAAACTTATAATGTTCCAACTTATAACTTATCACTGCTTACATTTCCCAGTTGAGACATACGGTCATAAAATTTTACAAATCAATTGAGAAAAGATCACAGCTTTTGAAATTAAGTGTTACATGATGAATATCATGAACAGAAGAAAAGACAGAAATGTTGCTATATATTACAGAAAATTGGACCCAAGACAACCGCTTAGATATTTCGTTCATGTGAAGACACATAAAGGTCTGCAGAGAGTGATAATGGAGGACATGGTTTCTGGGAGTTGGAACGAGGTCGACCCATACGATGATGGCATTAGGACATTACGGACAATCTCGGGATGTCTTTGTATTACTCGGGCAGACTCGCCCCAAGCGAAAATGAATACAAAACTGTCAAGACGCAGAACTGATGGGACATGAACAACAATGACACAGAACTACCATGACACCGAACTGACGGGACATGAACAACAATGACACAGAACTACCATGACACCGAACTGACGGGACATGAACAACAATGACACAGAACTACCATGACACCGAACTGACGGGACATGAACAACAATGACACAGAACTACCATGACACCGAACTGACGGGACATGAACAACAATGACACAGAACTACCATGACACCGAACTGACGGGACATGAACAACAATGACACAGAACTACCATGACACCGAACTGACGGGACATGAACAACAATGACACAGAACTACCATGACACCGAACTGACGGGACATGAACAACAATGACACAGAACTACCATGACACCGAACTGACGGGACATGAACAACAATGACACAGAATTACCATGACACCGAACTGACGGGACATGAACAACAATGACACAGAACTACCATGACACCGAACTGACGGGACATGAACAACAATGACACAGAACTACCATGACACCGAACTGACGGGACATGAACAACAATGACACAGAACTACCATGACACCGAACTGACGGGACATGAACAACAATGACACAGAACTACCATGACACCGAACTGACGTGACACGGAACTGACGTTTAATGAACTGTAATAACACAGAACTACAGTGACACAGAACTGTCGTGACACTGAACTGCCGTGACAGAGACTACGTAATGGAAATAATATGTTGGATAATTTCATGTATTCATTCATTTCATTACCAATAACATAATTACTGATAGACAGATGTAACTACACTTAGATCATTCACTTGTTCGTTCTTCTGTTCGCTGTTGTTCTGCTTGTGCCTTTCCATCGTCAGGTTATGAATAGGTTTCTTGATCGAGCCCTAGTATGTGCTTTGTACATGGGGAGCTTCACTGCTTCTGTTATTTCTGCCGTCTATTTTTTGCGTGGGCGAATCTTGGCTCTGTATCCATTGTATCTGTATAGCATTTCTTTTTGGGGGATACTATCTGGTGATAGTCTTTTCATGCGGTCGATTCGTTTGGTTTGCTGTCAAGCACCGGCTTTGTGTCTACCTGTCTCCTAATATCTTCGTTTCTGAATCTATATATTTTTGTTACTCCAAGCATTTTGTCGCAAGTATTTCATCTCGTTGTTATGATGTTTCTTTCATATTTGTTTGTAAATGTCCAATTTCGACACTGATAAAACATTGTAGAAAGGAATGTCGTGCTGAATAGCGTTATTTGTAATATCTGAAACATCTGCTCAATGATTTAGTTTGCTTAATTACATCTGTTTTTTGTTTCCGTGTCGACTAAGATTATGTTTCCCATGTACGTAAATTGTTTCACCTTTTTACGTGTTGGTTTTACATTAATATTGCTGTTTCTTTTCTTGCCACTGTCATAACTTTTGTTTTTCTCTATGTTAATTGTATACTGTAATTCGTACATAACTCATTGAGCTTGTTAATATGTTCCTTCAGTTGCTTTTTTGGGGGGTAGCTATTAATACTTGGCCATGAGTGCTTATTGGCTCATAAATATTTACTTAGTTACCCTAAAACGGAATCCTTTTTTCATATATTAATTCCAACATAAATATTTCATTCATAATATATAACAAAAAAACTTTTGATGCTTTACCAAAACAAAACACCATTTATGAGCCCAATACATTAAATCATTCATTAATTCAACCAGAAATCATTCATTAAATGAATAAGAAATCAAACATTTGTCTATTTACTCAAACATTTAGTCGTGTCTCATCTATAATCACCTACTATCACTTGAGAAACAACCAGCAGCAAAATATGAATGTACTATGTAATTGAAGCTCACACATTTCATTCAAAGTTTTGTGTTACTTTTTTTATTTGAAGATAATCATTCAGCCATTCATTACTTGAAAATAATATAATTACGAGGTGTGAGCCATGTATTGTAAGAGCGCCGAAGCAAAATGACAGAAAACAAATAATAACGTTTCGTTTCAGTTTACGTACATCTCTTATTTCCATTTTAATATTCCATTTTCATTTTACTTTCAGTTCTTCTATTTGTCAAGTGTGCGTAATTATAAAATCTGATTCATCCGTTCCCGAGCTGTTATCAACATGTTTTTCCTTGAAATATTACAAAAACCATGCAGATTTTTAATTCGTTCATATCTTTTGTATTTTACATCAGTGTTCGCGTGAGTGAGCTCTTGATTGACAGAAGTAAAGCCTCTGATACGGGTACCTATATCTGCCGATCAGCAAGTGGGTACATTGACAGTATGAAAGTCACAGTTCTATTCGGTAAGATATTTAACATAATAAAGAGCTCGAGCTGTGTTATCTGTCTAGGAAAATCCTACTGACGCAACTGATATTAGCTGGTATGATACCATATAACGGGTTCTAGCAGTTATATCCAGATTAAGCACGCGCTTACGGCACCATAAAAACAGATGCACTTAAAAAATATATTTTGCATTAATTTGGTGGAACTGAAACGCAAGTCTGGTCAGGCACAACATACCGACCATGAGGTCATGTCAGAATCACTCACAATGACCTTGTAAAAGTAAAGTAACCCATAGCATTACTGCCGTAGGGGTGTGAGGTATTAGCGATCTCAAATTTCAAAGACTCGGCTATGTGAGGGCGGTAGCCATCTCCTCTCCCTCGCCGCTTTTACTTCCCGGACTGAACCGGTACCCATTTAAGGCTGGGTCGACACAGGAGCCATTGCGGTCTGAAAAAAACATTACTTTGATGAAGGCACAAATTAGCACATATCGCCACCGAGATTTGCTGTTTACCTGTTATTTTCTCTAAGCTTATCGGAAATCCAAAACTGGAGGTTTACAACACTGATAGATGGTCGTCTGATGTATCCAAGGCTGGATTAATCATTAAGCAAAATAAGTACGGGCGTGGGGCACTAACATAAAAACTGCATCAAACAGCAACAAATAATAATACTAGTTTATGTATACAGAAGAGTCTAATAGAGATATGGGAACTATCGTCTGGATGTTCTCCTGCCCCGTCCTTTCATGCTCCATACACAGCTCGAACCTCGTTTAATGTCGAAACTGGGCAGTCTGTGGATTGCTGCTTCATCTATTGCAGTGTCCCCATCTAACATGCGGTCATTGATTGATTTCAAAATATCGCTTTTATCATCACTAACGTGCCGATGATGGGAGCTTGTGAAGCCATGATACAGCTATTTCATTTCCGTCAACGCCAGCACGAGCAGGGCAGTTGGTCCATGTCAACCTCTGGCGGTTTGAGGCCTTAACAACTGTTATCCACTCGTACCTAAGCCATCTCTTCTGCACCTTCTGAAGTACGGCTTGCGAGTCTGTCACGGTGACTGCCCTTGCTATAGACGTCTCAGATATCCATTTCAGTGCTGAGGTCACTGCTTCCGTCTGTTTCAAACTGGGCATTGTTGACAAGTATGCCCTTCTACGCTTAGCAGCGACCTGTCCTCTCACTCTATCCGAGAAGCCCAAGCCTGATGTCCCACTGCACAGGAAGGATCCGTCCGTGTATATGACAGCATCACTCTCCTGCTTGTTCTCAATTATCAGCTGATTCATATCGTGCTCTGCTCTCCCGTTGCTCCATTATCTGCAGCCGTTGCCGAAAGTTATGATAACTCTCTGGTACTCTATCCTTCTATCACCAGTATAAACAATTCCAAGTATAAACACAAAATGTCTTGCGTAATACGGACAATTTACCGATTCGTTTGGAGAGAGAAGGCTAACGTCTGTCTATTGAGTCAAAATATACCGATCGGACATGTAGGCGGACCGGGTCAGACAAAATATACTGGCCAAGACCCCCACCTCCACTTCCCGGCAGTTCTCCCTGGAAACGGAATGTTTCCATGGCAGCCTGGCTAACGAGATGGGGGAATCGACGTGATCACTCGCAGCAGTGAGCGACACGCAGATGAAGCCAAGCGTGGCATCTCAGTCCACCTTCATTTAACGCCGGTTTCAGGGCGCATAAAAGAGTAGACTTTCTCATTGTAGGCATTCAACAACAAGAACCCATTTGTGAGGGTTATTTGTCCTTTCATTTCAATTAATGGACACTGCTTCCAAAGGCCTGATAGGTTGGTATATCTAAGAGCCGTAGAGGTTGTGACGTCAGGACCTGGTAATAGTGTTGTTTGTCGTTGTATTTGCTATCATGTTGTAAGTCGATTCATATGTTGTGGTGTTCTTTGTCGTTTTATATGTTATGGTTTTGTTTGTCGATTCATATATTATGGTTTTGTTTGTCATTGTATATATTATGGTGTTTTTTGTCATTGTATATGTTATGGTGTTGTAAGTTGAATCATATATTATGGTGTTGTTTGTCGTTGTATATGTTATGGTGTTGTTTGTCGTTGTATATGTTATGGTGTTGTTTGTCATTATACATGTTGTGGTGTTGTTTGTCATTGTATATGTTATCGTGTTGTTTATCATTGTATGTGTTATGGTGTTGTAAGTCGATTCATATGTTATGGTGTTGTTTGTCATTGTATATGTTATGGTGTTGTTTGTCGTTGTATATGTTATGGTGTTGTTTCTTGTTGTATATGTTATGGTGTTGTTTATTGTTGTATATGTTATGGTGTTGTTTGTCAATTCATATGTCATGGTGTTGTTTGTCGTTTTCTATGCTATGGTGTTGTTTGTCGTTTCATATGTAATAGTGTTGTTTGTCGATTCATATGTTATGGTGTTTTCAAAGTTAGCCCCGATAAGTTTCAACCCGCACTTGACGACTTTCCTTTGAAGGCAAGTTACAGTAGTTCTTGTCAAATCCCGGGGAGTATTGAATGGGGTAGACCTAAGCCGTCCTTGCTGTGCGGCAGTGCAAGTATTTTCAGTTAGCTCGCCAGTGCGGGGTTCATAGTGACAATCCTCACCTTGATAACACAGACGGCTGTAACACGTCATGTTAGTAAAAGCGCTGCCATGACGACAGGGGACGTTATAGTGGACATATTTTATTTCCATCTTATCAATGCTAGGAGAACGAAATATGAAATACACGTCTTACAAGACCTGGAAAGGAGGTCAGCATATAGCATTAAACTTATTAACAGATACCAAGTGCTACAAGAGATGTATGTGGACGAGGACATGGACATTAATAGTATGTGGGAACATGATAATGAGATGTCGAATACTATAAGGGAAGCAACTGTAGGATTCGCGTGAACCCAACACAATGAATGGATCCCAGCAGAGACGTTACATTAAATAGAAGAAAGGAAAACAAAGAAAGTTATTCTCAATAATTTACTGTCATCAGTCATGAAGCAGAAGCAAAGAGAAATAATACTTATTCGTGGTCTTAGTCTTAGTCCTAGTCCTAGTCCCAGTCGTAGTTCCAGTCTTAGTCTTAGTCTTAGGTCATAGTCTTACACTTAATCATAGTCGTAGTCTGTGTTTTGTTCCTAGTCCTAGTCCTAGTCTTAGTCTTAGTCTTAGGTCTTAGGTCTTAGTCTTACACTTAATCATAGTCTTAGTCTTAGTCCTAGTCCTAGTCCTAGTCCTAGTCCCAGTCGTAGTTCCAGTCTTAGTCTTAGTCCTAGCCCTATTCCCAGTCGTAGTTCCAGTCTTAGTCTTACACTTAATCATAGTCTTAGTCTTTGTCTTGTTCCTAGTCCTAGTCCTAGCCCTAGTCTTAGTCCTAGTCTTATTCTTAGTCCTAGATTTAGTCTTAGTCTTAGTCGTAGCAATAGTCCGAGCCGTAGCCCTAGTACTAGGCCTAATCTTAGTCTTAGTCCTAGTCTTAGTCCTAGTCTTATTCTTAGTCCTAGATTTGGTCTTAGTCTTAGTCGTAGCAATAGTCCGAGCCGTAGCCCTAGTCCTAGGCCTAATCTTAGTCTAAGTCCTAGTATTAGTCGTAGTTTTAGTCTTGGTCTTAGTCGTAGTCGACCTGTACTTCTACAGGGATGAATGCCACTGTGCAGGTCCCAGCTCTAGCGTGAGCTGAATGTAGTTGAGATGACGATTTCTTGCTTAGCTGGTTAGCCTCGAGCAGCTAATTACTCCGCTGTGTTTACACAAGTACCGCATAGGGTAGTTAACCGACGTGCAAGACCATCTTAATAGACTCAAGCATTAGCGCAAAGTAGACCCGCAGCCTGTTAGGCGCCATTTAAGCTGCTCTTAACAAACCACCTAAGCATAGCCAGTGATATGCCATGTCACACAGTTAGTCGCCTCTTACGACATGCTCTCTGTGGGCCAGTGGTGCTATTCTTGCATGTGTCATACACAAAGGCCCCCGTAGACCACTTGGGGTCAAGAGGTCAAGACTTGTATAAGGAAAAATACAAGGGCACATTGACAAGTTGGCAGATACCTACGAACGATAATGGGCATAAAGTGCTATGACATTGTGAGGAATGTAGAAAGTAAGAAGCCAACAACAGCCACTGGAACAACAAATTAAGCAAAGAAAATGGGGCTGGATCTGAAAGACGCTACGATGGGCACCATCTAAAATAGCCAGACAGGCTCTTGCGCTGGATTCTAAAGGGAATAGAGAGAGAGAGAGAGAGAGAGAGAGAGAGAGAGAGAGAGAGGCAGATCCACAAATACGTAGTGAAGGAAATGTTATAAGGACCTAAGATTAAATGATTACACCGGGAAAGAGTCAAGAAGAACAGCCTAGGACCGTGCATGGTGATCGGAGACTGTCAATGAACTATGCATCGAATGACTAATTGATTAATGACAAACTCTAACGCTATCTCAGTGTTCGCATATGGTTGTGAAGGTTGGACAATGAAAAAGAAGCTTGAAAATAAGTTGAATGCAATTGAAAATAAATGCCCTAGACGTTCATTGGGCATTCATGACTAATGAGCATATATAACTACATCCCGACTCAAATGATGTCTCTAATGTCACCAGGAAAAAACTTTGAGCATACTCCGGGTTCCTGCTGTGGATGAGCAATAAAAGTCTCCGTTACAGGCGATTATGTGGAAACCTAGCCGCAAATGGAAGCGGGGTGGACACAAAGAGGCTATGTGCAGAACAATCACCAGGACGGGTGCAACCATGCGGAAATCGAGCATGCAAGAACTAAAGAGACTGGCGAGTGAACGATCAAACAGTTTTGAGTTCTGTCTTCTTCGCCGTCTTTGGCTCTGAAAGATCATAGACGATTTGAGAACTGTTGGCTTGCGTGATACACATCCATAGATGGACTATGTTGTTTTGAATGCCCATAATTAGTAGGTTTACTCTTTTGTGCGCCCTAAAAAGGACGTTAACTGGCTGGTTGCAGTAGCTTTCCTCACATGTCGAGCGCGCAGATTAAGGTAGACAGGGGTCCTCCGTGCAGTTGTGCTATGCTTGGCTTCATCTGCGTGTCGCTCACTACTACGAGGATAACGTCAATTCCTCACCTGGTTAGCCAAGCTGCCATGAAAACAGTCCATGGAGGGCTACGAGGAAGCCGATGATCTTTGCCAGTATGTTTTGCCTGACACTGACTAACATGTCTGATCAGTATATTTTGCCTGACCCGATGTTGGTCTACCTGCCCATAGATGGGCTATAATGGTAAATGAATTGTTTGTTTGTTTTGCGTTCGCCTTATTTATCTATTCCCCAAGGCGTTTGTGCGTTACACTGTGGTTTTTATTTTGCGCCTGTCGGCCCAGTGCATCCGACTTCAGCATGCATTTTATGTAAGGGTCTGCTTCCTCCTGCATTTTCTAAGGGTTTGCTTCCCTGGGGTAACGGCCGGTGCTGTGATGGGGATCGAACCCAGCACCTTCTGGTTGTGAGCCGTGCCACTTAACCACTAGGCCACGCCGTCCCTTGGTAAATGAATGAATGTCTTCAAAGTGTTTACCATATAGATAAGACTATGTGACTAGTGGGGATTATATATACACACACGCATACACACAAAATAAAATCACACAGACGCACACGTACATACGAGGTGTGTTCAAAAAGTATCCGACTTTTGGGCCAGAAAAATACAAGTACTCACCTGGAAGCTTGAAACCCTTATACACTTCAAAGTACTCTCTTTGGGACTCCAAGCCATTTCATACATACATTTAACTGGTATTCCCTAGTTTTGTTTCCTGAGACGAAATCCATTGTTTATTGTCTGTGTGTGTGTGTGTGTGTGTATGTGCGTGCGTATGTGCGTGTACGCGTGTGTGTGTGCTTGCGTTTGTTTGTGTTGGTTTTTGTTGTGCCTTACGATCAGTGGATCCGACTTCAGCACGCATTTGTAATAAATGTAATCTACATATGACTAGAAACATTGCTGAATCCGATTATATGGATGATTGGATTGTGAGCCATGTTACTCACTATCCACTTCGCTATGCCACCAACCCATCGCCAGTACCACTTGCTTCCCCTGGTATATAAACATTAATAGAAATGTTAAGGAAGCCCCCCCCCCCCCCAAATCCGCAGAGTGGATCCTGAGGTCCCTTACTGGGAAGGAAAAAATAGGCCCACTGCCCATTAATCATGTACGGAAATGTGCTTAATGAGAGTTGTACAACCTCATTATGTTAAACAAATTGCATCAGAACCCACAACTGCAGAAGCACACACAGTACTTTGGTGCAGTCTTTCTACAGAAGGCCAGATGTAGTTGTGGCTCTATACTCTGGCTGGAGTGAAGAAAGTAAAAGCAGAAGAAGAAGAAGCAAGACCGCTTAAGACATGCTTGTATGATTTCAGTGGTCCCCTTATTTTAAGCCCGGTTACTTTCGGACAATATTGGAAGTTGATGAGTTTATATCCAGAAATGTGTTGGTATTCAAGAGATTCTTAAAACAATCAAACACAAAAAGTGTCGGCATTTTTTTCTTCGTTTAAAACAATCAAACAAAATGTATTTACATTTTTGTCCTTAAAACAATCAAACACGAAAGGCTCGACATTTTTGTTCATTCCTTGGGGGTTTTCTGGTGAGATGTATATTAAGGGCCGAAGATGCAGCACAGTCAATGAGCTGACAACAGCCAGCGACTCAAATCTTGGCTGCTTGCATCAGGGTCAGCAAATCATAGCTGGCCAAAACCCTATTCCGCCTCAAAACGGCGGCCCTGGAAACAGGCTGCAAAGTGTAGTCTGACAGAGATTAAGGATGGCGGTAGGAAGGCAGACCATGTTCCCCCAAAATACTGGCTGAAATAGTATGTGTCAGCCGATAAACGCAGATATCGTAGTCTCGCTATAAACTACGACTCAACGTTCTTGACGATCGCCTAAGAAGACCATGAAGAAGGAGAAGAAAAGAAAGAACAAAAAAGTGTATGGCTGTGGTATAAAGGCCATTTGTCTTGGCCGTTCCCGACAATGTACATGCTTCGCATTAATTTCACTTTAGATTATAATAATAATGTTTGCATAGGCATCTGAGGCCCTTTATGTCGGTCGAACGCCACCTTGACTAGTCAGATCTCGTCTATAGCAGGGTGGTGGGGTGGGGGAGGGGGGGGGCTGAGTTGCTATCTGTTGAAGCCACGTGTTTCGGGGACGGCCTCTCCTGCGTTTCCAGAAAGCTCTCTGGATACCGTTAGCACGTTTAACTGCCTTGAGAAGGATCTGGTGAGCTGGAACTTCTTGATCCAGTCGGACAACATGTCCAAACAGGGAAAAGTGACGACGGTTCAGGACTTCTGATACAATTGGGAGGTTAGTCATAGTAGAGACCTCGACATTTCGTACGAGATCGTACCAACGAATTCCAAGAATACGCCGCTGATTACGTATATGAAAGGACTCGAGTCTGGAGATGTCCTCTTTCAGCAGAATCCAAGTTTCGGCTTCACACATTAGCATTAAAATCACACACAACTGGTAAATAAGCAGTTTTGAACTCATGGAAAATCTACTATTGTTCCACACGCGGTGGAGGTCGTTCATCATAGAAGCAGCGAAGGCAATCCCTCTTGACATATCTGGGCTACTGTGTACGTAAGATGACATTGTTCTTATATAGTATTAGAAGAATTAAGCTGGAAAAGTAAGATGGCCGCGCCTTAGCGGCTGCGCTTCTCCGGTGTTTATGTCGATTTTTCCGATGTTTGATGGTTCCTGTCTGGATTATATTTCACAACTCCTTCACCAGATGGTGTCAGGGACTTTATTCTGTTAATTTGATGTGTTTTCTGTCGGTTATCCTATTTGTTATGCTGCATTTTGCTGCATTTCATGGCTGGTTCAAGCCGTGGGAAACCAGTCCATGACGGAGTTTAACGTTCCGCTTCACTGCACACCAGAATTCAGTCCAGATTATCACTACTCAAAGACTTTTCTGCTCGGACTGAAGCCGACTTCCATCTGCCCACCTCTCCCACCGGTGGTTACACGATACCTCTCCCAACCTCGTATTCTCAGCACAGCAAGGATCACGCTGACCAAAAGGTGGATACAGTCAGAAGCCTCGGCGGTGAGACACGTGGAAACAGGGAGTTTGACACCGACAGACACGGAAAGCTTGACACAAACATTGGTATAACACATTCCTCGCTGCCCTTATCCCAAGGCTGCGAAGTACACGGCTCCGCCTGGGGAGTCTGTAGGGATTTCGGTTGACACGCTACGCACGGACATACCCTCAACAGTTAGACATGGTAGTAGTCAATCGACGCAACGGGCCGTTGACGCCTACGCGAAGATTATTATTATTATTATTATATAATATATATATATAACTGTATATAGAACACAAATTATGACTTACAGTGGCTTGATCTCACATTTCTAGACTGAAAGCCTCGTTCCCTACTCGCTCAGCCACATTCAGCTTTGTTAATGAATTTTGAAAACATGAAGAATATATACAGTAATAACCAGTAACACAATTTAACTAAATGAAATGTGGAAATGCTGGGGGGGGGGGGGGGTGTGTGAGTGTGTGTGTGTGTGTAATACTGTAGCAAATATATATTTCGTTGAACTCTTTTATATCCACAGCCGATACAACCAATGTCAAGAGAGGTAAGTCGTACAATGTTAGATTTTTACAGATATGTTCTCTGCTTACGGGCCTTGTTTCATTATCCCTTTATTATTTTTCCGATTATTTTTGTAAACGATCATGTTTTTTGAAACAAAATATAGAAAAAGACATGAAGCCGACATATTTAGATATTAAGAAAGAAAGAATTAAACGAAACATTTTTTAAGCAACGTATTAAATAAAGAAAGGAAGAAAAAAAGAATGAAGGAAAGAAAGAACAAAAGAAAGAATGAAGAACTGAAAAATCAAACTAAATGAAAAAGAAAGAAAAAGAGACAAAATTATTGACAAAGAGAGAAGGAAAGAAAGAGGGAAGGAAAGAAAGAGAGAAAGAAATGGCAGTAAAACAAAGAATGAAAGAAATAAATGAAGGAAGTGAAAGAATGAATGAAAATGGAAGAAAAAATAATGAAAGAAGGAAAATAAGAATGAATGACAGAAAGAAAAAAAAGTAAGAAGGAAAAAACAGAAGAATGAATACATGAATGAAAGAAAAAAAAAGAAAGAAAAAAAAAAAGTAAGAAAAGAAAGAAAAGATACAAACAAGATAAGATTGCAGGAAATATTGAAAGAAATGTTGAAAGAGCAAGATCGAAATCACAACTGAACAGTCAGATAAATGCCTGTAGATTAGTGAGAAGATATTTAGATGGATTTAACATACTGTTATAAAAAACCTAAGTTTGTAAGATACGTTCTAGACTTGAACCCACATGGGAAAATAGAAGGGGGAAGGTTAATTGCATAAGGCCATAAAAGTAAAGCAGCAGGAAAGTCATGTGTGGTGATGAAGTTTAAGTCCCTGTCTAAAATGCAACAGATGAATAATAATAATAATAGCTGTCCATCGTTGTCGATGAGGACCGCCGACATCATCCTTGTCACAGATTTCCCTGTTGGGTGTGGGTGCGCATGTGGCTGAACAGGCCAATGTGAGCACGAAAATGTCTGCTACATATCGGGCACACGAGGTTTGTAGAAGGGGATGGTGTTCCCGCTGCTCGGGATTTCCGCGTCTCTCGTCTGTTCTGGGCTTTCACAACACGGTCATCTTCACCGGCAGCTACACCCGATTTGACTGCGCTTCTCCAGTCAGATCTGTTTTTCGCAAGACATTCCCATGTGTCGATGTCTATCTGGCAACTTTTTAGTGAGTCCTTCAGACCGTCTTTAAAACGTTTCTTTGGGCGCCCTCTCTCGCGCCATCCCTCTCTCAGCTCGCCGTAGAGAAGCTTCTTTGGGAGCCGCTCGTCTGACATACGGACGAGGTGTCCGGCCCATCCTAGTCGTGCTTTTTCTAGCAGTGCATGGATGCTGGGCATCTTAGCCCTCGAGAGAACCTCGATGTCAGTGACACGATCTTGCCATCGGATGTGGAATATTCGCCTCAGGCAACCTGTGTGGAAGTGGTTTAACCTCCTTGCATGTCCAGAGTATACAGTCCAGCTTTCGCAAGCGTATAGTAGGGTTGGAATGATGGTTGCACGGTAGACTTTGAGTTTGGTCTTGACGCTGATGCCACGACGTGCCCAGACCATCGAGCGCATTCTACCAAAGGCTGTGCTGGTCTTTGCTATTCTGCTTGCCACCTCATCGTCTAGGCTGACAGATCTCGACAGCGTGCTGCCCAGATATGTGAATTTGTCTACGGCATTCAACGTCTGCCCGCTGACTGTAGTCTCTGGTTTTGTGTACGGCATGACTGGTGCTGGTTGGTACATGACCTCTGTTTTTTTGGCATTTATGGTCAGGCCAAAATTTTTGCATGCGGCAGAGAACTGGTCCATTCCAACCTGCATGTTCAGTTCTGAGTTGCTCATTAGAGCGCAGTCGTCAGCAAATACAAGTTCCCTGATTATGTCGCCAGCCACAGATGAATAACAAACGCTGAAAACTACACAAAAAATGTGTCAAGTCATGGAGCAAACTGACAATATAACCATACATGCTAAGGGATTGAATCCACAAACAATTTAAATAATGGGAACGCCGAAGAACAGTACATGATGATGTTCGTTCATTACGTGTGATGAAGACCACTTTCCCTGTTCAGCCATGTTGGCAATATATTTCAGTTGCTCTGTCAGCTGAAAAGGGTGACGTGCGCGGTGATTTCGATTAAGGTGAGAAAGGTTATCGTAATGTGTCAACCTCATTCTCTCGTCTTGAGCTAACTTTGGCCAGTGGCAAGACACCATCAAGTCGACTTGAGATAGCCGATTGTTCCTCAAAGTTGCATACCGAATCCTTTCCCGTAAACAGGTATGCCGCAAGAAAGCGGGGATATAATATCCAACAGGTTAGGAATGTAGGATGAATAGGACTAAATCTCTATGTTCATAACAAATGGCAAAGGAAACTGTAAGTACCAAAAAGTGTTCCAGATATTAATAAAGTGTTGTTACAGAGTGAAAGTCAAAGCCACCCCCCATAGTGACAAAACCACTACGATTAATACGGTTTTCCTGAAACCCACAGAAGGCAGCAGATGTGATCCAATCAAATTGTGATGACCAAAGATACAAGTCACGCACATTTCATCATTGGCAATGACGACTGAACAACTAGTAGATCGGGGCTGGTAATCCATTTGCGTCACCCTGACTATTAAATGTCACACATATAAGGACGATAAGTATCACAGACAAGGTAAACAGCTTACAGTAGACAGCCGTCAACTCCACACAATCGCTACGTTCATATCAAATGTCACAGGAAAATAAAGACGAACGCATTAATCTTGCTTGCATCTAGCAATACACACCAACTGGTAATACCACGCTTCCAGGGAAGGAACACCAACGTATGGTCAGGCAAAATATACTGGCCAAGACCCTTACCTTGACTCTCCCACAGTCCTCCCTGGAAACGGGCTGTTCTCCTGGCAGCCTGGCTAACAATGCGATCGATCGACGTTATCCCCGTAGTAGCGACACACAGTTGAAGCCGATCATAGCACAACCACCTGGAGGACCCTAGCCCACCTTCACCGGCACGCTCGGGATGTGAGGAAAGCTACTGCAACCCGCCATTTAACGTCCTTTTCAGGGCGCACAAAAAAGTGAACCTACTCATTGTGGGCATTCGCAAACAACAACAACCCCACTGCCAACCGTTCTACATACCAGTAGCATGTGTCCAGACTCTGTATTTGAAGGTTGAATCAAAATCCATTTTATACCTCAGGACAAACAAATGAGATGAATTTCAACCATCATTAGCGTAGTACACAAAAGGCACCGCCATATTGTTCGCTATGTGATGTCACCATACAAGATAAAACCAACACATTCTCGTGGAGGGAATTTGCTAGCGAAATTCAACTACACCACTGTATTCCAAAGGGAATTTGCTAGCGAGATTCAACTACACCACTGTATTCCAAAGGGAATTAACTGACAGTAGGTAAAAGAAATGTGTTCAAATACATTACACATGTTTAAGGACTACGCTTGTATTAGATTTATAGCGGATCAAAGAACGCAGATGACATAGCCCTCCTATCTCACATCAAACTCCGAATGCAAAGGAAGACAGATACACTAAACATTAAACCCAAAACGGCAGTGCATGAGCTACAGCGGTCAGCGACCCATAGCTGACTGTTAGCGTCAGGGCCAGCAAACCAGAGCTGCCAAGACCCTTCTACACCTCTACGCGGTGATCCTGGATAACAGGCTGCAGCAAGGAAGACTGGATAAGGAGAAATGATCGAAGAGGGAATGCTAACACGGTACTCAAAAAATCACCTGCTGAAGTCGGATGTGTTGGACCGAAAGGTGCAAATATCGCAGTCACGTTGTAAACTACGACACAACACATTCTGTTCTCTGGACTACATTCTGCTACGTAAGCCCTTTCGGGGTTTGGTAGCGGGAGATTGAGAACGAACGAATCCAAACCAAGCCAAACCCAAAACAAAACTCAATTACGTGTCTTGGGTGGGAGATCAAGACAGATCAAAAGAAAAATACAGATCATGTAGCAAGGACTCAAGCTTGAAAACTGCACAGTCTACAAATATTTAGGTGTCAAACTATACCGTCAACTCTCCATCAAAGCCCATTGCCAAGAAACCAAACGGAAAGTCTGTGGAAGGAATAGCAATGTCCTGACTGAAGTAGGCTCAGAAAGACAAATATTGAAAATGATACATAAACGAAGATTAAGTTAACACAATGAGAGATGAAAGTTTCCTAAAGAAGATACTAGTGGGCAAGATTCCGGGGAATAGAGGAAGTAAACGACCAAGACTCCCCTTTACATCTCCAGAATGCAGATATTAAGGTTCGTACCTATAGTCAAATGGAGAGACATACTCAGACAACTTAACAACCAGTCTCGGGACTTACTCATAAATATGGTGATGATGGCTTTGTTAAAAAGTAAGAGCCTGAACCTCTAATGTTTCAGCAGGACTGCAAACAAAAGTTTATGGGAGAGAACAAGCCAGGGTTAGGTGGACAGGACATCTAAGGAATTATGTGGCTCTGGATAGTTTACACACTGCGGAAGCTCCAAGTCAGAATTACCATGTGTAATAGAATCCAGATTTCAGGGGAATTCCGTGACGGAAGTGGTTAAGCCGTCGGTCTCGTGATCAGGTGGTGTCGGTTCGACTCCGGACTCCGCCGTCTTTTTCCCGGGTGCTTGATGCGGGGTCACCTGCATCTTGTAGCCACCACTAATTGTCTTGTCCTTGGCGTGCCTCTGGGGTCGGGCGGCTCGAGACGAGAGAGTGATGATAAAAAGTAGCGCAGTTAATCCTTACTAAAAATAGCGCTAGAAAATAAATTATGCCATCATTGTTAGCGATGGACGGCGACCTTTGCCTTTTTAATAGAATCCAGAGCGAGAGCATGTCAAAGAAAGTCAAACAAATACATGGAGTGAAACCCAGAGGGGGGATAGCAGATAAATATGGTGAATTTTTTTTTTCTTCATTTAACGTGTATGCCTCACTAGTTTCTACTGGCGGAGGCGCGCCTATTTCACCCCAGACCGTAGTCAATTGGACGAAATTAACACGCATAACTCAGTGTTTGGATGTATGTTTGCGTTTGTGTGTACCTATGCTAGGCTTGTGCGATCTCAGAAGCCAGCCCAACCAAAGTGTAATGGAAAGGCCTCACCCTGGGGCCGCTTGTGAAAGTTGTGCAAGAGTCTTATTATAGGACAGAGTAAAATTAAGCAGAGTGAGGTAAGAAGAGAGAGAGGAAGGAGCTAAAGAACTGGATAAAATAGCAGCGGGCCAGCATGCTGGAGAAGGTTGGTTGATGGCCTACCCCAAGGCGACAAATGCTAAAGAGAATAAAAAAGGGTATCAATGTCAGTCGCAAAAACAAGTGTGTTATAAGCACTGAGATGACGTATTCAAATACACTTACATTTGTTAGATACTCTCTTTACAATTGGAGTTTACTATTGAAATTACAAATTTATTTTATCAAGAGTTGCCTCCTATTTTTGCTAATATGTTTGAAATAAGTTAGATTACTTCCCTTTGCAGGTTATCAAGGAACAGAGTCGTCAGCAACCAGACATCAGTGCCTTTGTATTGCTATTACCATCGTTATTACAACTCAAGTGTATCTTTTACTGGTCCCGTCTACGGGGCATTATGTCTGACAGATAATGAGAGGTCCACCTTAAGCTGTTTATTCAGTGATGATATCTTCACGGAGATTTCAAAGAGAGCGGGATTCTGCTAAAAGACACGGACTTTTTGTCCTATTTGAAAAGCCCGATTTGCAAACGTACGCCAGAATACTGGTGTTCTACAAGCTGTCTCCTTTACGAAGGCACGCCTCTTTGAATCACGAACGGTCTTTCCGGTTAAATCAAGACGTACTGATTACCAGAAAAACGCATTAGAGACGTAAACTTCTGAGCAGCGTTGTCTAAGATTTAGCCCTGAATCACTCATCAAGTTAAATGATATCCTATGTGAAGTGCATTGTTTGTTCTTAAACAGAAAGTTGTCTATTTACAAGGAACGATTGTTTAAACGACAGGAAGGATATTTTTGGTTACAGGAAAGCGTCGGAATGCAGGCACCCTGTTTACCTGAGTGTTTAAATAATTATACGAGGCGTGTTCAAATGAAACCGGACCAAACAGCAACAAGTGAACATACGCACGATGCGCATGATGACGTTACTTCTGATGTAAACAGCACATACCAATCGTCAAGTTTGCAAAATTGTATTATCCTCTGACTCATAGTTTCTTCAGCAAACCGTTGAAAACATGGTGGGTGTAATAAGGAATCCGTCCTGAGGTAATCAGCTAGCGGTGATTCTGTTTTTAACAGTTGACGGATGTCGACCAACTGACAATCATTGCAGAATGCAGGCAGTGTATGGTGACAAAAGTGTGTCGAAGACAACAGTGAAGAACTGGCCAATGATGTTTAAAGAAGGACGTGAGTTAACGCAACAATATCCTGCTTGACCTAGTCCGGGAAGATCTTTCGTTAACTCACGTCCTTCTATAAACATCGTTATCCACTGTTGTCTTTGACACAGCTTTGTCCCTCTCCATACACTGCCTGCATTCTGTGATTAATATCAACTGATCGACATCCTACAGCTGTTAGAACCCAATCACCGCTCGCTCGCTGATTCTGTATCACACCCGTCATGTTTTTAACGGTCTGCAGAGGAAACTATGAGTCTGAGGATAATAACATTTTGCAAACTTGACGGTTGCCATGTGCTGTTTGCACCAGAAGTGACGTCATCATGCGCATCGTACGCATGTTCACTTGTTTCAGTTAGGTCCGGTTTCATTTGAAGACGGCTCGTATTTATCCTTAGCCACCCTCGTTTCAAAATTAACGCAATTTCATCTGCGACGGCATTATTTTTAGCACATCACGTTTTACTATGGTTGTTAACTTTGAGAGCCTGTATATGTACTTTCATGACTGACGATGTCAAAAAAATCGGGAAAGAATTAATGCAAAGATTCTCAACAGTTACTTATGAAAGGATAGACAATTAACAGAAGTATATACACCTACATAAGGTGTTGCATGGCAATGCAGGCAACCTTGAGCTGACTACTGCATTTATTGAAGTGGAGGTCTGGACGCGGAGCAGAAAGAATAGGGAGGATGCAGAAGCCGGAACAGCATCTATCTACAACATAAGCATATTGTTCTGTACTTCGGAAGCGATCACAAAATCAAATCAACCATACCAACCTCTTCACCGCTGAACCAGAAACACAACAAAAACATTAACCAGTAATTGTATTTATTTTTTTCAGCAAGAGAAAATATGAATAAATAATCGTGTTTGTAAATAATCTTTGTATAATTATCACATGAACGATCACATATGTAAATAATTAAGCTTCCTGTTTTTGTTGTCAAGTCCTGTGTGCAAATGAAAATAATACATCCAGGCGTGTTTTCTTATAGACGGCAACAGAGCCATTAAACTTGTGCATGATCACAATAGAAACTATGTTCAAAGCAAGAGCAACAATTTTGCTCATTGCCGTCAAATTTGAAATAACAGTAAATCATTTTTTTTAAATTCGCAACAACTAAACCAGAAACACTTTATTAATGGGTATGTTTTCATGCATTATTGTCGATTATGGGGTTTTTGGTCAGTCATTTGAACAATTATTATATAAACCATTTCACAAACAACAAGATCAGCTGTAGGCCTTTAAAGTCAGAGTCGGATCTCACAAGAAAACAAATACCAGAAACATATTTTTCTAACCAGTCATTCAAGCAAATTTAAGCAGTATTAAAATCAGCAAACGTGTATAAAGATAAAAATTTCAGCAGTATCAAAATCAGCAAACCTTTATTTAATTTTTAAAAATGGAGGTAGTCATAAAATCAGCAAACCTTTGCATAAGTACAACAATTTAAGCAGTATCAAAATCAGTAAACCTTTCCATAAATCCAAAAATATCAGCTTTATCAAAATCAACACACCTTAGCATAAATAAAAAAATTTCAGCAATATCAAAATCAGTAAACCATTACATCATTTTTTTAAAATGTAGGCAGTCATTAAATCAGCAAACCTCAGGATACATTTTGAAAAATAAATGCAATTACAAGTAATTCAAATATTCCGGCTGTGTGGTGTCACAGAAACACTCAGATTTAAAGTAAAACAAGGAAATCCAATGGAACATATTGTATCGATTCAATAAGCAAAATCAGCAACCCAGGGTATATTCACGATATAAATGTTGTCATTACTTGCTCCAAACGTACACACACAAAAAGTTGCGTAATAAGCGCAATACAAATTTCAAATTATTTTTTATGGAAATGTTTACAAAAATATTTAAAACTTTGTTAGTGTAATGACACTTGCGTTTCTTTATATAGAGTAGAGACAGCCATGTTGGTTATATCAGCTTTATATCAGCTTACATTGATATAGGATCCATGATTGAAAAATGTGCAGGTGAAACAAAACTATGTAGAAGTGTCTCATCTATAGCAGAGGTGGATATATTGAAGTCTGGTTTAGATAAAATTCGAGAATGGTCTGTAAGTTGGCAAATGGAGTTTAATGTAGATAAATGTACAGTAATCCACATGGGTAAATCTAATATAGAACATAGTTACAGAATGGGCGAGAACAATATTAGAATGATAGATAAGGAAAGGGACCTTGGAGGTTATAATAGAGAATACAAGAAAAATGTATGGGTCAGTCCAGGTAACAGGGTACAAGGTAAATGCAATGTTAAGTATGATTAAAAGAAAAATTAAACATAGGAGTAAGGAGGTGATTGTCAAACTGTATAAAGCATTAGTTAGTCTTAGATTTGAGTACTGTGTACATGTGTGGAGTCCTTATGGTAGAGAGGATATAAACATGCTTGAAATGATACAAAGAAGAGCTACACAATTGACAGTGGGATTCGGGAATTATATGACAAAAAAACCGGCCTAGAAAAAAGATGAACTCTAGATGATTTAATACAGGTTTATAAGAAAATAAACGGGGAGAATAAAGTAGACCATAAATAGGTTTTTCATCAAATTACAGTCGCCTACCAGAGCAAGCAATACAGCCACAGATCAATTAAAGAAAAGTCCAGATTAGACACCAGGAAATGCATTTTCAGTCAGAGATTGGTGAATGCTTGGTATGCATTGCCATATGAAATAGTGGAGGCAGGGTCAATTAATGCATTCAGGAATAGATTCGATGCCAACAGTTATGTTTACATCTATGGAATGTAAAAGAAACTTGTTGTATATAGGATCTGCAGTCTTCTTAACCAGTATAAAAACGTTCATAGATTAGCACGCATTTATTCTTTATAAACCTGCCCAAAGTTGTCTGCTTTTGAAAATGTTCTAAAATGTTTCCAAAATGGTCAACAACATTATCATTGAACAGGTAAATGCTCTTGAGACTAAAACATTGTTAGAAATCCATTTTTTTCCACAGGCTCTGTATTTTCTCCCAATAGTAGCACAGTTCATTCATTTCTGAACTGGAAATGCTCCCTCGCACTTATTTCCTCCATTGTGAGGTACATATTTCATCGCTATATTATATTGAAGCTATTTGGTCGTGACGACACACGTGCATGGACGTCGTGCGGTCCTAATTCTTGACAAACGTACGAATGACGAGTCGAATTATATTCGAAAAAGCTGGACGAATGTAGAGTTGGGTGTCACTGTATAAACTATTGTAATATTTGTAAATGTTTATAATGCTGCACCAGAGATCTGCTGAATTATTTAAACAAAACAATTATTGTTTATTGATACAGATTTTATATGTATAAATTATTACGGTTAATCCTACCCTCCCCCAACCTCCTTCCTCGCCCAACCGCCTTACGATTGTACCACGCTACAATTAGATCGATTTACGCTTCCCGTGACGAAATCCAGCTCTAGACATGATAACAAATGCAATGAAAGATTACTATAAGAACTACGAGGCATCAGTGTGACATAGTGGTTACAGTAATTGTTTCTCAGTGTACAGGTTCCGGTGCCCATCTTTTGATGCGGAATTCTCCAGACTACCTAGCCGTAAATTGAAACCTAACTCGCAATTAGACAGTGAAGTAGAAAACTTGTCATCACATTTCAGAAAAAAACTACAAGTCACGTACAAGTAAGTCATGAGCACTTCATCTCCGACGGCAGTGAATGTTATGGGATTACGTATGTATGTATACGAATTAATAAATTTACAATGTTGTCGTCATTTCTTGTTTGCTCCGACAGATATATTGAAAATACGTCTTCGTTAGAAGCCGATGCCAAAGTAGTTATCTGCTATTTTAGTTGGGCCCCATAACCGAAATCAGATGCAAATTAAGATAAGTATAATCAATAAAAGGAAACAGACAAGCAAATGAGGAAATTAATGCAATCTTCAATGGAGAAATAATCGAACAAGTACAGAAGTTTACATATTTGGGACAAATCATTAAAGAAGATGAGACGAAAATTAGTACAGGGAATCCGTTTGCAGGAAATGCCTTTATAGAAAAACATAAATTACTAACCTCTAAGAATATCAGGACAGAGATATGGAAAAGAATAATCGACACTCATATGTTGCTAGTTGCACTGTATGCTGCTGGAAAATGGACTCTAGCAAAGAAGGATGAAATAAGCTAGGAAGTGTTTGAAATGTGGGCTATCATAGAGTGGAAAGAGCGAGTTGGATAGAAAGAAGATCCAATGACAATGTCTTCACTGAAGTAGGTGCACAATTACAAATATTGAAAATGATTCAGAATCGAAGATTGAGTTGGCCAGGACACAATATGTGACATAAAAGTCTTGTACAAAATATTCTAGAGTGCAAGATCCAATGGCAAAAAGGACAGAGGCGCCCAACACTCATCTTTACCTTTAAGAACGAACTTATGATGAAAAAAGAGCTGCAGAGGATATCGTCAAATGGTTAGATATGCTCAGACAACCATACAACCAGTCTTACGATTAATCAACCAGAGAATAGGGTCAAATGGAGAGATATGCTCAGTCAACCTTACAACCAATTTAAAAAAAAAAAAAAAAAACTTTAAGCGGGGGTTTCTTCTTCTTCTTCTTCGTACGCAGTCAGACAGTAACCATTATTTTTTCGAAAAAAGCGGCGGTCATCCTGAGGCTGTCGACACTGCCATAGAGCTTGTCTTGCAGTTCCACTGGTGATGGCCACATCTGCTCTCTCTGATCCTCGTATGTCGGGCAGTTCTGCAGCAGATGTTCAACGGTCATTTTACCGGTACCGCACGGGCATTCGTCGGTACCACCTATCTTCAATTTGTTGAATAGGTGGTACCTCAGTCTATTGTGGCCAGTGCGAAGTCTGAAGACAACGACCTGCTCTCTTCTGTTCAACTGGTAATAGACATCGTTGTTGGTGTAACCAGTATGTTCGGTTTCCCATTTGGTCATGTATCTGGCTTTGATAAGCCGTTTTGACTCTTCGTACGTCATACTAAAGCGGGGGTTTGATTTTATTGCCTCGGATTTTTTCTCCATTATAGCTTTGTCTCTCTGGAAAAAAATTGACATCATGGACCAATCGTCGCAGCTCGAAATCAAACCCCGACCGTCTGAACACGAGGCAAACGGCTTGACCACTTCACCACAGAGACCAGTCTTACGATTAATCAACCAGAGAATAGGGTCAAATGGAGAGGCATGCTCAGACTACCTTACAGCCAGTCTAGGACTGACCAACCCAATGATGGCGGTGATGAAAGGGATGATAAATAGGGACTGAGAATAAAAGAGAAAAAATATATGAGAATAAATTCGATAAACGACAATTGTGATGGAAGACGCACTGCCAGATGAAGTTGAATCGTTAATATATTTTATTATCAATATTGGCATAGTAGGAGGTACAGATACTGAAGTAAGAATAAGAAATGCAAGAGAAGCCGTCAATGCATTGGGGAATTTATCGAAATCAGGAGAAGACAAATGGAAAATGATTCATAGAACCGACTTCATTGGACGTGGGCCCCTCCAGATGCTCTCAGTTCCTTTCATTGCTAAAAGTACAACGACAGAGCAACTCCGTAGCTAATGTGGCCACTACGACACTTTACCGGACTTTGTCGAGTACACATTTACAGCTGGGTAATACCAAACAGAAATGGTATGTCCGGTACGTAAACTGAGAAAAACGTGATTCGAATCTTGTATGTTGGAAGTGCAAACGAATCAAGCAACCCATCGACAACCCAAACTCAAAGGAAATCAAAATAAATGAACTACAACACAACAATAAAATCGTAAAATTGTAGTAGAGTATGTTCTATTGCATGGCTCTGAAACATGGAGAACAAGAAAAACAAGAACGAAAAAGGTACAGCCTTTCATAAGTGGGTGCATACACAAAATTGTGAGATTAGTATGGGACTAAAAGATTGCTACTTGGAACTTTGGGGAAGAACCAGCCATATGCCAGTGGCACGTGCCGTACTGAGAAGGCGCTGACGTTGTATAGGACACACTTTAAATAATCCAAGACAGTCTCTGTTCTGGAATCAACAAGACAAGATAAATAGAGCCAGACCAACGCACAAATGTAGAAAATAAGGTGCAAAGTGCTCGTGTGTAGAAGAGTGCTCTAGACAAACGTAAAGGAAACAGCTAGAACAGAGCCGGAACTGATGGACGATCACAGAACGACATGGTATTTTCTTAAGACATGTGCTCCATAGGAAGCTGAACACATCCGATGGATTGAATGATAGTTATGCTTTTGATGGCTCTGTGTTTTTCATCATTACGTAACCAGACCATTCCAAAAGGCATTTGGTTTCCATTAACGAAATGAACTTTACAGTACTGAAGGCTAAAGGATGCAGTTCTAGCAGAACTTGGGTGGTGTTACTAAACAAATTCATATAAAATTTAATTTCAAAGACAGAGAACCGAAATGTTCACACAATACATCTGCTTTCCTCAGTTTTAACCTGGAGGTGTATCTTGACGTAGTAACAACATAGACATGGTCAGAGGTACTTATATAGATATCAAATGAAGGATATAAAAGGAGAGAAGGATTTTATTGCATTATGGAATTTGTGGAAATCTAAAGAAATTAAATCTGCTAAAAAATATAGATCTTCAGCTTCAATGTCAATTCCATATTATTATATGGCTATGGGACGTGGGGAGAAAAAGTATAAACGTTTAAGCTTTTATCATTTGATGGTTGCGCCAAAATTGAGGGAATACAGTGGTACGATAAAGTCAACAATATGGAACTCTGATAAAGGACCAGACATATGCCAGTGAGACTAGATGTAAAGAGAAAGCGTTGACGATGATGGATAAGACGCACATTTCGGAAGCCAGCTGATTTCATTACAAGGCAGTCACTGTTCTGGAATCCTCAGAGTAAAAGAAAATAGGGACAGAAAAAACTTTCGTGGACACAGACAGTTGAGAAAATCTAAAAGTGGCAGGAAAGACGAGGACGAGCTGCAAATGATGCGCGTGACAAGAGGACAGCGAGTATTTGTTAAGGACATATGCTCTACCCACAGAGAGCTGAAGAGTTTTGAGAGATTGATTGAGATGCTTCTCTACCATGGAGTTGCAGATGTCTTCTTTTCTGGTACCTTACAATTTCCACGCGATGGAATTAGTAGCCAGTTTCAGCCATGACTGACTATACGATGATAAGGCTTTTGATGGAATAGCTAGCCTCATACCAAGCCCTAGTTGGTGGTCTCTTACGACGTCTGGCAAGTTAGAGCGTTACTATCCCCTTCTCCTGTTCATGGTCCTGAGTTCTACACAGTAGTAACAATATATTTTAGGTATTCAATCTATTTTTATAAGCTTTTAATAACTTGACATGAAAGTTGTCTGTTTGCGTGGACTTCTATTTCTCCAATTTTAACCAACATCCCCATAACCCAGAGGGCTGAAATTATGTACGCAGCCTCTTCTAGTCTTAATCTGTCATATTTTGACGGACCCTGGGCAGGTCATTCAAAAGCTTGTACTGAAAAACTTGTTTTTGTATATATATTTATGCATTAGCTATTATTACAGCATTGTTACCATTCCTGAAGTCCAATGTGAGGATTAACACGGCTGAGAAATAAAGGCCGTTTGCCCCCTTCGCTTGCCACACACTGTATGTTAGGCGTGTTTTACCTGCTACAGAAAAAGCCGATACACCATCATCGCCATGAACGTTCCAAGGGAGGTCAGAATGTCATGCCCCACACCACTTTAACAAAACTGTTCCAAATGCAAAGACATTTTTACGCAATGTATAAGGATATGTCATGTCAACATATTTATTACTCAATATAATCCCCATCACCTTGTACGGCTGTACGCCAGCGCCGAAACAAGTGCATGAATGCCGTGCCCCGTGGCCTTCTAGAGTTGGTCATGCTTGCCCGTACCAGTTTTTGTTCAGATCATGTAGCCATTTCTTCAATGCTTTAATCACACCCTCGTCATCCTCAAAACTTGTACGACGGAATGCATTTTTAAGTGGACCAAAAAGATGAAAATTAGAGGGGGCCAAATCAGGACTATAGGCTGCATGGGGCAGTACAGTCAAACCCAGTTTGGTTATTGCCTGACGTGTTGTCAGACTTGTGAGGGCATGCATTTCATGAAGGAGATGCAGTTCTATTGGATACTTGTGAAGACAAACTCTACGGAACCGTCGATTGAGTTTGGTAAGTGTCTTGACATAAACTTGCGAATTGATTGTCTCTCCTCTTGGCATCACATCCACAAGAATCACACCTTCATTGTCCCAAAAGACAGAGATCAGGACCGTTCCGGCTGTATGAGTTTTCTTTGAAATTCTTTCTTCGTGTTGATTGAGGATCATGCCACTCCATTGACTGTATTTTTGTTTGAAGCTCAAAATGATGTGCACATGTTTCATCACATGTAACGATCCTGGACAAAATAGTTTCACCATTAGCATCGAAACTCTCCAAAAATGCAAAAGAAATTGTTTTTCTTTGCATTTTGTATTGATTTGTGAAATTTCAAAGAACCCATCTTAAGCAAACCTTTGAAAATCACAGAGTTTTAATAATTAGAACTGCACTTCCCGTGCTAACTGAAAGGTTTGAGGTCAATTGTTGAATGGTGATTTTCCTAGCAATACTAATAATGGCATCAGCACGGTTCAATTTATCTGGCATGGTTGTTGTGGCAGGACGTCCATAGCGATGCAGATCATACAGCTCCGTCCCTCAACTTGGTAAAGTTTTAATTCTCTGGGTCCTTTGACTGACTGTACTCCTGTCGACTGCACAACGTCCATACACAGTACACAAGCGTTTGTGAATATTCACAACAGTTTTTTTGTTTTTTTTTGCGAAGGGGGAATTCGATGTGTTTCTAACACATTTTGTTCAGAGTCGCCATGTTAACGGTTTGTTGCAAATGGTTCATTTGTCCGAATGTGGTGTGATTCCACACACATTTCTGACCTCCTCTCGTATTTATCGTGGTCAAACAATTTGACATCAAATCGCCTCGACCGACCTATTCTTCTTGGTGCACAATCTCTTTTCCGAAATTCCGATATGTAGAGAACAGTAGAAAAAAATGTCAATATTATATGTTCCTTCATTGAAGGAAAATATTTTAAACAGTGATAAATAATGAAAAATGGCTATAAGCTACAGCTGCTCTGAAGTGGAAAAGTGTATGAAAGCATATTCAGGTAGTGGCTCAGTAACTGCACCAAGGAAAACACAAAATGACACTTAGGTGTCATTTTGTTTTTAAACACTTTTTATTTAACTTCACTTGGTTGTTAGTTAGTTAGTTATTAAATTAATTAGTTAGTTAGTTAGTCAGTCAGTCAGTCAGTCAGTCAGTCAGTCAGTTAGTTAGTTGAAGAGTAAGTTCGTTAGTTGGGTGGTTGGTTGGTTGGTTGGATGGGTGGTTCGTTTGTTGACTGACTACGTGACTGGGTGGCTGACTGGTTAGTTGGTTGATGGTTGGTTAGTTAGTTAGGGTCAAATCTTGTATTTGAAAATTCCGACACTTCACGATAACCTAGACAGCTGAAACTGTCAGCAAGATACTTCTTCTTCTTCTTGTTCGTACGCAGTCAGACAGTAACCATTATTTTTTCGAAAAAAGCGGCGGTCATCCTGAGGCTGTCGACACTGCCATAGAGCTTGTCTTGCAGTTCCACTGGTGATGGCCACATCTGCTCTCTCTGATCCTCGTATGTCGGGCAGTATTGCAGCAGATGTTCAGCGGTCATTTTACCAGTACCGCACGAGCATTCGTCGGTACACCCTATCTTCAATTTGTTGAATAGGTGGTACCTCAGTCTATTGTGGCCAGTGCGAAGTCTGAAGACAACGACCTGCTCTCTTCGGTTCAACTGGTAATAGGCATCGTTTTTGGTGTAACCAGTATGTTCGGTTTCCCATTTGGTCATGTATCTGGCTTTGATAAGCCGTTTTGACTCTTCGTACGCCATACTAGTATCTGTTTGTGGTAGTCTTGCGCCTTCTTTTGCCAGTCTGTCTGCCTCCTCGTTGCCTTGGATGTTGCAGTGTGAGGGGACCCACTGTACCACTACCCTTTTTGGTGCGGACTCCTGGCACAGTTTGCAAGATACAAACCCAACGACAAACATTCTTGAATGATATTTTGTTGGCTCTGTATTTGGACAATTGTTGTAATTATATAAAGTGTGTTCATCTATGTACTCATATGTAAACAGATATATGAGTGTGTGTTTGAGTGTATGTGAGTGCATATGTGCGTCTGTGGGTGTGTCCGTGTGAGTGTTTTAAATTACATACAGACGTATTCGTGCGAGTGAGTCATTTAATAATATTTTATTATAATGTAAAATAATCATTTTGAATTGTTAGTTTTACCTACATTATTAGGATAATACCAGGAGATTTACTAACACGCGGATGGGCAGTATTTATAGACATTCTCACAAAGGTCTGTGACACGATCTGGCAGATAGGGAAATGGCTAACAAGTTGGACAAAATCACTGATTATAACCCTACCTAAGAACGGTAAACTTCAACAATGTCAAAATTACCGAACCATCAGTCTTATGAGCCACCCCAACAAAGTGATGCTCAAGGTAATTTTGAGTAGAGTACAACCAAGGGCAGAACATGTTATTGCAGAAAAACTAGCCGGTTTTCGGGCTGGTCGCAGAAAAATGGAGCACATTTTTTATCTGCGAATGCTCAATGACAAGTAACTTCAGCATAATCAAAAGCTTTACCAATTCTTTGTTGGCTTTGGAAAGGTTTTTGACATAATCTGGTATGATGTCCTCTGGGCAACTATGCTAAAATATAAGATGGGGTGTGGACTTACCTTCGTCATTGAGAAACATCTACTCCCAGGCCACCATTGTAGTCTTCCTTAAAGGGACCACTGGGGAATGGTTCCACACGTAAGCCGGTGTACAACAAGGATGTGTTCTTTCGCCAACCCTATTCAACGTCTTTCTTGAACGTATCGTGTTCGAAGCTCTGGATGATCACATGGGAACTGTCAGCATTGGTGATTATTCACTCACTAATCTCCGGTTTGCTGATGACATTACCGGGTTGGTTGAAACGGAGCTAGAACTTGCGAATCTAATCTCGAACCTCGACATTGCCGCTCAAAAGTTTGGAAATTAGCGCAGAGAAGAGAAAAATGTCCCAGAGAGCCTTACAGGTCCGATTGTGATCTAAGGCGAACCATTGCTAATTTTTAAACAGTTTAAATACTTGGGAGCACTGATGGATGCGGAAGGTTTCAGAACTGAGATTCAGGCAAGAACAGTGATGACCATGGCTGCCCTGACCAAACTGAGGCCGATATGGAGGGACAAAAGCATCTACCTGACATCCAAATTGAGTTTAATGTATGCACTTGTCACCTCAGTGTACCTTTACGAAACTTGGACACTGACAGCGGTTCTTGAGCGAAGAAAATGTGCCATGAAGATGAAATGTCTGCGTCGAATTTTCGGCATTTCGTATCTAGACCACGTCACGAATAAGGCAGTTCGAGACATCATTAAGAGAGAGGTCGACCAATATAAAGACCTGTTGGCTATGGTAAAAACACACAAGCTCACGTGATATGAGATCGTCTGAGTTGACCAAGACGATTCTGCAAGGTAATGTGCCTGGGTAGCGTAAAGAAGGAGGCAGAAAAAGAGATTGGAAAACAACATCAAAAAGTGGACGGGAATCTCCATATCTAGAACAAATATCCTGGCACAAAACCGAGTGGAGTGGCGGGAACTGATTCAACAATCTGCAGTATTGGTGCCTCAATGGAGTGGCGGGAACTGATTCAACAATCTGCTGTATTGGTGCCCCAATGGAGTGGCGGGAACTGATCCAACAATCTGCAGTATTGGTGCCCCAATGGAGTGGCGGGAACTGATTCAACAATCTGCAGTATTGGTGCCCCAATGGAGTGGCGGGAACTGATTCAACAATCTGCTGTATTTGTGCCCCAATGACATTTCAGGTTACGGGACTGATGACGATGATCATGTTGATTAGGATAAAAATATAAGTTTGTTTCATAATACATTTTAATTTAATATAAAGTTTTCTCATATCCGAAGACAAAAAAAGATCAAATAAATCAAAATGATAAAATCCACACTTTTAACGCTGTTATTTCAAAAGACTGAAACGTACACAATAATAAATGAATATGAACTTATTTAGTTTTACTTTTATGTCTTATGTCAATTACTCATTATGCTTCATCATAAATATAACATAAAAGCGTATGGTGTTGAATACTTTTTGAAAGACAAAAACAATGTAAAATGTTTGATAATCTTCAAGTGAAAACTGTTTTAAAATATAGTTGGCATAAACGTACTGGATAAATATGACAAACAAAAAATTACAAGAAGGTGACAATAACTACCAAAAGAACTTTACACGACAGTATAAACTGGTAACACTTAGACAAAGCAGAAACGTTATGATCCAGGATAAAAGCGACAAGTGCGTGATAGAAGACTGAAACGTACTGGCACGATGGTATTGTTATTCAAGTTATAACGTTTTATAAGTTATACAAATTGGTACGAGTTATACAACTATGTGGGACTGGACGAGCCTGGGAAAACAATTCTTCCAACACCAACAACGACAGAGAATAACCACCTGATAACGAAGGAGGAGGTAGCTTCAACGGTAAAGACATTGAGAAGATGGACGGCGGCCGGCGAAGACAATATTCCAGCAGAGCTGGGGAGGTAGTGGTGGAAGGCCTGACACACATCTGCAACAACATATAGGCGACAGGAAACTGGCCGGACTTATGAACAAAATCAATGGCTACACCATTACCTAAGTCTGGGAACTTGAAGCTGTCTCAAAATTACAGAGCAATAAGTCTCATCAGTCACCCTAGCAAAGTCCTGCTAAAAATAATTCTCGACAGGTTGAAAATCCAAGCGGAGAGCATCATTGCTGAGCGGCAAGCAGGGTTCAGACAGAGAAGAAACACTCGAACAGATTTTTAATTTACGACTGCTAAACGAGAAACATTAGAAACAGCAACCAAAAATATATCTTGTGCATGTTGATTTCAAGAAGGCGTTTGATAGTGTATGGTATAAAGCATTAAGGGCAACCATGAGGAGGTATAAAATCAACGGAAATATTATATAGGCCATTGAATACCTGTATGTGAAGGCGTCTATCGCAGTTCTTGTGAATGGGAGGCAGGGAGGCTGGTTTCGCACGTCGATCGGTGTCAGGCAGGGTTGTACACTCTCCCCAAAACTTTTCAACATTTTCCTTGAGGGAATTGTGAGTTTGTACTGTCAAAATATGGGACTGAACGATTATCAACCTTTGTTTTGCAGATGGCATCGACAGGTTGGCGGACACAGGAGCGGAACTCCTGGAATGGGTCGGATGCTCTTGACTATGATATGGAGATTAACGCTGGAAAGACAAAAATTAATTACCAAGGGCTTCAGCAGTGGGATAACAGCTAATGGCCAGGAACTCGATATGGTCGACCGTTTTAAATATCTCTGTTCGATTGTCAGTGATGAAGGATCGAAATGAAATGTATTGGCCAGAATAGCACAGACAATAGCGGCGCTTGCGCTGCTTAACAAAATCTGGCACGATAAACGGTTTGCCACATGCAAAAATTATCAGATTAATGCGCACATTGATCTTGAAAATATTATTTGGCATAAATGTGGGATCAAACATTGTTCTTCTTCTTCTTCGTTCGTTCTCAATCTCCCACTACCAAACCCTGAAAGGGCTTAAGTAGCAGAATATAGTCCAGAGAACGGAATGCGTTGTGTCGTAGTTTACAGCTTGGCTGCGATATTTGCACCTTTCGGTCCAACACATCCGACTTCAGCAAGCATTTTTTGAGGACCGGATTAGCATTCTCTCTTCGATCCCTTCTCCTTAGCCAGTCTGCCCTGCTGCAGCCTGTTATCCAGGATCACCACGTGGAGGTGTAGAAGGGTCTTGGCAGCTATGGTTCGCTGGCCCTGACGCTAGCAGTCAGCTATGGGTCGCTGACCACTGCAGCATCTTGATCCCAAGCATTGTTCGATCAGCAAGAGTCTGAAAGAACTGATCGGGAGTGTCCAACTATCGAGAAATATGAACAATTAGCATCCGTACACTTTACCACCGCCTGAAAGAATACAGTACATATGTGTATATATACATTGTATTTATGTCGGTTCCGCCAACTATAACATAAACCCCATATGTATGTATTTAGCATATCTGGGCTCTGCTATTCTATAGCCGTTAATGGAAGACGCAATTGTAACGCTATCTTTACCACATATGTGTCTCTGCTTGTCATTTTATTTCTATCAATCTATCTATCTATCTATATATTTATCTATCTATCTATCTGAATGTCTGTCTGTCTGTCTGACTGTCTGTCTGTCTGCCTACCTGTCTGTCTGCCTGCCTAATATATCTATCCATGTGTATATATCTATCTACATATGTATCTATCTACCTACCTATCTATATATCTATCTATTTATCTCTCTATCAATCTGTCCATCCATCCATAAATCTATCTACCCATCCATCTATCTATGCTACCAAGAATGTATTTCACCGGAAAAGATCAAAACGGACATTGTCAACATTAATGTTAAACAATTTACTTAGTAAGGTTTAAAGCAGGAAGAAATACCTGAAGAATGGAAAGCTAGACAATGCAGTAAAGTTGCTAAAGAAGGAAGATATACTTAACTTAACGTCTTTATACTGGCTTAGAAGACTCTGCAGAGTCTGTATACAAGAAGTTTATTTTACATTTCCTTGATCTAAAAATTATATGCATACAATCTGTTCTTGAATACATTAATTGACCTTGCCACCACTATGTCCTGTGGGAATGTATTCCGAGCATTCACCACTTTCTGACTAAAAAAATATTTCCTAAAATCGAATCTGGACCTTTCTTTAATTAATTTGTAGCTGTGCTCTTATTCTTGTAGGTGGTTCTATTTTGAAAAATCTGATTAAAGTCTTATTTTTCCTTTCTGTTGATTATCTTATAAACCTGTAATAAATCATCTCTAATTTTTCTATTTTCTGCGTCGTTGTTTTTGTAGTCTTCCTCATAACTGTAATTCTGAAATTCGATTATCAGTTTTTAGGTCTTCTTTATATACTTTCCAGAATGTTTATTATCCCATCTACGATAAGCACTCTACACAGTACTCCAATCTACGTCTAACAAATGCTTTATACAGTGACAATCACTTTCTTGCTCCTTTGTTTAATATTTAGTTTGATCATACCTAACATTGCATTTGTTGTTTTTGTAACGGCTACCCAGACTTTCTCACTCACTTAACCTGTAAGATCTATTATAACCTCTAAGTCCATTTGATTTTTCTTTATTTCTAATATGGTTCATACCCATTCTGTAATTATATTCCATATTGGATCTACCGATGTGGATGACTATACATTTATTCACATTATACTCCCTTCGCCAGCTCACAGACCATTCCGGAATTTTATCTAACTTCTGCTTTAGATGAGACACTACTGCCTTATTTTTTTTTTTAAACCTGCGAATTTTGCAGTCGTGGATCCAATATCAATGTCCAAATCGTTTACATATACCAAGAATAAAATTGGTCCCAAAACCGAGCCCTGGGGCATTCCACGTTTTATTTCACTCCACTCAGAGTATTCCTTTTTTATGCGCACTGTCTGCCTTCTTCCCGTTAACCAACCTGTAATCAATTTGGTAACTTCCACACCTATTCCATGTGATTTTAACTTCCGAAATAATCTTTGAAGATACACAACATCCACTGGTTCACTGTTATCTATCATATTTGTAACCTATTCGATGAATTCTAATCGATTTGTTAAGCACGATCTCCCTCTCCCGATCAAGTAAACCCTCTTTGAAAAATATATGTGGTATCTGGGATCTTGTAGCAGTCTTCTTTTATGTAGACTGTGCCAAAGTACTGTTTGAGTAGATTAGCAGCATACCTATTCACATCTCTTTTTTTTTTCTGTGTTATGTATGCGAGGGCTTTTTGTGTCTTTTGTTCTGTGTTTATTTGTAAAATAAAGTAAAGTAAAGTAACCCATAGCATTACTGCCGTAGGGTGTGAGGTGTTAGCGATCTAACATTTCAAAGGCTCGGCTATATGAGCCACCTCCATCCCTCGCCGCTTTTATTTCCCAGACTGAACCGGTACCCATTTAAGACTGGGTCGACCCGGGAGCCATTGCGGTCTGAAAAAACATTACCGCCTCAACCAGGACCCCCCAGATGCGAAGCCAGCGCGCTAACCACTGCGCTACGCGGCTCCACTTTGTATCATAAGGAAAAAAGCTTATGTTATCAGTCTGGATCTTATGAACGTTTTTTTAAATGAAATCTATGTGTGGCACTGTGCTCCCTTTCTGAGCTATGTTCTACGTGTCTATATATTTTTTATATGTTTCTATTCATTCACCTGCCTCTATATTTATGTGCATGCTTTATTTTTAGCTCCTCTACATTTATCTACAAATCTAGTTTTCCACTTTTTACTCTAGGGGTTTACCGCACTACATGGAACACATTCCTCTTTTAGCTTTTCTAGAACTGTTTTGAAACTCTGCTGCTCTTGTTCAACATTTATTCCACCGACAATATCTGTCCAGATTATGTGGCTCGCTGCTTATTTTATCTTTTTAACACGTGTCTTAGAGTAGTGGTATGTTCGTGTACTTATGATTTCTTCTTTCATTGCTACATGATCCCAACGGATGATCTAATGGTCTCTTGAGCCAAACAGTTCTCCAAAGGTAACGTTTTCAATCATGTTTTCCTCTGCAGAAAATACTAAGCCGAGTGTATTTTTGCCTCTGGCAGATGCTTCTGCATGTTGCAGCAAAAAATTGTCAGTTATGCACCAATGTACCAATACCAGGTAAACTACTCTCACAGGCAGTGAAAGACAAAGTGTGCAATAGCATATTACGTGCCCGCATTGGACTGATTAACCACATGGGTTCCATCAAACATTGGGCTAAAACATGACATCCAGTACAGAAACAAAACAGGACACATACTATAAGGATGATATCGATGGTTGTCATCGACAACGATGGATAGTTATCATATATACATACATATACATATATGTGTGTGTGTGTCTGTGCGCGCAACACGACAATAGTATAACAAAGAGAAGAATAGGAAACGTATTGTCTCCTATTTTTTTGCTTGTAACGAAGCAGATGGACCCTTGTGTAACATGTTACAAAGAACTTAATATGTGCTCTTTCTAGTGGGATTTCTGAATCACTTCGTTTTATATGATGAGGTTGCTAGCCCCATGCACAACCCTATTTAGTGGTTTTAACAAACTTACTTAAAACAACTTACAATACTTCTATCCTTTTTTTCCGGGCTCCACTGCGTTACAATAAGTCTATTAAGAGAAGTACTATTAAAAGCATTTTATAAAAGTGATTTGCGGGCAACAAATTTGTTACTGTTTATTCATGAGTTTCGATGACATGATTGCAATGTCTGTTATAGATCACTGTAGATTAATGCCAACTCCAACGTGAATAACTATTTGCCAGATAGTTCTCTCGAACTTTCTGTTGTATTTTGAGTGGTCGTGTCATCTTTAGATGTTCTTGTGATTCCTTTGCTTTTACATTAATTAGTTCATACGGACAATATTGACGTTTGATAGTGCTTTTTTAAAAATATGTTTATACGTTAGCTGTTCATATGGTAGGCATGGTCGTATGGATATTCTCTTACGCGTCTAAACATTTGAGTTGCATTTTGTGAAACATAATGGCTGAAATACAAAAAAGCTAAAAAGCACAATTTAAATAACAACAGCATCATACGCTATGTAGGAAGGTATGTAGGTAGGTAAGTAGGTAGGTAAGTAGGTAGGTAGGTCGGTAGGTAGGTAGGTATGTAGGCAGGTATTCTGCTTAGGCGACAAACGCCGGTAGCGGCAACTATCCCTGAATACGATGAGTTGCTAAGTCTTAGGCCGCATGCAACGAAGATGATGTCTTTCCGATTTGACCTAGTTCAGAATGCGTGGACGAACGAGCAGAAAGAAACATGACGTAGAGTGCCGTTCCTCTTTCTCGATATCCATGACCTGCTCTATGAGCCGGTGGACGGAAACATCCTCGGCTAGGCGGGCAACATATCAAATTAGAGCCAAACGGCAGCAGTTTTCTTGCGTGTTCTTTCATGTCCTTTCCGTCTGGTGACTTCGTTGATTGAGACCCAGTCATACTAGTGGCTGCGCACAGGGAAAGCTTCAACGCGCTTCTAATCGCCCCGTAGAATAATCCAGGTTATGGATCCGTACAGTAGTATAGCAACGACACAGCTTATGTAATCCGTAGCTTGGCTTACTGTGAAAGTATCTGCTGGTTCCAGATTCCATGCCTGGCATTCATAGTGGGGAGAGGTGGGGGTGAGAAGGGGAGGGCAATGAGGTTAGTGACACGGCTCACAATCAAAACCTGTCGGATTCAGATTCTTGAAATAGCATGGAAATAGCATGGGAAAAGCATGGAAATAGCGTTAGAAAAGCATGAAAATAGCATGAAAAGCATGATAAAAGCATGGAAATAGTATGGGGAAAGCATGAAAATAGCATGAAATTGCATGATAAAAGCATGAACATTGCATGGAAATAGCAATAAAAAGCATGGAAATAACATAGGAAGTAAATACATTGTTAGAATTCGTGCTAAAGTCGGGTAGGTTAAGCACTTCGACGTAAAACACAGGTAAAAGTGAACCGCGTTAGTGTTATTTTTTTTTAAATTGTCGAACGCTCAAAAAATATTGTGATCCGAAGAAACGATTACAACACAAATAATGATCTGATTACTTCGATGGCTTGGTCGTGTTTGTTGCGTAGAATATGATCGCATTCCCAAAGATATCCTCTGTGGACTGTTGGCAGATGGCAAGAGAACAGTCGGCCAACCACAGTTAAGGTTCAAAGATGTGTGGCTACGTGATATGAAGGTTTGACATCCTGGGAAGACGAAGCTGCAGGCCGAACAAAGTGAAGGCTTGCTGAAGATACGCTCTTGCAACTCAGAGACAGGAAACGACAACACCGTAAGAAGAGAGAAAACAAGAAAAAGCTAAGTATAGAGTGTTTTTGACTACAAGCAGTTGGCCCCATTTAAAGAAAGCAAACTTGTGAAATGGCTGATGACAATTTGAAGTTGCCTAGTCCCCGGTCTTGAGAGGACGGTGATAGAAGGTATGGTGCCAGGCAAAAGAGGAAGGGGTAGACCAAGAAGACGATGGCACCAAGATATCCAGGAGTGCCTGAGTATGACAGTGGCGGAAGCTGGTGTTTTGGCAAGGGAACGAGTTTCTTTCAGACAGACTGTGATGGGAGCGACGTTCTACAAAGGACATGCTACATGATGAGTCCCATAGTTGATCTGCATAGAGTCACTCTAGGTCTACTCCCCTTCCTTTCATCGCTAGGTTTCCACATAATCGTCTATAAAGTGAATCAATTATAGATCACCATCAGCATATCCCGGGTGCGCGCCCAACGTTTCTTCGTGATGACATTCGAAACATAATTAGGGTTGGACTGTCTTTGTATTTGTTCAGTTGTCTTGAATTCTTATCAACAAATGCCCGATAGACGTCTGAGATATTTATTTTCAAATATGTTCAACCTATTTTCAATCGTCTTTGCCATTTTTATATCTAGGGGAACGGCTTGGCCTAGTGGTTAATTGACACGGCTCAAAACCCAAAGGTGTTGGGTTCGCTCCCCATCACAGCACCGGCCGTTACCCCGGGAAAGCAAAGCCTTAGATAATGCAGGAGGAAGCAGATTCTTACATAAATGCATTTCGAAATCGGATGCACTGGGCCGACAGGCGCAAAATATAAAAATAGTGCAACGCACAACGCCTTGGGGAATAGAGATATAAACTAACGCAAATAAAAAAATTAAAAAAATTCCCATCTTTCACAATCATTTGTGAGATGACATTAGAGTTCAATTTGATAGGTTTACTCAGTGATTTCGATTTCTTAATTTTCGCTAATTTGATTTAAAGCATTGGAAGCCTGTTTGATTCGGGTGAGAATTTCCTTAGCTGCATCCCCGTTGTGCGTCATTTTGCTGCCTAAATACCTTAAATTCTCAACTCGCTGTATAACGACCATTGTGTTGTTACATGGGTCCCTGTGTGTGAGAGAATCACGGTCTTAATGTTGGAAGCATTCGGCTCAAGCCAGGACCCAAGTGGATTAAACGATCAACATGTACTCAAATATTAGTCAAAAGCAAGTTACGCTTGCTTCACAGAGACGTTGCACCAGTTACGCAACATTGTAATACCATTTTAAAGTGACCTCGTATGTAATGCAATTTATAAACATACAGTCCAATTGAAATCCATTAAACGAAATACTATGAAAATATTCAGATTGCATTCATAAATTTGTTAGATATGAGAATATAATAGCACAATTTGAAGTGACATTTGTGTTCATTGAATGCATTGCATGGTGCCCATCTAAAACTACATATTATTTGCAGCGCTATTGATTCCGTTCATAGCCGAGAGATTTAGCATTAGGTCTGCGTGTTTTGATATTGAATATGTCTGTTAATCTGACGTGCGAGATCTATTAAATTAGTGTTTAGCTTAGTCGATGTTTCTAAAAACGCATTATGCGTCAGTAGTGTAATGTTACACACAATTTATATAAAAGTTACATTTGCGATATTGCACTGAGCGCATGTGAATACAGAGCGTTACAAAAAGAAGTAAAGAGAGTCCTTCAGAGAACTAAACTTTGTTTTCTTCCTCTTCTTCGTTAATCCTCATTTCACTGTTAATGTTTCTCTAGAAGGACAACACTGTGTCTAATGTTTTATCTCCGTACATTTCTGTCTATGATCTGTCTCACGGGGCCAGGATATCTATTTCTTTTACTGAAGGAGTGTGCCACATTGCAGGACATTTCACAGTGATGGTATGCTTTCTAGATGGATGCCTGTCACTTGTTCAAATCCACATTTTGCTGTAAAGATGACTCTTGAGTCTGTTACGCTCAGTTCTGTCTGAAGATGATGACTTGCTCTTCTCTAGTTAAATCAGAGTCGGTGTCTTTATTTCGGAAGGGAGAATGTTGATTAACCAATTTTTTCCGGAAGGTTTTATCACATCCTTTGTCTCATTATACTTGATGTTCAGTTCACTTTGTGGGGAATCTATTGCACAATTTGTTAATCTATTCGTAGTTTCTTTACCTTTAATATTGCACTTGGAGGCGAACCCACGAAGTGCCATGTTCAGCTGAGAGCTCTTTCAGAGCTCTTTCAGTTAGAATATACTAATGTTGTTGTTTGCGAATGCCCTCAATGAGAAGGTTACTCTTTTGTGCTCCCTGAAAAGGACATTGTGACGGTTTGCAGTAGCTTTCCCCAGATCCCGAGGGTGCTGATGAAGGTGGACCAGGGTCCTTCAGGCGGCTGTGCTATGCTTGACTTCATCTGTGTGTCGCTCACTACTACGGGGATCACGATCATCGCTTACCTTGTTAGCCAGGCTGCCATGAAAACAGCCCGTTTTCAGTGAAGGCTACTAGGAAGCCGAGGTGAGGGTCTTGGTCAGTATGCTTTGCCTGATCCTGACTAACATGTTTGATCAGTATATTTTGCCTGACCAGACGTTAGTCTTCCTCCCCTAGAATATACCAAGCAACACCGTGCGTGTGGTTGAGATCCCAGTTTAATTTTTCGTTGCCTTAACCTTTCCTAACCTTAGTTTAGGTGCCCATTTTGTAGCTGAGGGAACAGGAACGTGCTAGTTGTGGAAGTTGAACCCTGTACCTCTGAAGTGAAATGTGAGTGCTCTACCACTACACTAATTTGACATTAACAGAGGATTAAGAAAGATCATTGATAGAAATAAACTCTCACGTCACTCTTCAACTCGTCAGATAGAAAGCGGAGTGTTTCGGAGACGCAGCTGACCTCAGTCGGCGACCCATAGTTGATCCCAGCTGGTGATCTATAGCTGATCCCAGGATGAGACTAATAACTGACCCCAGCCGGTGATATAGCTAATCGGAGTCAGCGACTAATAGTTCACCCTAGCCAGCCACATAGTTTACCTCACCCAGCGACATATCAGACCCCAGCCAGCTTTATAGCTGATCCTAGCCAGCGACGTGCAGATGACAGCCGACGACTTATAGCTGACCCCAGTCAGCAACGTGCAGATGACCTCAGCCAACGACTTATAGCGGACCCCAGCCAGCGACATAGCTGACCCCAGCCAGCGATGTGCAGCTGACCCCAGGCAGCGACACAGCTGATCCCAGCTAGTGACATAGCTGATCCCTACCCTCGACATATATCTGACCCCAGCCCACGACATAGCTGGCACCAGTCAGCGACATAGCTGACCCAGATAAGCGACATAGCTAATCGAACCAGTGACGTACAACAGAACCTATCAAGCCACGTATTGCTGACCCTAGCCGGTCACATAGACGACCCCAACCAGCGACGTAGCTGACCCCATCCGGCCACAGATAGCCGATCCCATCCGGCGACATATAGCTGCCGCCAGCCGGTGATTTACAGCTGGCCCCAATCAGCGACTTATAGCTGACTCCAGCCGACGAAATAGCTGACTCCAGCCGGCGACATAGCTGACTCCAAACGGCGATATAGCTGGCTGCTCGCACAACAAGGTCAGGAAAGAATACCTTTTTTAGGTTTTTA